>JANSME010000001.1:0-637436 GCA_029299165.1 Ophiostoma himal-ulmi
GAAATTGCGACGCGGCGGCACCGGGTACCGCCGTGCCTTTACAAATACAGACCGAAGAGCCTATCGACGTCGGTCTCTATTTATACCACATTCAGAACCAAAGCCGTCTACCAAACCATGTCATCCAGGTCTTCCAACGGACGGTCAACACCTTCTGGCCCCGCTATACACAACCACCCTCGACTCCGTTTCCCGACTGGACATCCGTATACGGCTGGCTACTACCCGCTGTGTCAGACGTTCTTTGAGTCGCGCGTGGCGCAGCACCACTTCGCGCGCTTAGACGAACAGACCATCGCCCCAGCTGGCCTACCAAGTACACCGAAACCTGACCTATATCACGCTCGACTCGCGAACATCGAGGCCTTTATTCTAAATGAGGAAGAGCTAGAGGCCGATGCTCTACTCGGTGGTTTATGGTACATTACGCATGCGCTGCAAGCGGATGTCTACGTCGAGACGGTTTGTGCCTGGTCGACGACGACCGCGCCTAGTATACATCCGTTGAAGGACAATAATGCCGTCCGAAAACGATACTACTGCTTACTCGTTCATACGGCTACGGATAAGTTCCGCCACTACGAGCTCGCTATCTACGACCGGACGACCAACAACCTCTACTGGTATAATAGCTTACGTCGGTCTCTACGCGGTACACTCCACCAGCTAGCGCAATGGCTCGTCGACACGGGCGTAACACTAGCGCATCCTACTGAAATACGCGTCCAGTGCACGGAGCAAAACGACAGCTGGTCTTGTGGTCTTCACTGCCTAGAAAATGCTCGTGTTTTTTCCAGACGACTCCATCGACCCTAGGTCGTACGATGGACTGGACTACGTCCGCCGCCTACTCCAATGTCCCGAGCACCGCCGACAAGCACCGCGGTATGCGGCTGTTTTGGTGCTTAGCCCTCCGTCGCGAGTTGGGCCACGACGACTTCCACGCTATACGCGTGCCACCGAGACCGACCATGCCGTACACAACCCAGGACGGCCGTGGTACGTTAACCGCGTGCTGCCCCAACCGCTTAAGTAGTCGAGTATGGAAGCACGTCATAGCTACAGCAGACATCGTAAACTTATCACGCAATTACTATCAAGCCGTAGGCGTCGACGATGATACTGTTTTCGATCTTTACACGGCCTTGGAAAACTCAATTACGGCCGGTTTAGATCTCGACACCGTTGTACAACTACTATTTCCAATAGGCAAGCCGAACGACGCTTATTATCCGATCCCAGACCCGGTAGTAAAAAAGCGAGCTTCTATAGATAGAGAGGCTCCACCCTCTGCGAAACGACAGAAGCAGGTGCCTAGCATTGACGCGGTTGCAATACACAAACAAGTACGAACCGACTTAAAACACATCCTCGGGGCTAGGGCGTCCAGCTCGCGGACTGCGTTACAGTCTGCGAAAGACGCCGTAAAATTCTCTATCGACGATAGCGAAGCGACGTGGTCTTACCAGGTACACGTGCCACTAGGCTGGAGAAAGCCTTTTGTACCGATCCGCGTCGTAAATATAGACGTGACGGACGCCGCACTCGAGCTTACGCGTATGGCCCCCGGCGGCCCATCGGTGCTTGTGCTAAGCAACGGTAACCCTACGACCCCCGGTGGTGCTTGGACCTCCGGTGGGGTTGCCCAGGAGGAGGACTTGTTCTACCGCACCTCGTTAAGCGACTCGCTGGCGCACGAGCTCTACCCGATCAGCAGGGGCGAGGCAATCTACTCGCCGCACGTATACGTCCTCCGTGATAGCGACGACAGTAAAACGTACGGCTACGGCCCGTGTCAAATTCAAGAGACGCTGTCCCTCACTTTGCGGTAGTTACCGCGTGCGCGTTGCTTAACCCGGCTACGAAGGAGATACGCCCTGGGAACAACAGCCAGAGATTCAACAGCCGCCAACCTGACCGACCATATGCCGTTTTTGCCCGGGACGAGGACCGCGAAATCACAAAAGCAAACATGCGTCTAGTCTTGCGGATGGCCGCGTCGCAAGGCCATACACGCCTCGTACTCGGGGCGATCGGATGCGGCGTCTTCCAAAACCCTCCTTACGACGTAGCGCATTGCTGGCTCGCCGTTTTACAAGAAAATTTAGGCCGGCCCAAAACCGACGGCGGATGGTGGGATGAAGTTGTTTTTGCAGTGAAGTATACTACCGGACGTCCTAGCCAAAATTACGAGCTATTCAAACTAGCTTTACACGGTATCAACGTATAGTGTTTTGCTATGTATGCTTTTGATTTTTTTTTTGGATGCATTTTAATTTGTTTATATATATATATATACATGTATTGTTATTTTGAATATAAACTACGTTATATTATAGACCGTTTTACTAGGCAGCCGGTTTAAGAAAAAGCGTAATAGTAGTTCTGCATTTTATTCGGTCTATATAATTGAATAGTGCTTCGAGGCTGATTACTATGTTTAAGAATCGTTATATTCATAGTGATGAGTATGCTAGTTTTTATAACAATAAAGAAACATTAAAAACTACATTATAAGAAACAGTAACTAAAAGAAGTACGTATAAATACGTTAAGAAAAACAGCAACAAAAACAGCAACAGAAACAAGAATACAAGCATCACGAATATTACGAGACGTATTAATAAATACATTTATATAAACATTCGTACAAGCGTTACAAAAAGTATATACAAGAGCACAGACAGAAACAACATAAAAAAAAGTAGCTAGTCAAATTCACCTATATTTATAACAACAAAAGCATAAAAGCATAAAAGCATTAGTAGAAACGTTAAAAGAAGCAGCGGCAGAGACAAAACAGAAACACGATAGCATTAGCAAAAACAGCAGCAAAAACATTAGCAAATGAATTCCACCAATCAGCAGCGCTCGATGCGGCCTCCAGGTATCCACTTGAGAGCAGACTCGGTCTGCTTTCGAGTGGATACCAAAATCAGGCAACGAGCCAATCAAAACCGTCAGCGGAGCGCCAGTCCTGTGGCTACTTTTGCCGTGACTTCGAGTTGTATGCTTAGTCAACAGCCATCACAACAACACCTCTCGTTGCGTGCACACTGGCTCGACTTTGATTATTAGAACTGCCACTACCGTGTTTTGCCTGGCTATTATGTCTAGCCGTTTGGGCCTTAAACGGTTTACTAATTAAACTATTTAATAACTAGACGAATTAGAAAGGTAAACTATATCGAGCCGCCGTATGAAGGCTCTTAGTTTTTATAAGATTAAACGTTGAACTTTGAATATGCTATACGGAGTTAGGTTGTATAATTATATAGCCGTATAAAGCTATAAAAGTGCAATGCATAAAGCCATGTAAAGCTACAAGGCTATGATGCGTAAAGCATAAGAATGACTGGCTTTAATCTTATAAGATTGATAGACTTTAGTCTTATAAGAATGACTGGTTTTAATCTTATAAGAGTAATAAGCTTTAGTCTTATAAAAAGGATAAGCTTTAATCTTATAAGAATAAAGGTATCTTTAAGGACGCCGTGATTTATATACTATAGTATTACTATTGAAAGAAGTAAGCAGCCTTTATTAAAAGATGTAGCTAAGAACATATAAAGCAAACAAGATGCTCGGTATCGGCGCAGACTCTTAATTAAAACTCCCTAAGTCTATATTCGTAAGCACGTAACGGGCCGCAACTACGAACGTCCTATAATAGCGTAATATAAAGTCTAGTCACGGGCACGACAACGTGACTTAGATTTCTCGAAATCCTACAATCCCCTGTGTTAGTCAGCAGCTTCTCTATATTTTATAATGCAATAATACTAGACTTCAACAACAAACAATCAGAAGCACTTAAATCCTTCTTTTATTTCTCATCAATCGCCAAAAGCGTAAGAATACCGGTATCTTTCATCATTTTGTTTTCGCTGCAAAAGCAATGCACAATTCCAAATTGGAAACCACTCACTGGTTTGTGGTGTTCCGGCCTAAGGCGTGGAACACCATGCAGCATCGTAAAGGTAGTGAGACTACGCCGTCGATCAAGTTATTGACGTACCGCATACTGGAGCGGAGAAGGATCTTGAAGGAATTCGTAGCAGTCAAATAGAGCGAGAAGAGCTTGTGTGGAAAGTGGAAAGACATTGTGATATAGAGAGAAGGGGCGAGAAGGTACTGAAAATGAAGAAGGTAAAGAAGAAAAGAGAGAGAGGGGGGGAGGAAGAGAAAGAGAAAGGGAAAGGGAAAGGGAAAGGGAAAGGGAAAGGGAAAGGGAAAGGGAAAGGGAAAGGGAAAGGGAAAGGGAAAGGGAAAGGGAAAGGGAAAGGGAAAGGGAAAGGGAAAGGGAAAGGGAAAGGGAAAGGGAAAGGGAAAGGGAAAGGGAAAGGGAAAGGGAAAGGGAAAGGGAAAGAGGAGAGAGGAGAGAGGAGAGGTAATATAAAGAGAGAGAAAGAGGTAAAAAAATGTCCCGGATTGATGTACGGACGCGGTCGACGACGGAATATTGTCAGTACGGCCTTGGCCCTCATCCCGCTATTCCGTCGTCGTTCACGGCCGTACATCAGTCCGGTAATTATTATATAATATATACCGTTTTTAATCCATTTTCAATTTTTATATATCAGAATACAATAATCTATACAAAATAATCTAGAATAGTTAAAAATAAATATAATTACACTCTATGAACACGCATATCATAAGAAATACTGTAATCATATAATAAAATTTAAATCTACAATACCAAATAATATATACACCTTACGAAGTTATATATAAAAAAAATAAAAAGA
This sequence comes from Ophiostoma himal-ulmi, assembly GCA_029299165.1. Classification (NCBI taxonomy): domain Eukaryota; kingdom Fungi; phylum Ascomycota; class Sordariomycetes; order Ophiostomatales; family Ophiostomataceae; genus Ophiostoma; species Ophiostoma himal-ulmi. Next base: position 4,752 of record JANSME010000001.1, read on the forward strand.
GATCAAATTAAAAGAAAACTAACGATACTATATCAGCTGAATTAAAGCATCTCAATGGTTTGTAGTCTAGGTAGCGGTTGCTGATAAAACATAGCCGCTGGATAGATTCTCTTGTCCCAAGTCTACGGCATCGTTCGTTCCCGGGAAATCCTATTCACATCGTCAATACGATTATTGAGGGGGCGCATCGCTCTTCCCACACCTACAAGATAGCTTGTATTCCCAAGAGCTCTCTGCTCTTGAATCATCTGGAGGTTTGTGCGAGCATATTCTTCCAAGTCCGTAAAGTTGTCGGAACTGCTGCCTCCCGCATCGTTATTGCCTTCCCTGCTTTAATTTCTATCGCCGGTGAGGTGCCTCGGCCAATCTCAGGTAAGCTATTATACTTTTTACTACTTTATGCTGATAAAGACAACCTTAATAATAGGAGCTAAGTGAGTACTTAGCTAGAGTCGCTATAAAACTATAGAAGCGCGGGGTTTTGATCTGGTCCTCGTGACGTTAGGTAAAAAGTTATCTTAGTTACTTTAATAAATAGCATTAACGCGTGGTTTTTATTTGCAATAATCTCTCTGTTTTAAAGCATCGACATGATCACTTTTAGTAGCACTAAAACTAATACAATTGACCTAGTCTACTAGCTCGTTTATGCGCGCGCACGCCGGCTGGCCTAGATGCCCTCCATCCGCAGAGACACGTCGATGTCGTACATTTCACATAAGCGGGTTGCCCAAATCTCCCAGTGTGGCCAGGCGCGCCGGGCGGCCGTCGGCCATTCAACTTCCCACTCGTTGACGCCATCGGGGGTGCGTGGGCACTGGACCCTGCGAAGCTCCCGGAACAGAGATGGCATTTCCTCGTACTTGACGAACAGGCATAGCATAGTAATCGACCGGCACGTCGGCGTTGTCGTAGGGCCGTCCGTACACCAAGGTAAGAAGAAAGGGACGCGGTTTTGGATAGTAAACGACCTGTAAATCTCGTCACTATGCGTAGCTAAAATCTCTTGGCGGGCGGCTGCCATTGCCGCGTTAACGGTACGCAAGGTATCGGCCTGGAAGTCGACCAAGAAGTACTCGAGGCGCAACGTTTCCCCCCGGGACCAAAATGGTGCGGTCATAGGCCCGCGGTGGAACGGCCCGCTTCTAGCGACGGGAACGTCTGTAGACCGGGTGATATTGCTGCTCGTCCGTTGGGCGGCCATAGCGTACCGAAAGAAGGGATTAAGGATAGGCTGCCACCAATCCCGAGCCAAGGTCGCGAGGCCTGCTTCTTGGAAGACGTACTCCGCAGAGTGTACATCTGTACTCGAGGCAGCAGCACGAAGTTCCTCGTCGGCGGCGTCGGACGGGCGGAGGGGAATGCGTGGCCCTTGATAACGCTGTGGCCGAGAGGAAACGAGGTTAGTTGTCTAGACTTGACCGGGAGGCTCGAGGATCTTACCATGGTGTAAGGTGATGAAATAGCCGGAGCCGACGTAAGACGGCTTGGGAAGGCGTCGTTGGTACTCGGCGGCTTGGTGTAGGTTAAGAAGGTGGTTGTTGTTAAGGCAGACGCAAAAAGTGGCTGTCGATAGTTTGAGCAAGTGTTTTTATACACACGGGACGAGGGACAAATTCACTGTGCAGAAGCAACGCAGGCTGTCGTTGTTTTAGGCCTGTGCTTTAGACAAACGGGAAGATAAACAAATTCACTGTATAGAAGCAAGCTACTTTGACTAAGCCTTTACATCGTGGCTCTATAAAAACACACTGTTGTCTCTTACCGGCATTACCAACGCATCACTTTTACCGGCATCATTAAAGCATCACTTTTACCGGCATCATTAAAGCATCACTTTTACCGGCATCATTAAAGCATCACTTTTACCGGCATCATTAAAGCATCACTTTTACCGGCATCATTAAAGCATCACTTTTACCGGCATCATTAAAGCATCACTCTTTCACCGGCATTGCAAAGCAAAACCACTTTCGCTAAGCCTTACATTGTGGCCCTATAAATTCACCTCATTGCCTCTTGACATCTTCTCTTCTACCTTGCACTTTACATCGTGGCTCTACAAATGCACACCATTGCCTCTTAACGTCTTCTCTTCTACTATGCATCGCAAGCCTTTACATCGTGGCCTTTGAATCGTGGCTCTATAGATACACACTATTTCTTCTTTACATTACTTCGTGGCTTTACAAATACACACTATAGCCTCTTACCGCCATTACCAGCGCATCACCTTTACCGGCATCACTAGAGCATTACTCTTTTACCGGCATTGGCAAAGCAAAACCACTTTCGCTAAGCCTTACATTGTGGCCCTATAAATTCACCTCATTGCCTCTTGACATCTTCTCTTCTACCTTGCACTTTACATCGTGGCTCTACAAATACACACCATTGCCTCTTAACGTCTTCTCTTCTACTATGCATCGCAAGCCTTTACATCGTGGCCTTTGAATCGTGGCTCTATAGATACACACTATTTCTTCTTTACATTACTTCGTGGCTTTACAAATACACACTATAGCCTCTTACCGCCATTACCAGCGCATCACCTTTACCGGCATCACTAGAGCATTACTCTTTTACCGGCATTGGCAAAGCAAAACCACTTTCGCTAAGCCTTACATTGTGGCCCTATAAATTCACCTCATTGCCTCTTAGCATCTTCTCTTCTACCTTACATCACAAGCCTTTACATCGTGGCTCTGCCAATGCACACTATTGCTTCTTCGTCTTCTCCTCTATGCATCACCACTTCAACTAAGCCTTTGCATCGTGGCTCTACAAATACACACTATTGCCTCTAGACGTCTTCTCTTCTACAATGCATTACAAGCCTTTGCATCGTGACTCTACAGATGCACACGAACATCACTACTTTTGCTGAGCCCTACATTGTGGCTTTGCACATACTAGAGCGTCACTACCTCAGCTGAGCATTGGCATCGTGGCTCTGCAAATATACAACCTTGCCTCTTTACGTCTTCTTATCTGTTATGCATCTTATCCACTACCTCTACTACCCGTTAATTTAACTTTGACAACCCTGCACGAAATCGACATACTAGAGGCGGACACTAAGAAGACCGCGGGGTTTGAGGAGGCTGGATGTTGGCTTGCCTGGGCTGACTAGGGCCGAAAACTGCTTATCGCCAACATTCTTAAAGCAACACTACATACTTGCCGGCGACTCTAATCGTCAAGGCCATTCCCGCCTACATCATTCCAGCCGGATAAATGAAGCGGCTGAAGATCGCAACAAGTGGTTGGAAGAGCCGGTCTGTTACACAGCTTCCAACAACGAAATGTGGACTAGTCTTGATCAGCAGTTTTCTAAATCTGTCCGCTTTAAGATATCTTTTAGCATCAGAGACACGCCGAAGTCTAGAGATCTTATACCCAGCTTCCAACAACGAAATGTGGACTAGTCTTGATCAGCAGTTTTCTAAATCTGTCCGCTTTAAGATATCTTTTAGCATCAGAGACACGCCGAAGTCTAGAGATCTTATACCCAGCTTCCAACAACGAAATGTGGACTAGTCTTGATCAGCAGTTTTCTAAATCTGTCCGCTTTAAGATATCTTCTAGCATCAGAGACACGCCGAAGTCTAGAGATCTTATACCATATGGCATGTCACGCCGAGAAGAAGGTATGTGTCTTTGTTTGTATTTCTATCTCCGTTATTAATATAGTAAACTAATAAACAGCGTAGCCTCTACTTTCTCAACATACAAATCCGGCATGCCGGTATTAGTTTCGATGACGCACTCAAAGGCAAGCTGCGGGACGTTAGCCTATCTTTATATCGCCGCCGAGCACGTATTTCTCTCAGGCATAAGCCGTGCAAAAATTGCCGTAAGTTTCTAATCTGAATATATGAATGAGAAAATACTAACTAAGCAAGCGACTTTCTCCGGTTGGTTTGTCAGCGGGCTAGTATCGATGTGCGTTGACATGGTCCGCTCTCGTTACTAAGCAGACACGTGACGAAACGTTGAAGCCCTTAGGCACTAAAATCTATCGATGCTATGCCATCTCTTAGTATCGAAGAAGCAGAAACTATGGCCAACATCAAAGAGAAAGACGACCGGCAATGATACGGAGAACAGAGCAGAGCCCTTATAGAAGAGACAATCTAAGAACGCTCAAGACAACTACTTTAAGAACGAAGAAAACGTATCGAGTCAGTCGAAGTCGACGACTTAGAAAAACTAGAGGATGCTATGAAAACGCTCCCCGTCGGATATGTCACTCGGCCCCGCTAGATTCAGATATCAGTCCGTACTATTACAGACTATAAACGAGATAGAGAAGCTATGCCGCCGCTGCTAGCTTTGAGAAACGCCTCTCGTATATCTATACAACGACCGCCTTCTCTCTTTCTTTCTATGGCTTTTATGGTTAGATCCGCCATATCCTAGCACGAGAGATATGCCTTCGAGTGAAACAACAGTCACGATACATGTGGATAAAACAGACTCATCACCACCAACCCCCCTGCCATAGACACCACGCAAGACTTTACGAACACACAAGCGAGTGCTCGACGATAATGCGACGATGTCGATGCCGATGAAGCGCCTTTCAAGGTGGCAGACGCGGAGATTACCGGGGTTGAAGACACGGACGGTGTAGAGACCGGAGACGTGGTACAGGTTGAAGATGAACCAGTCAGCCCGGCCGACCCTTTATTAGACTGGGACGACGACTATAATGCCAGCTTTGACGTCGTTAAGCTTCCTATCTCAACTCTTATAAACCCACGATCTGCCGCAATTAACTACGAACCGAGCCTGCCTATCACGACCGAGAGCCAGGCATGCGATGACTTAATTCCGCTGGCCCAGGCCAAAGCTGGCGTATTGCCGCAAGCAAAAGGCAGAGGGGAAAAGTGTATACCCGACTTCGTCTACATTGAGCTGGACGACTTTAAGATATACTACTCCGACACCTGGGCCACAAACCGGCTGCGATCGCTGCACTTCCTAGGCACTGGCGCTGGAAACGAACTGATGTTTTTTGACGGCATTCTCAGTGTGGGCGACACACGATTCTATATCGAACGAGTCCCGTTCAAGTATGCGCCGGTAGACAAGTACGGCCCTGGGTCTGATACCGTGCGTGGGCACATCGGCATTCGATCCTTTTTTAATAGCCAGCGTGGTGTCTACTACCGCCTCAGCCGGCCGTCACCGGTATACGCCCGGTTCTATTATTAATATCTATGGGTAGCTGATCTCGGCAAGCATTTCATCGACTACGTTGACAAGGTTACCGATAAGTCCGGCGGTGATGTACGGATATCACACTTCCGCATCAGCTTCGGCAAGTGGCTAAACAAGACGCATGCTCGCTCTGCAGCCGTAAAGGCATAGAAGCAAAAGTTTCGGCCAAAAGCCTCAAGCTTGGATGTGATCGACTTCCGGTCGGCCGTTGCAGCGAACAAAGACTATCTGCGAAAGGAGGCATGGGACGTCCTAGGCGTCGATATCGCTAGCTCTCTTAATTTCTTCCGCGAAGTCAAGAGCGAGTACTTCCCGACTCATGTACCGAAGATACCAGCTAAACACCCACCTAACAAGCCTTTGCAACGGTCGTGACACCCTACATCTACCACACGTTCCGTGGCCTAGCGATTTAAAAGTACATGGTCTCGACACCCGGCAAGTACACCCCCGAGATGGTTGGCAATGCAGCCCTGCTTCTACACGGCCAAAGCTCGTTTATTACCGGCAAGGTAATAAAGGGTGAGTCTTTAGCTAACCGAATCCAACGGATCCGGCCAGGCGACATTCTTTCGACAACACCCGATAAGAAGGGAAGCGGCGCTAAGTGAGCAATGGATTTTATCGACGATAGCGACGATGACCTAGTATACTAGGCCGGCAATCTGTTTACTTTCGCTTTCTTACTTTCTGACTTGACGTTCTATTAAGCTTACCTTCTAAAGCTTAAGATCGTTAATCTCATAAGTATCGCCGTCTTATCTATATCTATACTATAAGGCACGGGGCAAAACGAGAGCGGCACCCTCGGCTTTCTACTACCGACTTTATAGATGTTGAACCATCACTAGCTCGCCCCCCAATATACACCCTGCCGAGAAAGCAAATATCCTTAGCAAAACGAGCTGCTTATATCCGACTACTATACCTACGATGTAGACGGCAACGCCTGTATTCAGGAAGACGAAGTATCAAATGTGCATTTAGTAGAGTGGTACGGCGGTCGTAATACGACGGCCGGTTTCTTTCTACGGCAGACATTCCTACACGGAGAGCGCAGCTGGGTTCAACTACAGCTCGATCACATCTTCTGCTAGAGCAGTGTCGAAGAGGCGTCTCACTAAATGGTTCAAGCCAAGCTAGAGTACTTAGGCGTCGACTAACCTGTGTGAAAAACATAGTCGCGTCAATATAAAGGTGGTTTGCGACCGAGAATTCGTCACCTAACAACACCTCGAACGCGCCGTTCAGTCCGACAGTCATCTCTTTTCTACGAACAGTTACCCGCAGCTTTTTACTAGAAATAATGCACGTTCGGTACGATGTAGCTTCCGGCTCTACTACTATTAGAGTTGGTATTGCCGATGCGGTATTCCGGATTATATGGGATGGGCACGGCGGTAGTTGACTGCTGCTGCACTAGTAGTGTTTATAAACAGCACTTTCAAACTGCGTTTCAAGAAAATATTTCCTAATATCAACCTTGAAGCAACTCGCCGTTACGTGCGCTCAGGCGTGTTTAGCAAGGATTTTACGAAAGGCAGATTACCCGAAGCAAATCGGTCTTTAAAGTCGTTTGCTTTTAAAGGAGTATTGGATGCCGCGGTTTTAGCTACTAGAAAGGAAGACAAAAAGCGCTACCGCAAGCATCCCTTCCCGCTCTTACAAAGGATCGGCATATAGCTATAGCAGATATATTTTATCTATTTTTAATTTATGTCAGGCGCTCTCTTTGTCTAGACTTGACCTCGTGTTATGTCGTCTTTGACCTCTTTGTGCTATTTAAAAATAACAAACAACGACTTTTACTTTTACGAGAGTAGATTTACCTACTCTTCGTCTTTATTAATATCTGTTATTGTTTCTCTTTTTTTCTTTACGTTCTCTTTTGACTCTTTTCTTATTAATAGATTCTCTCCGATAGATCCTCTATCGCTCTTCTCTACTAGCTTTACATGTGTAAATACCATATTTTAATGCCACTTACATCAACTCACCTATCTACTTATAATTCTATTTACTCTTCGAGTTTATTGTTTATTAAAAGCTTACCGCTTATACGGGCCCGATACCGACCCGGCGCGTGGCGATTTCTGCTGTTAATAGAAACCTGAAATGCTATAAACACATACTATAAGCTTTATAATAATAGTGATTTAAATAAAGTACGTCGAAAAAAGCAAACTAAAAGAAAAAAGACGCGGCTACTCGCTATTATCACTATCGTCGTCCTCGTCCTCGTCCTCGTTCTCCGTCCCTTGGTCCCCCGTTTCAATGTCCTCGTCCCCCTCGTCATCATCGCTGTCGTCCCCCCTCGTCCGTTTCTTCGTCTTTAGTCTCGTAGCGATGGCCTTCGAGCGGCTACGAACGACGGCGATGCGCTGGGCGAAGACGGCAAACTCTTCTTTTTTTAGACGGGCGGCGGCGGCGGTCTCTGCGGCGTCCAGGTAGAGCGGCAGCGCCACGGTCATGTCTTCGTTGGTCGCATCCGGGTTGTCCAGCTGGTCGAGGAGGACGTCGACCCAAAGCCCGAGCGCTGAGGTCTGGAGGATGTGGCCTCCTACCGACATGGTCTGGTCGCCGAGTGGCCGGAAGACGAAGTGAATCGTGCCGCTCGGGAAAAAGACGCAGTCGCCAGGCCGGAGAACGACATAGCGCCAGTTGCCGGTCGTCGGGGCGTCATGGGTGTTCCTCATCCAGTGTTTTCGCTCGTCACGTGTCGGGTGGGCAAGCCAGCCAAAGCCGACGCTTCCTTCTTGGACGCTAATCCAAGTACTAAAACCATGGCTGTCGGTATGGGGGCCGGTCTGGTGACCGCCCTCGGCCAGCAGCGCCCAGCTCATAACGTCTTTCAATGGCCCCGCCACGGTCCGCTCTAAGCGGTTGTCGCCTGTTGCTGCTTTATCATGTGCCGAGTGCATGGCGTTGAGGAAGCGGCAGTTGGCGTTAGCGAGCCAGGTCGGCAGGTGGACTTGCGGGAAGGGGTTTTGTAGGTCTAATAGATTCCATGGATTGCCGTCTGGAGACGGGCGATTGACCTTGAAACGATCTCGTAGCATACGTAGACTATGATCGGTATGCGATGCACTGTAGGAAGACCGCGAGGGAATCTGCACGGTAACGATGGAATTGTCATCGCCAAGCTCGTTGAGGAGTTCTTGAATAGGCCGTTCGTTGTAGATGTATAACGGTGGCATGTGTACGACAATCGGGGCCGTCAATGTGCCCGAGCTGACGAGCTGGCGAGCCTCGTCTGGGCCAATAAGATACGCCTCGACGCGGCCGGTCTGGGCGTCTGTGTGGGGCTGGGTAGCCCGGGTAAGAATTGCAGACACGAGCCGGCCGGCGTCGAACCCGTGGGTTGGGTGGTACTTGCTTGGATCTGCGTCGGCGAGCGGCTTTAGTTGGGCTAGGACCGTCTCGCGGAAGTGGTTGTTGGCCGCGGTCTCGGCGGCTTGAAGCTCGTACGACGGGCTGTTGTCTTTTTGGAACGACCTTTGACGCGCCGCATCGTCTTGGTGCACCGTTAGTAGCAGATCTCGGTGTCGTAGGCATAGCGACGGTAGAAGCTGTAGACTGCTTCTGTATGCTTCTGGCGTAGGTGCACCGCGTTCTCGGTTGGCCTGGTCGAGCCATGCTATGAGCGGTGCGGCCACGGTCGTGTAGCAGTTGCAAGGACCGTTGTTTATTATTGGTCGAGGTGGCCGTGCAGTGCTATGTTTTGTGGCTGGGCGGGCAGCGACGACGGTCTTGGTTAGGCTAGGAGTCGTAGTATTCTTCGTCGTTGCTGGAGTTGGCACAGGCGGCAGGTCCGCGGGCTTTACCCGCTCTGATCTCCGTACAGGCTGTGTGGGGGTAGCGGGCTGTATAGGAACCGCCTCTGTTTGGTGCTCGCGTCTAGCCCGACTAGGGTCAGCACGGTGTTCGTGGCCTCGCGTCTTTGGTAGCCGTAAGTTGAACTCGTTGTTTGAATCTGGCGTTGCCGGTACAGCAAACTCTTGAGGCACGAGCAAGCCGTACAGGTCGTAGCCGCACCCGGGAGGCGGTCTTAAGAGCCGTGGTGGCTGTACGGGGGCCGGCGAATCTTTATATAGATCCCGCGCTGCTTTCATATCGGCCACCGTGACGGGAAACAAGCCACGGATAGGTTTCTCTTTGACGTTTCCGTGGCGCGAAGCCATGGCGGCGTTCAGCCAAGGAATAGCAGCGTCAAAATTGTGTACCAAGGCCAGCGTTAGGATGCCTTTGAGAAGGTGCAAGCTCTTGTCTTCAAGCTGATAATGGCGAACAATGTCGTCGTTCCAGTATGTTCGGATCAGGTCGAGTGTATGTCTGTGTCGACGCCCCGATACAGCCTTACTCACAAACGTCCGCCATTCAGCATCACACTCTGTCTGTTTCGGGGACGAGCTGCCTTGTTCTTGTTCTAGCGCGGCGCGGCGAGTCTTGTACCAGCTGCATTTCCGGAATGCAACATCATAGGCACAGATGACTTTGTCTATCTGCAGGGATTGAGCCAATAGCCGGTCACGGTGCTTTTCACATAGTTGGTATTTTTCATTGTCGTCGATGTCCTCGTCGAGCTGAGACTGTAGCTCTGTCAGCGTTTTCGCCTCTTCTCTTGGGAGTGAGTCGATCAACGTGATAGCTAATTCGTCTTCGTCGCGTGACGGCGAGGCGCTGCGTGCTGGAACAAAGTCCTGCTCCATTGTTCCTACTGCGCCGTGGTTAGCTTGTGTGTTTGAAGAGATTCACCTCGCGCGGCCATTGTTTATACTGACTATGATAGGAGTCTCGTAGTGGTAGTCGTGAAGTCGCGGCGGTGAAATACTAGTTAAGAGAGAAAGAGACTGCCGACCTAGTAGAGTAGATAGGAAGATGAGTACGAAAAGGAAAGCACTAGCGGCGAGAAAGTAAAAGAGAGAGGAGAAAACAAAAGAAATCGTCGTATCGATGTTCGTAGTATACGTTTTATAAGTCTACGAGAAAGACAACGTAGACGTACGTTAGAAGTAAAATAGAGATAATGCAAACGCAATACGGCGTCTTATTACAATAGCTATTTGCATCTACTTACGGGTAGAAGTAGAGCCGGATATGGTTAAACCTTTGTTGGAACATCTGTTGGAACTACTCTATCGGTTGATAAAGCACGGTATTACAGCTTATAGAATAGAAAGTGTAGTCACGAGTCACTGAACGTGATCTGTCTATTACTAAATCTAACCGTCGTGTGCTAGTCAGCGACTGTACCTTTTTTAGGTTCAATGGCATTATCGACTTCAAGAATTGAAACGCAGACCAGCAATTGCATCTTGTAACGAGGAAGAAGAACGTCGTGAAAGATAAATAGCCAGACTCTCGACTCTCTTGTTTAGTATCCCCGGTCTGCTCTAGAGTAGATACCGTAAATAAGAGATTGAGCTAATCAAATCGGGCTACGCGGCGCGTGCATTCTCCAAGCAAAACCGTCGATGTACGTTAGTAAGCATGTATTATGTCAGAAAGAGGACCCACTTCAGAGCAGACTCGGTCTGCTCTCAAGTGGATACCGTAAATAAAGGATTGAACTAATCAAATCGGGCTACAAGGCGCGGGTATTCTTAAGGCGAAATTGTTAGTAAGCATTTATTATGTCAGCTAAAAAAGTAGATTTGCCTTTATACAAATAAAACTAGAAAAAGAAAGTCGACTCACGATAACGGGACGTAAATTTTATTAAATCCTATAATCGTAAATAGTAGTCAGCAACTTTTTATAGTTGATAATATAATAATCTATAATAAATAACCGAAATTATAAAACACGTTCATAATTAATTACTACATAATAAAATCGAATGTACTGTTAAGAGACAGGATCACGCTCACTAAAACACTGATCCTCGTAAAAGTCTATGGTTTCTTAGTATTGGTAATGTCTCGTTCAATTTAATTATCAAAGAATATAGAAGGGCCAAAACCTTACTATATACCAGCTAAATGATCCTCCTATGCCTCCATCTCTTTAAACAGTGAAGCTGAGGCCAACTTCTAAGTGAATCATGGCAATCGATATAAGGTGTTACTGCTTAAGGCCGTGAATTAGGTGGATCTTACCAACGAATACCGACATTTACAATACTAAAATCTATTGTCGATAATCTGCCACATTAGTAGGTATGACTAAGCGTATACCGCTTTATCAGGATAACGACGTGCCTCGTGTTCTATCACGTGATCGCCTACCACTAGCTAGCAGGTAGTTACCATAATAATTAAAGAAAATGACTCTCTCCTACTAAGTCACCTTTCATATACCTAATCATCATAACACTTGTTCAGGTCATAAGCCCGGCTCTTTCTAAAGCGCAAATTTCATCAAACTCAACATCCCTAACTTCATTTTCCTCGCTACATTACTTCAAGCATTAAATCTTATCATTTTCTCCCGTTTTCTAGACCTCAATGTCTCGGAGGCTTTAAAGACTTGTCCCCGAAGTCGACTAAACTTTTGACCTAGAGAAAATTTTACGACATCCTCATCGCCACACCTCGCTAGGCCTTTGCATCGTGGCTTTATAAATACACACCATTGCTTCTTAACGTCGTCTCCTCTACTATACATCACAAGCCTTTGCATCGTGGCTCTACCAACCAATACCTACGATTGCTTCTTGACGTCTTCTCCTCGACTATGCATTACCACTTTATTACTCGGGAGGAAGATCTTTACGGTCGACTATCTCTACTCACTAGCGACCCTAGCCGGGTGTTGGAGCAAGCAGGCTTAAGCCTATCCTTTGCAGTATACTCTAGAGACCTTGACGGAGAAGACAGAGTCTCTCCTGACCTCGAGGCCATAAGCACACTACTTGGTCCTCAGCTAGACTCTCTTAGCACACCGGAGCGAGGCACACGCAATACCCTTAATAAGATCAAGTAGCAACAACGGGGGGACGGTGCCAACGACAACGATGATCCTACAATAGTAATGCAGGTCCGTAATGGTCAGCGCCAACAAGTAGATGTTCCCTTTAATAACATCCCTACTTTAGGTGCCGCTGATCAGTCAACACGCCACAATGTGAGCTTTGTCTCGCACGGTTTTACGGTTATTGGTGACAAGGTAAAAGAACTTAATGACACGTTGGCTGCGCTGCAGTCGCTCGGCATCTAGCATGTCACTAACCTGCCCGAGCTTGTGCTCGTAGGTGACTAGTCGGCGGGCAAGTCCAGTCTCATATCCAGTTTCTCTGGATTGTACCTGCCACGCAGTAAAGGCGCATGCACGCGCTGCCCTACACATCCGCCTCTCGGTCTCGCCTGCTAGTAAGCCTTGGAAGTACAAGGTGTCGCTCTAGCAAAATTACGACTATGACGGCGCCCATCGGCACGTTACTCGGGACCACCTCTTTGACTCTTAGAAGGACGAGTTTTCAAGCCTGCTCGATCCATCCAAGTTTGAAGAGACTCTGCGCTGGGCCCAGTTCGCTACACTCAACCCCAATCACGAGCATACTCACTACCGGCCGGGGACGGGCGACATCTAGCGGCACTACCGTTCCCACGTGGATGCAGCTGACGGCCGGAACAACGACGGCTTGCTAACGACTAGAGAGCTTCCTGTCTAGTATCAGGCCTGTTTGAGCCCCAACACGGTCGCAATAGGGAGCCGCGATCAGGACTCTAAGGAAGTTAAAAGAAGAAAGAAGGAGTATACTACTACGATAAGAACTTGTTTATTTTATGTGTGTTTGGCTACATCTCGTAACTAGGGCTGCCTGTTTATTTCATTTAAGGGGCGTATTGCTCCTTTAATACTTTCAAAATATAGTATATTCTCGAGAGCTCTCTACTCTTACTTTATTTATAAGTCTCTACGAGCATAATCTTTTACGTAGTAAATAGGTACGGAAGTAAGATGCTGTCCTACGGCATAGTAAAGCGAGTCAACGTAGTCTAAGTAATAAAGATATAGATTGACTAAAAAAGAAAAGAAAAAAAGAAAAGACGAAGTTATCGTAGAATAAAAAACACGAATACAATTAAACTAAAGAATACAACCAAAGCAATCCGCTTTATGCTACGTGCCCCGTGCCGCCACCGTCTTATATAAGCTTAGCCGTTGCCGGACAAAGTCAATGTCTAGTAAGCTCGAGGCGGGATACATAGCTCGCAGTGGTGGCACGCTCGCCGCTGTGTCGGTCCGCGATACTATAGCAATAGGATCCTCGATGGTAGCCGTCGCTGGCACCTCGCTCGTCGCCTGGACTAGGCGTATACACAAGACAAGTCGGTTCTTCTGCGGTTTTGTTGTAAGAGACAAGACTCCGTTGGTAGGGCAAGGGCAGGGTATACAGCCGACTTGCTGGCAAAACCGATAATACAAAATAGCGAGAAAGCGGTTCGCCGACACAAACGGGGAGTGTGGTGTGTGGTCAAGGCGGTCGATGACTTTTTGCGTCATTACGTAGAACTGATGCTTTTGTATACGGGTGCGTGTAATGGAGTCGTGCACCGTCGTGAACGCCCACTTAAAGTATTGCTGCGGCGACTGGATGCGGTGGTTGGGCTTCGTCGGCAAGGTGCACGTGCGCTTGTCGAGTACAGCGATCTTGCAGAAGCCGGAGAACGTCGGTTGAATGGTGTTGATGTCGTCCACGGTTGGTTTTTTTCTCGACAGCGCGGTGTAGACGCTCAGCAGGTACTCGTTCAGCACGAGCTGCGCTAAGATCGACAAGACGGCGTCGCCGCCCGCCGCACTGGGTATCGCGGGGTCGACCGCCACGTTGACGGCTTGGTCGAAGACGCCGTACGAGGTAGTCGCCATCCCGACGCGCCGCCAGTGCGTCTTCACCGCGAGCTGGGGGACGTCGATGTGGATGGCCAGATCGTACTCGAGCTGCAGCCCAAACCAGTCAATCCCGGTCGTAGGGAAAAACCCAAAGCCCCGCGCGGCCATCGTTCGCGTAACCCCTAGCCCAACCCGCGGCGTCTTCGTCGGCGCACCAGGCACGGTCACAGTAGGCGCGCCGGAAGGCAAAGCGGCCATGAGAGAGTACCGCACTATCTCGTTCCCGTAGTTGATGAACTGCTGGAGCGCGACCACGACGAGCGCAAAGAACGTAGCGGCCGTCTGTGGTGTCTGTATACCGTTCTTGTACATGATGACGATGTAGTCGAGAAGCCGGACGTACTTGTCTAGGCTCTCCCAGACAAAGGTATTGTACAGCCGCGCGTCGACGATATAAAACGCGTTGCGGTCCGCGCGGATGTTCATGTCCGCGCGTACGATCGCAAGGTCCGGCTGGCCGTTTAGGTACCCGAGCCGCGGCAGCCCGTCCCCCCGTACCAGGGTCGCCCACGCTACCTCCGCCTCTCGGACGGACTGGCTGAGCGCGGTCGTGACCCGGATCTCAAAGCGCCAGCCGAACTGGCGTGCTCGGTCCGCTAAGCCGTACGACAGACGCTGGCAGGACGACAGCAGCGCCGCGTGGGCGCCGTCGAGGTTGGCCGACACATTGCCCTCGTTTGCGATGCTTGCCCACACGTCTTTACCGTGGCCGAGGTTGTAGAGCTTGGGATGGGAAAAGGCCCAGACGCCGAGCTCGTTGTACCGCCCTTCTTCCACGGTATACGACTGGATGTACGCGACGCCTTGTTGCCTGAGCGGGTTTAGTTTCCGCGGCTCGCACGTAATCGAGACCGCGTCCCGTAGTAGACGGATAGGATACGCAGCCGTGTTTGACTTTTTGATCGAAGGGGGCCGCCAGTACGAAGGTGCGCCAGCGGCGTCGCCATCTTCGTCCCCGCGGTGTCCGGCGCTGTCGTGCTCGACGTCCGGCACACGAAACGCTTCGTCCAAGTCCTCGCCCTCGTCGTTGGGCGCGCGGGCACCGCCCGGCGCGCCGCTCGGCACACGAGCGTCCGTACCGGCGGTCCCAAACAAAGCTTTCTGCGGATCGCCGTTTAAGAACAACAACGTGTTATATTGGCAGCACCGCCGCGCGAGCACGGTGTGGCCGGTCTGTTCGGGGAGGAACTCGGCCGCAATGTCCATGTACTGCTGCCGCCGGGTCGGCCCCCAGGATCCGTCGTCTAGCGGCGGGCTCGAGGGGCCGAGGTACGGAGCGACCGACGGCATGAGGCCGGCCTGGAAAGCGTCGATCGCGGCCGTTACTGTCGACGCGTCTGTCCCAATCTCGGTCGAGGCGGTTTGGAACGCGAGCTTCGTGTTCTTATTATTGTACATAAACACCGGGTTGCCGAACAATAACAAGTCATTCCGGTCGTGCTCGGTCAAATCCGCATTGCCGGGATGGCTGGCGTACTCCGCCCTGTCTAGGCCGTCGCGCATCACCTGCCATAAGAACTGGAGGTTGGTGTCGTTGTACGTGACTTGGATAGCGCCTTCCCGGCCGTTCTTTTGGCCGGTTCCTTCGACGGCAATGCGGGACATGGCGCGCGCCTCTTTATAACACGACGGGACGTGGTGTGCAAAGCTCGACCCGATGCGGTCAAAGCTCGGCAAGATGAATATATTGAAGAACATGGCGTGTAAGACGTCGGGCAGCGGTGGCGTCGTTTTCGTTCTTTCAGCATACATCTTGGGGAAAAACATATAAATGACGTCCGCACCCCGCCGGGCAAAAACGATGTGTGGGATGCGGTGGATAGGGGCACGGATTGTTTTTGTTTCTGTTTGGACCGGCAAGTACAGGTGGACGTTTTTTGTAAGAAGAGACTTGGTCTGCGGCGTAACGGCGACGTCGAGCGGCCCTTGAAAGTCTCTTGGGTCGCTCGTGACGTGTAGAAAGCTGTCGACGTCGTGCACCGCCCGGTCCATGATTTGTAGAGGTAGATCGTCTCGGTGTAAGCAGATCTGAGCACCCTTGTGCCGGCCTTCGTCCGGCCAGCCGCAATGCTGCGCCTCGAGCCGAGACGCGGAAGGGAGGTCCGTCCGGCTTAGTTTTAAATGGCCTGGGCCAAGCGGCCGCACTGGGCAGTTGAGCCCGAGGGTTGACAAGGCTGGGCTGCTCTGCCTTGCTGCCGCGTTGGTAAACCCCGGCGGCGACGCCCCGTATGTCTCTTGGAGCCCATAGTGGTGGGAGCAATTTGCGTTGTGGACCGTCTCCCAGCGCGCATGCTCCTCGGCCGGACACGCCACGAGGCCGATGCGGAGAACATACGTGATCCGCCGCGCGAGCCGTTCTGTAGGCGTGATAGTCTGGTCTTCAAGCCATGCGTATACTTCCTCGCGCGTTAACGGCACCTCGTAGGGCAGCTGCTGGCCGGCGTTAGCGGGGCCGTCTGCCTCGTCGTCGCTCACACCGCGCCAACTTTCGTCGTCCATCGTATCGCTCATCTCCTCGCCGTCGTCATCGTCTAGGTCCATGTGCTCGTTGTTGTCGTAGGCCATGTCCGCTTCGTTGATGTCTACGTCGTCTTGGGCCACGTCTCCGGCATTGTCGTGGGTTGTGCTCTGCGCCAACGTAGACGCTGGCCATTGTTGTTCTTGGAGTTCTTTTTTATTAGTATAGTAAAAAATAATAGACAAAAAAGACAAAAGAAGACTCGACGTACCTTGCGTTGGACGCGGTGTCGGGAGAGACACAGTGGCCTGCGAGTTGTGTTGTAATCGTCTTATAAAACCTAGTTTTGGTTAAAAAAGAAAACAACGTGCACATGTTAAAGACGTAGTAGTATTTATTAAATACACAAAAAGAAGAAGAAACTTACTATTTTCTCGGGCGTCACGTCTTATATTCAAAGTCGTAAAAAGACCCGGACTCGACGACGAGTGTCGGGACACATCGCTAAGACCCGGAGTAAACGGTTGTGATAAAGGACTCGGCTGTCGCCGCTCGGTAGATGGCGTCGTTGGGTGGGTTCCTTTTTTGGTTAATACAACTAATTTATCTTATTCTAGTAAAGAGTAAGAGAAAAAAAGAAAAACAACATACCATTCTTCCTTACGCCGCCTCTAAAAAAAGTATTTATAAAACGAGCCGGACTCGACGAGCTGCTATCTTGTATAACGTAGTCCGACGCCTGTGAAGATACAGGTGACGGCGAGAAATGGGCTCGGATTGATGTTTGACGAGCAAATTGCGGCGGCCGGGCTTGCGGCAGCGTAGGTGACTGGGCAGGAGGAGCTTGGAAATAAGCTTCAATAGGCGACTGTGACTGGGTACTTTGATTCGTCGACCGTGCCGTTTGGGTTTTGGTAGTATTGCGGCGAGACTTTTTCGTCTTCGTCTGGCGGTTAACGTGGGCCCGTGGTCGCCCCATTGTATAATCGTAGGAGAAGGAGAAAATAGTAGAAGGGGGAAAAAGTATATAAAAATAATCTTTTATCTTTACGTGCTCTCTGCTCTTTTATACGAAACTTGACTTTGACGATATCCGAGATTTGTTACAGCGGCCGTCACATGTTCGTTAATAAAAGAAAAAGAATAAACGACTCTTTGAATATAAAGAGATAACACAAGACAAATGCAACTCTAGTACAACGGTTCAGACGTCCGAATATACAAGCGACTGACATATTCGTTAATAAGAAAAAAGGAAAAAAAGTAAGCAATCCCTTGAAATACGAAGATAACGGGAGCCCGGAAATGAAGAGAAATACAACTCTAGGATTAGTACACCAATTTAGACGTTAGAATAGAAAAGTGGCTGCTATATATTCGTTAATAAGAAAAGTAAACAACCCTTAGAATATTAAGTAATAACGGGAGCCAGGAAATAAAGAGAACGACTATAGAATATACAAATACATATAAGAAAAAAGAAAAAAAAGTAAACAACCCCTTAAATATTAAAAGATAACGCGAGCTAGGAAATGAAGAGAAACACAACGGTTCCGACGTCAGAATGGAAAAGCGGCTATTACATATTCGTTGATAAGAAAAAAGGAAAAAAAGTAAGCAATCCCTTGAAATACGAAGATAACGGGAGCCCGGAAATGAAGAGAAATACAACTCTAGGACTAGTACACCAATTCAGACGTCCGAATAGAAAAGCGACTGTTACATATTCGTTAAGAAAAAAGGAAAAAAGTAAGCAATCCCTTGAAATACGAAGATAACGGGAGCCCGGAAATGAAGAGAAATACAACTCTAGGACTAGTACACCAATTCAGACGTCCGAATAGAAAAGCGACTGTTACATATTCGTTGATAAGAAAAAAGGGAAAAAGTAAGCAATCCCTTGAAATACGAAGATAACGGGAGCCCGGAAATGAAGAGAAATACAACTCTAGGATTAGTACACCAATTCAGACGTCCGAATAGAAAAGCGGCTGTTACATATTCGTTGATAAGAAAAGTAAACAACCCCTGGAATATTGAAAGATAACAGGAAATGAAGAGGAATACAACTCCTAGTACAACGATTTAAACGTCCGAATATACAAGCAGCTGTTACATTTTCGTTGATAAGAAAGAAAACAAGTAAACAACCCCTTGAATATTAAGAGATAACGGGAGCTAGGAAATGAAGAGAAAGGTAAATCCGGGGTCTATCGACGATCTTCATTTAGCCCGTTTATAGTATGTCAACCGACTGTTTACGTAATACATCAAGTATATAGCTTACTACAATTAACATCTCGTATAATGTTTTATTTTATTTTTAAAAATAAATAAAAGAGATGATTAAAGTATACCATTATAATAAGCAATTTTTGCTCTATTTTATCCTACTTTTAACAATAATAACTTCATATCAGATAATTAAAAACGAAATAAAAACAAAGAAAATGGTTTATTTTTATCTTATTCTATTGTTTTAATCCTTTTCAACGTTAAAATATTACCTTTTTTTAAGACTGATATAATTGGTTTTCGACTTCTGCGAAGATTAGTATGATACGAAAAGCTACATTATTATACGTGTTCTTTCTTAGTCTTAACTTGTATCACTAAGTATATAAAGACCCGCAAAAACAATGGATATTATTAAGCACGGACCGTTATTACCGTCTACCCCGTCTTACCTCTTTACTCTTATCTCCTAATCTCCTGCTTATTTACCTTATCTGTTTTAAATACCCGAATACACTTAGCTTAAGACCTCGTCTTCGTCTACCTCCTTTACCTGCTCGTAACATGACAAGGTATTAAAATTAAAAGTCGTCCGGTTAAGAAACATACGAGTACGACTTTATCTTACATCTTAAATATTTATCTCTTTTTCATTTATCTATTTATTTATATTCGTTCCGCGATACGACACGCTGTCGCGGTTGTGACGCGGAAAAGGGCGTTTTTTCTTCTTTATTGGAAAAGAAAAGACAAGAAAAAACAACCAGCTATCTGTCGGTTTATGCTCAACATCCCATACTTGCGGATTCTATACTCTTATATTACGCTTTTCCACATCTTTCTACTTGTCTGTTTCTTTTTACATTCTTTTACTTGTATTTCTTTTCTACTTGTTTTTTTTTTTCTTTTCACATCCGTCTACCTGACTTCACATCCTTTTACTTGTCTATCTCTTTTTATATCCTTTTCTTACTCTATTTCTTTATACATATTTCTACTTGTCTGTTTCTTTTAGCTGTTATGAGACCATCGACGAAGCGCCGTCAGGCAGTAGACGAGGCGCTTGCCGATATATGGCCTACAAAACACGCCCGGATCGATCCGAGCTCGTCGCGAGTGCAGCCACGCCACCAAAATCCGCGCCGTTCACCGTTGCGTACCGTGGTTGCTCCCCTCCCCCCCTCGCCCCAAGCAAACTCGGTCACCGATCAATCACCGCGCCGGCAGTCCTTAGCCCAGCGCCCACTGTCCGAACCGCCGTCTACGATCGCGACCGAGGTTATGTCTTCTCTCCCCTCCTCTCAATATTCTCCCGTTTTAGAAGCCGGACCCAAAATTGATACTCCTACGTTCATTCGGTTAAAATACCGCAGTATGACCTTGTCTTTCATCCAGAACCTGTGTACGAAGTTTACGAGAGCAAATTTACCACTAGAACTTCTGCCCGAGTTCTTGTTCTCTACGATGCAAGAAATGCAGCTTACAACAAAACCACTCACGAAATCGGTACGACGGTAAACGGTATACAACCAGACTTGCTCGCTTCGTCTCAAAAAGAAGTAACATCTCAGTCATTTTTTAATATGTACGTCTTTTTCTTTCTTTTTCTTTCTTGATTAATAATAAATTCTAATAATAGGCCGGAGAACACAAATCCTCGACACAAGACCAGTATACCCGACGAAACCAGTACCCCCGACGAGACCAGTACCCCCGACGAGACCAGTGCCCCCGACGAGACCAGTACCCCCGACGAGACCAGTGCCCCCGACGAGACCAGTGCCCCCGACGAGACCAGTGCCCCCGACGAGACCAGTGCCCCCGACGAGACTAGTGCCCCCGACGAGACCAGTGCCCTAGGCGAGACTAGTATCTTAGACGAGACGAACACAATAGAAGATCTAGAGACTCCGGTCGGGGATGACACATTAAAGGACAACACGGTAACATACGAAAGCAGTCTCGTCCACTTGCTCTTAAAAAAAATCCGAACTGAGCCTAAACAAAAAAAAGAGACGCAGAGCGACTTCTTAGGGAGGCTGCCTGCGGCTGCCCAGTTAGAAAAACATGTGTTTCCGGACATGGTCTCGTCGAACGACGTTCGACAGTTTGCGATGGTCTTGTATACTGACGTCTTTGGGAACCGGGGGCGAAAACGGTTGGCTGAGGCGTTTTTGGAACAATATGCCAATGTAGAGGACCGGTCTCTTAGTCACTTGTTACAAACCTCGGCAGAAAGCACTACGGTGGCGGGAAATAAACATGCTACGGGCCAAAGCCACGTCGGTTCTATCAAACTTTCGACCTTTACAAAGCAACTGAGCCAAGCGATGTTATATGACCTACCGACGCGCGGCGTGGCCGATGACATCCGCATGCTACAAATGAAAGCCGATCTCGTCAAACAGTGGGCGCGTTGGTCGCAGTCGGATTGCACGGACGCGGAGGTCGCTGCGTTTCTCGACGGGGAAGGTATT
Organism: Ophiostoma himal-ulmi; assembly: GCA_029299165.1. Lineage (NCBI taxonomy): Eukaryota > Fungi > Ascomycota > Sordariomycetes > Ophiostomatales > Ophiostomataceae > Ophiostoma > Ophiostoma himal-ulmi. The sequence continues at coordinate 25,983 of JANSME010000001.1, forward strand.
GCTCGTGGTGCTTTGACGACTCAGATTCATACGTATCTCGCCGACAAGATGTCACTGCCGGTCGGCCAGCTGTCTAAGAAGATATATGCTTGGCGGCCGATTGCTATATTAGCAGATACGTTTGGCGTCGGTGTGTTTGCTCTACTTCCTAAAAGTATAACAACGGCGTACAACCGGCACCGTATGGAGGGTCCTAAGGTGGGCAAAAAAGAGACCAAGTTTCGCGCCGTGATTCAAGCAATTGCCGACGAGACACCGATTTTGCATACAGTCTGTGCGGCATGCGAGAAACACATTGTAAGTAAGATTCTCGGGGGCGGGGGCGGCGCCGACAGCGGATGAGGAGGATACGATTCCTGGCATTAAGATGGCCCAAGACGGCGACGAGCGTTCTTTGCATACTGCTCCAATTTGGGAGCTGCTTGGGCTGATGCCTCGCGGACAACATACCAAAGGAACGGTAGAAGAGATTGAAGACGACAAGGGGGACGAGGTTGAAGATAACGAGGGGGACGAGATTGAAGACGACGAGGGGGACGAGGTTGAAAATGACGAGGAAGAGGAAGACGATGACGACCGGCTTTTTTGTTCAGAAATCTAAATATTTCTGTTTTTAGTGTGTTCTTTTTTTTATTCGGACGTCTGAATATTTTTTGGTGTGTTCTTTCTTTTCTGTTCGGACGTCTGAACAATTTTGGTTCGGACGTCTGAATATGTTTTGGTGTGTTCTTTCTTTTCTGTTCGGACGTCTAAATAATTTTGGTTCGGACGTCTGAATATGTTTGGGTGTGTTCTTTCTTTTCTGTTCGGACGTCTGAATTTGTTTTGGTGTGTTCTTTCTTTTCTGTTCGGACGTCTGAATATGTTTTGGTGTGTTCTTTCTTTTCTGTTCGGACGTCTGAATATGTTTTGGTGTGTTCTTTCTTTTCTATTCGGACGTCTGAATAATTTTGGTTCGGACGTCTGAATATGTTTGGGTGTGTTCTTTCTTTTCTGTTCGGACGTCTGAACAATTTTGGTTCGGACGTCTGAATATGTTTTGGTGTGTTCTTTCTTTTCTGTTCGGACGTCTGAATAATTTTGGTTCGGACGTCTGAATATGTTTGGGTGTGTTCTTTCTTTTCTGTTCGGACGTCTGAATTTGTTTTGGTGTGTTCTTTCTTTTCTGTTCGGACGTCTGAACAATTTTGGTTCGGACGTCTGAATATGTTTTGGTGTGTTCTTTCTTTTCTGTTCGGACGTCTGAATAATTTTGGTTCGGACGTCTGAATATGTTTGGGTGTGTTCTTTCTTTTCTGTTCGGACGTCTGAATTTGTTTTGGTGTGTTCTTTCTTTTCTGTTCGGACGTCTGAATATGTTTTGGTGTGTTCTTTCTTTTCTGTTCGGACGTCTGAATATGTTTTGGTGTGTTCTTTCTTTTCTATTCGGACGTCTGAATAATTTTGGTTCGGACGTCTGAATATGTTTGGGTGTGTTCTTTCTTTTCTGTTCGGACGTCTGAACAATTTTGGTTCGGACGTCTGAATATGTTTTGGTGTGTTCTTTCTTTTCTGTTCGGACGTCTGAATAATTTTGGTTCGGACGTCTGAATATGTTTGGGTGTGTTCTTTCTTTTCTGTTCGGACGTCTGAATTTGTTTTGGTGTGTTCTTTCTTTTCTGTTCGGACGTCTGAACAATTTTGGTTCGGACGTCTGAATATGTTTTGGTGTGTTCTTTCTTTTCTGTTCGGACGTCTGAATATGTTTGGGTGTGTTCTTTCTTTTCTGTTCGGACGTCTGAATAATTTTGGTTCGGACGTCTGAATATGTTTGGGTGTGTTCTTTCTTTTCTGTTCGGACGTCTGAATTTGTTTTGGTGTGTTCTTTCTTTTCTGTTCGGACGTCTGAATTTGTTTTGGTGTGTTCTTTCTTTTCTGTTCGGACGTCTGAACAATTTTGGTTCGGACGTTTGAATATGTTTGGGTGTGTTCTTTCTTTCTGTTCGGACGTCTGAATTTGTTTTGGTGTGTTCTTTCTTTTCTGTTCGGACGTCTGAATTTGTTTTGGTGTGTTCTTTCTTTTCTGTTCGGACGTCTGAATTTGTTTTGGTGTGTTCTTTCTTTTCTATTCGGACGTCTGAATAATTTTGGTTCGGACGTCTGAATATGTTTGGGTGTGTTCTTTCTTTTCTGTTCGGACGTCTGAACAATTTTGGTTCGGACGTCTGAATAATTTTGGTTCGGACGTCTGAACAATTTTGGTTCGGACGTCTGAATTTGTTTTGGTTCGGACGTCTGAATATTTTTTGGTGTGTTCTTTCTTTTCTGTTCGGACGTCTGAACAATTTTGGTTCGGACGTCTGAATATGTTTTGGTGTGTTCTTTCTTTTCTGTTCGGACGTCTGAATAATTTTGGTTCGGACGTCTGAATATGTTTGGGTGTGTTCTTTCTTTTCTGTTCGGACGTCTGAATAATTTTGGTTCGGACGTCTGAACATTTTTGGTTCGGACGTCTGAATATGTTTGGGTGTGTTCTTTCTTTTCTGTTCGGACGTCTGAATAATTTTGGTTCGGACGTCTGAATATGTTTGGGTGTGTTCTTTCTTTTCTGTTCGGACGTCTGAACAATTTTGGTTCGGACGTCTGAATATGTTTTGGTGTGTTCTTTCTTTTCTGTTCGGACGTCTGAATATGTTTGGGTGTGTTCTTTCTTTTCTGTTCGGACGTCTGAATAATTTTGGTTCGGACGTCTGAATATGTTTGGGTGTGTTCTTTCTTTTCTGTTCGGACGTCTGAACAATTTTGGTTCGGACGTCTGAATATGTTTGGGTGTGTTCTTTCTTTTCTGTTCGGACGTCTGAATTTGTTTTGGTGTGTTCTTTCTTTTCTGTTCGGACGTCTGAATTTGTTTTGGTGTGTTCTTTCTTTTCTATTCGGACGTCTGAATAATTTTGGTGTGTTCTTTCTTTTCTGTTCGGACGTCTGAATTTGTTTTGGTGTGTTCTTTCTTTTCTATTCGGACGTCTGAATAATTTTGGTTCGGACGTCTGAATATGTTTGGGTGTGTTCTTTCTTTTCTGTTCGGACGTCTGAACAATTTTGGTTCGGACGTCTGAATATGTTTTGGTGTGTTCTTTCTTTTCTGTTCGGACGTCTGAATAATTTTGGTTCGGACGTCTGAACAATTTTGGTTCGGACGTCTGAATAATTTTGGTTCGGACGTCTGAATATGTTTGAGTGTGTTCTTTCTTTTCTGTTCGGACGTCTGAACAATTTTGGTTCGGACGTCTGAATAATTTTGGTTCGGACGTCTGAACAATTTTGGTTCGGACGTCTGAATTTGTTTTGGTTCGGACGTCTGAATATGTTTGGGTGTGTTCTTTCTTTTCTGTTCGGACGTCTGAACATTTTTGGTTCGGACGTCTGAATATGTTTGGGTGTGTTCTTTCTTTTCTGTTCGGACGTCTGAATAATTTTGGTTCGGACGTCTGAACATTTTTGGTTCGGACGTCTGAATATGTTTTGGTGTGTTCTTTCTTTTCTATTCGGACGTCTGAATAATTTTGGTTCGGACGTCTGAACATTTTTGGTTCGGACGTCTGAATATGTTTGGGTGTGTTCTTTCTTTTCTGTTCGGACGTCTGAATAATTTTGGTTCGGACGTCTGAATATGTTTGGGTGTGTTCTTTCTTTTCTGTTCGGACGTCTGAATTTGTTTTGGTGTGTTCTTTCTTTTCTGTTCGGACGTCTGAATTTGTTTTGGTGTGTTCTTTCTTTTCTGTTCGGACGTCTGAACAATTTTGGTTCGGACGTTTGAATATGTTTGGGTGTGTTCTTTCTTTTCTGTTCGGACGTCTGAATTTGTTTTGGTGTGTTCTTTCTTTTCTGTTCGGACGTCTGAATTTGTTTTGGTGTGTTCTTTCTTTTCTGTTCGGACGTCTGAATTTGTTTTGGTGTGTTCTTTCTTTTCTATTCGGACGTCTGAATAATTTTGGTTCGGACGTCTGAATATGTTTGGGTGTGTTCTTTCTTTTCTGTTCGGACGTCTGAACAATTTTGGTTCGGACGTCTGAATATGTTTTGGTGTGTTCTTTCTTTTCTGTTCGGACGTCTGAATAATTTTGGTTCGGACGTCTGAATATGTTTGGGTGTGTTCTTTCTTTTCTGTTCGGACGTCTGAATTTGTTTTGGTGTGTTCTTTCTTTTCTGTTCGGACGTCTGAACAATTTTGGTTCGGACGTCTGAATATGTTTTGGTGTGTTCTTTCTTTTCTGTTCGGACGTCTGAATAATTTTGGTTCGGACGTCTGAATATGTTTGGGTGTGTTCTTTCTTTTCTGTTCGGACGTCTGAATTTGTTTTGGTGTGTTCTTTCTTTTCTGTTCGGACGTCTGAATATGTTTTGGTGTGTTCTTTCTTTTCTGTTCGGACGTCTGAATATGTTTTGGTGTGTTCTTTCTTTTCTATTCGGACGTCTGAATAATTTTGGTTCGGACGTCTGAATATGTTTGGGTGTGTTCTTTCTTTTCTGTTCGGACGTCTGAACAATTTTGGTTCGGACGTCTGAATATGTTTTGGTGTGTTCTTTCTTTTCTGTTCGGACGTCTGAATAATTTTGGTTCGGACGTCTGAATATGTTTGGGTGTGTTCTTTCTTTTCTGTTCGGACGTCTGAATTTGTTTTGGTGTGTTCTTTCTTTTCTGTTCGGACGTCTGAACAATTTTGGTTCGGACGTCTGAATATGTTTTGGTGTGTTCTTTCTTTTCTGTTCGGACGTCTGAATATGTTTGGGTGTGTTCTTTCTTTTCTGTTCGGACGTCTGAATAATTTTGGTTCGGACGTCTGAATATGTTTGGGTGTGTTCTTTCTTTTCTGTTCGGACGTCTGAATTTGTTTTGGTGTGTTCTTTCTTTTCTGTTCGGACGTCTGAATTTGTTTTGGTGTGTTCTTTCTTTTCTGTTCGGACGTCTGAACAATTTTGGTTCGGACGTTTGAATATGTTTGGGTGTGTTCTTTCTTTTCTGTTCGGACGTCTGAATTTGTTTTGGTGTGTTCTTTCTTTTCTGTTCGGACGTCTGAATTTGTTTTGGTGTGTTCTTTCTTTTCTGTTCGGACGTCTGAATTTGTTTTGGTGTGTTCTTTCTTTTCTATTCGGACGTCTGAATAATTTTGGTTCGGACGTCTGAATATGTTTGGGTGTGTTCTTTCTTTTCTGTTCGGACGTCTGAACAATTTTGGTTCGGACGTCTGAATAATTTTGGTTCGGACGTCTGAACAATTTTGGTTCGGACGTCTGAATTTGTTTTGGTTCGGACGTCTGAATATTTTTTGGTGTGTTCTTTCTTTTCTGTTCGGACGTCTGAACAATTTTGGTTCGGACGTCTGAATATGTTTTGGTGTGTTCTTTCTTTTCTGTTCGGACGTCTGAATAATTTTGGTTCGGACGTCTGAATATGTTTGGGTGTGTTCTTTCTTTTCTGTTCGGACGTCTGAATAATTTTGGTTCGGACGTCTGAACATTTTTGGTTCGGACGTCTGAATATGTTTGGGTGTGTTCTTTCTTTTCTGTTCGGACGTCTGAATAATTTTGGTTCGGACGTCTGAATATGTTTGGGTGTGTTCTTTCTTTTCTGTTCGGACGTCTGAACAATTTTGGTTCGGACGTCTGAATATGTTTTGGTGTGTTCTTTCTTTTCTGTTCGGACGTCTGAATATGTTTGGGTGTGTTCTTTCTTTTCTGTTCGGACGTCTGAATAATTTTGGTTCGGACGTCTGAATATGTTTGGGTGTGTTCTTTCTTTTCTGTTCGGACGTCTGAACAATTTTGGTTCGGACGTCTGAATATGTTTGGGTGTGTTCTTTCTTTTCTGTTCGGACGTCTGAATTTGTTTTGGTGTGTTCTTTCTTTTCTGTTCGGACGTCTGAATTTGTTTTGGTGTGTTCTTTCTTTTCTATTCGGACGTCTGAATAATTTTGGTGTGTTCTTTCTTTTCTGTTCGGACGTCTGAATTTGTTTTGGTGTGTTCTTTCTTTTCTATTCGGACGTCTGAATAATTTTGGTTCGGACGTCTGAATATGTTTGGGTGTGTTCTTTCTTTTCTGTTCGGACGTCTGAACAATTTTGGTTCGGACGTCTGAATATGTTTTGGTGTGTTCTTTCTTTTCTGTTCGGACGTCTGAATAATTTTGGTTCGGACGTCTGAACAATTTTGGTTCGGACGTCTGAATAATTTTGGTTCGGACGTCTGAATATGTTTGAGTGTGTTCTTTCTTTTCTGTTCGGACGTCTGAACAATTTTGGTTCGGACGTCTGAATAATTTTGGTTCGGACGTCTGAACAATTTTGGTTCGGACGTCTGAATTTGTTTTGGTTCGGACGTCTGAATATGTTTGGGTGTGTTCTTTCTTTTCTGTTCGGACGTCTGAACATTTTTGGTTCGGACGTCTGAATATGTTTGGGTGTGTTCTTTCTTTTCTGTTCGGACGTCTGAATAATTTTGGTTCGGACGTCTGAACATTTTTGGTTCGGACGTCTGAATATGTTTTGGTGTGTTCTTTCTTTTCTATTCGGACGTCTGAATAATTTTGGTTCGGACGTCTGAACATTTTTGGTTCGGACGTCTGAATATGTTTGGGTGTGTTCTTTCTTTTCTGTTCGGACGTCTGAATAATTTTGGTTCGGACGTCTGAATATGTTTGGGTGTGTTCTTTCTTTTCTGTTCGGACGTCTGAATTTGTTTTGGTGTGTTCTTTCTTTTCTGTTCGGACGTCTGAATTTGTTTTGGTGTGTTCTTTCTTTTCTGTTCGGACGTCTGAACAATTTTGGTTCGGACGTTTGAATATGTTTGGGTGTGTTCTTTCTTTTCTGTTCGGACGTCTGAATTTGTTTTGGTGTGTTCTTTCTTTTCTGTTCGGACGTCTGAATTTGTTTTGGTGTGTTCTTTCTTTTCTGTTCGGACGTCTGAATATGTTTGGGTGTGTTCTTTCTTTTCTGTTCGGACGTCTGAATAATTTTGGTTCGGACGTCTGAATATGTTTGGGTGTGTTCTTTCTTTTCTGTTCGGACGTCTGAATAATTTTGGTTCGGACGTCTGAATATGTTTTGGTGTGTTCTTTCTTTTCTGTTCGGACGTCTGAATAATTTTGGTTCGGACGTCTGAATATGTTTGGGTGTGTTCTTTCTTTTCTGTTCGGACGTCTGAATAATTTTGGTTCGGACGTCTGAACATTTTTGGTTCGGACGTCTGAATATGTTTTGGTGTGTTCTTTCTTTTCTGTTCGGACGTCTGAATAATTTTGGTTCGGACGTCTGAATTTGTTTTGGTGTGTTCTTTCTTTTCTGTTCGGACGTCTGAATAATTTTGGTTCGGACGTCTGAACATTTTTGGTTCGGACGTCTGAATATGTTTAGGTGTGTTCTTTCTTTTCTGTTCGGACGTCTGAATAGTTTTACGTTTTTATAATTACAACTTTTTATTTTACTGCTAAAAAACGAATTGTGAAAATCCATTTTTTGCAAAGTCCTAACCCTAACAGCCCAGTTACATTCGGACGTCTAAACATTTTTAGTTCGGACGTTTAAATATGTTTAAATGTGTTCTTTCTTTTCTGTTCGGACGTCTAAATAATTTTGGTGTATTCTTTCTTTTCTGTTCGGACGTCTGAATAATTTTAGTTCGGACGTCTGAATATATTTAGGTGTGTTCTTTCTTTTCTATTCGGACGTCTGAATAATTTTGGTTCGGACGTCTAAACATTTTTAGTTCGGACGTCTGAATATGTTTTGGTGTGTTCTTTCTTTTCTGTTCGGACGTCTGAATAATTTTGGTTCGGACGTCTGAATTTGTTTTGGTGTGTTCTTTCTTTTCTGTTCGGACGTCTAAATAATTTTGGTTCGGACGTCTGAACATTTTTGGTTCGGACGTCTGAATATGTTTAGGTGTGTTCTTTCTTTTCTGTTCGGACGTCTGAATAGTTTTACGTTTTTATAATTACAACTTTTTATTTTACTGCTAAAAAACGAATTGTGAAAATCCATTTTTTGCAAAGTCCTAACCCTAACAGCCCAGTTACATTTAAAAGTTGCTTAAGCTAATGCCTCGTAGATAATATACTAAAAGAACGGTAGAAGAGATTAAAGACGACAAAAAGGACGAGGTTAAAGATAACGAGGGGGACGAGATTAAAAACGACGAAAAAGACGAAGTTAAAAATAACGAAAAAAAGGAAGACGATGACGACCGGCTTTTTTATTTAGAAATTTAAATATTTTTATTTTTAATATATTCTTTTTTTTATTTAGACGTCTAAATATTTTTTAGTATGTTCTTTCTTTTTTATTCGGACGTTTAAATATATTTAAGTGTATTCTTTCTTTTCTATTTAAACGTCTAAATAATTTTAGTTCGGACGTTTAAATATGTTTAGGTATATTCTTTCTTTTCTATTTAAACGTCTACATTTATTTTAGTATATTCTTTCTTTTTTATTCGAACGTCTAAATATATTTAGGTTTGTTCTTTCTTTTCTATTCAGACGTCTAAATATGTTTAGGTATATTCTTTCTTTTCTATTCGGACGTCTAAATAATTTTAGTTTAGACGTTTAAATATATTTAAGTGTGTTCTTTCTTTTCTATTCGGACGTCTAAATAATTTTAGTTCGGACGTCTAAATATATTTAAGTATATTCTTTCTTTTCTATTCAGACGTCTGAATTTGTTTTAGTATGTTCTTTCTTTTCTATTCAGACGTCTAAATTTGTTTTAGTATGTTCTTTCTTTTCTATTCAGACGTCTAAATTTGTTTTAGTGTATTCTTTCTTTTTTATTCAAACGTTTAAATAATTTTAGTTCGGACGTCTGAATATGTTTAAGTATGTTCTTTCTTTTCTATTCAAACGTCTAAACAATTTTAGTTCGGACGTCTAAATATATTTTAGTATATTCTTTCTTTTCTATTCGGACGTCTAAACAATTTTAGTTTAAACGTCTAAATATATTTTAGTGTATTCTTTCTTTTCTATTCGGACGTCTAAACAATTTTAGTTCGGACGTCTAAATAATTTTAGTATGTTCTTTCTTTTCTATTCGGACGTCTAAATAATTTTAGTTCGGACGTCTAAATTTGTTTTAGTGTGTTCTTTCTTTTTTGTTCGGACGTCTGAATAATTTTGGTGTGTTCTTTCTTTTTTGTTCGGACGTCTAAATATGTTTAGGTGTGTTCTTTCTTTTCTGTTCGGACGTCTAAATAATTTTAATTCGGACGTCTAAATATATTTAGGTGTGTTCTTTCTTTTTTATTTGGACGTCTAAACATTTTTAGTTCGGACGTCTAAATATGTTTAGGTGTATTCTTTCTTTTTTATTCGGACGTCTAAAAAATTTTAGTTCGGACGTCTAAATATGTTTTGGTATATTCTTTCTTTTCTATTTAAACGTCTAAATAATTTTAATTCGGACGTCTAAATATGTTTAGGTATGTTCTTTCTTTTCTATTTAAACGTCTAAATAATTTTAGTTCGGACGTTTAAATATTTTTAATTCGGACGTCTAAATATATTTTGGTGTATTCTTTCTTTTCTGTTCGGACGTTTAAATAATTTTAGTTCGGACGTCTAAATTTGTTTTAGTGTATTCTTTCTTTTTTGTTCGGACGTTTAAATAATTTTAGTATATTCTTTCTTTTTTGTTCGGACGTTTGAATATATTTAGGTGTGTTCTTTCTTTTCTATTCGGACGTTTAAATAATTTTAGTTCGGACGTCTAAATAATTTTAGTGTATTCTTTCTTTTTTATTCGGACGTTTAAATATATTTTAGTTCGGACGTTTAAATATATTTTAGTGTATTCTTTCTTTTCTATTCGGACGTCTAAACAATTTTAGTTCGGACGTCTAAATAATTTTAGTATGTTCTTTCTTTTCTATTCGGACGTCTAAATAATTTTAGTTCGGACGTTTAAATATGTTTAAGTGTGTTCTTTCTTTTTTGTTCGGACGTCTGAATAATTTTAGTTCGGACGTTTAAATAATTTTGGTATATTCTTTTTTTTCTGTTCGGACGTCTAAATAATTTTAGTTCGGACGTCTGAATATATTTAGGTATATTCTTTCTTTTCTATTCGGACGTTTAAATAATTTTAGTTCGGACGTTTGAATAATTTTAGTTCGGACGTTTGAATATGTTTGAGTGTGTTCTTTCTTTTTTATTCGGACGTCTAAACAATTTTAGTTCGGACGTCTAAATAATTTTAGTTCGGACGTCTAAATAATTTTGGTTCGGACGTTTGAATTTATTTTAGTTCGGACGTCTAAATATGTTTAGGTGTGTTCTTTCTTTTCTATTCGGACGTCTGAATAATTTTAGTTCGGACGTTTGAATATGTTTAGGTGTATTCTTTTTTTTTTATTCGGACGTTTGAATAATTTTAGTTTAGACGTTTAAATAATTTTGTTTTAGACGTCTAAATATGTTTGAGTGTGTTCTTTCTTTTTTATTCGGACGTCTAAACAATTTTAGTTCGGACGTCTAAATAATTTTAGTTCGGACGTCTAAACAATTTTAGTTCGGACGTTTGAATTTGTTTTAGTTCGGACGTCTAAATATGTTTAGGTGTGTTCTTTCTTTTTTATTCGGACGTTTAAATAATTTTAGTTCGGACGTCTGAATTTGTTTTAGTGTGTTCTTTCTTTTCTATTCGGACGTCTAAATATGTTTAAGTGTGTTCTTTCTTTTCTATTCAGACGTCTAAATAATTTTGGTTCGGACGTCTAAATATGTTTAGGTGTATTCTTTCTTTTCTATTCGGACGTCTGAACATTTTTAGTTCGGACGTTTAAATATGTTTTAATATATTCTTTCTTTTCTATTCGGACGTCTAAATAATTTTAGTTCAGACGTCTAAATATATTTTAGTATATTCTTTCTTTTCTATTCAAACGTCTAAATAATTTTAGTGTGTTCTTTCTTTTCTATTCGAACGTCTAAATATGTTTAAGTATGTTCTTTCTTTTCTATTCGGACGTCTAAATAATTTTAGTTCGGACGTCTAAATATATTTAGGTGTGTTCTTTCTTTTCTATTCAGACGTCTAAAAAATTTTAGTTCGGACGTCTAAATATATTTTAGTATGTTCTTTCTTTTTTATTCGGACGTCTAAATAATTTTAGTTCAGACGTCTAAATATATTTAGGTGTATTCTTTCTTTTCTATTCGGACGTCTAAATAATTTTAGTTCGGACGTCTAAATATTTTTAGTTCGGACGTCTGAATATGTTTTAGTGTGTTCTTTCTTTTTTGTTCGGACGTCTAAATAATTTTGGTTCGGACGTCTGAATTTATTTTAGTGTGTTCTTTCTTTTTTATTCGGACGTTTAAATAATTTTAGTTCGGACGTTTAAACATTTTTAGTTCGGACGTCTAAATATGTTTAGGTGTGTTTTTTCTTTTCTATTCGGACGTCTAAATAGTTTTACGTTTTTATAATTATAACTTTTTATTTTACTGCTAAAAAACGAATTGTAAAAATCCATTTTTTGCAAAGTCTTAACCTTAACAGCCTAGTTATATTTACTTTACTTCTTAAAAATATAATAACGACGTATAACCGGTACCGTATAAAAAGTCTTAAAGTAAGTAAAAAAAAAACTAAGTTTCGCGCCGTAATTTAAACAATTACCGACAAAATACCGATTTTACATACAGTTTATACAACATACGAGAAACATATTATAAGTAAAATTCTCGGGGGCGGGGCGGCGCCGATAGCGGATAAAAAGGATACGATTCTTAATATTAAGATAGCTTAAGACGGCGACGAGCGTTCTTTACATACTGCTTTAATTTAAAAGCTGCTTAAGCTAATGCCTCGTAAATAATATACTAAAGGAACGGTAGAAAAGATTAAAGACGACAAAAAGGACGAGATTAAAAATAACGAAAGGGACGAAATTAAAGACGACGAGAAAGACGAAGTTAAAAATGACGAGGAAGAGAAAGACAATAACGACCGGCTTTTTTATTTAAAAATCTAAATATTTCTATTTTTAGTATATTCTTTTTTTTATTTAAACGTTTAAATATTTTTTAGTATGTTCTTTCTTTTTTATTTAGACGTCTAAATATATTTAGTATGTTTTTTCTTTTTTATTTAAACGTTTAAATAATTTTAGTTCGGACGTTTAAATATATTTAAATATATTTTTTTTTTATTCGGACGTCTACATAATTTTAATTTAAACGTTTAAATTTGTTTTAGTATATTCTTTCTTTTCTATTTAAACGTCTAAATAATTTTAATTCGGACGTTTAAATATATTTAAGTATATTCTTTCTTTTTTATTCAAACGTTTAAACAATTTTAATTCGGACGTCTAAACATTTTTAGTTTAGACGTCTAAATATATTTTAATATATTCTTTCTTTTCTATTCAAACGTCTAAATAATTTTAGTATATTCTTTCTTTTTTATTCGGACGTCTAAATAATTTTAATGTATTCTTTCTTTTTTATTCGGACGTTTAAATAATTTTAGTTCGAACGTCTAAACATTTTTAGTTCGGACGTTTAAATATATTTAAGTATATTCTTTCTTTTCTATTCGGACGTTTAAATAGTTTTACGTTTTTATAATTATAACTTTTTATTTTACTGCTAAAAAACGAATTATAAAAATCTATTTTTTACAAAGTCTTAACCTTAACAGCTTAGTTATATTCAGACGTCTAAATAATTTTAGTTTAAACGTCTAAATATATTTAAGTATATTCTTTCTTTTCTATTCAGACGTCTAAATAATTTTAGTTCGGACGTTTAAACATTTTTAGTTTAGACGTCTAAATATATTTTAGTATATTCTTTCTTTTCTATTCGGACGTTTAAATAATTTTAGTTCGGACGTCTAAATATATTTTAGTGTATTCTTTCTTTTTTATTCGGACGTTTAAATATGTTTAAGTGTATTCTTTCTTTTTTATTCGGACGTCTAAATAATTTTAGTTCGGACGTCTAAATATATTTTAATATATTCTTTCTTTTCTATTCGGACGTCTAAATAATTTTAGTTCGGACGTTTAAATTTGTTTTAGTGTATTCTTTCTTTTCTATTCAGACGTCTAAATAATTTTAGTTCGGACGTCTAAACATTTTTGGTTCGGACGTCTGAATATGTTTGGGTGTGTTCTTTCTTTTCTGTTCGGACGTCTAAATAGTTTTACGTTTTTATAATTACAACTTTTTATTTTACTGCTAAAAAACGAATTGTGAAAATCCATTTTTTGCAAAGTCTTAACCCTAACAGCCTAGTTATATTAAAAGTCCCGAGCTTTTTATTTAATTGTTTTTTTAATTAAACGGGACTCGATACCTTTTTATATAATATATTACCGTCGTTCTTATTATCTTATCGTATATGTTTTTTTAATTATATCGGTATCGAACTCTCTCTTTATTATTAAATCTTATTTTCCGTATTATCCGTCTTTAAAAACTAAAAAAAAAGAAAATCAAATCCCTTATCCTTTTTATTATACTATAGACTTCCGATCCTAGCTCTTATGCTTAACTTCCCCACTCTTTTAGTCAGCTGCCCAACTCCTATCTTTGCTATCTTATCTTAGCAGGGCCTCTTAGCCCGATACAGTGTGTTCTTTCTTTTTTGTTCGGACGTCTAAATAGTTTTACGTTTTTATAATTACAACTTTTTATTTTACTGCTAAAAAACGAATTGTAAAAATTTATTTTTTGTAAAGTCTTAACCTTAATAGCTTAGTTATAGTATAAAAAGCTCGGTAAGTAAAAGTTTTAATACTTTTCGTATTTTTTATTTTACCTTATCTTCGTTTAGTTTTCGTTTACCGTTCGTAGTTTACTTAACCTTCGTTTACTAATTATTTCTTTACTAAGATATTATTTTTATAATTACCCCGTCCTCTTTTTATAAACGCCTTTATTATAAACCACGTAATATAAAATAAATATTTTTAGTTTCAGACTTAAAATTTATCTCGATCGGTATACTACGAATCTCCTCGACTACTTTCTAAACTTCTTAAACATATACTCGTAAAGATATAAATTAAGCCTCCTAGCCTTTAACTAAGATAGCCTAATCCGCCTTCTTACTTATACGCCTAGTCTTAGTATTAAAGTATTGAGTTAGTTGTTAGCTAGATAGATAGCAAGACAGTACGCACCCGTCCTCGCTTTCAGTAATCAATTCTATATTAGTTATTTAAATAAAGTTATATAGTGTTTTCTGTTATAATATAAATCATATCTCGTAAGACTTCGACCCCGCGTTGTGCTACTTTATTCCGTGACTTGAATTGGTCCAAGTAGTCAATACACTGTAAAACTTCGTCCATCCATTCCATCTGGCGATCGCTAGGACTTGTGTTATTGATCTCACTTAAAAGACAATTAGCGGCGGCGAAAACATAAAGTGAAAAGGCCCTGTTTGTTAGTCTTTCATTGATTATAGGAATAAAAGAGAATAATCGAACCATCTACTACGCCTTGCCATAGGCTGATCCCATTGTCGGCTGATATTAATGATGCCACGAGCAGCATCAAGACAGATAGCTCGCTGCCCACGTAGTTCAGGTGTCGGTGACGTCGCCCAGGCTTTTTGAAGTGATCGGTTGACTAGTAGTCGGAAGAATAAAAGAATCAATGTGATATGCCAGCGCTGCCATGAAGGCTGATCAGAGTCACCAACAGAGGTGGTACTGATATCAGACAAAGTTTGAGAACCGGTAAAGTCGGGTTGGAGCTCAGTTGGCAGCGTCGCGATAATGTCTGCGAGGCTGGCATCGGCGTGCCGGACTATTGCCAGGGACTCGGCATCGCTAGACCCTTGAGTGGATACCATAGAAGTATGAAATTGGTAGCATGAGAATGCAATTTTCACTAGAACTGAGTGATACTGGACAGACACCCCCTCGTCCTTGTTTGCGGTTGGGAGTGGCACATTGAAGTCGTTTGGTGTGACGCAAGGTGGGTGGACAGCAACCTGAAGCCAGTCGCAGATGACCAGCGTCCACCAAAGCCTTCGACACCATTCATGATTTAGATCAGGGCGGATGTGGTTGGGATACTCGTGAACACCGAGTTTTTGAGCAATACGTACGGCCACGGGCCAAAGTGACTGGTACAGGTTGCTGTCACCCATATTGTTGAAACAAATACCGAGGACAGCGATGGACTGAACAGTACGGATATCATACTGCCGCATGTAATCAGCACGATTGAGGAATAATAGAGAAGTATTATACCAGTGGCGTAGTAAATGCTCGGCATCATCTAGGATTTAAGGGATAGTCAGTGTAATTCAAAATGAGCGTATAAATTTAATTCACTTACAAGACGGAAGCCCAACAACCTGCGCGTTCTCGTCGTCCATCACCATAATAGCAGCCTTGAATAATGTCAGTATCAGATGTATATCTCCTACACAGGTCCACACAACTCACAGCTATCACACTAAAGTAGAGGCTCAACCAGAACGGGTCCATTTGTTCTAATGGGACTGATGCTGCCAGTCTCTGCTGAAATAGCTCGTGTTGCAGATAGAACTGGTTATAATCGATTGCATAATGTACCCATGAGTTCCAGCGTTTATCGTATGCGAGAAGGGCATCACTGCATGCTCGGGATGGAACTATGATAGATGCCGATAATGGCCACGTAATAGTAGAGAGCCAGGATTCAGAAGGGGGGCCAGAATCACCCAAAATTTCGTTGTATGGAAAGAACGATTGAGGGCTACTTTTCATGCCGCCGGCTTGTGTGTTTTGAAATCCACCATCAGTCGCAACGGCGATGTTTGACGATTTGGCCTCACGAAGAGCACGACGAAGCCATTCATTTTCATGCCGTAGCTCATCGTAGCTTGGACCATGGGATGATTCACCAGCGCTATTAATGTAGTCAGAAACAAGCTCGACATTAAGAATATCATTCCGGCTATTAGCGACGTACCGCGTGATGACACCACGAACAACAACCTTTTCTCGCATGCATGTGTTGCCGATTCCTCGTCGTATGCATCCTCCACATGGAATGTCCTGGTCGCATTTGACTTTCCGGCGTGAACATGATATGCAGCTCTTTGGGGCTCTTTGTGTAGAACGCAGGCTCGTTGTGGCGGATCTTGGTGATGACTCGGGCGGGTCGGTCATTGGCTCCATTACGGGTTCCATGGCGAAAGTATGGCCGGGGAAGTAGCGCAGATCGTCAGTATGGCAGATGCGATGAATCCTCAGTTACCACGGCCGAGGTCGGTCGAGAAGGCAGTTACGTGAGATGAAGGCATCGACACATGGCCGAGAATTGATCCGACTCGACTAGAGGTAGAGGGCATTGTCTCTTGACCCGGATAGATAAGAGTTAAACTACGATGTAGAAAAACTACTCGCACTAAAAGGCTCGGCCGACCTCGGGCGAGTAGTTGTTAGTGACATAATATTGGGTACGGAGTTTCTCGTCTGACAGAGACTAACTCGTTTTCAATGTAGGCTATTTATAGACACAGGCATTTCCAGGACCTTTTTAGCTACAGAAAGGCAAGCGATGCTATCATCAACATGGCCAATTCTAGAGAAATAACAGTTGAAGAGCTGACTATTGCGCGAGCCCACGATGCTTTCAGAACTGGAATATGGACTTGCGAAAGTCTGACAAACTCCTTTCTCGAAAGAATTGAACGGTACGACCGAAACGGAATTTGCATCAACTCTACCCTCGCGCTATCACACACGGCTATCGACGAGGCGCGTGCCTTGGACACATATTACAAAACAACAGGAAAGTTTATTGGTCGGCTGCATGGAATCCCCATTGTAGTGAAAGACCAGGCCGATACGAAAGGAATTGAGACGAGGTACGGCACTGCCGCTGCCAAAGGAAACATTCCCACTCGCGATGCTTTTGTGGTCGCCAAGCTCAAGGCCGAGGGTGCTATTATACTAGCAAAAACGACTATGAGCGAGTGGGCAAGCACGTGGTTTTCGGCATCCTCTGCAGCTGACTGGAGTTTTACACAAAATCCATACAAGAGCGGTTTTGATGTTGGCGGCTCATCATCAGGAACTGCAGCGGCAGTGGCGGCAAACTTTGCCATTCTTGGGTTGGGGGAAGACACGGGCGGCTCGATCAGATGCCCTTCATCTTTCACAAACCTAGTCGGGCTTCGATGCACACCAGGACTTATCAGCCGGACAGGATTTTGTCCCCTTGTTCGGACACAAGATACCCCTGGGCCAATGACGCGTACTGTCACAGACTGCGCTCTAATGCTCGACTGCCTCGTTGGGTTTGACGCGGAAGATGAGTGGACAGCAGCAGCCGTCACCGCACCGACACCGCGGGGTGGCAGCTATGCCGCAGGTCTAGACAGCTCTTTGATAAAGCATGCTAGAATCGGTGTTGTTCGGGAGCTATTTGGAGTCGACGGTGACCCTCACTGCCGTGGTGTGAACCAAGTCATCAACCGTGCCATGGGCACACTAGAAGAAAATGGAACCGTCTTTGTGGACGTTGTGTTTCCGAAGCTAAAGCACTATCTCGCATGGACACCAGCTTACGTGGTGCGGTCGCGATCTGATATCAATAGTTTCCTATCGACGAAGCCACACCTACCACAGGACTTTGCTGATATTGTGCCAACAACACCGCCACATCCTACCATGGACTTTACATCCATGATTGCACACGGCCCAGCCGAGCCATCGAAAGATCCAACTTATGCAAGCCGATTACTTGATCGAGACGAGCTGCAGCGGCGTCTTGTCTGTCTCATGGCTGCCAATAACTTGGATGGTCTGGCTTTCCCCGATGTTCAGATTCCGGCACCACGGCATGCAGATGCCTTTAATGGCCGTTTCCCAACGTGTTGGGACTTCCCAACAAATACTCTTTTGGCGAGTCAATCGCGACTACCCGCAATCACTGTCCCCATTGGGTTCATCAACGATAGTGGCGCAAATGATGGGCTGCCTGTTGGCCTGGAGTTTATCAGTTGGGAGTATAGAGAGAAGTACCTCCTTGATTTGGCACTGGGTGTAGAGGTATTAGTCAACGCACGACGCGCACCCACTCTTGATCAACCTTCTAGTACAATCTGATTTTTATAAAGCTATATCACTTCATCCAATTATAGATACTTTAATAACAGCTTACTCGCATCTTTCATATGACATTACTGTTGATTAAAACGAGTCTGATAACTAAATTAAATATATGTGGCTATCATGCACTTTAACAAAGTACACTGCCAATGGTGACTTATTCTGTATGCCAGAGGAAGGAAGTCGAGGCAAGATCCACCTACATTTTGCCAACCCTTCAGTTTAATCTTGGAAACAAGCTTTGTAGATTGGTTTGTTTGCGTTATTTTCTCAACCTCGTCGCAGACTATAATGGATGCTGATCCTGACTTTTCATGCCGCATTGATATTGGTCGAGCCAGGAGGTAGAACATGGTTGCAGCATCAGTTCTGCGTTACATAGGCACTCGTCCAGGAGCTATCAATCAGGGAACAAACCGGCTCGCTAATCACACAATCAAGTGTCTCGCGTAAGTTGGGTTTAAGGATATTAAATCATAGTATCTGCTAACCAAAAGAACGCCAGTGAATTCCAAATCTGGGGATTTCCAGACCTAGCGAAAACAAGAATTCATGTCGAGCCTACTACAAAAAAATAGCCTGCCTCTTCTGCATGACACATATTCCAGCTTCTGCTAAATGTGTTGCCATTGACATCACTGGTCACAGCCATTGGATCTGGCAAGTTGGAAGGGACTTTGCTTTTTCGCGTACTATTGCTGATAGACTGGAAAATTACCTGGGGCCTCGCAATTGATGTACTTCCGCCATCCTTTCATACGTTATATGTATATATCATCACAAGAACACGAAGAACACGGCTTCCGTCTCTACTTGTAGTTCGTTACCCATCCCCGGGTCGCGTATTGTGTTCCAGGGCATCTCGACTTTCGTCATCGATTAGTAGAATGTTCCATCATCATTAGTCAATGTTAATCACAGCATCACAAATACACACAGCATTTCGCCACACCCGATCACATCAGATTACATTGATTGAACCGGAGTGGGCAAGAATATCTAATTTAATCAAAACATATGCTGTTCAAGCTATCATTCCAGTCCACGGAGTACATTGCGTGCTCCTCTTGTAAGCCTCTAATCGAGAAGTCAGTCAAGTCGAGGAAAGGCACACCTCCAAAGCCGGCATCTCCATCAGTGCCAGGGTGTGTACTTTCTGCAACATTTTGCGCAGTACCTATCGAGTTACTTTGTAAGCAGACTCTCGAAACGACATCCTCCACGTTCCGTAGCATCCCTATATGGTCACTTGCAGCTGGATTTCCTAGCTGCGCCAATTCTTCCAGAAGTGCCCGTGCATCTATTTATAGGTTGTCATGGTTTATTTCCATGCTATAACCCATCGTTCCAGTCATCGTGGTCTCTCTGTTTTCGTAAAAGTTCAATTGCGTCCGTTTGTTACGGGTCAGACCGCCTATATACTGGAACTCATCTCCATTTGGTATGTGCAGGATCTGTGCAAGGCAGAGTATAGCCAAACTTAAAAGCAGATGGACTGAGTCCCAGAAGCCGAATTTGGCAATTTTTCCATGCATACGGAGACTATCAAGTGAACAAAGCTGCATCTAGACACTTGGTCTTTACAAAGAATAACCTGTCAGGCGCATTTGACCCCGCTTCTATGGTGACTTGGCCGGCCGATTGATCAGATATATCCTGCAGCAACAAAGGGCGTAGGAGAAGTATCATGCACTATACGTGATACTCATATCAGTATTACTTGAACGGGTACTATTCAGTATGCTATATCAACATACCCGGTGATATCGAAGGTAAAGTGAGGGTATAGCTCGACCGGGGGATATTTTCCATAGTTCAGCCAGCATAACTTCAGTAAACCGGAAAGACATGTAAGTTGGCAATGCTTCATTCCACTGGTGCAGGCGGTCCATGCAGTTGATGAAGAACTCGACTGCCGGTTGCATTCTTGTAGATACTGTCTTTCGACTCAGTCCCTCCACAAAGGTCGTTCTGATGCGGCATAAACGTATGTGGGCGGTTAGTATATCCGCATCAAAAACCTCCTCGCCAGCAGGTGAATCTGTAAGATTGTTAGATGGCAGTGTGATACCAAGATCAAATGGCGTTTGTTCTGGTAGGAAGCCAAACTCGTTGCTGACCATTCGATCCGTACAGTATGACGTCCACCATACCCGTTTGCGATGCTCAATCCCAACAAGATCATTTTCTAGTACATTGCTTTCCCCGGGCGATGCGTCTTTGGCAGGGTAGATCTGACGATACATTAGTTATTGGTTCTTTCTCGCCCTCGTCAGTAAGATTGTTCTGTGAACCAACCTCCGATGCATTTTAGCTTTTGCTTGTGGCGTGGCCGACATGCTATAATGCTGCGACTCTTCACGCGGTTTATAGCGACTGCCTATACGGAATATGTCTTACGAAGAATGGAGAAGAACCTGTGAGACTAGTAGGACAGTGAGTAACATTGGTGATAAGGCTCCCGTAGGTTGGCTCCACCTGTTATCGAACGCCCCCCTTCCTCATCTTACCTCAACTGCGCTCGTATTGTTCACTGGCGATCAGCATTAGCTTGGTCAATTATTACGTTTATAGTCTTTTTCGCAGACTTCCCTCACTGCAGCTATTTTCTACGCGTAATTTAAGATCGTTCACGAATTCACACTCACGAGCATTAGAAGCGTCAGCGCGACAAAAAGAAATGGTGGGTAATCTATATTTTCAATTGGCGGCCAAGCACCAGTCGTCTCGACCAATCTTGCGTCACTCATCTTTACTACACTGAGTAGCTGCTACGCATTGCCATTATGTCAAGTAACAGAAACCGTTACTCGGTGAGGGCTCCTCTTCAGCAGCTAGGCCGTCTTGCTCGGCCTTCTCCATCTTTGCATTTCTTTCTTCAGCATATAACGAAGAA
This sequence comes from Ophiostoma himal-ulmi, assembly GCA_029299165.1. Classification (NCBI taxonomy): domain Eukaryota; kingdom Fungi; phylum Ascomycota; class Sordariomycetes; order Ophiostomatales; family Ophiostomataceae; genus Ophiostoma; species Ophiostoma himal-ulmi. The sequence goes on from JANSME010000001.1 coordinate 46,982, forward strand.
CAGTTGCAGCCACAATTGCCATGAGAGCCATGGCTGCGTTGACGCTAAAGGCGAGTACGTAACACGGGCCGGCATTGCTGGGGTAGAGGTAAGACCCATAGATGCTGCAGAGAGTTGAAACCGCGTTGTTAAATGCAACAGCTACGGCACGCTTCGAGGGTGGTCGATAGATTGTATTCGATGTCCACACAATCGTCATGTTGAAACCCGTGTAGATACCAGGTAGCATAATCATGGCGCCGAAAGAACGTGGGCTACCCGTGGCTAGTGAGGAGATGATAAACCCAGTCAGAGGTACGGCCAAAGGAACAAAAAGATGCAGGTAACGCTCTTGCGTCTTGTCGGCATTGTATGAAAGACAGTACAGGCGCAAGTACGACGGTGCTGTAAGGAACAGTGTCTCTGTTTTGACTTCCAGAGCTTTTGACGACCGATGGGAAGAATGTATTGATCGAGATGGAAGATGCTGCACCATAAACATTGAATATCAGGACCCAGTTCTTATAATCGCATAGCAGGAGCTTAAAACACTCTAGCAAGGGCTGTGAGTCTGATGACACCCGGTCCTGTTCACCCGAAGCATCAATCTCCAGATGATGGAGTGCGAGCTGTCGCTCCTGGTCAGTCAGCCAGGCTGTATTGGCGGGAAAGTCTGGCAGAACGAATATCGCAAACAGTGCAATGAAGACCGTCAAACGATATTCGGGGAAAAAAAGTGATTATTATGTATGCTGTCTCTCCGATATGTCGGGCGTCGACACGAGGCACTTGCACCCTTCCATATCGAAACCGATCAATGTAGTATACGACGGCTATCAGGGGCAATCTCCAGACACTAGAAAGTTAGCAAAAATCTTGCCGCGATCGATTTTATTAACATGCTATGATCCTTAGTACGTAATATGAATATCTTTGGGCCTGGATGATAAGAATATCACACATTTAAAGTGCGGTGGTAGACAAATAAGTCGGCTGCTACAGCACAATATGCCGATGGACTGACGATATCGCGACTGCGGAGATGCAGCATACCCAGCTGATTCGCGGAGTATTGCCAGTCACTCTCTTGTTCGAATCGGCTTGTGTCCATTAACATCATTGGATCCATATATGTAGCTGTTGTATACATTAGCGGCCGACCGTGTATCAACAATACAATTAGCGTTTAACGCATATTCGAATTGCAGTCACATATAGCATCGATGATTATTTAACGTCGCCCTTCACCCGGATAAATATACCTCGTTCGTGACAGAGAGGCTTGCGACGGTTCCAGTATCCGTATCCTGAAGTAATTGACAAAAAAAAAAAAAAAAAAAAACACAGGCCATCAATTGTCGAACCTTATCGTCGACAAAATGCCAGCATCTATATGAGACAGATCTATTCTCATCGTGGGTGGTGATGTGTTTGGCACATCCAGAGCCTACCACCTGTCTGCGAGAGGCTATATCAATGTCAAAGTGCTTGATCACTTTGACGCACCTTCCAAGGACTCAGCAGCTGCTGATTTGAAGAAAGTGGTTCATGCTGACTACCCTAACCCATTCTATGCACGTCTAGGGCTTGAAGCTATGAGTGTTTGGAAAGGCCCAAAGCACCCCATTTTCGGACATGTACCGCGAAACTGGTTGGATTATGGGTGGCCATGAGAAGACCAAGCCGTGGTCGCAGAGCTCATACAAGACCGCAAAAGCTGTTGGCCATAAGGGTGTAGAATTCCTGGGTGTTTCGGATATTCGCACACGTTGGCCTTCACTGACCGGTGCCTTTGATGGAAGGATGAGTCTTTGGAGTCCGGCGGCTGCTTGGGTAGGTTGCTGTTCTCATATTTCTTTTGGTTCTTTCTGTTTACTGCAACCCGCGGGAGTTTTGCCCTTTTATTTGAACTATTCTAACTGCTAAGGTTCCATCTGCCCAAGCTCTACTCTGCATGGCCAACGCAGCTCGAGCCAGCGGTGTCAAGTACTGCTACGGTGATGCAGGTTACGCCAAGCGCCTTGTGTATGACGAGGCTACTGGCGCCTACATTGGTGCTGTAACTGCTGACGGTACAATGTACAAAGCCGACCTTGTTGTTGCAACTGGCGCCAACACTGCGACATTGATTCCCGAGGCCGGCAATGAGGCTGTTGCTCAGTGCTCGGCAATTTGCGTCATGCAGCTGACCAATGGAAAAGCCATCAAGTACAAGGACATTTCGATTGTCGAGGACTTTGAACAGGCCATTTTCTTTCCGCCTGATGAGAACAACCTGATCGAGCTGTGCAGCTGTCGCTATCTCACAAATCACAACAGCAAGCATTTGCCCGGTGCCTCCATCTTGCACTCTCTTAGCGACTACCCCTATGACGGCTGTCCTAAGGAGGTTGAAGACGAAATGCGCACATTTATGGCTGGTGTCACCCCTGAACTAGAAAACCGTCATTTCATCTCCACGAAGATGTGCTGGTGAGTACATGATCAATCGTTGTGGTCCAATTTTGCTGCGTGTCTCATATATCTTGGTTGTTGTCGGTGAACCGTACTTTGATTATAATCGTTCGACTAGAGTCGTGGTAAGTAGTGATGTATTCAGCTGTATGCTCCCGTCAACCGTACTCATAGCCTCCTCTTCTTATAGAGGCGGCATGGGTTCGGTCAGGTTGGGCAAGACATAGATATTTAAAGGAGAGAAGAGAAGACAGAAATGAGGCTAAAAAGGAGACATCACGACCCCTCGAATAGGGGTTGTGGACCCATCTTTCCGGCTGACTAATTAGACTGCTTAATCATCCATTTTATACACCGACGCCGACAGTTGTTGTGTTATTTTGCTAATATCGTAGGGGTGCCCTCTCTGGTGACCTAAACTTCCGTATCTGCCCTTTCCCTGGAAAGAAAAACATAGTTGTCGCTACCATTGGCTCCAACCATGGTTTCAAATTGCTTCCTGTCATTGGTAAATATATTGCCCATATGCTCGAGGCTTCGCTGGGCCAAGGAAGCACGGATAAATACCAGAAAATTTCAAATATCCCCACACTTACCTGCTGCGCGATCTGTCTACTCTTACTGGATGGCAACACGAACACGTGCACGGCAGAGGAAAGATGCCTTGGACTTGGAGCCGGTTGTAGGTAATAGCAAGATTGTTCTGGTTTTATGATATTGGAAAGCAGACAATGAAAGTTAATAAAGTAGACAAACAAAGCGACATTGTGTTTGCCATTACGGTTTTGTGGCAAAATAAATATTTATTCATTTGCACTACCAAAAACGAAAAATTATTACAATAGGAATCATCAGTTATAAGCCGTGAGATATTGAATTCTCCTTTCTAAAATGGCATTTGCCTGCGAAGATCTGATACCATTGCTCTGAACAGAACCTTCCACAATGTTGTTGAATTGTGATGTATTTACATCTTTGTACAGTTTTAATTGTTCTCTCAATAAGAGTTTGCACAGCCACACTAGCCACTTAGTATTGATTTATCACTAAATCATTATTCCATGCTTTTTGTCACCCATTTTTATCTTGAGTGATGAACCCCTGCCAGAATATGTTTTCCCCATACGCCAAGCTGTTGTTTAAATCATCGATTATTCTATGATTCCATGTATTTGCAGAAGTTCTACTTATAGTGACATCGGGTCGGTAGCTGGCACGTTATTGATTTGGTTTATTTTCCGACCAATCGATAAGATAATTGCACATGATATTCTTATATCAGCTCTCGGTACTTTGCATGAGTTGAGTGTATAAGACACGTCAAAACAAGCGTTTTGATCTAGATGCATGATTGCTTGGCTTGCTAGCCTCACCTCACCAGCACAACCAGTTAGCAGTCTTTGTTTCGCAGATAAGCACTGGCTCAAACGACAGTAAAAACTTGGCAGCGTGTATGCTATTCGACGTTGACAGGGCATCCATTCATACTAAAGGATTGCTTGTCGCCCACTAAAAAGTTGTTTATGTAAGCCCGTACCAGTAGCGCCACATAATGTAAGACTATCGCCCCGGCTATGTTGCTAAGTGGTGGCCGAGGACGGCTAGGATGTAATTTTTTTTTTAGCTGCCGACGATTCCACGATTGCAGATTAGCAAAAAAAACAAAAGCGATGGAAGCAGCTACGTCACAATGTGATCAGCTGCATGAGCATGATCAATGACAGCATTGAGCTGCAAGAATGATATCAAATGTTTGGACAGTTGTGCATTATCTACACATTATTTGGAAGTCTTTTTTTACACATTCTGTAGTATTATAAGTCGTCTTGCTATGCGATCAATTCACCAATTGATTACGTGAGTGAAATCAGTAACAGTTATCAATAAATATAACTGATAAATCTAGTTGTGTGGTATGTGCGCCTCGCTGGAAGCATGGGGCGTTAAGTCGATTCACCAACGCAAAATACAATCTCCGTCGAGAATTGACCGTCAAGAGACTGTGTCTTGCTTTTCTTTGTATTTCGTATGTAATAATACTACGTAGGTTTACTGAGTACGACGCAGACTCGGAGGCGTTGCAAGGCGGAAACCCGGAGAAGTGGAGTTAGTATCTGACGACTGGTGCTATGGGAAGCCGAAGGATTGGAATATGCTTGAATTTCCTGCTTGTCTTGGTTAGTATTTATCCTTAATGATGTAAGCATGAGTCTGATTTGTCTTTCCGTATCTTTGAGTTCCCTATCGTCCAGTCTAGCCTTCCAGCAGGACAGGAACTCACACAGAGCCTGATTGCGTCAGAGGCTTGAGTGGTAGGCGGCCGACGAGCTCGTATGCCATATTCCCTTTTTGCATGTCGTTCTTCGGCTGCCCACGTATCCCACATCTGTGCCCCGGGGTAAGTAGCCAATTCTATTACCGTCAAACTGTATGACAGAGAAATATTAGAGCACAAATGATCCAGTCTAGGATGATGACACAAAGTATCGACAAAGTTGTAGCGTGGTAAATTTTCTCCCGGCCGATGTACACATAATTACCCCTTTGCGTATATTGTCTTACGTACCAGCTTGAACCTCACTCGCTGTGATGAAGAGGAACAGATCCGGCAACGCCGCTACCGCTCACATTGTGTTCTTCTTTGATCTACCGTAGCACTGTTGTGTGCATCGAAGGGGCCAGGCCCATATTTTTGTGGCAAATGTTGTGTAATACAAACTCAGATATATCCACAACTTCGACGCGCCGCTTCTAAAGAAGTAGTACGAAATAAGTACATGTAGAGAAATAAGGGCGAGTACTTAAAACAAGGCCAAAGCCGCTGTTATTTCGGAAGAAAAACTTTTTCATCATCTCTCCTCCCTCAACAGCTCAGACGGTCACACGGTATCACGAACCCGCTAACAATGGCACACAAGGATACCACCCCGGCCTTCAACGGCAACGACATGATTGAGGCCGCCCCGGCCTACCACAGCGACAACCAGAAGGACGAGAGCACGGAATCCGGCGATGCCAGCAGCAAAGACGAGGTTGTTGGTGAGATCGGTGAATTGTCGGCACAGCAGCAGTCTGATCTCGAGCAGCAACTCACAGCGGAAGGCAATGCACGATTTCACCGGCTAGGATGGAAACGCCTTGCAGTTGTTCTGCTTGTTGAAGCTATTGCTCTGGGTGCTCTTAGTATCCCATCTGCATTTGCAACACTGGGCATGGTTCCTGGTATAATTGTCTGCGTCGGTCTTGGCTTCATTGCCATCTATACATCCTACATCGTTGGTCAGGTCAAGCTCCGCTACCCTGAAGTCTCGCACTATGCAGACGGGGGTCGTTTGTTGATGGGACGTTTTGGCTATGAGCTGGTTGGTGCCATGTTCTGTCTACAGCTCATTTTCCTGGTTGGTTCTCACTGCTTGACTGGTGCAATTGCTTTCAACAACATCACCAACGACGCCATCTGCTCTGTTGCTTTTGGCTTCGTATCCGCCGTCATTCTTCTCATACTCGCCATACCTCCCTCATTCTCCGAGGTTGCCATCCTCGGTTACATTGATTTTGCTTCCATCATCATCGCAATTGGCATTACTATTATTGCTACAGGCGTGAACTACACCCAGGCCGGCAATGTGGCACTCACAAAGATTGAGTACAGCCTCTGGCCTAAGGATGATCTCTCTCTGGCTGACGCCATGATTGCACTTGGCAACATCGTGTTTGCGTACAGCTTTGCTGTTTGTCAGTTCTCTTTTATGGACGAGATGCATACCCCTGAGGATTTCCCGAAGGCTATCTGGACCCTTGGAATTATCGAGATTGTTATCTACACCGTTACTGGTGCCCTGATATACGTCTTCGTTGGCCAGGACGTGCAGTCCCCGGCTCTCCTGTCTGCCGGTACCACTGTTTCCAAGATCGCATTCGGTGTTGCACTCCCCGTAATCTTTATCTCTGGCTCCATCAACACTACCGTCGCTGCCCGTTACATCCATGGCCGCGTTTTCAAGGACTCTATCATACGTTTTATTAACACAAAGATGGGTTGGATCACTTGGCTGGGTCTGATTACTATCATCACCTTGATTGCTTGGGTCATTGCCGAGGCCATCCCCTTTTTCTCTGACCTCCTCTCTATCTGCTCGTGCTTGTTCATCTCCGGTTTTACTTTCTATTTTCCAGCCGCCTTCTGGTTCAAATTGATCAAGGAGGGTCACTGGTACGAGCGTAAGAACATTGTTCTAAGCATTGTCAATGGCATAATCTTTATCATTGGCATGATTGTCCTTGGCGTCGGCACCTACGCTAGTATCGTTGATATCGTAAGTATCATCGCACATAACCATAAGGGAGGGTAAATTCACTATAGCTAACACACAACAGATGAACAGATACAACGACGGCTCTGTTAGCAGCGCATTTACCTGCTCAGCATAATTGCTTATCAAATTCATGATACGCAATATCTGCATAGGTGACATGGCATTTTCCAGCTGGAAAGGGTCAGCCGCTGGAATATTATATCCCGAGTGTTATTAATCAGTAGTATAGTTTAGTTATTGTCTAAGAAAATTATACTTCAGCTTCATACACACGTGACAAGTTCATAGCGATACTGCTTCCAAAAATTGATGTCTTTTATTTTGACTGGTGTAATGCTGCGTGCGCCATCAGTGCTGCACCGACCGCGCTGCCATCGCTGCACAACCCTGTGCGCAGTTTCCTCCGTCTGTCTATCGCTGTTAAAGGTAGTTCGTGAATAGCTATCAGCATCTCTGCCTCAAAAGTAGGATGCAACTCAATTACCGAGCCAGTGACTCCAATATCAACGATTTCTGTGACCACTCCAGCAGTATCTTCGATGGTAATTTCTTCCCTCGATTGTGATGTTGATGTCTCATGGGACAGCTTGGCAAATTGCGAGCTGCCCCGTCGTTGTGACGGCTTGGCGGGGAAACAGCAGGACAGAATATCGCGGACACCAGATGATACCGCGTTAAGAATCTTTAACATACTGGCAACTGCCCAGTGTCCCTTCGTATCGTTGGTAACAAAAATATCCTCATGTACAGCAGGCGAGGTACTGGGAGCTGCTTTGGATGCCAATCTCGTGTGCTCATCATCTTTCGGGGCAGAAGCATTGTGATCGGACTGTATTAGAATCGCCGCCAGTGCTGCACCAGTAAGTCGTGCCGCACGTGTTGTGATGCTCGCAGCGATGGCCTGCAATGTATAGACATCTTTAGCTCCAACGTCTTTGACTCCAAGGCGAGATGATACAAGGAAAATATTCTGCGCTATAGAAGCATGCTGCTCAGCCAACGCTGATAGTAGTGAAGTGTCGATAACATCCCGCTGTAAGAGAGGCACATTATCATGCACTGGCTTGAAGGTGAAGATGTCTCCCCTTTGTACCAGTTCACATACAGCTAGACGAAACAACTCGCCTAGATACAAGCCAGATGCCATCTTTTCAAACATCTGGCCTCCTGGGTTGGAAGAGTTGATGTCGATGTCGACGTCAAAGCTGGTTTGGGGAAGAACGACTAGTTTGTCATCCCAACATCCCCATTCAGAGTTTATGACCATCACAGAGGGTAAGCTGCTGTGTTTGTCATTTATATCTGATGGCTGAGGGTGGCGCTTGATCCGAGAAAGCTGCTCTACATAGGCAGCATTGGTACCGGTCCCTACAATAACACTCGCAATCGTCCTGGACAAGATGACACCTGTGTTATCAGGGATGTTGGCTGCAGTGTATGCACGAGCCAAAAGTGTACCCACGCTGTCGTTTGCAAGGACTACAACCTCGACAAGAACGGCCGCCGCATCAAGGGCATTCTGCAAGAGGAGGCATGGGTCAAGGCCTATCGCCGTTGGGATGTCCCAACCCTTGTCCCAGTGAATAAGGGTACCTGAGGAGAGCGAAGTTTGATCACAAGTGAAGGAGAAAGTGAAGCCAAGGGGGGTCCTGGTTCGTTGTGTCTCGGTGGCAGTGTTCTTCCTGTCCTGTAGATGCTCTGTCACAAATGCTTGTATGAGACTTGCAAGCCAGTCAAAAAGTGGCTCACACTTTTCATTCACCATGAACTCCGGTGGCACTGGGTATTTTGCCCTAATCACCGAGAAATGGCCATGGCCCTCTAGGTCGACAAGACAGATCCGACAATTGGTGCCACCGAGATCGACAGTCAAGAATTTGCCTGTTTCGGCACCGGTTGGAATTGTAGTAACAAAAGCTGGCAGTTGGAATGGAAGGCTGGCATCACATAATCCTCGTCCTGGGGGTTTCAGGTTAGTTAGTGTTTGGGGATCAATATTCAGTAACACCACAACGAATAACCGTATTGAAAAACCGAAAGCATATATTGGACGTGGTATCCAGTTTGCTGGGTAGTCTCTGCGTCTTGTGCAGGCGGATCAAGCAATGGTGTTGGGAATGATTAAAAAGAACAACAAGTTTGTCAAAAAGAACAAAACTCACGTAGCTCAACCAGAAAGTGTTCTGTGATCTTTTGAAGTTTTTCTGTAGGCAGAGTGAACTGCTCAATGATTTGAGAAGCAGCAGAGTGTAGTGGCAGATTGACACCCTGCAGTAGTGCGTCCGTTGTATGAACAGCCATGGGTGCTGTTAGCCTATTGTTGGTACCGGGTTGCGTGTCGCCTCCATTGGTTTGCGTGCTTGTGGTAGCGATGCGAGGCGCAGAGTCCATGATAGTTGCTGAGCGTGGCTTGGTAGATAGGCTTCAGGAGGCAACTCATGCATGAGCTGCACCAGTTTCCAAGACAAGTCGACCTGGGGTGTGGGTGTTTTTTTTTAAAGATTTGAGCTTTCGGGAGACGTATAGAAAGTCTAGACAAATACGACTTGTCTTCAAAAAAAACATATAGCAGAAACAAGCTGTTATCATATGGTTGCACGAATCGATTGCATACTGAACATTTCTAGTGACAGACTATGAAGGAACAACTCCGTAAAGTGTTACCAGGGAAAGGTCAAGGCAAATGAAAGTCCCGGTCGATGCGGAGACATCCACAAGAGACATAAAATCCATGGCCCGGTGTGCCATTTGCCGGATATCGTGTGAATTATACTGTCTGATACGACAGTAACGCTTTGTTATACAGGAGAAATATGCCGGACAATGCCGGTGGGCAGTAGCTCCGCCTCGACTAGGGTCACGTGTAAATAAAAGAGGGGCGAGTCATAGGCAGCTGGAAGATGTCACTTCACTATTAGTGTCAACAAGCCGGTATATACCGGTAGTCTCACTGCATGAATTATTGTTTTTGTAAATCATCTGCCGACCTTCTCCGTTGTCATGTATTTCCATTCTATGACCCATCTTCTTACACCAAGCAGTACCGTGGTCGGCCGATGCTCTCCGGTATTGTCGGCCAAATTACGAAATAGTACACATCACGGCATTTCGCATTATTAATTATCACGGCGACAGTATGAGTGAGACACACGCCGCGAACGTGGTGAGCATGACACGTGATCATATTGTTGTCAGCCGGGGCGGAGCCGATGAGGAAGCTGCCGGAGGACGGCCGAAGGCTGCCAAAGCTTGTGGTAGGTGAACAGCTCTATTAATGAACTCGACGGGGATATGCTAAACATATAGTTAACTGCCGCAAGCAAAAGATGAAATGCATTGCGAGCAATGATGTCCACAGTTGTCGTCGATGTCTACGCACAGGAGTTCCTTGCATCTTCGTACCGCGTGCTAATGCAGCAACTCTGCCTGAAGGACTGCTCGCTGCGGCGGGTGTTAGTGCATCATTAGACGAGCATTTCAAACAGGATGTTCTTCGACGACTGCGAGCACTTGAGTCGGCTGTTGCATCATCTCAGAACTATGCTGGTGATGGACAGAGCAACGACTCACTTCCGGCGACTATTGGGTCTAGTGTAGCAAGCACCCACATACCGATCAACCACGACCTCGCAGAAGACTCCGACAGCGCGTCTGAAAACACATCCCCTCTGCCAGTCGCATACGCACCACTGGCTGCACTATGGGAAGCTGTCTCGGTGCTCCGAGAAACAGCTCCAGCCTCAGTACCGCGCCGTATCTGGAATCGCTTAGCAATCGGTGATCTCTGGCTTGCTTTCCATGAACGCATGCCAGGCCTTCACTTCATGCCTCGCAAGCAAACGTTCTCCGTACCTCAGCCCCTCTTGGTTGCATCTATCCTCTATTGTTCTAGCATACGTGGTCCACCCGCAGTAGCCGCCGACCTTGCCCCCCATTACTTTGTTGTTCTCTGCAACGCCATTGCACAGCTCAGTGTTCCAGACAGTGCTATAGGAAGGCCGCATGGTCCAACCGGATCCGAAAATGGCGAGTCAACGCCATCTGAGGAGTGGGCCTTCCAAACAGTCCTTGGCATTGTCCTTGCCGGTCTTTTGGCCGAAGGGAGTGAGAAGGTAACTGGCTTATGGATATCTATTGCTTATAGGCTGATTTTGGAGCACTGTCCCGCGGATCAAACGTATGTGGCCAGCAATAGTGTAGGGCGAGAATGGCGGAAGCTCTTCAGTGGTGTGCAAATTGTGGACTTGGAGCATGCGTCCCTACACCTCAGTTGCCCTGTCATCCCAATTGAGAGCCCCTTGCCTATGCTCAATATTAGTTATCGAGATCAGTTGTATCGACTCAGCCGGATGATGCACACCGGCCTAACACATTTCACCGGCCGTGGACTACCAACGATCTGGTCGGTCTTCACGGTGGGCATGGGCGGTAATCAAGCAGCAACGGCTGCTGCAGCATTTACTCCTATCGATGCAGCAATCATCCGCGACTGGGCACATCAACTAGACGCTTGGCTGGTGGAGTTCAGTAACACGCCACCTGAGTCATCGCGATCTGCATCTGCCGAGCAAGATCGCAAGCTTGTTTATCGGCAATACGTCCTACACAGGCTCGTTGTTCTAAGCATATACCATCCTGCCCGTGGCTGCGACTTATGGAGCAACAGCATAACCCCTCAAGAGCAACATGAGCTATTGCCTAGTGCAAGGGCAACACTCAAGCTCCACTTACATGATGATAGTATTTGGAGTAATTGGGATTTGGTGATGATTACATGGGCTGCTCTAATTGTGATTCAGGGGGTTGAGGGTGGCATGGGCGAAGTTGATGGTGAGTATTTTTAACCCCCAGAACAAATGCTGATCTCAGCTCTTCTAACTTGTAAACAGACTTGACAAATATCCGCATTCATCTCGACATGTTGAAGCGGATGAATGAGCCAAAGTCTAAACTCTGTGATCGTCTAGTCGTCCGGCTAGAGCAAAGTCTACAGGGCGTTCACACGCCGGACGTCAATATGAATATCTCTCAGCCTGGATTCCTCCCAAATGAAGCAAGTGCGGAGAGTGAAAATGTAATTTATAGCGAGTGGCAGATTTTTGACCAATCTAGCTTGAGAGATATTCCGTTCCCTACCGAGTGGTCATAAGGGTGTAAGTATTAAACTGAAACTATATAACGTGCACTATCTCATATCAATTTCCGGAGTGTCATCTGAAGTTTTAATGGCCTATATTTTTCCTCCGAGTTCTGCAAACGACAAGGTTGCCGACCGCACACTAAGCATCTTTGGGCTAAGTGCTGTGATGCGTGACGACATACTATCCGGCGTCAGCTCTCCCACATCACCATTCAATAAGGGCACGTCGGTATTTAGCGTGTGAAGCTTTTTCCGGCGTCCGAACTCTGGTGTCTTAGGAACATCCTGCCTGATCGTCTGCTCAACTCCTTTGAAGTACTGTCACTCGTCAGCGGTCTAAAACATATTGTGGGTGGTTTCCTCCTCGTGGAAGGTAGTCACATACCTTTACAGTCTTCACGCGACACTCGAGTGTCGCATCTTCATCAACAACAAGCATGCTACAAGCATGCATCTGCAAGCAGCTAAGTGTGCACATGTGACTGACACCTTCCTCGACAGCCTGCTTTATAGCTCCAGCTTTTCCGTGACCAGTGGCCAGAATGACAACCTCGCGCGCATCCATTATGGTAGAAACACCGACAGTCAAGGCCATTGAGGGCACCTTCGAGAAGTCACCGTCAAAGAAACGAGCATTGGCCACGCGTGTTTCATACGCTAGTGACTTGACCCGCGTACGTGATGCCAGTGACGATCCCGGCTCATTGAAGGCAATGTGACCATCACTTCCTACGCCACCTAGGAACAGCTCGATGCCGCCAGCTTCACGAATTCGAGCTTCGTATCGGGCGCACTCTTCGGCATAGTTGTTGTCTGCCGGACATCCATTCAAGATGTGCACATTTATTGGGTCGATATCGACATGGCGGAAAAGGTGTGTGAACATGAAGCTATGGTACGACTCAGGATGCTCTTGCGGGATTCCCACGTACTCATCCATATTGAAGGTGGTCACATGGCGGAATGAGATGCGCTCAGTTTTATAAGCTTCGACGAGCAGCTTGTAGACGATAAGTGGACTAGATCCAGTGGGCAGTCCGAGGACAAACGGCCGCTCAGCAGTAGGGTTGAAGGCATTGATACGCTCTGCTTCTGTTAATATCTTTAATGATTTAGAACATAGACATGATCTTCTGGTAGCATACCAATGATGTACTCCGTCACATACTGTGACGCAGATTCTGCGTCGGAGCGGATAATCAGACGCATTGTGACTAGGATTGATTTTCCAGATTGCGGTAGAATTTGCTTATGTAGTGATATGGCGATAGTGCGTAACAGAGAATTGCGGTGTCCGATGTTTAGGTCGAGGGAAGCTTTGTATACGATGAGAAACTCCTGAAGATATTTGGCATTACAAAGATATTTATCCTAATATAAATTATGTGTATTGATAATTCTTTCTCTAGCAGAAACACATGACGTACACGCGGCGAGGTTCTTTCAGCCCGACGTCACAGATTATAGTAGACAGTATTAGCCGGTGCACACACCGGTAAATACCGGTAACTGGTCGTCGGCGTATAGGTAGGTGGAGTTTCCAGTACTACTATGTGGATGAAGATGACTCGCATAATCTATCTAACATCAGAATGGTTGTGACGGCTTCTCCATTGGACCCTTCTCAATCATCTGAACATGGAACGTGGTTTATTGATTACTAGCTCCGTCTCGATCGCGGAGTAGTTTGTTTGGAATTAAGGTTGTTTCGGGCATAAGATTGGCGATAAGCTCATAGTCTGGACTTGGGCCAAGCCAAGTAGCTGAAATCATTTCGTACTCATTCATCTTCTAATTTTGTTTTTGGTATAAATAGTTTACAAGGGTTAATGTAAATGTCTCAAATGAGTAACTACAATCTCTATTTGATATCCAAATTATGTCTGGTGATAAATCTTCTGATCAACAAAAACATAATTTATAATAACAAGTGCAAATAAAGGAAATTTAATAACACGTTATAGAACAGCCAACATAATCATTTTTACCTATTTAATTATAATTCACTAGCGCAGAAAAGGTTGCAAAAAGCACTAGTATCTAGATTCTTAGTCACTACTTTCTATTTTGCAACATCTTCTCTTGATTTGAGAACTTTTGATACAAACAGTATTCGAAATGTTCGCGTTGGGAATGCACGCGTATATGCTGCACTCACTGACTTGGCATAAGACCCTCGGCTGTGTTCTTTGCAATCTTCTCCTTGTATGTCTTATTGCCGAAAAACCACCAGATAAGGATAAGCACGGGGATACCACCAACCACGACACAAGTGTAATTCATGTTCTGAACAGTAACCGGCATAGTGTATGGGAAGCTGAAGAAGACAATGGCAAACATCAGCCAAGCGACGGCAACACTATTCACTAGGAAGCCCCACTTTCCCATGTGGAAGACACCACGGAACATGTTACGACGGCCAGTCAAAAGGTTTGTAAGGATAGGGATCAAGTATGAGATGTTGTTGATGGTAACAGCTGATGCAAGCATACTTCCAAAGGCGGTCGACGAGCCGAGGTAGATACACCCCAAAGCAGCGTTCGCAGCGGTGACAAGAAGCTGCGAGTTGAAAGGAATACCCTGTGTTTTGGACACACGACCCCAGAGGTTGCTGAAAGGCATGGCACTGTCACGAGCAAATGCCCAAAGAACACGGCTGGTGGAAAGCTGAGACGAGACTACGCATGGGCCGAGGGCGACAAATAGAATGAAGGTGAGGCCAAAAGCACCGCCAATAGAGCTTGTTGCCTGGTAGAAAAGCTCTGACAGGGGCAAAACCATGTTGGTAGTCGACAGGGCGCTGTAATCCTGTATGGAAAACATGAGACCAATAAGGTAGGTGAGACCAGTGACAAATGCAATGACAAGTGTAATGGCGATAGCCAGGGGTGCGTTGCGCGAGGGCTATCTTCTTAGCCACAGAACTCATTAACCGTCCCAGTAATGTCGTCGATGATACACTTACATTGGGCATCTCCTCGGTGATGTGAACAACGCCGTCAAGGCCGCCAAGACTGTATAGTGGGTTCACAAGACCAGTGATGAAGCCAACGGCATTGCTCTTCCAACCAGTAGAGTTCATCCAGGTTTTGAATACAAACGTGGTATCCCGGTGGCTAGGGGCACATGCGACAACCGTCACGAGAACGGCAAACCAGCCGATCTGGAGATAGAAGAGCGAGAACTTGTTCAGAGCGGGAATGGCGCGGTTGCCCCAAAGCACCACGGCAGCTGTAATCAAGTTAAGGCCCTGGTAGATCACAAACACCTGCCACGTCTTGATGGTCAGGTCAGGGTGATAGATTGCGATCAATGCGGCCATAGTTTGAGCGTAGATGAGGTTGGTTGAAGCAGTAGTGAATACCCCTGTGCCATTGTTAGTCTCGCTAATAGTCAAGTTGACATTGGAAACTACGATGACTTACAGCCGCAGACGGTAAACCAGCCAGTGATAAAACTTAGGAAATCACGGTAGGTTGGCGGTGCAATGGCCGCAATCCAGTGATACATGCCGCCTTCCGTAGGGTAGCTAGAGACAAACTCGGCGAGAGACGCGCCGAGAAAGCATTGCAGGATAGTAACCAGAATAAAGCCGTAGATTATGGCCCCAGGGCCACCGGCGCCAATCTCTGTAACAATTGAAAGACCGAGACCGGTCCACGAAATGGTAGTTGTTGATGCAAGACCGATGAGGGACAGCAACGTAAAATGGCGCTTGAGCTCCTGTTCGTGGCCTGCAATGGTTAGTCAAGTCTGCATGGGAGAATATAGGGCATTATAGCTAGAAAAGCTCACCCATCTGCGCAAGACGCAGCTCATCGGCATCGGGTGTCTGCTTCTCCGTAGAGGACAGTGCCGTCATGTCGATCGGCTTTTCTTGAATATCGGACATGGTGGCGAGTATGTCGAAAATTGTGACTGTAGCTGCTTAGCTTTAATCCGGGGAAGTAATTGAGATGGAACACGTTTGACTGAATCAAATGTTGACAGGACGACCCAAACCATTTAAAGATGCTTGCCAGTGGAGGCGGCTGATGAATGTAATATAGACAAACTATGCGGAAAGGATGACTTGCTTCGACTATTGCCATGGTTGAACTTCCGTCATTACTTGATAAGGAGACGTACAGTTGCTGAGTACCATTTGGAACGTGCTCGAAGCTATGCCGATAAATGCAGCCCGCATAGAGCTGTGATACGCCGTGCCTTCCCTCGTAGTACATGTCACGAATGATCCGTGGCCTAAACTCACGTCACATGTAAAGCCCGCAAATTGCAAGTATACTTGCCAAATATCTCCACGATCGCCGGCTTATCGAGCACATTGGACTTTCCCCGGTGAAGCCCGGTTTATTTTTCAGTCATCTCAAAGCATCTAGTGGGCCGGATTTACTCGGCAATTTGTCCGCTATCTTATCCGACGGTGACTTTATCCATATCTGCGTCTTTGTCGGCAAATAGAATATTTATTGCAGTCCCCAGAGATCCACTGACACGCGATACACCTGAAGTAGTTGATTTGTAGAGTAATATCGTACAAATTCTTTTGAATCCTTTGATGTGCCATGCTTCCGACAAAGCTGATAGGAAATTATCCAAATTTGCGAACTAAACACCAGAAACTCGCACACGGGCAAACAGTACACTAGTACCGAGATTCCGGACTCTAACCGACAACATCAACGGCACAAAATCCGGCCTCTTCATTGAATTGCAGAAATCTGCCAAGAGGGCTTGTTTATCCAACAAATTGCCAAGATTTCCAGCACGCGCCCCCGCACAAAGCGCCGGCAAAAGCTACCACCTGCACGACTAGCATTGAAGAATATGAAATGAATGAAGTATTATCAGTGTTGTTGATGTGTAAAAACATACGCTGCGATATGTCAGATACGGGAGAAGCTCGGACAACACGGACATTTCAGGTAGTGCAGGAGTTCCTCATCTTTAAAAGCAGAAGCTTGTCAATGTCATCCTCGGATGTTGATATTTCGCGATTCTTCATACCAGCTACCAAGGTCCCTTCAATGCTACCATCGACAGCAGAGTATTTCATTTGACGACATCGATCTAGCTTTCAATCACCAAAAAAACATAATCAAGATGCGCGTTTCAATTGCCTCTGCAGGCCTCCTTGCTCTCGGTGCACAGGCCGTAAAGTTATCGACAACGGTTCAGGACATGTTTGATGGACACATGGGCTTCATGGACAACATTTACGATCCTACTGCCGGGTACCTGTACAACTTCTACTACCCGCTTGCTGCTGGCCCTCACGAGACTCGCTCGACTGTGTGGTATGCCACTGGTCTGCTGCAGCGCAACAAAGGCGACGATGTCAAGAACGCTGTCCGCATCATTAACAGCGTCATTGATGGCCAATTCAAGAATAAGGAAGACCAGTGGTATGGCGACTATCAGAAATACCCCGAGGAGCCTACAGTTGGCACAGATGCGTACGAGCCTTCGGTGAGACTCAACGTATGCCGCCTGATACATATTGCACTCAAACTAACATTGTAGATCTACAACACCTGGGACCCCAACTGGCGCGGCTTTATTGGCACTACTCTGATGATAATCTATGAAGAGTTTGGTCACCTCATTGGAAAGAACGTGCAGGCATCCATTGCCGAGTCACTGTACAACAGCAGCGTTGGTGACAGCTACCGTGTTGGCGGTGTTGACAATGACAACCTGTACCCGTCGTACAGCAACCCGGCTCTGATGCGTGCTGTTGTCTCTGGCTGGGCCGGCCGCAAGTTTAACGACAAGAATATGACCGCTGCCGGCGAACTTTACGCCCAGGAGATCATTAACTTGTTCAACATGAACGACACCCTGTCCGAGTTTAACGTTCCAACCTATTACGGTATCAGCCTGTCAGCCTTGACTCTTTGGGCAAAGTACATGCCATCTTCGTCGGTAATGGCTAAGAATGGCCCCAGAATGATCGAAGATATCTGGACTGCATTTGGCGACTTTTACAACGCTCGTCTGCAGAACCTTGCCGGTCCCTGGGACCGCTCATATGGCTGGGACATGAACAAATACGTTGCTATCATGTCTCTCTACATCTGGTCGGTCGCAGGTCGCGATCACGTCTTCTCTTCGTCCGAGAAGCCCTGGCTGCTGGCTCACGCCGACGATGGCGAATTTGTCCCCATTGTATCAATTCTGGCGTCTCACCACAACACCATGGTGCCAGCTTCTGTTGTTGATCGACTCAAGTCTTTTGGTCACACTGAACGCATCGTGCACCGCCAGGCCTACAGTCCTCCCTTTGACTACCAGGTGCGCAACATTACCACCTGGTTGTCTGAGATGCTTACCATTGGTGGTGACTCATACAACCAAACTGTAGTTGGTGGTGCTAGCAAGGACTCCAATTCATTCAGCCCTGCTATTGCGCACTGGTACCGTGATGCCACGAAGCTGCAGAACAGCAGCGTCGGCTACTTTAGCCTGCATCCCTCTGAATCGAGCCTTAAGGCCAGTGTTGGTGCGCACTGGCTGAACCTCACCTACCCTGCTGGCAACGCCTCCAGTGTTTTCACTTTTGCCATTTCATCGAACCCTCTAGGTGGCACACGTGACGTCAAGGGCCTGTCTGATTTTGATGGCGTGTCCATATCCATTGGTCCTGGCAGCAATGTCAACACTACTGCCCATGTGGCCTTCTGTGGTCTCATGGGTGGTGACTGCAACCCTATCCAGTACGTATTAATCTCGATGCTTGTTTTTTATTCTGATATTATGATCATATTTCTAACAGAAGCAGCAACTTTGAGTTTTGGAATCTCACCTTCACGATGCCTGCCAAGACTACAGCTCGGCCACAACTCAACCTCCGCTTTGACATTAAGGCCTAATCGTCATTATGAAGGGGCTGGGGTACTGAGTTTGATATTTTAAAGTATGTATATACTGTACATAAGCTCATGTAATGATCCGTAAATTTCAATATATATATGAAAGGTTGTATGCATCTCTATCTGCACTATGTGTAAATTCTCACCAGATACCTTCATTCATAAATAATTGATATCAAGTTCATGGGCAGAATTATTTTTCAATTGTATCTACTAGTCCTAGAAGTATATGAGTTTTTTCAATTACATAATTGGTATGCAGTATGTGCTTTTTTCTGAAGATATTTTACGTAGTCGTTAACTGAACATATTAATCTATATAACGAGAGTTCTTATTGAAATAGAGACAATGGGCCTGAGGGTTAGTAAGTTGCCGTCAAGTAATAAGCAAAGATACTTGACGTTGACTTACAGAAAATATGGGAACACATGATTCTGCTTAGATACGTCATCAATATATCTCACTTTATGTCAATGGGTTGCCTAGATAGGCGAAAGCTATTTATATTACTTGACGGTTATTCGTTTGATATTGAAAAGAGAAGAGGGAATAAAATGTAAGACTAGGGTATTTTTGAATTGTTCTGTAGATGAAACTCGAGTATATTTGATATGATAAGAAACAAAACGGACAAAAATACAAGCAGCAATAAAAAACTTGAGTTTTAAAATCATATTTTTCGAATCTTGTCAAAAAGTGCGAAAACTCCTTCATATATATATTTTGGTTTTCTATTCACACCGAGCTGTCAACTCCAAGAGCCTTCAAGGCGGGGCCTGCAAGTCCACTGTGCCCTTTGTATCCGATAAAGCTGCGTTCATCCAGTGGCCCGGCTCCCATTTCGTAGTCCGGTGGCGGGCGGCCAGCCCGGGTGGCATCCAATTGGGACTTAATGTATGCTTCGTTCACTGGAGTTGTAGGGCAGGCAGCAATAAAAACTACAGCTGCATTCTCGGTTCCAAAATGCTCCGTATCCACGGCGTGAATGAGCTATAATAGTCAGCACTATAATACTGAGTTTATTGCCCATATTGTACATATAGACTTACATCTGTGTGCCACCAGACACTATCACCTGGTCGCATCGCCGGTGCAGCAACGAGGCACTCCTCAAGCCGCAAGTGGGGATGAGATGTCCGGCTCACGCGTTGACTATCTGGCTTTTCCGTACCAGGGAACCAAGGACTGTCTGGGTCGAAAGTCCACTTCTCCGCATCAAGAATGTCGTCATTCGAGATAGGGGGACTGAAGAAAGGACGCAATAGTATGTATGCCATAGCGGTCCTCACACTGGGATACAAAAGTATGCTACCGGAACGCGGAGCGGCGGGCGTGAGCGCAGTCCATCCTTGGAAAGAACGAAAAACCCGAGAATGGGCCACTCCCGGAAACAAGTACTGGTTAGCATCCCGACGTGCGTCCAGATCGTAACAATCATGCAGCTCCGGAGTGCCGGCAAAAATGTTGTGATATGATTTGCGGTAAACCTTGTCTGCCCAACGACACAGACTGCCAGCGTCAACATGTGGGCCCAATCCCAAAAATGGCGTACCTGGTGGTCGATCACGGATGCCATCAGAGTAAAGAAGGGGCTCAGGCGAAGATACGCCGGACTTATCGTGCCACATCTTGTTCAGTGTCTCTTGGAGACGAAGGTGGTTGGGGTGCGTCCGAATGGCGATCTGGGTGGGAGAGTCGTAAAGCATGAGCATAGAGGGGCTCTCGACTGGCCAGGCCTTAACTTTAGGCTTGTTCTCCTTGACATATGTCTGTAGTATGTCGTACTGTTTGCGCGTTTCGTCTTCGGGAACAACTTGGCGAACTATAAGGCAGCCACGCTTTTTAACAAGAGCCAAATCAGATTCACTCAAACCGGCAACAACGGAAGACATGTCGAAAGAGGGAATGGAATTGCTTCCATCTTTGATGAGCTGCCTTGTAACATCGGCGAGCTCAGCACAGACAGCAAGCCAGCTCTTGCGGAGAGCTCCTTCACCATATTGTGCAATAATTTCCTTCTTGGTGCAAAGGAAATCGGAATCTTGGAGATGCCACTCAGGGACATTGCCAAATTCAGGCCAAGCGGGCCAACTCGGTTCGGTCTTGATGGTCATAGCAAACTAGATTGGTGAACTGTGTCGAGGCAATAATAAGAAGAAAGCCAATATTCGTAGAAATTATACAGAAGATAAGAATGATCATGATCGCGGACAAAATTATCTTTCTGCCAGTGGTTATATATTTTAGAGCGACAAATAGCGCATGTGTTGCCATTGGTGGCGCTCACAACGGCCGGGCTCGGGTGAGTTTACAGATATCAACCCCGGCCGCTCATGTCTAAATATGGAGACCCACGTGGAAATCAAGGCGGAAATGTCCGTTTTGTCACTTTTTACACATAAATTCGTTCCTTATCGCACTCGCCCGACCTTGACCGAGAGCCATGACTGCTACTAGTGGCATCTTATTGATATCATTTACTCCAGCTTCTTTGATTTCAATTGCCCCGTATCTTGATACGCGAGCAGATTCTAGCCTTTGATATGCATTCCATTTCCATTCATTATCTTGTCTCTGGACACATCCCCTGCCCAGACAATGTAATGTATAAAGTCACCCATTGCCGAGACCTTTGACAAACGGCCATGAAAAGTAAGAGACAGGAGATACTCATCATCTTTACAAAACAACGTCGCTTCTTCAATTACACCCACAATTAGTCTCTGCAGTATATACAATATGTCAGTGCTGGAGCGCAAGTACGTTTCGAAGCTTGTTCCGAGAGACAAGCGCGTTCTCATGGCGCTGCTTGTCACAGTTGCTGTTGTCAACTCTGCAGTAAGTATTTTCCAATTTCAGTATCCAAGAAACGTCAGATGTCACTGAAACTTACTCTAAAGACTCTCGGCTATGATGCGTCGGTTATGAACAACCTGAATCAGCTACCCTCGTACACGGACTACTTTCATCTCAACACGGCCACACGAGGCCTTAATACTGCGACAGCTTGGATGGGCAATCTGTTTGCTTGCGTGCTAATGCAACCGGTCACGGATAAACTGGGCCGTAAAAACGGCATTCTTATTGCAGCTCTCATTTGCTTTGCCGGTACGATTCTTCAGGCCGCCGCTCAAAACACAGCCATGTTTGTGATTGCTCGCTTCATTGTCGGTGTTGGTGCTGAGCTGTCTAGTGCTGCCGCGCCCGCACTGCTTGGTGAGCTTTTGTCAGCCGCAAGCCGTGGATGGATGCTTGGATTATTCTTCTCATGCTTCTACGTCGGCAGCCTGATTGTGTCGATTATTACATACGGCAGCCAGCGTATTCTGAATACCTGGGCTTGGCGTCTGCCATCTATGTTGCAATTTGTTCCAAGTGCCCTCGCCATATTCCTGCTTCCGTTTGTCCCCGAGTCTCCTCGGTGGCTTATAAATAATGGCCACTTTGAGCATGCGCGTGAAGTTCTCATTATCACGGAGGGAGACAGCGATCCCGACTCGTCCAAGGCTGCATCGTTGTTTACGGAAATTGAGGTCAGCATTGCTACTGAGAAGGAGTTGTACCCACGCAACCCTTGGATCGAGCTCTTTAGTACACCAGCAAACCGGAAGCGCTTGGCCATTCTCGTATCTTTTGGTGTGATGTTGGAGATGTTTGGTAATTTCGTTGTCTCTTATTATCTCACAGATATCCTCAACCAGGCGGGTATCAGCCGCACGGAGACGCAGACACAGATTACCGTTATCTTGAACTGTTGGTCTTTTGCTGTTGCAGTTCTTGGAAGCTTCACACTCGACAAATTGGGACGCCGGAAGCAGACCCTAGGAAGCATTGCTGGAATGATTGCCTCGCTCTTCATTCTCGGTGGCCTTATCAAGAGTCAGTTCATCATGTCTATTCCGTCGAATTTCTTTGTCATTTACAAGGTATACTAACACATGCAGAGTACGGAACTACCGATAACAAGTCCGGAATTTATAGCGCAATCGCGTTCATCTTTATTTTCCAGGGCTTCTACGCATTTGCTATCACACCAATGACCAGCGTTTATCCTACAGAGGTTTCGCAATACAAGCTACGTGCAGCTGGTATCGCCATTTTCCGCTTCGTGGAGTGTGGTTTTGGGTTCGTACAGCCTCTACATCATTGATTCGTTCTCATTGCGATAAGGCTGACAATTAAATAGACTAATGGCATCCTTTGCTATGTCATTTGCGATGGCAAACCTCGGATGGAAGTTCTACATTATCAACGCCTGTATCGATATTATCTTCCTCGTTGTTGTCTACTTCTTGTTTGTTGAGACTGCCGGACTTACGCTGGAGGAGATTACTCATAAGTTCGAGGGTACCACCATGATTCTTCAAGCTGCAGAGGAAAGCCCGGCTATCGATGAGAAGCAGAGTGCTGTTGCCAAGGCAAGCTCGTTCGATGTTGAAAAGTGAAACATAATACATCACACTTACGCATCAAACAATCCGAGTAAGCAGCAATAGACAAATCACCTATATAGTCCTAGTATTTTGGTATTAATTTTAATGCCAACCAATATATAACAGCATGAACTATAAGTGATGATGAGATCACTGCAATATTTACTAAATGGCGACACAATGACACTACCCTATAAACTTGTGCTGTGCTTTCATCAATATCTTGGTTCTTTTGAAAACGATTCGCGTGGATCTCGATCTCGGGTACATGGCTCTTTAATTTGCGAAGAGGGAGTTTTTTGTTGAACGTATATGTGTGAGCAAATGATTTATTCTCGAATGTAAGTGGCATTATACTAAAAACTCATCAATCTTGGCGGGTGTGCGACGTCCCACGTCTGGTAGATTAAACAACAACAAACCAAACAACTATTACGAAAACCGCACCAGTTCCTGCGAAACTTTACTTGGTCAGTTTTCAATAGGGAGAAAAAGAAAAAAACTGTAGATAAGATAACGAATTTGATAGTTACTCACAAGAACCTAGTCTTGAGACCCTAGTTGACGTTAAACAAGGTGGAACTCATATTGGACAGATAATGCGAGGTGGTAGATGTGGCCAAGCAGGCGAAAATATTATGGATAATTGTTGGTGTGCTTCTTAGATAATGTGATTAAGGTCTTACTTAAAGACAAAAATGCTTATAAGCAGCAATCTCAGACTCTTTGACATGTAGTTATAACAGCCTACTATGTCTAAGCAGAGAACAGACACAACGGTGACGGTTAGGAGGTAACAATCAACTCGATTAGTATTGACGTACGTAATAATCATTGAAATGAACTGAATACATGACAAAACGACTGTGACCATGAAAATGTTGCTGCGACCGGCTTTGAGAATTGTGTTTAGTGATTAAAAGTGGCTTTGAATCTGATACTTATAATAGTAGGCAGTAATATATGTGTTAATTATAGAGAGGCCAATAGATTGCTGTGTGACTTTTGGCCACGATACGATAAGGAACCGCCATGGAACACAGGCCACTGGCTGTGTTCTGCAAGCTGGCGCTCCGCAGCGACTGTAGCATGTAGCCCCTCTAGTTTGTTAACGCAGCACAGATCATGCAATAGGTAAGTGTATATTGCGTGGTAGGGGACTTACCACCTGCTCATCGTGGTCAAAGTCTTTTACATCTCCGGTTAGAAATTCTAGCGACTTCTTTGCCATGTTTATCTTACTCTTTCTCACTAGCCACCAGGCGTCTCAGGGCAGGGAGGAAGATGGATGAAAACAAGGCCGATGGTACCGACCATTGCAAAATATTCAGTCAGCAATCAGCTATCGGGATGATTGACTTACTGGGAACTTTTACTTGTGTATAGATGGGCGCCCGGAAATTGTAAGAATCTGTCTTGTTTAATGAGTTGAGAGCCACAGAGGCAAACAATAGCATAATAATGATCCAGAATGAATCTGAGTATATATAGAATCCGCGTAGCTATGTAGGAGCGATCTCCGATAACTATAGTGGCATTGTGGTGCATGCCAATACCCATGCCCGACAACAATTTTGCCACGAGCCAGTGGTCTCATTCGGTAGCGAAGGACTCAGCAAAGATGCCCTACGGGATTAGCAAGTGACTGTACCTTCGGCATCAGAGAAATTTAAACAGAAATAGCTTACTCTGATGAGAACAACACACATAGTAGATCAGGGCCGGCTTCCGTCCATGATTTTCTGTAGCATACTACAGGAGGATCTGTCCGGTTGCTTGGCCCGTTGACTGGATCCCACCCTAAGCGGAAACTTACTTGCCCTAGATGATATTTGTGCCAGGACTAGCCATCTGCTGATTAAACACCTTGTTCACGACAATGTTGCCATGGAATTTAATTTCTGCAATATAAGTTTACTCTCAGTTTGGGGGATAAGCGAGAGGCTTGCAAGAAACCATTGATAGCCATCAAACGAGACACAAAAGGCGGCTGTTATGACAATCAAGCCAACGCATTTGTGAGGAAGGACTGCCCACTAGACACCGAGGTTGTCCTTCCTAGTCTTCATTATATGGCCATCAGGGCCACCGGCACTATCTCCAGTTTGACGGCCTCGAACTTGTCGTCTTGAGCCATAGTCTCCGTGTTATCTAAAAATTGTACTTGTTCTCTTGCTAGCTTTACGGCGAGGAAATGCCAAGATTTATACCGTTCTTAAGACCTTACAATTTGTCCTACAAAAGCTTATTTTGTTTTTTGGTGTCAAAGCGTAAGTAACACGTTAGGGAACACAGTCACGTTTGTGGAACGTCTTCCCCGCGTTTTCAATATCAGCTCAGTGATTACTGAAAAAAGTCGCGGCACATCATGCGATGGGTAGTGAGATGTCAATACTTAGCTGTTTGGGTTGATGTGTTCCATTTGCTCAAGTGCACAAGCTTCGAGGGCACTTCCCGCTAATACGGCACATATATCGGGGACCAATAGACCGACCCCGAGAGATGCCACATCAAAATAAGGAATAGATTTAAACGAGACTAAGTTGAGAGCGGAGCGCCGGGTTGCACAAACCCCGCAGATGCTACACTACACTGTATTCCGAATCATTCATATATATCTAATATCAGGTTAGACCTACTACCGAATACTTGGAAATGTTGACCATGTTGAGAAGATAGACTCATAAAATCATGCAAGAAAACGGACTTCTACGACAGAACAACTGTGCTGATATCACCGCAAAGTTTCGCACCTGTAATAAGACCAGCTGGCACAATGACAGCCCCCACTGACCAGGTTGGTTTATTTTCCCGAACGCATATTTTCTGCTTGTCTTCGATTTGCCAGCTACTGAGTATGGCAACTATCCTGCCGTATGCCATGATCTTTGCAACCACAACCATTAATTACTACGTGATTCCATTATCACGTATATCCTGTATCTTGGGGTTCTACTCTAGCACCACTGCTTATTCGACCTCTCGCCCGATGAAATCCTCGCATTTTACGATAGTACTTGAAGTCAGGCTATCGCATTATTCCATTGATCAGGTGTCAAATTTCTAATACCACCTATTCAGATTATCATCGATCAGCTCAAGACGAATTGGGTATGGGTTCCGGACTGGGTCGACTCTCCATCACCTGGCGAGAATACGGCCGGAAGCATCGTCAAATTTTCTAAATCTTTCGCCATTGACGATGTAGTCCCGCCGCAGTCCATCATCCATGTTACCGCCGATACGCGCTATAAGCTGTTTGTCAATGGGACCCGTGTCTCAATTGGACCGGCACGAAGCAGCCCATGGATCTGGTACTATGATACGATTGACATCGGTCCCTACCTAAGAAAGGGCCAGAACAAGATACTCATTTCCGTCCTCCGGTACTTCGCCACAGTACGCGGTGCCATGCCATTTGCCCGCACTCCATTTGCTGGGTTTACGGCCATCGGCAGCATCGGTGGTATAAGCCTTGAGTCCAGGGATGGCTGGACTGCTCGCATCGACAGCAAAACACAGTTTCCCACTGGTCTGAACGATGACATGTTTCTACACGTGAGTTATGCTAGCTTGGATATTGGCCTCACTGTTATTCTTTCTGGTTCGGCGTGGATCTAACTTTTTTGTCCCATTTCAGATAAGTGAGCGTGTATCGCCTAAACCATCCGGGCCGGCACTTACGCCTGTGCCATACAACATAGGCAGCAATAACGGAGATCTCCACCCGTGGCGCTTAAGGCCAAGGGCCATTCCCATGCCTGTGGAATCCCATGTCCAAATGATTCGTATTGCCAACTGCAACACGACTGCCTCTCCTGACTCTTGGCTTTCCGCCCTTGCGAAAAAGATCCCTCTTACTCTAGAGTCGGGCTCAGAGCACACCCTTGATATCATCGCGGAAGTGCACAGCACTGCATTCATTAGATGGGACTTCCGGGCCGTTTCTGTTGATCGCATGAGTACAGACATCAGCACACAGGTCTGCATCAAAGCAGTTTATTCGGAAGGATATGAGCACCAGCCGCGCAACTATCCCTTCTTTCGTTCAAAGGGAGACCGCCTCGACACAGAGAATGGCCATATTATTGGTCCTTTCGACGAGGTCTTATTGCATGTTACCGATACTGGAAAGGGTTTTGGCGGTTTCACAAGCTACGAGCCGTACTGGTTCCGCACTTTCCGTGTGATAAGACTGAACATCACCGTCACGGGACCAGCGCCAGTAGAGTTCCATGGCCTAGTTGCAACGCAAGTCAATTATCCCATGGCAGTCAAGGCTCGTCTACAATATCCCAGCGACGCAGACAGCAGTTCCATGTGGGACGTGTCAATCAGAACAATGCGTAACTGCATGTTCGACGGCTACTCGGACTGCCCTTTTTATGAGCAGCTGCAGTACTCAGGAGACTCGCGCTCGGTCGGCCTGTTTCATTATCTCATTTCGGGAGACGACCGCTTAATGAGGCAAGCTATCACCAATTTTGGTGCTTCAGTTCTCGAGGAAGGTCTCACACAGTCTCGCTTCCCCTCCCAGACACCGCAGATTATCGCTGGCTTCTCTCCGTACTGGATTTTGCAGGTCTACGATCACCACCTGTACTTTGGCGATACTGCATATGCCAAATCTTTCTTGCCACGCATCGATGGCGTCCTGGAGTTCTTTGATCGACATGTCGATGCCAGCGGCTTGGTGTCTGGGCTTCCCAGTGACGTGTGGCAGTATGTAGATTGGGTTACTTCTTGGGGTGCGACGACCACTCACAACGACAAGGGTGTTCCAACTGCGGGACGCGAATCCAACTGCCATACATTTTTCAGTATGCTATATGCCTATGTGCTGCTCAAAGCAAGTATACTTGCTCGGAACGTCGGCCGCCCTGGAAATGCGGCCGAATATGAACACCGAGCACGGAAGCTGGTAGAGGCTATCCGCCAGCACTGCTACGATGGCCAATTCTTTGTCGATACTACCAAGGATGCGGCAGCCCGCTTACCTCCCGATGCACCCACGGCTTACTCGCAGCACTGTCAGGTGTTTGCTGTGCTCTGTGGTGCTTGTCCAGAAAACGACCGGAAGCGCATTCTGACAGAGTCTTTCTCTGCGGAGAACGGCCGGTTCTCAAAGTGCAGCTACGTGATGATCTTCTATGCGCTGCGGGCATTTTCTCTTGCTGGAGATGATGCTTATGAGGAGTTTATGTGGCCTAAAGTGTGGGCTCCCTGGCGCAAAATGTTGGCCAACAATTTAACGACTTGGGAGGAAGATGATGTTCGCCAACGTTCAGACTGCCATGCTTGGGGCAGTGTGCCAATCTATGAATACTGTACAGAGCTCGCTGGTGTACAACCTACTGCACCTGGTGCATCCGAGATAAGGTTTAAACCTCGTCTTCGCTTGGCTGACAGCCTAGAAGCAAACATATGTCTGGGGGACTCTAACCTAGCTACAGTACAATGGCAGACAGCTAGTAGTGGGTCTATGAACGTCCAGCTTCATATATCGAAGCCCGTCATTGTAATCAGCACGCTACCCAATGGCACAACGGTTAACCACGGCCCTGTATTGCACGTCGCCCTGACGTGGAAACCCTGATGCTATTTCAGGTCACCACTCCAATCCAACAGGAAGAACCGTATTTTGCTTATTCTCAATATTACCGCCAGGGTGCATTCCTATTGTTGTACTAAGAGGACGCGAGGGCAGACTGTCTTGGATCTGAGCTTGTCTTGTTCTTCTTTCGCAGCCCACAAATTATGATATCGTTTTTCTCGGTCGTCAAGCTTTGTGGATTTATCTACAAAGTGGCAGGACAAGCTGCCATTATTGATTGCTATATTAACAAGCACGTAGCATATGACCTGGCTGCCGAGTTGTGAAAGTGGCCACTGCAGAATCGAGAAATCCGTAGTTTGCATCACTATGTCAAGTCAGATCGCTTCTTGGTGATATTCAGCTGCACTCCGATCTCGTCAGGAACTTCAACTGGACAGCCCAGCCTTCCTTCTGGTGATAGTACCACTAGGTTGTCAGGAGGACATCTTCAAACTCTGTCGTTGCTCTGCTTCGTCTACCGTGGCGTCATCTAGCCAGTCTTTTTTCTCATTGAGTGGTTCTGCAACCTCATCTAGAGACTCTTCGGTTTTCACTTTGAATTCGGCATTGCCTTCAGCATCCAGCCTCTCAAGTGCATCACCGGCGTCCTCGGGTGATAGTGCTACAAGCTCATTTCGTACATCTTCTTCAGTGCCTGGAGTCTCTTTCACATCATCGGCTCCCATTTCAACAAGTGCATCTAGCTCGTCTCCTAATGGCTCAACTGACTCGTCTGGAAGCATCTTTTCTTCCTCATTATCTTTTCTACATGCTCAAGTGCGACCTCTTCGACCCAAGCCTCATCCGGATCAGCTTCTTCTTCGTCTTTATCTTCCGGCCCGATATCTTTAAGTGCTGCCTCTTCGGGTGCTGCTTAGCGCTTTCGGTAGTATCGGCGAGCTTGAGAAAATTGAGTACAAAGCAAAGGAAGAGTTTACCGAAGAGTATACGTTATTTTATTTGCGAGAGAACCGGCAGATAATTTCTTGAAACCATATCAGATATAAAAACGTGGCTGTTATACATGATGGCCACGGGGAGCTTTTAACGCTAAACAAGCCAGTGTTTTTGTCAGCATTAAGCCATGGATGCCTATCAACCACCGCTTGAAGGCGAGCAGCTAAAACCTGTGAGCTACCACAAGTTTTCACTCTATCCGAGAAAACTCCCGCATGTCTACTTTCACGGCTACTGGCGGAACAATCACGTTAAAATTGCAATTGAAAACAAGGTCTTCGCCAGCACTATTCGTACATACAACCGGTATGTATTCATATTTATATACATATATATATGTGTGTGTGTACTTATACATAACACTCTCAACATTTACAAGAGGTTTTATTGACTCGTAAGCACCAGTTACCTTGCGGTTTGCGCAATCAGACGCCCGCTTTATTGCCTTTGTTCAGTAGATGAAAAGAATTCTGATTTACAACCTATCTATTTCACATTTGATTGGGCCAATATCATCGTGGACAAGACGACAAGACCAATGCTGGGAGACGTGGTTAGTGAGTGTAACAATTTGACAAAGTAGACAGCCACTGACTGTGGATTTGTGAACTTGTGTGCAGGTCCTGTTAAGTTGTGAGTTTATATCTTCCTTGTCAATGCATGCAGCTTCATATCCGAACATTTGATTTAATTGTTTTTCGTCCAGTCTCCGTCCATAATTTCTCTTTCGTTATACACTCTTGATCAAACCCAAGCTACGATGAGGATATTCGCCACTGGATCATCCGGCGGCATCGGCCTCATGATGGCACACAGCCTGATCAACGTTATTCCTCATGCACGCAATTCCGCGCGCGCCCGTTATGCCAAGGCCGCATGTCCTGATGCGGCTGCCATCCTAGCTGGCGACCTGACGAGCATTGTCGAGACCAAGGAGTTTGCGGCTATAACTAAAGCAATTCGCATAGAGCTTGACGATGACTCAACCTCCGCATACAACCTCAAGCGCTGGCTTAGATATTGTCATCCACAACGCAGGCATCTACCGCGGACCTGGCCTGCAAGCCAATGGCGACTAAGACTATCCACGTCTCGTCACTGTCAGCACACTGAAGGGCAGGTGGGCACACAATATCAGCAGCGCCAGAGTGGCCAATATTGAGAGTGTCAAGGAGTAGACAGTGAAGTTTGGAATATTTAGAAAGAAAAAACTAAAGATGCAATCATGGAATAGACAGTGAGCCAATCAAAAGTAGTGGAGGTTTGGACATTATATAATATCGTGATGTGCTAAGCTACCAATGGCAACGCGGCTATTCAAGAGTATTATCAAAAAGGGAAGGTGCCACCGTGACAACTTGACGACATATTCCTTATTCTACAGCTACCCGCACCAAGTGGGACGCCTAGCCCGATGCTGGAACGTGGCCCTTCTACCACCTTCTACAGCTTCTACGGCTATCAGTAGAGGTAGATGGGAGCGCGGAAGAATACAAACCCGATCCGGAAAGCGCAGTGTCAGCGCATAACGGGATGTTGCTAGGCTCCGACAGCCACTGTAAGTAAAGATACGTATCCTACTGTATCTTTTTGTGACCTGACTGTTAGATAATATATTTACATAGTGGCCAGGCCAGGCTGTTATCGGGGTCCTTCCGTTTTGGGGCAATTCACTATTTGCCATTCACTAATAAAAGAGCTCACTAAAAACAGTGCTCCGTGGTGCCTCGCAGCCTAGAGCCTAGAGCCAGAAGTCTTAGTGGCACACTCTCACCAATCTGAACATTGACTAGCTTACTATTAATTCCTCCACTAAATTGCGACGTTTCCTTTTCCCGAGTTTCTTCGTCTTCTTCTTCTCTTCCACCTCTATCTCGTCCACCACGCAACCTCAACACCGTCTTTCTCGCCCTTCGACTCTCCCGTCTTCCGTCTCCCGTCCATCGTCAAGCACCTCTCAACCGTCAAAATGGCCGGCCTCAGCCCTCAGATGTGAGTTTTGCGACACGTCGATTCAGTCGGCATTGGTCATCAAGCATCTAGCATTGAGTCTATCTCGTGATCCTTGAATCCTGTGATCTTTGAGTCCTGTGATCCTTGTCTTGTGATCCCTTGGAACGGCTCGGTGCTTGGTGTTCAATGATCGGCTAAGCCTGTAAGCTTCGATAACCCATACTAACTGCGCAGCACCAACCTCGTCATCATCCTTGGTATGATGCAGGTGGCTAAGAAAATCCCCTTTGAGGATCCCGATGTTCTTAACATTATCCGCGCCGTCTACGCCTCAAGCAACCTGATCATCCTCGGCATCTACCTCTTTATTCAGTCCAAGATTAACAAGAACAAGGGTACGTGGCTTCATTAACATTGCGCTGTTTATTTCAACTTCTGCTAACCTTCAGACCTCACTACCCTCAAGTATGTTGAGCCGGCTCCTTTAGGCTCCTCTGAGGAAGGCAAGCTCGTCACGACCACCGTTCAAGCCTACGACAAAAGCCAGCTCAAGGCACTTATGCGCTCGCAGATGATGGGTGTTGCTATGATGGGTTTCATGCACGTGTACATGAAGTACACCAACCCGCTCCTGATCCAGTCCATCATTCCCCTCAAGTCCGCCCTCGAGTCCAACCTAGCCAAGATCTACGTTTTTGGCCAGCCCGCCGCCGGCGACCTCAAGCGCCCCTTCAAGGCCGCTGCTGGCATGATGGCTGGTTTGCAGCAGGGTGCTGCCCAGAGCGACAAGAAAGCTGTCGAGTCTGCCGAGCGCGCCGGTCGCGGCGGTGCCAAGGAGGAATAAGCGCAAGTTTTATTCCTCTTCAGATATATGTTATTCAGGCCCCTCGAGAGTTATGTATATGTCCGGATGTCTGAGTCGCCTTCCATCACCTCTTCTCTGGTTTCTTTCTCTCTTCTCCTGTTGTATTAGCTTTTACTGTTTACTTGCATTGGGATTGGGGAATAAAATCTGAGGAATAGGAAGGCCATCATCAATCAAACATTAATAAAATAATAATGCCTGCATATATCAATTAAGAACTATGCTGTACAGCTATTCCATGTGAGACACGACCGCTGGGGCGAGACTGGGCTATCAACCAGCAAGATTTAGTGTCTGACTAATGCACTATCTATGCCTGCTGTAGCCTAGACTTCCACCAACGCATTTTCCATAAGAGCGCTAACAATCCCAGAACAGCCTTGTCGACGTCACTGCGGCTGCTGATGTCATGACGACGAACAAACAGTCTTCCAACAACTACAGATTTGCAACAATCTCACGACTGTACCCGCACGAGCACAGATACGCAATACGCACATTATACACTTATACAAAGACATGGTTCAGTCACCAGCACAGCCAGCGAGTACGGCCGGGTCGACATCAGAACAGCGCCAGCAAATAGTACGTGAGATTGAAGATTGTGTTCCAATGGCATGCCTTGATAGTCTACGTTCAGGAACGGTTGCTAATCTTCTCGACAGGAGGAGAACAGAATTCGGGCAAAGGAACGGTACCAACAAAAAGATACAGCACAGACACCCGCCAGGGGGTACATTGCATCGAGTGATGTCTACGTCGTCGGCGACAAGCAAGACAATTCCCGAAACGCCTCAAATCAAAAGGGCACGAGCATGACCACGTACACGCCAGATCCAAGAGCAAGCGCCAACTCCCGAATTGTCACCAGCACAACTATTTCTACCACAACCAATTCTCCTGCGAAGCGCCCACATGCAGCCATATCTGCGTCCGATATGCCGACTAACAGTCGCAATGCTGCCAGCCACCAGGACGTTGAGATTCGTCCGGCCAAGAACTTTGCCAAGTTTGTCGACTACAACTTCAGTGCCATGACAGATACCAAGGGAGGTTTCTTATCGGCTGAAGATGACCCGTGGCGGCAAGGAAGCAAGGACGGTGCTGGTGCAGGAGGCGCAAACGACAAGCCGGCGCACATGACTGTCGCCGAATGGGAACGACTCAAAACCATTCGTAACCTCAAGCGGCTCAAACAGGGGCCTTACGAGCCGTCACTCAGTGTGCTCGACGACGAGGCCACCATGAAGAAGTGTACCGAGTGCGGCAGCCGCGAGATCGACTGGGTCTGGGAGGAAGTTTTTCACGTTTGCGTGTGTGGCGATTGCAAAAACAAGCTGCCCGAAAAATACTCTCTTCTCACCAAGACTGAGTGCAAAGAGGACTATCTTTTGACTGAGCGTGAGTTTATCAAAAACAGAACTGGGAGAGAAACTACATATACTCTACATTCAATACTAACAAAAAAGCCGAGCTCAAGGATGCGGAATTGCTCCCCCATCTCAGCCGCCCCAATCCGCACAAGACGCATTGGCACGACATGATGCTTTTCTTGCGCTTCCAGGTTGAGGAGTATGCTATCAAAACCAAGTGGGGCTCTGCCGAGGCTCTCGATGCCGAGTTTGCCCGCCGCGAGGCCGATAAGAAACGCCGCAAGGAAACCAAGTTCAAGGAGAAACTGCTCCAGCTGAAAAAGAAGACGCGCACCGAGGCCTACCGACGTAACAACGCCGCCGCCGGAGGAAGTGGTGCTGGCGACCGGGCCACAACGTTTGGCGACGCCGTAGGCAGCCAAGGTCGCCATGTACATGACTGGGGCCGTGCTGTTGAGAACGAGGCCGGCATGTCAGTGAAGCGGTGTCTGTCATGTAATATGGAGGTGGAGGAGCTGGAATTCTAGTTAATTGCAAGCAAGATAGATAGATATAGCTATTAACGACGATAATAAGTGAGGTCACGTGTCGTTGATTCGTCGCTACAGTCGCTGATAATTGCGAACCCCTGAGTCCCCCTGCAATATATCACAGTACGCCGTTGATGCCTTGGCGCCTGAAGATGTTCTCACAGTCTGGCGAGATATATAATTGTGGGTAACATGCTTGTGATTGGTCTATGCTATGGTCTGTAGAATCAGGAACCGCTGAAGTAGGAACGAAGACAAAGTACAGAGAGACGAGGGGATGAAGCGACCAGCGATAACAGCGCTACCTTACCCGTTTTGCATAGCGTAGTAATATAGCGTACCACCCCCGTACCCGTTAAGCAAAGGGGTAAGCGTGCCAGCACAGAGCACCAAAAGCACCACAACAGAAAAGAAGCTGTCATCTTGAAATTGACGAGGGCCCAGAACAAGCAGCAGCAAGCAAGCAGTGCCAACTCAGCACGCGCATCGCAAGCAAGACACCACACGCGACAAAGCTTGCAGATACGGGCTTGTCATACACCAGTTGTCGCGGTTTGATCATTGCTGCAGATCATTACACAGAGTCGACTCAACCTTACCAACCTCGACCTACACGCGACCAAGACATCCAAACATCTCGCACACGGCAAGGTCCAAGATCGTCCGACCCATTGAGCTCTGTATCAAGCCGCCATCTACAGCATCAGGAACGGCACAAACTCATTGATCGGCTTTGGTTGCTGATCAAAGCACCGCTCGAGGCACTTGCTTACTGACGACGACCGCAGTGGTCAGTAGATTGCAACGCGCTTGGTGGCAACAGCAAACAAGGTCAGACAATCATACCGCGCCGCATTGCGATACTCCTCATCACGACAGCAACTACATCAGAGCTTATTTGCCATAATTATGAGCTGGGGCCCAATGGGTTCCAACCAGGGCCTGTCCGGAATGGCGGCCAACGACCTATCCAACCAGCCACACGCGACCGAGTACACCTTGCAGGGTAGGTTCCGGTGAAAATCCTCGTTAGGAACCACGAACCGGTCATCAACTAACAAACAGGTGTCATGCGTTTTCTTCAGACCGAATGGCACCGGCATGAACGCGACCGCAACGCATGGGAGATTGAAAAGCAGGAAATGAAGGGCCGCATAGCATCGCTTGAAGGCTCGGCACGGAGAGCAGACGCGACGCAAAAGGCACTCAAAAAATATGTGTCCATCCTTGAGAAGAAGGTCAAAGATCAGGCCATTCAGATCAAAACGGGTGGTGCAAGTCAGGCCGGCGCTATCCTAAGTACCGAAGAGGAGAGAGAGCAGTTTGCGTCCAAGATGCTCGAGAAGCTACGAGACAAACCGCCCAGCTATTCCGTCGATGACGAGAACCAGCGATCCGACCTGCGCTCGTTTCTCGACAGCTGCCAGGCCGAGTTCAACTATCTTATGATTTCGCCTGCCAACCCTATGCCACCACGAGAGTCGCCACCCCTGCCGCTAATGGAAGATTTACGCGAGGATGACTACAACATGTCGATGGCCCAGCAGCAACAGCAACAGCAGCAGCAGCAGCAGCAGCAGATGGACCAAATTTCGCGCCAGGTGCCTGCTGGGGGGTACCGCCAACAAGGGCAAGGCCAGACCAACCATATTGTGCAGCAGCAGCAGCAGCAGCAGCAACCAGTTCAACAACTGCCACAGCAATTTCCTAGCAGCAGGAACCCGGAATACCAGCCGACACCCATGAGCCGGTCTGGCGGTGACGGCACGCCCGGCAATGCATACGAAAGTGGAACCCCGGCAGACTGGGCTGGCGGCGCACAAACGACCAACCCAGCCGCTAATCATACTCAAACCGACGACCGTTTCGCTGGGGACATTCGTGGAGGAGCACCGCTGGCTGACAAGGCTGACACACCACTGGAATCAACTTCTACTTCTTCGTCTACTTCTTCATCATCTGCCGACGCATGGGATTTTAATGAAGGTCCGACTTCGTTTCCCGAACCTAGCCAAACACAACAAAACCTGTCCTCACACCGTCCAGATACCGACGCATTTCCCATCGCAGACAGCTTACCCAAGTCGCCTAGTCGGCAACCTGGCTCGCACCGCCGCAAGGGCAGCATGTCAAGACGCCGCAGCTCCGACCAGGAGGCGGCACTGAATGCGTTGGCACAAAAGGCTGAGAGCAGTAGCTTCAAACTGCGGTTTGGGCTGCGCGGCCACCTCGATACGGTGCGCACAGTGATATTCTCTGGCGGTGGCAGCCCTGGTGAGCCCGAAATCTGCACCGCTGGCGATGATGGCTTGATCAAGCGGTTCCACATCCCGCGCACCAATTACAGCGGTACTGGCAGTCTAGGCCCTGCATCTGACTTGGATGTTCAAGCTGATTTCACACACCGTGGACACCAAGGTGCAGTCCTGTGCCTCGCCTCGTGGTTTGCAGCCCCCAATTTCTCGACAGGTGGTCGTGCCACGGGCGACGGCTGGATCTTCTCGGGTGGTCAGGATACGTATATCCGCGTTTGGGAGCGCGGCCGGGTCGACCCCAAGGCTACTATCGAAGGCCACACCGACGCCATCTGGGCTCTATGCGTGCTTCCCGCCACAGTCGGCTCTGTCTTTGGCCAAAGCAGCTCGCACGGGCCGCCTGAGCGCATTATTCTAGTCTCGGGTGCCGCCGATGGCACAGTCAAGATGTGGGCTGTGAGCGCACCGCCTCAGATGACGACTTCACCACAACCATCTTCCGATGGTAGCGTTGCCAGCTCGACACCGGGTGGCGGTGCGGGAGTAGGCGCCGTGTCAGTTGGTCGGCGTGGCGGTGCAGGTGGCGGACGCGTTCGGGGCAACTCAATGAGCTCCGGATCGGCGTTTGCTAGCACACCACAGCCGTCGGTGGCCAGCAGTAACCCATTCCATCATACTCTGATTCATACGATTACACGCGCCAACAGCAAGGCTAGCCCGACATGCATTACGGCCCTCAGCGGCAGTGGCGGTGCTTTTGTCGTCAGCTACTCGGATGCCACGATTATTGTGTACGATACGCGCACCGGCGAGGAGATTGGATCCATGGCTAGCCTCGAGACCTACGACGGCACGCTTGCAACTAGTGTCAACTCGGTTGTGGCCACGACTGTGCTGGAGGCGCCGCAAAATGAGAATGACGATGGTAGTGGTGGTGCCGGTGTTGGTGTTGGACCGACGGCCGGCTCGGGTGTTGAGGGAGTTATCATCTCGGGCCACGAAGACCAGTTCATCCGCTTCTTCGACGCCAACAGCGGGCAATGCACGTACAACATGCTGGCGCACCCAGCGGCCATCTCAAGTTTGTCGCTAAGCCCCGACGGCCGCGAGCTGGTAAGCGCGGGCCATGACGCATCACTACGATTTTGGAGTCTCGAGAAGCGCGCATGCACACAGGAGATGACATCGCACCGCATTATGCGTGGTGAGGGCGTGTGCAGTGTTGTCTGGAGCCATGACGGTCGGTGGGTTGTAAGCGGCGGCGGCGACGGTGTTGTCAAGGTGTTTGCCCGATAGATGGTGTAGGTGCACACGGCGTATGCTGAAAACCATGCTTCTTCTTGGCTTCTGTAATTCTGTTCTGTCATGTTCTCATGTTATTTTCTGTCATTATTTTCATTATTTGTCTTTCCCTCATCAACATGTGCTTCTTCTCTCAGCGGGGCATAGCATTGCCTAGAACATTAGATCATCACAAAACGAGTAATGGAAACGGTGTAAATATCATTGAAATGTATTGTCGGCATTATTATTCCCTTCGGAGATAAATCTTCAGTAACTCTATGATACATTATCAAGTGGGGTACATGAATCGATGACCAAGTATAAAACGTGGTTGCTGACTAATCAACGCCACAACGCTGCCACCCATTTGACCCTCAATACAAATTTGGCATACAAACACAAACGAGTCCTCAACTTATTGCTAGCAGATGCCTACCAAACGTACAAATACACAAACGAGATGGATGGTAACAAGACATACAGGAGATATAACAGGGAACAGAGAGCAGATAGCAGAAGCAAATGACTCTCTTCCTTCTCGAGTTTCAGTTACAGGCAGCACACACAGTTTCACGACAAGGTGAACAGGTAGAGTCATCTCTTCGTTGCTTCTATACTTATTATCTCATCACTCACAGTCTGCCTACCCCCCGAACACAACTTAACACAGGCGAGTATCATATCTTCATCATTTCTACGATACTCCCTACTTGACAATAGCAAGGTCTATTTGTTTTTATCTGTCGCTTTCTGCTCCTTCCTCTCACTCATCGAGCCTCATCGCACCTTCCCTGCTGGTCAGGTCTTGCCATTGTCCCCTCGACGGTAGTCACGGGACCATAGGTGGGGTTTGTCTGCCTAGGCGTCGCTCAGACTACCTGCCCATTTTCCTACTATTATTTGCTATTTTACTTTATTGGCTCACCCTCCGCGCCATTCCGGTGGGGAGCGAAATAATCATAACAAAGACAGAGGACAGGTGAGCTGCGATAGCAGATTAGCAGCAAAGGAGCGCTGACTGTTACGTCTGAGTCAAAACAGAGAGGAAAGAGCGAGAGAATGAAAAGACAAAAGAGGCAGGAAAGAAGTTTCTTCCCAAATTATCTCACATTCTCCCAATCAGTCCAGAAGAAAACAAACACGGAAAGAGCAACAAGACAGAGAGAGATAAACAAAACTAAACAAAACAAAACGAGGACACCCCCCCCCCTTCCTTCCATTCCCTCGTTCATTCCAGGCACCACCCCCAATTTTCTACTGTCAATTTCTGGTTTCTAGCTTTTAGCTTGGTTGCAACTAGTCGCTGCACTTCGTCCACCGCGTCCCCATCCCCTCTTCTTTTCTCTACGAGTCCTCTTTTCCTCTTTTCGTCTTTTTTGCTTTTAATTTTGCACTGTTTTATTTTGTTTATCCCCCCCCCGTCGTGAGCACAACACTCAACCCAAACAACGTCAACCACCAGAAACGAAGGAACGAAGAAAAAAAGAAAACCCACCTTCTCCACCATCGAAATTCAACTCGACATCATCAACTTCAGGTTGACGCTTTTCACCTTTTCACAACTTATACATCTACATTTTGCAACCATCATCATATACGCACAATGGCCGGCGGAAAGGGAAAGTCTTCGGGCGGCAAGAGCTCCGGTGGCAAGACACATGTCGATGGCCCCAAGAAGCAGCAGAGTCACTCGGCGCGCGCGGGTCTTCAGGTAGGCCCTTTCTGATCTTGACCTTTGACGATGTGCAATGCAATGCGACGCGACAATTGATAGCTGCGGGATGATACGATGGCGGTAGGATGATACGATGACGATGCGATACCAACGCGATGGCGATGCGATAATGGCACAACTCGAACACCAACCACGACAGCGCCGAAGATAACGACAACAGACGACGATATCGCGACGAGACCGGCGACGGCAAGCCGAGTGTGCGCATCAAGAACATGATCAATAATCACGGCGAAAGATACAGCGTGAGGCAACAGTGATGATGCGCATTAGGCATTGGGCAGCAGGCAACAGCAACAACAACGGCGATAAATAATATACTACCGCCAACAGATACCGACAACAAACACAGACAGTATTCAATCAGCACAAAGCGACACTCGAGCGACACCGGCTATTGTACCAATCACTGTACAGTATGGCAATATTTGCGCCTGTCCTGGCACTCACTAGCAAGCTCTTTGTTCACTCTACTCGCCAGGCCGTCAATCAAGGCACGTGATCTCGTTTAAGTGCCGTCACCGCCATCGTGTACCACCGCCTCTACCGTGTCTGTCAAGCATTGCATTCCATTTCTAGATTCGTGTGTGTGTGTGCTTAACTTCAAACCAAATTCTAACAGTTCAGTTCCCCTGCGGTCGTGTCAAGCGTTTTCTCAAGGCCAACACGCAGAACAAGATGCGCGTCGGCGCCAAGGCGGCCGTGTACGTGACCGCCGTGCTTGAGTACCTGACGGCCGAAGTCCTGGAGCTGGCAGGCAATGCCGCCAAGGATCTCAAGGTCAAGCGTATTACCCCCCGCCACTTGCAGCTGGCGATCCGTGGTGACGAGGAGCTCGATACCCTGATCCGCGCCACGATTGCTTTTGGTGGTGTTTTGCCGCACATCAACCGTGCGCTGTTGCTCAAGGTTGAGCAGAAGAAGAAGAAGGCCGCCCTCGAGGCATAAAATGATGCAGATGTCTATCTGTGGGTGTGTTTTTCTGGACTATTTGGTTGTTTGTTTGTTTGAACAGGTGCAGCCAGCAATTGCAGCACGAGTCGCTTACAGCATACAGCTTATGGCTTATAACTTATACTTGCTTCTCGACGTCGGCCTCATTCTCAACAAAACAAAACACCACAACAACGACCCCTCGTGTATCCTCCCTCGGCCCTCGTTCTTACTCTAATGATACCCCTCTACTCTCCAACTATTATACTCTCCAACTATTAAATCAACAAATACAAAAACAAAAAAATATACTACACGAGTACGAGTCAGGATGCGGCAGCGTGTCGGGTGGTCTGTTTTATGTTGGTGGTCGATTGTGGTGTTTATGCAACGGGTGTCTTGCCATTGTGTTGCTGTGCTACTGCGCTCCTGTGCTGATAAATTGTTGCGTTGCCGTACTAGTCTAGTGCTGTGTGCTGTACTATGTTTGCTCTTTTTCTCTTTTTTTTTTTTTTTCTATGGCTATATTTAGGTTGTTGGAAGGGACTTCTTTTACTTTTTTATCCCTAATTGCGTTGCCTTCCTCTTTTACTTTATGTAATAATATGGATTTGACTGCTGCTTTTTTACTTGTCCTTCGCTTCTGAATTTCAGTGAAATCAATGCAAGGGATCGTCATGGAACAAGGCTGTGAGTGCATATTGGACGCGCCAAGTAGTGCTGTGTTAATCACACTAACCTAGTGTATTTAATATTCGCACAAGGTTAACTTGCTTGTATGCTGGATATTTAATTATGGGATTATTTCTGTTTCTTCCCAATATGTGATTACAATCTGAACAAATTTATTTTCTTTTTTTTAATAGGAAAAATCTTCCTTTTCAGCCAAGTTAGAAGAAAATGATAGTAATACTAGCAAATTGTTGTATTATAACTTTGAAATATAAAATACAAAATACAAAATATAAACACTTAACATTCACAATATAATCAGCACAAAGTAATCATATGTAGAGGACTTGCTCTTTAAGTCTATATTTGATAGCAAGATTGTGCCAAAGGCCAAACACCTATTTCTCAAGAAAAGGTATGACAACAGCCGTCCACGCCTCGAATGCGTCAATGAATGACGCATGCCCACAAGCAGGTAGTACATAGAAGTCGACCTTGCCATTTGCTGTTCCGACTGTATCATATCCCGCTTTGATGTCATCGGCCAAGGCCTTCATCGTCACAGGCAGGTCGGCATCGTTCTCGCCCACCACAAGCAGCACGCGCTCCACGCTAGATGCGATCTTGTGAGCAATCTCAGGTTTTCTCAGATCAAACGTAGGCGATGTGAGTGCTGCCACACTCGTCTCGAACCCACCCACTGTTGTCTCACTCATCAAAGCTGACAGCCACGCAATCGTGTCGGTGTGTGCCGCGATCCAGTCCTTGCCGAACCACCGCTCGCGTGTGCCAGGCAGTAGACAGGCGACCGTCTGCTGCTCACGGACCATTTGTACGCGCGGACCAAAAGCGTCGGCAACGCCCATATTGGCCGGCGAGGCACTAATGGTATCGCACACGACAAGCCTCTGGATCGTGCCGGGATAGCGAGCAGCAAAGACAACGCCCAGAGCAGCGCCCATTGAGCAGCCAATCCAGCCACGCAGAGACTGTTCTGTGATCACATGGAGATGCTCTAGGAGACAATGCACATCATCGGCCATGCTAATAAAAGTATTGGTCTTTAGATCCTTGGG
This sequence comes from Ophiostoma himal-ulmi, assembly GCA_029299165.1. Classification (NCBI taxonomy): domain Eukaryota; kingdom Fungi; phylum Ascomycota; class Sordariomycetes; order Ophiostomatales; family Ophiostomataceae; genus Ophiostoma; species Ophiostoma himal-ulmi. The sequence goes on from JANSME010000001.1 coordinate 89,406, forward strand.
TACAGACGAGCCTCCATGGCCTGGGTGATCGTAGGTGAGTGTGCGTAGGCCGATGGCATGCAGCTGCGGCACGACATTGTCCCAGATGGCGCCGGTGGTCGACAGGAGACTCGAGAGAATGACTGTTGGGCGCTGTGGCTCGTCAGGCGAGGATAACGAGTAGCGGATAACGCGCCCATCGGCGAGCGTAAATACAGTCATTTTTGATGGCTACTTGTTGGCTGTTCTGTTGATCTACTCTTGCACTGCTGACATGAGGTAGGTGACTAGGGCTATGAGAAAGCCATGAGGAAGGCCGGCTCTTCCTGCCTGTAAGTCGAGTGGGGTTGTCAGATCAGTAGCTATTACTAAGACTATCAGACTACCAATCGTTATCGTGTGCAGATAAATATGCTAATTACACCGCATCATTCTTTCCAAGGTGTATTAGAGATGTGACCACTTACAGCTTGTAATAAATCACCAACCATAGTTTATCAAGAACTCTGCTTCCGCCTGCAGCATAGCTTGTTGTATCAGTAGCGTAGATTACATCTTGCTTGATTATATAATACACCTGACGATGATGTACTTTTTTGTGCTTCTGCTCTTCAGCCAACATCACTCCAACACCATTGCCACTTACACCTTGCCCTATCTTCTTTTTGTGCGGTTTTGTGTCGAGTCCTTGATCAAGTGATGTATAAAAGCAACTCAAGTACCGGTGCCAACATCGTCAAAATATCAAGCCTACAAAGATGTTTTGATGCCCTGATATACTCCAAAATACACTGTGCTACCACATGTTATGAAGCTCGTCTCTAGCATAAAATATCTCAACTATACTGACATGTTCAGTGTATACAATCTGTACTACCTTGTCTTTTTATTATTATCTTTCGCCGCTTTACATTCGAGACCAATAACACAGGCGTATCTAAACCATCCATCCATCTAGGTTTTAATAACCATTGCTGTCTCTCCGTGATATTAGCTGCATTCTCGAGGCAAGTCAACCAGTGACTGATTATTTATGCCTATATACTGCGACTAACGAGTTGTGCACCTTCTGAAGAATTGCTGCATAATATCTTGGTGGAGCGCATTTAGCACACAGTACACACAGTATACGCTTAGACTTACACTGTGCATGATGTCTACTTACTCTGGCTATTTTGCCTCATCTTTTGCCTCGTCTCTTGCCTCGTCTCTTGCATCGTCTTTTGCCTCATGTTTGCAGGTCTTTCCGGATGCACATGGTTCTTTTCTCCCATCCTCCCACTCTCTAGTCTTTTTGTATTCTGATAACATTTTACTCGAGCGTTCATTTATACCCTATTCTTTTTCAGAAATTGATCTCTCCCTTCTTCTTTATCTCTCCTTTTCTTTCGCCTAAACAACCACCGCTTTTTTTTTTTTTTTTTTTTTATCACCCCTGCAATTCAGCCTGCTTCTTTGCTTCTCACAGCCACTCATCGGTCTTCTCCGCCCAAGTTTCTAGTCGACATCTCGACTCGTCGTCTCTATTGGCAGCCGATATTCCCAGCAATACACCACCAAAATAGCGAAATAGCAACACAGCAAAACAGCAACACGCAGGCCACTAGTGGGGCAGTTCGCACTGTTCTTCTTAACCCCCTATATCTGCCTACGTGCTCCATAATAGCTCCTTCTCCCAGTAAGTCTGTTCGTCTACACCCGCCATCCTCAAGCATTTGGCGGTCGCTCTTTCTTTCTTGGAGAGAGAATTCCCTACCGCCCAGCCCGTCGCCCCTTCCCCTTTCCACTTTCACTGAGTCCCCTCCGAGACTTGTGCTTCTCCTTCTCCTTTCTCCCACTTTTGTCCTCCACCACCGCCCACCAGCCTCTACCATCAGCGTGGTTCCTTCCCTACGGAGCCTGCAACTGCAAAACTGCAGAACCACCAATAGACACCATAATCACCACCGCCGCCAAAAAAAAGCCCAGAAAAAAACACCAATAAAATTAAAGACCAAAATAACACCAAAATGCCCAATTTTATTTATTTATTATGAATACTTATTCAAAAAAATAACATTCAAATTAAATAATAATATAATAAAATCTGCCTCTACCCTTTTTCCATACCTCCTTCCCTCTCGACTCCGTACTCCTTCCTGGCCAACCATCCCGTTTCTTTCTCCATCCTCCTTCCATAACTCCTTCCTACCTCTTTGCCTTCTACCTCTTGTCTGCCTTTCCTTCCACGATCTGTGTCGACCGAGAAATCACGACAACGGCACATCGTCGCTCCAAGCCTCTCAAATCCCCTGATATCTGATTTCACCATCCACCGCCTACTTTCGCCCTTTTCTTCTTCCCTCACACCATCATTTCAGTGCATCATTACTGGGTTGTCAGCGTTTCTGACGTCTGCCGTTGCTGGCATATAGAACTTTTCTCATCCAGGGCAAAAGCCTGCGTCGCGCAGTGCCTACTCTTCTCGACCATCGACTTTGGACATTCCTTTGACCCTTCGATTCTTTCTTGGTCTCTCGTGCCATCTCTCCACCTGTACCTCACTGGGTGAGTTCAACCTCCTGCTCCTCTAGCCCTTATTCCTCTCGCCGTCATCCTCCACCTTAATCCAACCTTTATCCGATCTTGTCTTCTTTGGTCCTTCTTCGGGCTACTGTGGTGTCTCGTGGTGTCTGTCTTCTACATTCAATATATCGATCGTTTGAAGATAGCTTCGAATTGCATGACCCTCTTAACCATCTCCTACGTCTACAAACTCCTACCACTTTCGTTGCTCTCCCTCCCCATCTGCTCCCCATCTTTCCTCTGGGTCCTCCTACCCCTTTATGCGTGTCGCGACCCTGCTGCCACGACCTCAGCCAATTTGCCTCTTGCTGCCACGCCTACCACCATATACCTATTACCCCTTTGCTTGACGATGCCAAAGCGTGTTCTCGCTGCGCCTTCTCTTTGACATCACTTTCCTCACTCTTATAAGGATTTTTCTTCTTCTTTACATCTATCTCGCCATTCTTTGACTCTCTGCCTGCCTTGTCCATCAACTAACCGTCCAGAGTCTAGTCTTATACCATACTCACGAACCCTCAAGTCGCAGACTAACGAACTCACCGACCCTTCACCGTACCTTTACTCAACCTCACCGCATTGCCACATCACTGCTCGTCATGATGAACGGCCACACCCAGAGCGACTTCTTCCCTAGCGGATACGGCGTCCCTACCAGCGGCCCCATGTCACATAACCCCAACTCCAACCCACAACGCCCCGGCTACGCCACTACAGCCGGCCTTCCCTCCGCACTACAGAACGGCCGCCGTAGCCAGCCCTCTGGCCCTGATATGAACAGCCAGCAGAACGGCACTTCCTCTCTGTACTCCGATGACCGCTTTGCCTCCTTCGAGCCTAACAACCGCTTTGACCGCACCTCCTCCGCACAGTCTAACCTCTCTGCCGCTTACGGTGTGTTCGGCGCCAATGCTCCACAGCAATCTACATGGGGGGGCTACAACGGCGCTGGTTCTGCTGCCACCATGGGCGGCCCGATGAACGATGGCTCGCGCATCCGCCCTAACAACCGCAGACCCCCGATCCATGCTGAGTGGACCGCAAGCAATGACCAGCTCGGCAACCCTAATGGTAGCCACCCCAACGGCGGCCACATGCCCTTCTTCCCGCCTCTTCATATGGGTGGCCAGCAGCAGATGGGCATGCCATCTGGCATCCCCTCTGCTGCCTCCCCCGACCCCTTTAATGTTCCTCCATCTGTGAACGTTCAGAACTACGGCCAGCCTGATATGCGCAGCATTTCTGACAACAGAAAGGACATGGGCGACCTAATCCCGACCGCCATTGTCATCAAGAACATCCCTTTCAATGTCCGCAAGGAAGTTCTTACAAACATCATGGTGGAGCTGCACCTGCCACAGCCATATGCGTTCAACTACCACTTTGATAATGGCGTTTTCAGAGGTCTTGCCTTTGCCAACTTCCAGAGTCCTGCCGACACTAAGCATGTCATTGAGAGCATGAATGGCCTCGACATTCATGGTCGCAAGTTGCGTGTCGAGTACAAGAAAATGCTTCCCGAGCACGAGCGCGAGCGCATCGAGCGTGAAAAGCGTGAAAAGCGCGGTCAACTGGAGGAGCAGCACCGGGGCCCCGCCCACCAGATCTCCATTTCGTCCATGTCTGCCGCCAACAACGCCTCGCGTGCACCCGCCCCTCCCCAGCCTGTCCCCGTCCCCGTTAACGTCAATGTCAACGACAGAAACAACATGACTCAGAGACCCGACATGAACGATCCAGCCACCCTTAGATACTATGTTCAGCTGTGGATGTTCATCCGGGAGGACGACCGGGAAGTCATCATCTTTCCCTCGGATATCTCGCCCGAGGACCGTCGCGTGGTCCACATTCTTGCCCACAACATGGGCCTGGAGCACACTTCGATTGGCGAGGGCGACAATAGACAGATCCATGTCAGCAAAGTCAAGTTCAACAACGGCGGAGCACACCCGTCGACTGTCCAGCAGCTTGGTGTCACTGTCGATGGTCACCCGCGTGGCCTGAGCCGCGCTGCCACTTTCGACTTTAACGATCGTCAGCACCACACGCATCTAAACACGATCAACACGCGCAGCCAGAACCTGACAATTCCCAGCAACAGCCCCGATACCCAGCAGCATGGCATGAATGGTCTGCGTGGTGTTAAGAGCTTTGCTGATCTCCGCTCTGTGAGCCCTAGCCCATCGCTGTCGCACGTCAGCAACAACGGCGGCCCCTCCAGCAACCACCAGCCCAATGGCATCCACGGCGCTGGCGGTGCTGGTGGCTTCATGTCGCACTTCCCCAGCCCAGCCGAGAACAACGCGTTTGGCCACTCTTTGACGGCGCACAACTCGGGCAGCTCAGTCAACCTCTCGGCTAACCTTGGTTCCAATATGCCGTCCATCGACACTAGCAGCATTAGTGGTGCATTCTCGTCGCTGGGCCTTGGCTCGTCGCCTTTCGATACAAGCAGCAGCCCTGCTCTGGGTTCCGGCCGTGCCGCAGGAGCTCCTGTCCCTGGTGCTATTGGCAGCCAGAGACCCAGCGCTAACGGTAACGGTGCCAACGGGTCCAGAGCCAACCCGGAGCGTCAGCCACGCGGTCCCGCTGGCGACTGGGAAGGTGGATTCTCTCGTGCTCGGTCCAACGGTCATATGCACCGCAGCAGCGATTCATCCGACAACATGAACAGCAATGCTTCTGCCAACTCAGCGGGTCGCAATGGGAATGGCCTATACTAAGCGACGCTCAATGTCTTTCCCCACATTGCGTCCAGGTTTGCGCCTCTTATCTTTTTTGATCTAACTTTATGTTTCCATGTTGCTATGTTTGCATGCTTTTGTGTTCTTCCAGCAACTCTAGTGATGTTGCTGTTGATATGTTCACCTTATTCTTGTGCTTTTCTGGATGTTCCGATTTCTGATTTTCTAATTCGCTTTCGGTCTGCCATCTGTCTGCTTTCTGTTAATGCTGCACGTCCATTTCCTTTTGTCATGCATCGTCACCCATCTCGGACATTCCAGGATTACTCTTGATGGCTGCATTGGGTGAGTTTTGGGAGAACTGGAGTATTGTTTGTCACGCTTGTTATTCCGTTTATTCTTCTGTTTTTCCTCTCCTTCTCTTCTGTTTCTCTCTTGTCCTTTTCCTCTTATTTTCTTTTCTTGTTTACTGTCTCTTAATCTGCTTGGGTCATTGCTGGGTTTATGCTATTCTGTCCTTCTGTTTCTGCGTTTACGCTTCCTTGTTCTTGGTCTTTTGGTCTTTTTTGGTCATTTATATTTCTTTTTTTAAGACGCTGGACCCGGACGAAACCATAATCCAGTGAGTTGGTTTACCTGGATCTGAGCCGATTTACGAGACAAGACGACAAAAACGAACAAACGAACAACGAACAAGACGACACGACGAACACGCCAAAAAAAATCTTCACGGAACCTATTTATGCCCAATGACGTATACGGCTCACGTTTCCTACGACTAAACGTTTCCACAGAACCTCAGAACCTTCTCCATTACAGGAAGGCAACTATCAAATATAATAATACCCTTATATCTAATGACAATGGCGACTGATTTTCGTGTCAAACCCCTAAATTGCAAAACTAGAATTGCAGTGAGCACGCTGATTGATGTGGCAAGGGGATTGTATATTATGTGCTTCTACTTGCATCGTCCATCGTAAACTGCTTTACGGCTTTTGTGTTCTTACTTCCCTGCATAAGTCTGCGGGGTGTTTTCATTAGCTTTAACTATGATATTTTACGTTCCCTATTTGAATTGGCAAATGCTTTGAATATCCTGTCTTGATTATTGGATGTTCGAAAGCAATGCCGCCACTTTGTATCCTTCTTACTTTGATGTCTCCTTGGTGACTTGATTGTTCTCTAATTCTGGAAATGAGACCGTAAAGTTAAGAGCTATCCGATTTTTCGACGAGGCTGCCACCGCGACCACCTGGCCATCTCCACCAAGTCTTGCTCACGCAACTGTCATCTCATGACTCCCATGAAGCAACCGTTGGTGCCACTATTTCAGGCAGCTATGTATATCTCTTGCTATATTCATTCGTATTGTCAGGCTAAGCTTGGGTCTTGAAAATGGTTTAGAAGGTATACTTTATGCTGCCTCATCTCATCTTAGATTGTACACTATAAAACTTTCAATTTTACGCATCAACGCATCCACACCTCCATCTTAGTACTGACACCGTCTCGATCAATCTGACAGCGCCTGCCTGCAGCTGTCACGGAACTATTCGAGCAATTGTTATCAGCTCCTGGCTAGCATGCTCGCACGATCGATTTCGAATCCAGCCGCAGCTAAAGTCGACTTGCATGAAGTCCTGCATATGTCGCATGCAACAGCTGCAGTTGCTTTTACAAAAGGTCCGTACATAAAGTGCCTGCATTGGTATCTTCGAACCATTTTATATTAATTGGCAGTCAACAGACAACTAGGCTCTCGATCTCCACAGGCACATGAATTCACTAACTGTGGCTGCAGTAGTTATAAACCTGGGAAAACAACACGGCCATAATAAACAAACACAAAAACTAGAAACCAAGAGTCTCCATGCCAGCGACAAGATCTCGGTCTATCTTGAGGCCGTTCTTGATGAATTCAAGCTCCCGGATCAGCGCCGACGCTGCCACTAACCAAAACGACTCAATCGCGTTTTTTTCCCTCCGGCCTCCACGCTTCTTCCACTGAGGTTCCAACTCGCGCTGTTCGTGCGGGTTGTACGAACACGCCAGGCATAGCTCTAGCACGCGGAGGTGCTGTATGTACCAGGATTCTTCAGCTCTTTTAGGGTCTTCATTTGCACTGGCACTGATTCTATCAGAAGGATCGTCGTCGCTCAGTGTGCGTGGCCGAATTTGTGTTGTGATCCAGCCCGAGATCCGCTCGTATTCATCACGCAGCTTGCGCGACCGGTCACGCTGCCGTAGTGTCTGTGCGCCTGTCTTGTTGACAATGGTGCCGATGAACACCTCAAGCTCGGTCAGTGGCTGTGTTGGGTGCTCCGAATACTCATACATAGTATTGAGAATGGCGTCATCGTAAGCCGACCGAATCCGTTGCGCCTTGTCGCGCCGGTGCTGCCATGAAGTGCAGCCAACTTGCTTACACTCGTATGTTGCCCATTGAAGGAATGATCCGTACAGATCAAGCCCGTCAAAGTGAGTGGGGGGCCGCTGGATGTCACTTGCCCACACTTGCCGCTCGTCGATGGCGCGGTAGAGTGTTCCAAGAATCTTGTCAGATGGATAGAACTTGAACGCCGGCGACGAAAACCCACCCTCACCCTCGTCCTCATCCTCGTCAACATTCTTCACCCGAAAATCGTCCATGTTGATATCGGCCTTGCTGTAGATGTGCACAATGGGCCCGGGCGACAAGAAATCGGGGCGGTATCTGACCTTGGGAAGATCCCGCAGATCAGCTGGGATACCTGTCTTAGAGAAATCCACGGCCGTCGAGTGCAACTCGGCAGTGGCAATGCACTTGGGCTCGAGCGTGCCGAGGCCAAGCTGGTCAGCTAGTATCATGTGCCTTGTGGCAATGGCGCCCAAGTGGTCTGTCTTGATAAAGTCGATGAAGAAATCGGCGATGTCTTTTTGTGTCACTGGCCGCCCAATGCTGACAGGATCTTGCCGCGGGTAGTCAGCAGGGTAGAATGAGGCAAGTGGCAGGTCGACGTTGAGCACTTCGGGATCCCAAATGACATTGAAAATGTCACCATCGAGATCGCCGCCACTGAGCTTGCTGGGAAGATCTCGAGGTGCATTCTTGCCTGTCTGAGCTAGGTGCTCCGCTGTCACGTTGCCTCCACCGTATTTGCTAAACACGATACAGTTTCTCAAGCTGCGCAGAGGGTGGCCCTCGGGTGGGATGACGTTGATAGCCTTCTGGATATCGCCCGGGTGTAGCGCTGGTGACCGTGTCACTAGCAGCTGTGCACCGCGCACAGGGGGCTGGCCATACCGCTTCGACTTGGAGTTCATATTCGGTTTCTCAAACGTCACATACACCTCATGCTCGCCAAGGAGACCCGTCTCATCCATGACACCAAACAGAGTGATTCCCAAGGGCACAAACATGCGTGCCTTGTGCTTCAACAGACGTAGTTCCCGCAGAATGATGGCGTCAGTAGCCCTGCGCAGAAACGGGTCGCTTCGGTAGTCCAGATTGAGACGGTCTGCAAGCAGAAGAACTTTATGCAGCTTGATAGCCGATGCAACGCCTTGCGACTTAAGAAAGTTGGCCATGTTGTATGAATCCTTTGTGATGTACTTGAGCTCCTTGAGCGCCCTACTCTGTAGCTTCACAAACCAAGATTCGGGCACTCCCATGTCCTCCATGATCTTGATCAGCTGACGGTTTGTATACAGCGGAATGGGCTGCGCTGCCATATCGCATATCTCTAGGTTGGCCTTTTCTTGGCTAGAAAATTTGACCATGGAAGGCCGCAGCCGAATCTGTTTTCCGCTCAGGGTCGTGTCTAGTGACAGCATTCCCTTCGCTCCGGCAAACCGGATCTGGAAACAAGTCGGGTACTTTTTGCGCTTGCCCGCCGGCAGATAGCTGAGAATCACTTTGATCGCTTCCCAAGAGATGGTGCCAACACCATCACTGTACACGCGCTTTCCGTCAGGTGTGGTAACATCCGGAATCTGGTAGACGTCAATACCATTCTTCTCGATAGGGATGGCAAAGGGCGTCTCTGAGAAAGCCTGACCGATCCGGGCGGCACACCGCGCGGGTGACTGGATGTCTTGGAAATCACCCAAGTCCGAAATAATGGTAAAGTGTGTCTGTAGCGAGCCCTCAAAAAGAAAAGGAGCCACAAACCACATGGAGTGTGCTCGTAGCGACGAATGGGACCACCCTAGAAACTTGTACGTGCGGCCGGCAACGTTGATTCCGTCGATCATGACGCGGCGGAACCGGTCATATACTAGAGCTAAGTCGATGCGGCCATTGAAGCGGAGACCTTGCCCATCCTCATCGCAAAATTGCACACGCAAGAAGTAGTCGTGGTGGTTAGGAAATTTGCGGAGAACGCGGTTCTTGTTTTCTAGCTCGGGGCCGTGCAGAGTCATGCGTGTAGGGGTGATGACCACACGAAACACGGGCGTCAGATTGCTGTCCGGATTTGTGATGCCGTGACGGACCAGCATACCTTTCCGAAGTTCTACCTCAGTGTCGACCAGGTACTGCCGAAGGGCCGGCACATCAAACTCGGTAGGATCGTGGTAATGAGGCGTCGGCCAGTCAATGGCTTGGAAGAGTTTCTTCATGGCCTCAGTTGAGATTGGGATCGTCTTCTGCACTTCAACTAGAGACCACATGAGGTCTCTGACAGTATCGGGGTGCAAGTATCCGTTGTAGACGAGAGCTTGGAGCTGCAGAAGGAGAGAGAACGGCAGTCTGTTGGAGGAGGAAAACTCAAGCATCAAAGTTCGAAGAATCCTATCTTGGTGGGCGTAATGAGGCTGCCGGGAGAATGTCAGGTCGTAACGAGTCATTGCGACGCCGCCAATATGGTTGGAAAGACGCTTGATTTTTCGCAAGAAGTCTTCGTCTGGTACAAGGTCAAAGCAGTACACCAAGCACATGCCGACAATATCAGCATGTTCGGCGTTCAGAGCTGTCAGGCGCATGCGCCGGTCAAGTGGGATGCCCGGTACCGTGCCGGGCTTCGACACAAAGATGGGCACACTTGTCAGTGTCAGAGCCACAGTGCCGCCTGGCGACCATACAATCTCATGAACGGTCAACAGCGGGATGTAGATGGAAGCGCCGCTATCCTTGCGGTCGATGCTCAGGATATGTTTTCCAAAGCGCATGACGGCCTGGTGCTCGGCACGGGGCTCGGTGTACTCGGGGACGAAGAGCAGCTTGCCATTTTGGCCAAATTTGTAGAACCCGCAATACATGCCGTTGGAGTTGAATGAGATGGCTGTAGAAGGGGCAGCTGCTGGTTCGACAATCTTGGGCCCTGTTGTATGCATCTTTGACTGCGCGGGATGTGCTGCCTGGACTGCTTTTCTGTCTTGGGTGTTGGTCTCGACTGCCGTTTTTTCCACCTCTGCTTTCGCTGCTGCCGTTTTGCTATTCATCACGTCAGCCATGAGACGACGGAGTGTCAAAGGGTCCACATTGTGATCACTGATTTTGCATTTCAGTCGGGCACCGAGCATGATAAGGCCTGGGGCCTTCCTGATGCTCTTGCTGTATTTCTCGAGAAAACGCTTGCCATCTTCCAAGTAGAGAAATGTGATAAAGGCATGGCGTTTCCGGGCGGCCTTCTCCACATCGTAGGTAATTTGGTCGATGTTGAGTGTCTGCATATATGGTTGAAGCTGCGTTTTAATTTCTCGTTCGCTCAGACTTCCCTGCTCGGGCAGGCCGTGGAGGAAGACCTCCATCGTGGGTGTGCTTGGTGTGTTGGGTATGTGTCAATGGGGGTGATGATATGGAAGATGAAACGATAGAGAAAGAGGCCAAGAACCAGGACAATGACGAGGATGGATAGCAGTGAGACTTTATAGGGCATAGATGAGAGAAGCAGAACAAATATGACTTGGTGGCAGTCCCTCAGTGTCGTATACTTTAGCTTGGAACGTGTGCGGCTTATGAGGGGAAAGCGGGCAGACAGTGATAACACAGTGAGGATAGAGTGAGAGATTGGTGATGATAGGTTGAAATGGTCGGATGAGGCCAACCAGGCCGGTCAATACAGATCACGGCAACTCGTGCTATTGGATAGTCTAGATGCAGAGCAAACGGCAGGAGCCGGCTAATACTGTTGGTCACGCCTTCCTTCTTTTCTTCTTGGTTGTTTCAACCCAGAGCTTGCAGACTTCTGCCGAATCTTTCCCGCCTCAAGTGACACAAAGTGACACCAACCTGTATCTCACACTCCCAGTCCGTATTACCTCTTATGCAGACGAGTATTGTTTGAAAATAGACACCAAACACAACACGAAAGAAAACACCTGCAGATGAGCTTTTTCAATCCCTAGTCCCGATGCAATGCAATCCGCAATTTCAAAGTAAAGAAGGCGCGACCCGCAACCGCGCCCGAGTGCGCACTTGCAGGGACTTGCCAATTCAGGATAGCTACAGGGTAATCTTTTATGAGTTCATAATTAAGAATCTTTTATTATCTTTTATTATTTAATTATCGCCGTATTCAATAGGGAGGCAGTTGCGTTTGGAAAGCTTCCCCACCCGCTGGCCGCTAGGGAGCACTGTTTTCCCCGCGAAAGCCCCACCTCCGCCATGAGAGTTGCCATATGTTAGTCTAGCACGCACTTAGCATGCATTGAAGCTGTGCAACGGCCAGGGAGAGTCCAATGGACCAGGAATGACTGCCGAACTATGCCGCCGAGGGTGGATTGAGGGAGTGGTTCTGGGGCGTATATAGGTATATAAGCATTGTAGTATCCTCTGCTGATATCGACAAACGTAGCTAGGTTATTTGTGTATGAATCTCCTCGACAACGCCATCATCAATCGTCTTATAAGCATCTTTGATATATCTGGCCGAAGCCTCATCCTTCAAAGGTATCCTACTTGAACCATCTCGCTACTCCTCGCAATGGCTGGAATGCTTTACGTAACGATGCAGCCCAGGCCCGGCCTGTCGCTTGACCAGTTCCATGAGTGGTACAACAACGAGCATGGCCCAACGCGGCTCCGGCTACCCCAGATCTTTGCCACGGGTCAGCGGTACCAGGCGTCCGAGAGCAATACTGAGAGTGGCCCTCCGTTTGTTGCCACATACGATGTCACAGACATGAATTTTCTGACCAAGCCCGTCTATACAGACCTGCGAGCAAACCGCAGTTCGCGCGAGGCCGAGACCATTGGCCAAGTTGACGTCATTCGATACATGTACGACTGGCAGTCGACAAACCAGCTTGAGAGTGTTGACATTGAGAGTGAAGTCCAACAGCCAGGGACCGTTCTCGTATACGTCGACATAACAATTAAGGATACTGCATCCTCAAAGGAAGCGGAACAGGAACTTGCCCGCTGGTACGACGAGGAGCATTTTGGCATGCTAAGCAAGATCCCAGGCTGGCTGCGTTCGCGGCGTTTCCGCACATCCACGCTTGATCTGGCAGAGGGCAAGCCGCTGCGAATTGTGACGCTGCATGAATATCGCCCGCATGGCCAGAATGGCTTGGGAGGCCCCGAGCACAAGGCGTCCATGGACACACCGTGGCGCACCGAGGTGTTTGCCAAGTATGTGGCCGGCAAGAGCCGCCGCACATGGGATCTCTTTTACACCTTTGGCCCAGCACCGCGGGATCTCCAACACCTGGCAAATTTGCCGCAGACCAGGGCATTCTCATCGGTCGACGGCAAGACCACTACGACGCCAGAGAACAATGTCCTAGAATCATTCGTGACGACAGCAGACGGTCTAGAGATCCCCTACCGCCTTGAAGGAAACCCAGCCCCCGATGCACCCGTCCTTGCTTTTAGCAACTCCCTGTTGACGTCTCTGCATATGTGGGATGATTTGGTGGCCATCATCAAACAAAAGCGGCCCGAGTACCAGATTCTTCGCTACGACACACGCGGCCGCCATTCCATCCCGTCACCACCCGTGCCCGCCACGATGGAGATGCTGGCCGACGATCTCGCGACGTTGGTAAATGCTCTTCGCATCCCCAAGCTTGCTATTATCGTTGGTGTGTCACTTGGCGGTGCGACTACGCTGCAGTTCGCTCTCAAGTACCCGGAGCTCGTGGGCAAATTTGTGTCGTGCGATTTTAATATTGCCGGCAGCCCAGCCAACACGGCCGCATGGAAGGAGCGGACCTCTATTGCCGAAGACGAGAATCAAGGCATCAAAGCCCTTGCTGAAATTACAGTATCGCGTTGGTTTGCGCCGGTGACTCTGGAGAAGAAGCCAGAAACGACACGGGCGATGATCGACATAGTGGCCGCCAACAGTGTCGAAGGCTTCAAGTACAGTTGCCAGGCGCTGTGGGCATTTGATCTCAAGGAAGCAGCCGCAGGTCTGCAGGTGCCTGGTCTGTTTGTGGCTGGTGAGGCCGATGGCAAAGGTGCTCTACCTAAGGCCATCGACGGGTTCCGGTCTGGTGTGGGCACCAAGACCGGCCAGAGTGTCGAGCTGAAGATTGTGCCGGATGCCGGCCACCTGCCCATGTTTGAGAATCCCGAGAACTTTTGGGAGGCTATAGAGCATTTCCTATAAGATATTTGCATTGCAGCTGCATGGGATAGGATTTCATCACAATCAAGTATCATTATAAAAATATAAATAATCCAAATCAATTCATGAGAAGGCTAGTGTATCATTGTATTATCACAACCAAGGCTAATAAAGCCATGCCATATTTCACCAAGCTTTCACGACTATAAGGCACGGTGATCAGCCTGTATGCCTGTTTCTAGAGAAAGACCAAAAAAAAAGACTAAGAAAAAAAAAACGTACAGCAGAGGGTATTCGCTGGTCGTCACCGACCCAACTACTAATCCGCCGATTACTGGTTTAACTAGGGGAGAGCGGACGGGATCCCGTGCTTTCCAGTATCTATGGCCGTACGTGACAGATTCACCGCAAAAAATTAATATATATCGAAATTTGTAGTGTAATGTATAGTATTATTTGGGTCAAGACCAGCGTCAGTAGTATAGATGTCCTGCAGAGTATGATTTCCTGATGTGATACTATGACTTAACACATTAATACGCCTCGTAATATCTGCCGCTGCCGCTGCGGCGGTGTCCCGGCGCCGTTGTTGTCGTCTCTTCTACGACGTAGGCGGCTCCAGCCCTAGACGATGACCGCCGGGGACTGCGACCATGTCGGCGTGTCGAGTGGCTGCGCACGACCACTGGTACGGGCTCGGTCACAGAAATCCGCTCCGCCGTGGCAATGGGAATCTCGGTCGAGCACCGCCGCCGCGACGATGTGCGAACAGGGTACGACTCGCGGTAGTAGTGGCTGCGGCCACGACGCTTGTGTCGGCGTGGCGGGCCATCATCGTAACAAGGCTCGGCCGTTGGTGCACCGATATTTGTGCAGGATCTCAAAATCCACAGGAGCAAAAGAAAACCAGCGACAGAGCCGATCACAATGCCGGCAATAGCACCACCTGAAAGGCCGTGGCCGCCTCCATCGCCATCCGAGCTCACGACAACCTGGCGACGGCCGAGGGGCGATAGGGCCGTCAGGGTAGCGATATCAATGCGAGGCATGGTTGATCTCTGATCTCTGATCTCCAATATATGAGGTGAAAGATAGGAGGTGAGAGTCGAGTGAGATGATAGACTAGGCTGGACAGACAACTCTATTGATCAATCTGCAAATCAAATCCTGGGGGGGCCTTCTTATAAGCTCATGACTTTGATAGATTGTACGTGCCATTGTCTTGAACAAAGACTACAGAGACTACTCCTACTACAAAAATATCAATGAAACCGGTTTTAGGTTTTGCGTCCATCTACTAGAACTACGACTCTGGAGCAGAGTGATCGAGATTCCACGTTCCGACAACTATACGCCATCAGCGTCATGTATAAGATGCTTTGGTATTACCAACTAGATTCCGGAGGTGTTACACCTCGCCAGCTTGCGCAAAGTTATAGAGGGCAGAGGCGCAGAATACAGGTTGGGGTGCATGCAAAGCGACGTCATGGCGGCTGGGAGGTTAAGCTATAAAGGATGGGATATAGGAGCAAATACACCGAGCAAGATGTAGATGTTGACGTATAACCAGCAATGGCTCCTTAAATAGCTGGCCAGTTTGGTACTGGAGTAATAATGCGCAGTACTCCTAACATCGTAATAGCTATTAGTGATGGCACGGTTATTTTAAATCGAAACTGTCCTCGGCTCAATTCATTGCTTACATAGTGATGACACAACGACGCTTGATTTCGAGGTGTCTTAGAGGCGTTCTTAGAGCTTAAAACTCGCTGCTTCTTTACTTTCAGACTTTGAGCTACAGCACTCAGACTTTGCATATCACATATCTCGTTGTAGAGCCATAAGGGGATGACATTAAACATAACCTGCCATGCAAACCTAATATCGGAAACAGAAAAACAAAGCCCAGTACAAAACCACGATACACAGTACCAAGCCTACTTCCACAGCTTCCCCAGGGACACTTCCTTGTCGTCATGCTTGTTCAGGATCTTGGCTGTCGCCAGCTCAAAGTCCTCCTGTGTCACGTGTACACGGCGCTCGCGCAGCGCGTACATGCCTGCCTCCGTGCACACACCCTTGAGCTCGGCTCCCGAACAGCCATTCATCTTCTCGGCAATCTTGGTCAGGTTGATGCCGCGCGTCAGGTTCATCTTGCGACTGTGAATGCGCAGGATGTCGGCACGCGCCTCGACGCTTGGTGGCGGGAACTCAATCTTACGGTCGATACGGCCCGGACGCAGCAGCGCCGGATCCAGGATATCCAGTCGGTTGGTCGCCATAATGATCTTGATGTTCTTGGTGGGCTCGAAACCGTCGAGCTGGTTGAGCAGTTCCAGCATAGTGCGCTGGACCTCCGAGTCGCCGCCACTGCTGCCCTCGACACGCGACGAACCAATGGAGTCGATCTCGTCCATGAAGATAATAGAGGGTGCGTGCTCGCGCGCCATGACGAACAGCTCGCGCACCATGCGCGAACCCTCACCAATGTACTTTTGCACGAGCTCGGAGCCGGACACGCGGATAAACTTGCAGTCGGTGTGGTGCGCGACAGCACGCGCCAGCAGGGTCTTGCCCGTACCGGGCGGGCCGTACAGCAGGACACCCTTGGGCTGTGCAATACCGAGCGACTCGAACAGCTCGGGGTGCTTGAGACCGAGCTCAATGACTTCCTTGATTTCCTTGATCTGCTGATCGAGACCACCAATCATGTCGTACGTGCTGTCGGGCACCTTCTCGACCATCATCAGCGACACCAGCGGGTCGACTGACGACGGCAGGATCTTTTCGAGCTTGTAGCTGTCGGACAGCAGCGTCACGCGCTTGCCGACGGTGAGCTTGGCAATGTCGACGCTGTCAGCGACGTCGACGACGTACTTGCCCTCGGGGTGGACCTTGACCAAGATCTTCTTGGTGCTCATGACCTTGACGACCTCGCCGACATACGACCCCGGCTGCTGGAGGAGGCCAAGCTCCTCGCGCAGCAGACGGACGCGGGAGTTGTAGTCGTTGCGTTGAGCCTCAAGACGGCGCAGGACAGCCTGGCCCTTGAGGATCTCAAGCTTCATGGACTCGATCTTGTTCTGGTAGTAGTTGTCGAGTGACATTGTGGCGGTTTTGGAGGGGGGTGCTATCGAGGTAGAGGTCGTAGACAAATGGTATAGCTCGAGGGGGTCGTCAAGACCGAGGGCGACAGATGGGCCCGTGAGTCAATGGGGTGGTCTGTCGTAGAAAAGTTGTAGAGATAGGGTGTATGCGGAGGAGAGACAGAAAAACAACAGAGATGGGAAGATAATGTCGACAGCCGTCAAGATGAAGCTAGGTTGAGTTGCTGAGCAAACACCTTCAAGGCTGCCAGGTACACCACTGGTACACACACACCTCTAAAACAGTGGGTACCATAGCCGCCACCAGGCAAGAACAGCCAACGCGTCCGGACGCTTCGTTTCTGGGGCACGCACAAAGTCACGTGATGGGTTTCTGATCAGATCATCGCTTCTAATCAACGCCTATAGATGGTGGTATTGTTTAACACTCTAGCGTGCAGTAAAGAAGAGAAAAAACCAAATGTGCAGAAGCAAAGCTAAAGCCACAACAGTATACAAATGATATAGAAACAATAATAAAACATTGATTAAAAAGCCCAAAATGTGCCTAAAATGTGGTAGTTTCAAGACTCAAGATTCAAGACTCATAGGTCCATCGTAAATCCATCCAGAAAAGACCGACTACTGGCCGCGAGTAAGGCGCCGCCGTTTGTTTGTGCCAGAGCCCTCGCCGGCTTCTGACGCAGCCTCCTCTTCATTCTCGTCCTTTTCTTTTTCCTTTTCCTCTTTATCATCGCTCTCATCCTTCTCTCCCTTGTCCTCGTCCAAGTCATCTGTCCCGATGAGGACACTCACTTCGTTGTCGTCAAGAGGCAGATCAAGGCCCCGTGCACGCGATGGTGGCACCGGCAGGCCGCGTTGCCGCTCTGCCGACCGCATTTCGCTCAGCAGCTTCTCGACTTCGACATACATGTCGCGTGTGTCGTTGACAACGCCGTCTTCGTCAACTTCATAGCGCGCATTGTCATTGCCTTCGCCCCACTCACCGTCGTCATCGCCGTCGCGCAAAACAAACGCTGGGCCGGGACCACGGTGTGAGTCGGGGTTGTACATGACAGCATTGGCAAACATGTGCACAAGCTCACTTTCAAGCTGGCTGCTGTTGACAATACCACGCGGCGGCACAAGATCTTCGCTAATAGGCAGCCAAACACTGCCCATGTCGGGCGCGAGAGACGCGAGTGTTGCAGAGTCATCGGCGGCTTCTGCCAACTCCAACAGCGCCGCAGCAGCCTGCATGGCCGCCTTATTTCCCTGTGTGATGGCCATACGGATGGACTTGAGGTCGACGGGGTGCCGCACAATGCTGCTGTACCCTGGGGCGTCGCGATCGCGGATCTTGTGGGCAAACATGTTGGCATGGCGGTGGCTGCTGATCTGGTCGAGAGCTGACGCGCTAATTTTGGGGAATCCGCGCATCCAGAGGACATGCGTGGGTGGCGTCGGCGGGCCGACAAGCCGGCGGCGTGCAATTGTCATCAAATCCGGCTTTGGCTCAACCGATTCTGTGAGTGTGTTGCCATCCTCATCCTCTTCTCTGTTGTCTTCATCCTCTTCATTGTCATCATCGTCACCACGCTTCCGCTTAAGGCGCGAGCTGATGGGAGCATCGGCATCGGCGTCAGCAGACAGTTCGTCGACATCCATAGTATCGTCATCAAAGGCCTTGGGAGTAGACACTTCGGCCTTAATGGCAAAGCTAGCGCCGTCATCGTCGGTCATATCACCAGCCTGTGAACGTGAGTGTCGCGAAGGCCGGCTGCGCACAGGACGGGTGTTTTGCGTCTGCGTTGGCCTTTTGGTTCTTGAGCGGGTGCCCGAGGGCGACGCGGATGGGTCGGCATCCATGTCGGCAGACCCGGCCCTTGATCTTGATGATCTTGACGCAGCCACGACATTGGGCTGTACAGGACTGAGCGGCTCATAAGCCGGGCTGGCCATATCGCCTACATCCGGGCCAGGGGTGGATGGGGTTGGCTCGCTGGGCTTCCAGCGTGTGCCACTGCCGCGCGGAATGAAACTTGCTGCGGCTCCGATTCCGGCATGAACAGGCGTGTGTGGAAGAAATGGGCGAGGTGACTGAACGGGCGTGGGTGTACTTGAGGGAGGTCCGCCACGCACGTGCTCTGGCAATAGAGGACGGCCAACAAAGGTTTGTAGTCCCGCTGCAGCGGGTGTCTGCTTCTGGGCTGCCGAAGCCAATGGCCGTGGGGTTTCAGCAGCACGCGCCATTGGTTGTGAATTCTGTGTAGCTGTTTGAGCTGCCTGAATTGAAACAGGCTCTGTTGCACCTGCACCGGCATTTGATGGAGACGAGGGAGCTGGTGTGATCGAGATGGGGGTCTTCGCCGCAGGCGTTCCAGGAACTGTTGATGCCGCTATTGCCGGTGTTCCCGTTGTTGCTGCTGTCGCTCGCTTCGTAGTCGCTGAAAGAATAGACGCCTGTTTTGCGGGTTGTACTTGCGGTGGATTTTGGTGTTGCTGAGGGACAGCAGGCGATATAGGCCGGGATCCGGGTTGTGCACCGGTGGCCTGTGCCTGAATGGGAGGAGTGAGTGTGGATGCCGGCGAAGGCTTGCTAACTGCTGCTGCTGTATCTACTGCTGGGGTACTTGTAGAGGTAGAATCTCCTACCGTCGATGGTGTGTGAGAAGGGGGCTGTGTCGTGGAAGTGGCAGCTGCGTGTGGTATAGCTTGAGGGTGAGGAGCAAGCAGGGGGGGGGTTCGGGATGATGAAGGCTGTAGCTGCTGCTGCTGCTGTTGTTGCTGGTGTTGATGGATGTTCTGGAGCTGCTGTTGCAGCTGTTGTTGTTGTTGCAGCTGCTGCTGTTGTTGTTGTTGCTGCTGTTGCTGCTGCTGTTGTTGCTGCTGCTGCTGTTGAAGGGTCGGGCTGGCTGTCGCACGAGCAGATGTCGGGGGTGACGGGCCGGTAATGGGTGAGGGCTGTGTGGTACCGGGGCGCGAGGTTGCCGGCAGTATAGGGACAGGCCCAGATGGAGTGCCGGAGCGCTGTGCTGCTTGTTGTTGCGCTTGCTGGGCTGCATGCGCTTGAGCTTGCGCTTGCGCTTGTGCTTGAGCTTGAGCTTGAGCTTGAGCTTGAGCTTGAGCTTGAGCTTGAGCTTGTGCTTGTGCTTGCGCGTGAGCATGTGCATTTGCATTTGCCTGTGCCTGGGCATGTGCCTGAGCTTGTGCATGAGCTTGCGCGTTTGCCTGTGCTTGCCGGCCGGCTGCTGCGACTGCATCATTGTTGGCCCTAGCTGCCGCCGCTGCGGCTACAGCACGCGCGTGCGCACCCCGACCACCGCCACCCGATGCCTGCTGCTCGAGCGTACGGATCTCACCCTGGACGCGCTCGATGCGGCGCTCATCTTCACGGATGGCGTCGACAATATGTTCGCGGTAGCGGGCGTAGAGGTGTTCGACGAGCAGGGGAAGCTGTTCAGGCGGGATTTTGTCGCCAATCGGTTTAAGCTCGCCGGCCTGGGCATTGTCCTTTGCTTCCTTTGCACGCTTGACATCTTCACTTTCGATGCCGCGAAGCTTGCGCTCTCTGGCGATTTCCTCAAGTAGGTACAGAAAGAACTGCCTTAAAGACTCGGCCGTCAGGCGAGCGGCATTGAAGGACTCGTCGCTGCGGATAAAGGCATTGTTCTGGAGGACGGCAGCTATGCGGGCAAACGAGTCGGGCTCGACGCCATACTGGAGGATGGACTGGAAGAGAAAGAAGGACTCGAGAGGTGTGAATGAAGAGGGTTTGAAGGGTGTCGCGGGTGTTGTTGTCGTCGTCGTCGAGGTCAAATTAGTCGTCGGGTTTGTGGCAGCAGCTGTCGGCGGCGGCGAGACGGCCGAGGCGGCCTTGGTGGTCATGCCCCCTGGGAGAAAAGGGGACCCGCGCCACGCCGGGAGACGAGGCGGGGTGGGAGGCGGGAGAGGTGAGTAGATCAAGTGTAGGGCAGTGGTTGTAGGTAGTGGAGGCTGGGTCGATTAATGTGCCGTGAAGATGTCGGGTGTTGGCGACGTCACTAGGCTGTTATGTTAGTATGGAAGGCAGGTGGTTGATGATAAAAGCAAGTCATTGATGATAACCATAGAATATATGTTGAATAATAATAATAGAAATAATAAGAAATAAACAATGGCATCAACGAAAACATGGTACTGACATTATGCCGGCATGCGACGAGTGGGTGGGCTTTTCGGTTGGCAGTCAGTCAATTGAAAGACGCGACCGGCGTTTGACGGGGAGGGCGATGATGAGAACGAAACAAGGAGCGACTCGGTAGGTGTTGGAGGGGGGTTTCGGCTGGAGTATCGATAAGTATTCAAGGGAAATAAGAAATGCGATGGAAGTCGAGATGCAAAAGTAATGCTGGGACTGGCATTCGAGATGGACGCGTAGGATCGAATTGAATGTTGTCGTTGTAGGGCGGACAGCTGTGAGGGCGAGGCGAGGCAACGAAAAAGTTTTGTTTAGCTTGGTCCATGTCACGTGAGTGCTGAATGCCCCGGTTGATGCATGTGTCAGCAACCAGATAGAACAGTGAAGTCTATAGAGAATATGTACGAAAATGCTTACAATTAGTCTCTAGGGGCCGCGGTTCTAAGTCTACAGTATGATTCGGATTAAACAAACATAGCAATAGTTAAAGCGTGAAGCTTGCGTGAAGCTTGAGGCTATCTTTGGCAGTACACTGAATATGCTTGTATCCGATATTGTATCTGAGAGTAACTAGCACGAAGTGTGAATGCTACAATGCCCGTCACTCACAGTATTGCCTGCAGTAGTAGTTTATTTGTCATTTGGTCTTCGGACAGATAATTGAGATGGTGTGCATATGATCAGCTGTGTCACATTACCATATTCGAGGCTATCACAAGCTAATGTTGGCACTCTTTCAGCAGTGTTGTCAAATGATCTGGTTGCTACTATGTATCATTAGACAAATACTTCTATGATATTAGCATGTGCCTTTTTTTTTTTCTTTCTCGTTTTTAGGATAATAAAAGTATTGTACATTTTGATATATATGCTGTCACTGAATAGTTAAAGTTGTTAATTCAATAGCAACACTTTTTAATGATAATTATCTATATTTTTAAAACCCCCTAAAACCAAGATAGAAATACAACTTTTGATCACAGGTAATTTATATTTCTTATAAAATTCACTAGCAGTAATGTGACTTGGTAGCTATCAAGTGAGGTTGAGTCGGTGACTAGATAGCCGGGATATAAAACACGACATTAATCGGCAGCTACAAGGTATGACGGTAACATCTCGTAGCGATAGAATGACTTCAAACACCAAATATCAAACATCAAGCATGGCCTGTCAACAAGGCTGAGTGACAGGGTCGAGTCTGGGGTCACGGCGGCATTGGGTAAAAAGGAAGCAATCATGGAGGCCACAGTCAATAAGTGAGAGCAGAGAGACAGGGTGACGGCATGATGCTTGAATAGTAGAAAGTCGAAATTGTCTTATGCAAAAAAGGGATTCAGCAAGGGGCCATGTGTTGAGTTTAATTGTCCTATTATCAAGGGATATATCCTAGGGATGTCTTTTGGTCCTTTCATAGTGCGGAGTAAGCATGTCTCTTTCTTTGTTTGGGATTATTACTCATCGAATTTATGGGAGGCAACGGCCAACGGCCAACGGCAGCAACAGCAAAAAGTCAACAATGAAAATCATATTCTTCACAACTTTCTTATACGGGAAATAAAATCAGATTTCCAGTTATTTAGTGCTTGAACATCAAGTATCTCTACCATTTTCATATCCTTGCTGTGACGATCTCTGTGCCCAAGAAAAGGGGCCGTCAGAAGAGGAGTCGCAGAAGTTTGCTGCTTGGTAGATGATGGAGACGATAGCTATGAAAATGGATAATGATGGGGATTGATGGAGAATGTCTCTTGTGCATAATGCATGCAGTGTACATTCTCGTGCTCTTCTTATTTGTCTTATTCTCCTGCATCCTGCCGCCTCCATCTCGCAGTGACTCGTCCACACCAACCGCCTTCAACTCTTCGACTCTTCACCTCTCCAACAATTATACAAACATCGACGTTGTACTGTTGTTTACTTACAGTAGCATATAAAGCAATAAATCTACGATGCCCCGTATTCCAATATCAAATAGGAGATCATCTTACAATAGCGCCCGTCTCCATCTCCCATTTCCCATTTCCCATTTCCCTTCTCCATCATCCAAGCTATTACTTGGACTCCTAATCTTTCTACATTTTACGGAGAACGGCTGTAATTAAAGCTCTAGTCCAAGTCGCAATGGCAACTGTAGCTCTTTCTACACTTGAGCCTCTCTTGTTGTAGATTCTTTTCATCTTTTTGTTCCTTACTAAATCAACCCCTTTTCTGTCTGTTCGCTCGTTATTGTGATATATGACCCGATGTTAAAAAAAAAAAGAAAACAAAAAGATACTATTCAAACCTCCTACATCCTTGCGGGCCTACTCGTATGTTTTAAGTAATCTTGCAACGCGATGCATTATTCCCAGTATTATCACAGCCCTCTTGTAAAGCACAGTATCGAGATACAGTGGCAGAGTGGCCCCGATATTCTCACCCCTGCTCTTTCCTCCTGCGCTTACTTTGCATCGCGCTTTCCATTCTCCCTTTTGCTGGTGCACCCCTGTCCTCGCCCTCAACCCCCCGGTTTTTATATTTATTATTTTATTTTATTTTATTCATTTATGTTTTTGATCAACTAACTATTATTCCTTAATTGTTTTTGAGACTATCACTGCGCAACGGCCATGCTGTGGCCTCCTGTCCCCTTTTGCTCTTTAGCTTTCATATTTGTACAGTCTTTTTATGCTTTCCTCATTTCCCCATACCCTGTCACTACTGTCGCTCACTGTCTGTCGCTGTCTGTCGCTGTCTGTCGCTGCTCCTGCTCTTTCCTCTTCCCTCTTTCCTCTTTCCTCTTCCCTCTTTCCTTTTGCATACTTTCCTTCTTCTGTCTTTCTCCTGACTCCCTCTCTCTTTCCTTTTTCACTCTCCTCTTGACTTTGTCCTTCTCTCCCCTCTCCCCTCTCCTCTAACAAATCTTCTCCGACCTCTCTTCACTTGTACTTCTCTCTCTACTCCTCTACTCATTCTGACATTCTTCCATCCAACATCCACATCCACATCAACCAACAACCCCTTTACTACTCTAAACGCATATCTAGGCTCGCTGCTACTGTTACTACTCTCTAACCGTATTCCACCGCCATTCTACCCCTCCGACTCGACTTCCGATATCTTACTATCCTCTTTATTCTCTACCCTTTGTAATCCAACTACATTTTGTTCTTTTATCTGCATCTGCCGTACCGACTCGCCTCTCACCCTCACCTTCCACCTCTCACCTCGACTTTCAACCTCTAGCCCGCGCCAGCTTTGCGTACACTCTCTTTCAGACCACCAACTTCACATCTCCCACCGCCAAAATGTCTACCGACGAGGAGCTCGATCGCAACTGGAAGCCAAACGGCCGCCGCCCCCAGTCGTATGTTATTTCCTGCATTTTCCTTGCCTCTCACCTAGTCGTTCTTAAATTACACAAACTAACAAAACAGTACTATTGCTCGCTCCTTTTCGCTCGAGCTCATGGACATCTTCCGTATTGAGAACAGTGTCGCTGACCTGGACGAGCAGGTCAACAAGAAGTTAGTAACTGCCATCCTGAATCTTTTTTCAATCTGTCAAATATTTTGATCCTATAAAATTCACAAACTAAACCTTTTGCTCACACGCCTCTGCAGGAAACAAGAAGTTACCACCAAGGCTTCTGAACTCGAAGCCCTCGAGGCACGCATCCGCGACATGGAGGCCAAGCTGAAGCGCCAGTCCACTTCGGGCCCCCCATCACCTCTTACCGGCAGCAACTCGCGCCCGTCGCTGACTGGCGCGTTCGACAACATCGACTCTGTTACCGGCCCTCTCGAGCATCGCCCAAAGGCCGAGGCCAGTGCTGAGAAGGACAAGTACGGCAGCCGGCCGGGAACAGCACGGGCGAGCCAGCAGGCGGTTCCAGGGGCTCTGCCCCCGACGCCGGTGGGAAGCGAGGGTAAGTGACCTGAGCACAGCTCTGAACGGGGCCGAGTCTTTCTCACTTTTATTTGAAATTCATTCGTTTGAATCTCATTTATTTGAGAAAAAAAAAAGACTGCAAGAGATAGACTAAAGAGCCTACGGCATGTAGGTCATGGTTGCTACCACACGCATTGCAAGACACCTGCTAACTTTTATTCTTCCTTTCAGACGGCGATGCTGAGCAGGACTAGACCGGCATTCTATTAGCGATTTCTTTCCATTTTCTTGATGTTACTTTTTTTTTTGGTCTATCTGATTTATATCGAGACTGGCTCGGCATTTTCTACTATTTGATTTAATCTCGTTGTATTGGAGAGCACTGGGAGATGTCTGCGTTTGCTGTGCGCTTGCCACTGTTCTGCTCTACTTCTTCTGCTCTTCTTCTCTCTACTGCTGCCTTTTCCTTTTCCTCATTGCCCCTACCCAGCACACCGAATACCATTGCCATCATTATTCATTGTTTATTGTTCATGTTTATATTGTTTAGCTGTCTGTCTGCCAGCCGCCTGTATCTCGCCATTGTGCCTCTCTTAACGCCTATTCCCACTCCCTACATAGTATCCTACGAATAACATATGCTTAAACATAAGAAACTCTGTTAATTCAATTCGACGATTACGACTTTGTCTTGACTACTGCAAATGGCAAACGGCACGACTCGGCTAGCCAAGCAAACATCAGAAAAATAGTCAGTTTTTCAGACACTGATCAAACTCGGTAATAGTAGTTTGCATAAAATGGGATGAACCTTATGTGTACTCCGCACTGAGGTGCAATAGAAGCGGAATATGTGAGACATCTTATTGGAAACTTGTTTAATTAGATACAGACAAATAAACAAATCACATCGACAGACCTCTTGCTCATCTCACTTCTCAATCCACGACTAATGTCCTCGAATGAGACAAAAGTCATACAAATCTGCAAACAAGAAAAAATAACAAGAAATGAGAAGAAAAGGAACAAGAATCAAACTGCCTCCCGTATTGCTGACCAGACCCTTGGTTTTCAGCTCTCTCAACTCAATACCCATCAAATCTTGGCAAGACAGCATCCGACAGACTGCGTACTTTGGTGTCAGTGCCACGACGCCAACCTTAAGCAGTCAGCTTCTTCTTGGCCAGCCCGATGCGCTTGTTCTCCATGTCAAACACAACATACAGCGCCTTTAAAAAGGCATCGCCCAGAATCCCAAACGGCTCCATACTATCCTGAATCCCGCCATAGCATTCCGTCTCCGTGATGGCTTCAAAGTTGAAATAATGGCCCGGGATTGTCGCGTTCCACCGGTCCGAGAACCCAAAATCAAACGCTGGCAGTGTCGCATTGCATGGAAACACATAGCCATAGAAGATCTCGCTCATGTACGCGCCCGGCACAAACGACCAGTACAGCTCCACAAGGTCCGTCGGCAGCAGCAGCAGCGTCGTGCCGGTGTCCGCCACCATCGGCCAATTGTGCATCCGCCACACCTTGTCGCCGCCGATGTGGATCGACTGCAGATAAATTTCCCAGAACCCCGATCGCGGGATCACCGGCCGCCACGTCATGGTGCCCGTGTAGCTGCTGTCGTTGACATAGCCAAAGTGGTATGCGCCGACGTCTTGGTACTTGAGGTCGGCCGCAAACAGGTTTGTGTCAAGCTGCGGGCCTATGGACTGCAGCAGAGTCTGTTGTTGTGGGTATGTTGTGCTCGGGTGGTCCAAGGCCAGGCCCAGGATGCCCGACATGACCGGATCCGTTGTGAGGCTGCGCGACACGGCCGTCGCCGACTCGACCGTCGCATTCAGCATGGTAATGTTTCCAATCGTCACTGTGTCGCGGTAGATACCGCCGCCTGCGTAACTGCCGTCTCCATAGGTAATGGACCAACTGGCATTTGAGATACTGAGCGACGTCTCCGACCTTTCTGGGTGGTAAATTTGCTGGCCATCTAGATAAAAGTGCGGCGTGTCCGTCGAGAACAGCCACAGGTCGCCCGAGCCCGTGTCAATGTCTAGCCAGCATACCTGCCCGGGCGTGCCGATCAGCACGGGGCTGAGGTACTCGCGGTCGTAGCTCTGGTTGACGGCACTGACAAGGCCTGTCGACATGCGGCTGCTGGCCGATGTGCTAGAGCCTAGAGTCTTACCGTACTTGGAGTATGCCCATGCAAGCTCGGCCGGGCCATTGTGGCGGAAGCCCCCGTTGCGTACGTTCTCAATCCTGACCTTGTTGCTATCAAACCGCTTGATACTGCGCTGGGCAGCTGCATCACTGAAGTAAGTAGCAGACGAGCCAGGTGAGCCAGAGGCATGCCCATGGACGAGGCTGCGCGGCGCAATGCGGTTGGGACTGTTGCGGTGGAGAGTGCTAGGTGCTCCGGGCCGGGCCACAACGACGTCGGCACATAGAAGCAGCGCCAACGACGCAAGGCGGACCATTATAGATGCTAAGATGGCAGATGTAGATATGAAAGCGTAGATTCTGTTGGATGTAAATGCGTGCTTACATACAGTCAAGATGGACAAGATAAAAGATATACGAAAGAAGAGAGTGATCAACAAATGGCAACTCTTGGGAGAGGAACTGAGAGACTGACGGAGAGGGGATAAAGACGTGCGTTACGAGAGAGAGAGAGAGAATACTGCAAGGATAAAGCAGATGAGGAGAGGAACGGGGAGGGAAAGATTCACCGTTTTATCAAGAAAGAGCTGCCCATTAATGTCGCGTCACACCCGTTGCCTCTTATCAAATTGAGCACAAAAGGAAGGCACGACTGTTGCCAATCTCATCTCCTTCCTCCTCGGCTCTCTCTCCGCGTCTTGTCCGACGTGTCAAGTGTTGCCAGAACGCGCCAAGAAGGTACAATGTATGCAGCACCGGTCGCTCCTTCCTTGGAGAGGAGTGTTGATGGCCTTGAATATATGTGAGTGGTACACAGGCTTGTCTTGTCTTGATCTGTCTTGATCTGTCTGGTGTACCTGCGTTGCTCCTTCCCTTGATTCCAGACCGATCTTATTTTACATCATTACCCCATAGCCCCTCTCCGTCATTACGGCATTGAGATATATGACATCACGATGTTATCTAGTACACACAGACAGATTCCATCTAATCCTCCCGATTTAGAATACCACATCTACATAGCTTCATGGGATAATCTCCAACGATACGCCCGTTGGCAGTGTTTCAGTAGTATTACCACTAATCTCTTGTCTCACATCATGCACCCTGTGTAAGCATCAGATACAGCAAAGCTATCGAAGTGGCTCTAGTATAAGAGTAGCGGTTACAACTGTACCCCAAAATATCGATGCTGAGACGGATGATCGACGAGGTTGGCGAGCTGGTCACATAGTGTGTATATATGTATATAGGAGTTACAGGCACAGACGACAATTTGTTCCAGCCTGAATACCAATTTCGGGTATGTTGTCGGTTTCAACAGCTTGTCCTTTGACGTGCTGTACTCTTGTGTCTGCTTGAGCTACGCTCGGTTCCTCTGCTTGTTTCCAATGCCTCGTCTAGCATTCTTTTGGCACTACAGACCGTCTCAGAATCATGCAAGTCATCTGCCCTGTGTGCAATATACAGCGTAAATGAAAAGGAAAATAAAAAACAATATTAACAAAAGTGTTCATAGCAAAACACACGCAGAAGATTTGTGAGCTTTGATGTTAAATTGCCATATCACGATGGTAGATGGTATGATATCATGGAACTCACTAGTCATCAGTACGAACCAAGATAGTAAAACAAACAAGTAATAAATGAATTCGGCTGCTCTATAAAAATGACGCTTGATTCATATGCACGGAATTTCTCACAATGGATATAAATAGATAAGGAGATGATAGAAATCAACAAAGCTGTCAATTAGCACTTTTTACAGCTCCTCGTGCTTGACCTCCTCCTCGACAGCCTCTTTCTCAACGACAACGACAGTCTCCTCAGAGGCTGGTGCAGTAGATGTAGAGGCCGACTCGGAGTCGTTCTCGGCCTCGGCCTCAGCCTCAGCAGCCTCAGCGTCGGCCTTGGCCTTGGCTGCTGCCTTAGCCTTCTTCGCCTTGGCTGCCTGTGCCTTTCTTGCCTTCTCAGCCTTCTCAGCCTTCTCAGCATTCTTCCGCTCCAGGCCGCGAACGGCCTTCATGGCCAGGTCCGAGCCGGCCCGCTGCAACTGCTCCGTCCTGGACTCCAGATCCTTGATGGTCAGAACAGCATCATCGTGAATCGACAGCTTTTTTTGTGCTGCCTCCTTCTCCTCCAGCCAGCGGGTGACGGACTCGATAAGAATCTCTGTTTCAACGAGATCCTCGCGTGAGTACAGGGGAGCCACAGGAGCAAACTCTTCCACTGGCACGGGGGCGGCTTCGTCATCCTCGAGGCCGTCAAATTCGGTCTCACTAGATGTAGACGGGGCGTCGTCCTTGACGTCAGCCTTGGCAGCTTCAGCGGCTTGGTACGCCTCGTACTCGGTAATCTTTGTACGAATGTTCTGGACAAAGTCCTCGCTCGACTTGAGCGTCTCTTTTATCGTTTCTACCAGCTTGGGGCGTTTCTCTGCCTCGATAATACGTGCTTCAATGGCGTTGACTGGGGTTTCGAGTGCGGCTAGCTTCTTCTTGATCTGCTCGTATGACGAACCGCTGCCCTCAGTTGAGTAGAGCCAGTCGCTGACCTCATCAATCATAGTGTCAAGGGTTGAACGCTCCACGGGTGTAGAGGCGGCAACAAAAACGTCGTCCTCAAGACGAGACTGCACCTTGTAGGTAAGAGCCTCAAGACGGTTGAAAATTTCCTCGCGTGCCAGCCGGTTACGGTCGGATGTGTCAAAAGCCTGAAGGCGCTTCTTAATAGTGGCAAGCTGGTCCTCGGTAAGCTGGGCAATGCCCTGCTTCTCCACGGTGTACTTGATGGGGATCAACACAGCGGCCTTTGTAGGCGCGGGGGTCTCGGTAGAAGTAGATTTCGACGAGGCTGAGGTTGAGGTCGAAGTCGAAGTCGAAGTCGAAGCCTCCTCGGAAGAAGACGACTCATCGCCGTCCTTAATGGGCTGCTGGTCCTTCTTGCCGAAACCGAAAATATTCTTGACACCGTCCATGATGCCCTCCTTCTCGGGTGCGCTTGACTCGCAGCTAGCAACTAGTTTGGTCACCTCGACCTCGCCGTTCTCGTTGCTCAGGCGCAGACCTAACTTTACAGTGATGGCGCTGGCGTCGCAGGCGTGCTTGTCAACAAGCTGGTTAACGGTTGCAGTGAGGTTGGTAGTCTTGAGAGTCTTGGTAGCGGCCTCGACAACGGAGCCGTCGACGCCAGGAATCTGCTGGGCAAAGACCAGCGACTCCTCAGACTTGGTACCATTGGCCGGAATCTGGAAGACGAGCTCCTCAGATGCTTTGCTCAGGTGCGACGTAGGAGTCCACAGCTGCTTGTTAACAGTAAAGACGCCGGCGTCAGACAGAGCCTTGACGGTGATACCGTAGACGGCACCCTCAGAGACGCGGATATCCTTGACACGGAAGCTGGGGCTAAGCTCAGCAGCACGGAAACCAGCGCCGAAAACGGCTGACTCATCCGAGTTGACATTAGTGCGCAGCTTCTCGGCACCGCCAAGAGCCTTCTCAAGCTGCTTCTGGACAAAGGGAGTGCGTGTGGCACCACCGTGCAGAATAACAGAGTCCAGGTCGGCTACGGTGAGACCAGTTTTCTTGAGGGCAGACTGGACGGCTGCACCGACACGCTTAGCGTGAGCCTCGGCCATGGCCTCGAAATCGGCACGGCTGATCTTGTAGCGGAAATCAATGTCATCGTAAAGACCCTCAAAGCTGGCGGCCGTGTTGGTGTTGGCGCTCAGCACGTGACGCACGCGCTCGGCCTCCTTGGACAGCTTGGCCATGGCGCGGCCGTGGGCCTTGACCTTATCGGCAACGACGCCCGCCTTCTTGGCGGCCGAGCTGTCGACAAACTTCTCAATCATATCGTCAATAATCAGGTAGTTGAGTGCATCACCACCTAGAGTGCGATCCCAGCCACTGCCGAGAACCTCGACCTCCTGGACGGTCTTGTTGTACTTGCCGACATCCTTGACAGAGCGGCTCTGGAACCGCATAATTGTTGCCTTGGTGGAGCCAGCGCCCATGTCAAAGACCATGTGCACCTCGGGCTTCTTGCGCTCGACCTTGTCCTTCTTCTCTTTCTTTGTGAGCTCCGAGACGCTGGGGAACTGGCGGCTGGTGGCGTAGTTGAGGCCAACGGCGAGACCGTCGCTGATCAGCGACAGTACACGCAGACCGGCAAGGTTGGCGGCAAGTTCAACAGCACGCTTCTCGTCAATTGTGTAGAAAGGAGGTACTGTAATAACGGCGGAGCGCACTGACGTGTCGGATCCGGCGAGCAGTTCGGCGTTGCGGCGCACACTCTTCAGCTCCATGGCCAGCAGCTCCTCGACCATCCAGGCATCCTCACTCTCCACAAAAGCACCACTGCTCTTGAATGTAGCTGTGTCGCGGTTGGCGTGGGCCTCGAGCTTGAGCGAGGGGTGCCGGTCAGCGTATTCTTGGACGATGGCGTTGTCGGTGACAGTAAGGCCCAGAAGAGTCTTGAGGTTGGGGTAGACATTGCCGGGGAAGCGAGCAGCGATAGCCATGGCGTCGGAGCCATAAGCGCGTTCGGGCCACGCACCGGCGACAGGTGCACCGCTAGTGGGTGGCTTGAAGGCCACAGCCGAGGTTTCTTTGCGGCGAGAGTCCTTGGTGAGGACGATCTCGAGGGGAATGCCGGGCTTGACAAGCGAGGCCTTGATGTATTCGGTGCCAAGGTCGACGCCCAGCACGGCGGACGCAGCGAGAGCCTGAGAGGCACACAACAGCAAGCCCGCGAGACTTGGTAATGATAAACGGACCATTGTGGTAAAAATGTGAAATTGTGTGGTGAAGAGCGAGAGGAGATGGTAGAGGGGGAGAGGGGAGCTGGCTGATGCCAGTGATGACTGAAAGATGTCTAGTTTGATTGGAAGAAAACTAGAGTGAATAAAGTTATGAGGGTGCCATAAAAGCTAGACAAGTCTTGTAGAGGAACAAGTAGACAGGCTGGAAGACCCCTCGATGTAATCTGGCCTTATGCTGCAATACGTGGTATCAGCATGTGAGGATAGATTGGCGGACGAAGGACACGGACTCTGACGTAGAAGTGGACAGCATAAAGAGGACAGCTTGGAGGTCGATTTAGCTCTTATCGATAAGAATAATAATGGGCCTATTCAGGCACAGTACCACAGTGCATATTATACAGTGTCTCTTGAGTCATGTGACATATGGTGTGACATGCTTCGGGAACGTGTTTTCAGAAGCCACGGGGAAATAGGAAAGAGCTAAAGAAAGGGGAAACTCCGTCAACGTGGAAGGCATTCTCCAATATATTCTCTTTACGCGGCGGGATAATTTGCCCCTCATTGATATTGAGTCAGAAGAAGAAGTTTGTTAGCGCCGACATTCGGCGAATTGAAGCATAGTAAATATTGAGAAATTAAAGAAATGATGAGATTAATACTAATATTCAATAATAAAGGAATATTTGAATTCAAAATATTAATAAATAAATAAGTACGTAAAAGAATAGAAGAATTTGATTTCAACGAGGGGCGGCATATAGCGATATTCCAACTGTGACGCATGACGACGGCCGACTCTTGTCATTTGATTTTGTTTTTTGTCTCTTGAGATCAGTTTCTTGACGCTCTTCATCCGACATTGTTGACATTGCTTCGACTCTATACCTCTCTTCCCCCCATCTACCTTCACAATGGCCGCCAACGGTGTCCCGACACACACGGCGTCGCAGCGCTACCTGTCGACGCGCGGTGACGATGAGGATCTGTCTTTTGAGGAGGTCGTGCTGCAGGGCCTTGGCTCAGACGGCGGTCTGTTCATTCCCCAGGAAATCCCCAAGGTTGCTGACGCCGAATGGCAGAGCTGGGCGTCGCTGAGCTTCAGCGAGCTGGCCCTGCGCATCATGTCGCTGTACATCGCGACATCTGAGATCCCCGAGGCCGACCTCAAGGGCATTGTCGACCGCAGTTATGCCACGTTCCGCACGCCTGACGTCACACCGCTCGTGCACATCAAGGACAACCTGCACCTACTTGAGCTGTTCCACGGCCCGACTTTCGCCTTCAAGGACGTCGCTCTGCAGTTCCTGGGCAACCTCTTTGAGTACTTCCTGGTGCGGAAAAACGAGGGTAAGACCGGCAAGGACCGTCACCATCTGACGGTTGTTGGTGCTACTTCTGGTGATACTGGCAGTGCTGCCATTTACGGCCTACGAGGCAAGAAGGACGTGTCTGTGTTTATCCTGCACCCCAAGGGCCGTGTCAGCCCTATCCAGGAGGCCCAGATGACGACCGTGCTGGACGCCAACGTGCACAACCTGGCTGTCACCGGCACGTTTGACGACTGCCAGGATATTGTCAAGGCCCTGTTCGCCGACCCCGAGACCAACAACGCCCTGAAGCTGGGTGCTGTCAACTCGATCAACTTTGCCCGCATTCTCGCCCAGATCACGTACTACTTCTACTCGTACTTCTCGCTGGCCAAGAAGCTCGCTCATGATGAGACCTCCAACTTCAAGATCGGCGATAAGGTCCGCTTTGTCGTCCCTACGGGCAATTTTGGTGACGTCCTGGCTGGCTACTTTGCGTACCGCATGGGCCTGCCTGTCGACAAGCTGGTCATTGCCACCAACGAGAACGATATCCTGGACCGTTTCTGGAAGACGGGCCGCTACGAGAAGCAGGCACCCTCGACGTCTACCTCGACTGCCAACCCCGAAGATGCTGTCAAGGAGACTCTGAGCCCAGCCATGGACATTCTCGTGTCGTCCAACTTTGAGCGTCTGTTGTGGTTCCTCGCCTACGAGTTTGCCGCATCTGCCGGCATGGATGACGGCTGGAACAAGAAGCAGGCCAGCCAGGAGGTTGCTACATGGCTCAAGGACCTCAAGACCAAGGGTGGTTTTGGCCCCGTCTACAAGGACGTTCTGGAGACTGCGCGTCGCACGTTTGAGAGCGAGCGTGTCAGCGACGAGCAAACCATCGACACCATCAAGAGCATCTACTCGGGCAACGGCGGCGCTGTTGCGTACGTTCTAGACCCCCACACAGCCGTCGGTGTCACCGCAGCCGAGCGGTCGATTGGCCGCACGAGCCCCAACGTTCCTCACATCTCGCTGTCGACGGCGCACCCTGCCAAGTTTGCCGGCGCCGTTGTGCAGGCACTGGAGAGCAAGCCCGAGTTTGACTTTGAGACACAGGTGCGGCCAACTGAGTTCATCGGACTCGAGCAGAAGGAGAAGCGGGTGTCGGAGGTTGCCAACGACTGGAAGGCCGTTGGTGCTGTGGTGCAGAAGCAGGTCGACGAGGAGCTGGCCGGTCTTGCATAAGTAATCTTTTATGGATAGATGGGTAACTGGTAGATGATTTATATCAAGTAAAAACAACGAGAACAGGTATTGCATTGCGGTAGGAAGTATCATATTGGTAGCATATAGTCATGGAAGAGGAGGTTTCTAATCAATAGCATCTCAAGTGGTTTAACGTATCAATTGTTATCTAAAAAATTTGAACATATAGCTGTCTGGCTGTCTTGGCTATCTCGATAATGGTGACATGTGAAGGCTTATGTATCTGGACATCAGCAAAGGCGATTATCACTTTGTACTCATATTTCGGTGTCGCCATTGATAAACTAGAACAGCAAACTAGCCACTGGTCATGGTATAAGAATGGTCTTATCCTGCCGGTCTTGGCTGTCACCTGTAGTGCCTATCAGATAGATATCCGCTTTGACATGCCGCAATTCTTGTATCTGATAACGAATGCACCAAGTGGTCATGTGCTGCGATCGGCAGCCCTGCGGATGCAACCCCTACCGAGCATGCATGCACAGATACAGAAGCAAAAACGCCGAAGCAAACAGAAGCCAAAACAGAAACAAGAGCAGAAAGAAAACCAGAAGCAAAAACAGAGGCGACACACATAAGCTACACACCGCGCCCCCACCAAGTGTCTCGAGCGGCTTCCATGGCCATAATTTCAGGAGCTGGCTCCTCTAGCACTTGCGACAAGACCCAAGTCCAACTCGGCGACTGCGGTGTAACCTCCCACGCTGGACTCTTCAATTCCTGGAAATAGGCCGATGTGTACTCCCAGTAGTCGGGATACCACCCGGCACACTCCCAGTCAAGCAAGGCAGACACCCAAACCTTGCTTTGGCGGCGCGCGATCAATATGTTTGACGGCTGCAGATCGCCATGAGTAAAGACGGGTGGTCTACGAGATTCGTCATGTGCTTTTTGAAGGTGTATCATATTCCTGAGAGGTTCTTTCATCGTGGAATCATCAGGCAGCGCGTTCAGCTTTTTGATCGTAAACCCTTTGCGTAGCCACGAGTGAAACTGGTATGAAGCATGAAAAGGGCCAAATCTGCGGGTATAGTGTTGCTTGCCGTATAGTCTGCTTCCCACGTAATAACCCCTGCCTGCATGTGGGATATGGGGGCTATATAGTGAGCCGCCAATACAACTTGATACTGTTGCTCCCTGTGCCTCCCAAAGCGGTTGGTATTCACTTGCAGCAATGCGGCGCAGCGACCTCATGATGAGTCGGAGATGATGAACTACCTGCCCTTGCTCTTCTGGTGTCAACAATCCCCAGGCCTCGGTGAGAGGCATGCCCTCGATGCGATCCATGATGATCAAGGTGCGGGCAGTTTCCTTTCTTCCAATGGTAAATGCACAATGAACGTGCGGCACAGGCACGTCGGGCATGTTTGCGGCAACAAACTGCATCGTCGTAGCCTCGACCAGGGTCGTGCGATAGTTGTACTTGACAACGAGTTTGCGGGAAATGGAGCTTATGAAGTGAAAATTGGGCTCCAAATAGCTGTAGGCGTTTATGATCAACGCCATAATAACAAGATATCTGTTAAAGTTGCAGTCATTGATGGGCTTAGCTGAGCGGACCATCCACGGCAGACGTAGACCCTCGGGCTCTTGCGGTGCTCCGTCGGCGCATTGCTTTTTGTCTATAAGTCAGCGATAAACCTTTCAGAGAATGAGAACTAGCAGGGTCACAAAGAGAGGGAAAAGAATGAAAGTGAGGCTTACCTTTTTCAAGTGTAGGAATTTTGTTATTGTCGTTGATTCGGCGGATGAGGCGTCGTATACCGAATGGTGGAGGTTGCAAGAGACCCCAGAGCAGCATGTTCTTCATCGCCAGCAAACATCAGTAGCATTCAAGACGTCAACTTTTATTTCGAATGCATCTCATACGAGAAGGCCACTTTGCCTTTTATGGTCTGCCTTTTGGATGCTTTGCCGCTTGATCAAAAGTGCAAGAAAACCTCCGGAGAACTTACGAGAGGCCGGGATGAGTTGTAAAGACACGGTACTTGGATGTTCAAAGTAGCCACCCCGCATACGAGAATTTTTTCCAGTGCCACACTCTTGCCTATATAAAAGTTCGATACTCTACAATGGCGATGTCTGCCATCAAAATTTTATGTTTTTCATTTATGCATCGTACCGCACCTCTTTCCTTCTTTCACTCTTTCCCTCTCTGAGAACAAGCACGCTGCAGACTGACAACATCAAATATTGCCCCACTGCCCCACCCACTTACATACTGCTCTTGCCCATTCTGTCACTACTGTCATCATCTTGCATCACAAGACTCGTTTCCGTCGCTTTGCCGTCTCTCATGCTGCGGTTCCTTCCTTCCTCAGCTTTATCTCTTATATGCATCTCTAGATTGAGCCTAGTATCTATGCCGAGCTATTCCGTATCCATCGTTCCAACCTCTACCGGTATTTCCCCTCCTTCCTTTACTAAATGTCTTTTCTATATATTTTTTGCCATTTTCATAAAGAACTCTTACTCCGTGTCGCGGTCCTTCTTTCCTTGGTCGCCGCTGACACATAAAGACGGACATAAAGGCGGCAACAAAGTATGTCTTTCGTAACTAAAGCTTGCCCAGACGAGCTAGTTCCCCTCATGCAGCTTCGGTAGCTCTTTTCTTCTTTCTTATCCGTTGCAATGTTGTTTTTATTGTCGATTTAGTAATTTATCTATAATTTCTGTCTTTTATCTTTTATCCTATCCTTACTATAATAAATGATTAGCATGCCCATCGGTCTTGATCATATCCTTCCTTTATTTCTTTTCCTCATTCGCCGCTTCTTTTTTTTTTCTCTCTCTCTCTCCCTCTCTATTTGCCCCATGTTCAAAAGGTACATCGCATCTCCAAATACCAACGACAGTTATATTGCAAAAATATTACAAACGTTTAAGGCTTTATTGTTTTGGCCCCATCAAGAGTACCCCATCTAATAAGCTTAATAGCTCGCCGCCGTGTGACCTTGCCACCCTACAGCAGCAACATTAAACTTTATTTGTTCTCCGACGCCGTCAAGGTAGTAAAGATGGTCACGAGCCTCATGCTCTCGCTTCTGGCTGCGGCCGCCTTGCCTGCCATATCAGCTGCCGAGGATATCGACGTCTGGGCCGCGGTCGGCTTCGTCATGTACGGAGACCGCACACCGCTCAACGGCCCTACGACGCCCGCTATCACGCCCCTCGGCGCACAGCAGCTCTATGCCCAGGGTAGCACCTTTCGCAATCGCTATGTGCGCAACGGCTTTGGAAACGAGAGCTTGGAGGCTTTGCTGCCAATCTATGGCATTGAACCGCATGCGCTCGATACGACACAGCTCAACGTCCTCAGTACTGATGACAGCTATGTTGTCGCCAGTGCCCAGGCTTTCCTTCAGGGACTCTATCCGCCACAGCTGAATGAGTATGCCTACAATAATGGCGGCTCGACGGCGGCCACGGTTGCGTCCACAGATACCACCATCAACTTCCCCCTCACGGGCTACCAGTACCCTCTGATTAACACAGCGTCGCCCCAAGACCCCAGCTCCGCCTGGGTAGCTGGCCAGCTGCAGTGCTCAGACTACCATGCCTCGGCCATCAACTATCGCCGCACCACGGAAGCTGCTGAAATGTACAACAAGTCGCTGAGCTTTTACGAAGAGCTGTGGCCAGCCGTGTTTGAGGGTGTCTACTCGGAGAGCAACACCAACTTTTATAATGCATATGACCTGTATGACTATGCCTCGTACCAGTACGCGCACAGCTCGGAAATCCATCGCACCTTGAACCTGTCGGCCATCACGACGCTGCGTACCTATGCCTCAGCCCAGCAGCGTGCTCTCAGTGCCAATCTGTCCGTCACGAGCGCCACCGACGGCAGCAACAATATGATCCGTGCCATTTCTGGGCGTATGCTGGCGCGGCAGGCCCTCAACCAGATGCGCCAGAATATGGTCTCGAGTGGTGCCAACAACAAGTTGTCTCTCTCGTTTGGCTCGTTTGAGCCTCTTATTTCCTTTTTTGCGCTGTCGGGATTGCTGGACGGCCCCGACGCTGCTGATTTCGAAATGCTGCCATCAGCCGGTGCCACTATTGTCTTTGAGCTGTACAGTCTCGCCTCCGACCGCCTCATATCGGGGAAAAATACGCTCTACCCCTACGACAACGAGCTGCACGTGCGCTTCTTGTATCGTCCCGGTGTCAGCTCCAATGACGAATGGAACACGTATAGCTTGTTCCCTGGCACCGACAACAACACGGCCAACAGCCTCAATATGACATACTATCAATTTGCCAGCTCCATGAAGGCCATTGGCGTCGACTCCGTGGCTGACTGGTGCGCCATATGCGACGCTGCGGCCGTCTTCTGTTCTGGAATGCTCGAGAATGCCGGCTATACATCTGGATCCGGCTCGGGTTCATCTTCGGGCTCGGGTACTTCGTCGTCCTCTACACAGATATCACCTGCTCTAGCGGGTGTCATTGGAGCAATTGTTACACTCGCCGTGTTTGCTATTCCCATCGCTGCTTTTCTTATTTTGGGCAAGGTGCAGCTGGCTTTCATTCCCAAAACCTCTTCTGATAGCAAGGGCAAGCGTTTTAGTGGCTTTTCCGGGTTCAAGGGTGAAGAGCGTAAGGAACCAGATGTTGATGTCGCTGTCTCTCGCTCGGGTGTTGGCCACGGACGTGTCGGTAGCTGGGAGCTGCGCGGTGGCAACTCTGCGACCGAGGACATGACTACAGCGATTGGCGCATCTGCTCCTGGGAGTCCGAATGCAGGCCTAGCCCGTCCTGAGCGTGTCCGATCTACCATTATCAACCGGCGCCCTCAGGACGATGAAGATGACATGGGCGACTTTGGTTTTCCGGTTGATCCCCGCGAGCATGTGTAGCCGGCCTCCTTCCTCTTTATTGGGTTATCGCCTATAAAATTCCTATTTTGTGTTTTTCGTTTTTCCCGCTCATCGTTGTTATCACACATTTACGCATTCTTTATCTCTCGCTATATACCCCTTTTGTTTGCTTTTACATCACTATCACGGTCACTTCTGAAATACTGTTGCTTATTCTCATCAATGCTCTCTGTTACGAGCTCTTATTAACTTGTAACTTATGTGTTTTTTATACCCTAAATACTCATTTATCTGACTACTAAATATATACGTACTAGTGACGAATTTATTGTGAATTTTGGTGAAAATTTACAGACAATTCAAATGGCATCACATCAAAATATTAACACATTACAAGAGAAGGCTAAAAAAAAATATCTACAATCCGTAGACAATCAGACAAAAATAAAACGTACAGCAGAGGGTATTCGCTGGTCGTCACCGACCCAACTACTAATCCGCCGATTACTGGTTTAACTAGGGGAGAGCGGACGGGATCCCGTGCTTTCCAGTATCTATGGCCGTACGTGGAAGTTTACATGGTATGTCATGTATATGTAGTCATATAAGCGGGATGAAAGGTAAAAGGAAAGAATAAAAGCATTGAGTGGTAATATAATGCGATATGATATGTAGCAAATATTAGATTGTTGCCGGGGTATTTAATTTTAGAAAAAAGAAACGAAGGGATATAAGCTATATACAAAAAGCAAAGAAAGAGACAAATGAAGGAAAAGAAAGAAGGAATAATAGAAATCAAACAAAACAAAAGAAACCGCTCGCCATGTCGCCACCAGCGAGGCAAATGTATAGTTGTATAGATGTACAAGGAGTGACGTATGCAGTGGATGTGATAATGTGGTATGTTGAAAAAAATGAGAGAAAATGAGAAAATGGAAAAAAAAATGAGAAAGTATGAGAGATAGTGAGAGTAAAAGAAGTGAGACTAAAAAGGCGGAACAGGCCAAACTACTCCTGCTTGATCTGACCGGGATTGAGCATGCTGGATGCAAGAGGAATCATAGCAGAGACAGAGGCGGATGAAGCCTGGCCTTGTGCAGTATGTACGGTAGGAAGCTCGGCCGCCTTTTCTTGGGCCTTGCACGCGTTCTCCAAAAACTTGAGCCACACACCAGCCTCGGCAGCGTGGGACAGTTTGAGGTGTTGCCCAAACATGTCCTCGCGGTAAAACTTCTTGGCGCTGG
Source organism: Ophiostoma himal-ulmi (assembly GCA_029299165.1). Classification (NCBI taxonomy): domain Eukaryota; kingdom Fungi; phylum Ascomycota; class Sordariomycetes; order Ophiostomatales; family Ophiostomataceae; genus Ophiostoma; species Ophiostoma himal-ulmi. Next base: position 129,839 of record JANSME010000001.1, read on the forward strand.
CTTTGCACTCGTGCAGCTTGTGGTCAACCTCGACATGGACGGCAAGCGCACTGGGCGAGTCAACACCGCGCTCAAACTGTTTGCCGCAGAAACCACAGACATCGTATGTCTTGACAGTGCCTGTCTCGTCTGTGTCGGTGACGCATTGGTATGCGGCCTCATGCGTCACAAGTCGGCGACACGACCACGAGAATGGCCGCAGATGGATTGTTGTAATGTGACGCTCGGCCTCGTTCATGCGACTGAATCGGCGCTGGCAAAAGGCACAAATATGGGGCTTCTTGGTTTGATGCAGCTTGAGTTCATCCATGGTATCGAACCGCTGGGGTCGCTTCGGGCAGCATCCGCACATGTAAGCACCAGTGCTGCTGTTTCCATTCCCTGCAAGGTCGGCCGGGGTATTTGTGGCCGTAGCAGCGCTGTTGGCACTGCCGGTGTCCGAAATAATGGAGCCGGCTTTAGACGACAGACCTGCGGGGACAGACGGCACAGGAGGTATCAACCCGGATGCGATTGACGCCTGGTACGAAGATGGGAACGATGCAGCAGATAGTCGGCTGGGTAGGGAGCCGATGCTGCTGCGGCGCTCGTTGATGAGAACCGATGTGCGCGGTGACGATGTCGAGGACATGGATGGGCCAATAGATGACGGTGGGCTGATGACACCGGTTGTCGATCGTGGTGCTGATAGCGAACTGGCAAAGCTGGTAGTCGACGAGTTGGGGCTCGAATAGGCCATAAATGGTAGCGTCTCAGATGCCTTGAGGCCATGTAGATGGCGAAGAGGAAGTACGGCATCCGAACCCTCCATTGCGGTGTCGCCATTGAGATCGTGACCATTATTGATAGCATGGGTGCCATTGCCACCAGCTGAGGTTCCGCCAGCCTGACATTCTTGTCCCATATCGAAGTCGAGCGACCCAATATTGAGCAGGCGTGTGAGGAACTGGTAGGACGACTTGATGCCCTCATCGGCCCAGATGTCCACGGCACAAGCAGTACGACCAGCAGCAAAGTATCGATCGGGCACAAACATGTCGGGTGTTGTCCCGTCTTCTTCGGCAAGCATAGACTGCTGCAAGCGCAAACCGCCTGTCGTGGAGACGAGCGGATCGTACTGGAAGGAGACGGCAATGAACAAGACTGTGACTAGATGGAGGTACTGGCTGCTGTAGAGCACATCGGAATCGGCGTCGTCGTTGTTCGGGTAGAGAAGCTGCTGCTCAATAGCGAGAAGGGCACGGCGCACGTACGCCTGGATGCACAGACTGTAGAATGTCGACAACCACCAGCGACGATCGCGCAGATTGACTTTGCGGAACATGAGCAGCGAAAGCTCTTCAATGTAGGTGTCTATGCACGTGTTCAACTGGCGCATGCAGTGGATGCTGCACCGCTCAGGCTGACAAGTGCTGTGGATGCGTGCATGCAAAATGCCAGCCGAGCTAAGCCGCAACACATCGAGACAATTGCGCAGACAAACGAGTGATAGTGCCACCATGGGCGACTTGCCAATCTCAACTTCGTAGAGGCAGGCATTCTCAAGAAGGGTCATCAGACTCTCAACGGATTCGACCTCAAGAATGTTCATGCACTCGCTGTTATCGGCGAGCTCCCAGGCAATCCCTGCGATAAAGTCCGAGTATGTTGCAGACGCCGTGCGGTCCTTTTGAACCTGGCAAGGAATATTGAGCGATTCATTGGCGCGGTAGCGACCGTTACGAATGGACTGCGAGAAATGGTGTGCGGCCGGTGATGACTTGTGTGTGCGCAGGAAAAGACCTGGGTTGTCAAGAACAAGCTTGTTGTCGGAGAGACACTGCACCTCGGCGTCACGGAAACACTTGGACACAACATCGGGCTGTGCTGGCGGGGGTCCACTAGTCTGATTGTCCACGACGTTCTCTGCAGCCAAGATAGCAGGCATTTTGCGATTAGCACATGCTGCCAGAAGGATGCGTGACTTGGTACACAGGGCTTGAGGCGGCATAGCATCACGAAGATTGCCACGTCGACAGCCAATAAGTGGCCATGGTGGTGCGTCCTCTCGAAGATCAGGCGCCGGGCAATTCTTGCAGGGAATGCCGGGATCACACTTGCGCCTGAGGATTTTACAGCGCCAGCAAGCACCGCCAGCCCATTCAAGATCCTTGATATCTTTGCGGCTCTTAGCACTCAGAGGGCCACGCCGACCACGTGGACGACGCGACGAGATACCGTGATGGAAAATATTCCAGCTGCTGGATAGACGGTCGCCGAGCGAAGGCGAGTCTAGGTCTGGCTGGCTGCCGTGTTGGCTGCCGTGTTGGCTGCCATGCTGACTGCCATGTAGACTGCTATGCTGGCTTCCGTGCAGACTGCTGTGGTCAGGTTGGCTGACCTCTTCGGTGAAGCTGTTACTTGTGGTTGCCAGCATATGACCCGAGGATACAGCCGATGCAGCCGCACTGCTGTCGCTGCTCATGCGCCTCATTGGTGGGGGTGTGAGGCCAACAGTAAGCCCGACAGTGTTTGTGTCTTGTTGAAGTAGCGGAAAAGTGACCGGGGCAGTGATATTAGCATCATGGTGGTGCTGTGCGGGGGTATCTTCGTACTGAGTCGGCGATGACGGCAATGTGTGCGACATGCTGGACATATTCTGGTACGAAAACGCTGTCGGAGATGTTGTAGCTGACGCCGCTGAAATTGATGTCATTGAGGTCATAGACGACATGGCCATTTCGGTATCAATTTGTGCAGGTCGCTCAGCATGGGCTGATGGCGGAGATGGTAATGGAGCTTGAGGTTGCGACTGCAAATGTGACGGCAGCGGCATGGGCACTGGAGGCTGGACCGCAGACATGGAAGCTAGTGTGGGTGCTGGGACCGGAGAGAGGGCCGGAGTTGAAGCTGGAGCCGGCGCCGGAGCTGGTATAGGCGTCTGCTTGACCGGCGCAAACGCCGAGGGGCGCCATATACTGGCCTTGCGCTGAACAGGGTCATAACTGTAGCTTAGTTTGAACTTGAGAGCCAGACGGTGCAACACGGCCTCTTTGGCGGCGTCACAATTGTCGAAGGTTAACTTGTCGTTAGTGTTGGACTTGCCACGCGAGAAGAGGAGCATGTCATCGTAGAGCTCGAGTGTTGAGGGGTCGTTAAGATCAAGACCAGGCGGTGCAGACGGCGCAGGCGTAGATGCAGGCGTGGGCTTTACAGGGGTGGACTGATTCGACCGGGAGGTTTGTATAGATTGTGATGACCGCGATGTCCGAACAGACTTCTTGACCGGAGACAGAGTAGGTGTAGGCAGTGCTTGCTGTTGCGGTGTCTCTTGCTTTGGCTGCTGTGGTTGTGGTTGAGGTATTTGCTGCTGCTGTTGCTGCTGCTGCTGCGGTTGTTGATGGGGGTGCTGAGGGGGTTGAGGAAGAGGCTGCGTTGCTTGTGATAGCTGCGGCTGGTATTGCTGGTGCTGTTGGTGCTGCTGCACATTCACCTGGCTGGAAAGAACAGCAGTTTCATCATCAGGGAACAGAAAGTCGTCGGGGCCGCCACTAGTAAAGGAAACGGGGACGGAAGAAATGTCAAAGGCGGAGAGAGGACTGGCGAAGGAGAGAAGATGCTGTGGCGACTGGGCGTGATCGTGTGATTGGTGTTGGTGTTGGTGCTGCTGCTGAGACTGCTGATGCGGCTGGGGTGGTAGTGGCCCTTGAGGAGGGGGATGCTGCTGTTGTTGAAGGAGTTGGTGATGGTGTTGCTGCTGATGCTGCTGCTGGTGTTGTTGCTGGTGTTGGTGTTGGTGTTGCGTTGCCATTGGCAGCTGTGATGACGCGAGGGTCGGGTGTTGGGGGATATGCTGCTGGGGCTGGTGCTGGGGCTGTTGGGGTTGCTGGACCTGCTGGGCCGGAGCATTCCACGAGCTCACCCACGATGGCAGCTCCGGATCGAACTCGTCGAGGTCCATCGAGTCCTGTGCCCAGTAGGTATAGGGGTCGCGGCCGGCCGTGGGCGAAACGCCAACATTGTTGGAAAGGAGGAGAGGTTGTGGTAGTTGGATTTGCTGCTGATTATGCTGCTGATTATGCTGCTGATTATGCTGTTGGGTGTGCTGCTGCTGCTGCTGCTGCTGGTCAAAGACGTAAAAGGCTGCCATGTTGTGGTTATGGGCGTCTTGCTGGGGGTGATGTTGGTGTTGCTGCTGGAGGTCCTGGTGCTGCTGTGGGACGAGGCCGAGGGTATTCTGCAGGCCCGACTCTGTCGCATCCATGGACATGTCCATCGGAGCGAGGGCTCATTAGTGAGCCGGGTCGCAGACTTGTGGGATGTTGCGATGTCTTGTGTAATGTCGTGTAGGTCTTGCGATGTCTAGGCAGTCGGGCTCGTCGTGATGTCGCCAGGTGAGGGTGCCACCGGTTAAGGATGTCGCCGGTTGAAGATTTGAAGATGAGGACCAAGAAACAGATCGAGAGTCAGGCCACGTCGGAACCGAAAGCCAAAAGCCAGAAGAAGGCCACAAGCAAAGCCGACCCTCTGATACAAGGTCACGCTTGCTGTTGTTTGCCCTTGACGTCGTCGTCGTCGCCGTCGTCGTTCTTCCGTTTGGTGTCTTTCTTCCCCTTTTCTCGACTCTGTGTTCCGCTTTGGACTTTTTCCCTATTTTTCTTTTGTCTCTTCCCTTTTTCCTCCAGTGTCTCTGTCTCGAGTCCGCTCGATTCTCCCTTTGCCCTTCGAGGCCTGACAAAGTCTCAAAGTACTCAAAGTATTCGTCGTAGTCAAGTGTACTTTGCTCCTTTTTCTTTCTTTTTAATCCCTGTAGCTGTCTCTCGTTCCCATTTGCGTTCTCCGGACCCAGAGCAGTAGACCCAAAACGACCCCAGAGACCCAAGTAACACCGAGTAAACACACAAGGATGGTAGAGGGATTGACAGTTGAATGGGTCTGCCGATGGTGGACTGTGTGGGCGCTAGAGGCTAGGAGCAGGACAAAGGCGAGAAGGGTTCGCACCGCCGACGCAGCTGTCAAAATTACCAGAAAATGATATAAGAAAATCAAGGCGGACCTTTTAGGCGGACCCTTTTTAATAGGAACGGAGGTATAGGCAGGCAGAAGAGGAACAGGCAGACGCAGATAGGTAAGAGAAACCCCCAAACTCTCAATGAACAGCTCGACGTGGGTGCAGGTGCATATGCGCATATGTAAGGGTGCATGCAGGCGTCTGTCTTAGGGTGCTAGAGTGGAGGAAGGTGCTAGGGTGCCGGGGTGCCTCTAGGCTCGCTAGAGTAGGAAGGCACAAAGATAGGTGTCGATTCAAAGGGCAGGAGCGACTAATAAGTGGGAAAGTGGACACGGACCCGACCCGGGAATAGGGGTGCCTAATGGTAACGAGCTGTAGCTGTGCAGGTGCGGTGGTAAGATAGCAGCTGTGGTAGTGGTAGGTGCGTTCGAGCGTGCCTTGTGTTTTTATATGTCTGTGTTGCTGGGATCTGGCCACTGACTCGCCTATATTTACGGAGCAGAAACAACGGGAAGCAGACCGATCGAAAACGGACAACGGAAAACGGAAAACGGAAAACGGAAATCATAAAACATAAAAGTATGCACAGCTATTACGGAAGGCACCTAAGAAGCGATGCTCGATAGCTGCTGGACGGGCTGACCATGGTTATGCTGTCAAGGAAGGCACATTCGACTCATCGGGCTCTATTTCGGTTACGCTTTCCTCGGATCCCCCGAAATATGTCTCGTTCTTTCTTTTTTGGCTTTGCTCACTACATGTCTTATCATTTTTGTATTTTGTTTTTGTATTTTGTTTTATTCTTTTATATTATTTTTTCAATATTTTGCTATTATTTTGATATCGATAAATATTTCATTAAACACGCCAGATCCTCAAATCCATCAGGTGACATTAAGTTGTCAAGGGTCAACGCCCCCGGGGCAGAACGGAACTTATTCCTACGAGTTCCTAGTTGCAGCTGCAGGTGGGCATGGAGTTTGGATTGTGTACAGAGTACGGAGCATATCATAAAGTGTAGTCACTTTAGGGCGGGAAAATGCCAGCAAAGCCTCCTACCCTCCCAAGAAATAGTCATCAATAGTGTCAAGAGTGAGACAATACGACATCGTGTATTGCTCTTTCTCTTTGTGGGTTTTTATTTTGTCTCTCTCCTAGCCACATATTTGCCATCTTTTTTCTTTTTCCTTTTTTTCTTCTTTTTTTTCCTTGCTTCTTTGCTTCTTTGGGGGCTCTTTTTTCCTTTTTTTGTCTCTATTTCCCTGCCATCTTTCTCAAACATGCAGTTTCACATGCCATTCGCTCTTTCCCTAGTAAGACAGCTTATTCACGTGTAGTTCTCTATGTAGAAGGAGCAGCCCGTAGCTTCCAACTTGACCTGCTCTTCTCCATCAACCTCCACTCTCCCTCCCAGCTCCCTCCTGCCTCCCTCACTTCGCTTCCAGCTGTAAGAAATGCTCCGTATTAGTGCAATTGGCTATCTATACGAGTATGTCTGCCCTGTTTCACTCAGCCACAGGTGGCTCCGTTATGCTGGCAAACGGGGCCGGCTGGCCATCACGTCACGGTATCACTACACCACAGCGTTACAGTGCGGCAAGCATCACAGTCATCAAGCATCAAGCATGGAGCATCAAAAAAAAATTCGCCGTCTCCTGGCTGATTGCTCCTTGATTAAATTGAGTGTTTTAATCATTTTATGGTTGAGTCTATTCTCTTATTTCACCACTGCTCCAGCCTCTTCAGCCCCTCCTTCGCCTTAATTAGCTTTTACGCCCAGCCCTGGCTTTTCCAATACTCAACGGCTGTCAGTGTCAGAGTGTCAGTTAAATGCTGTGACCCGGCGTTGTCTCCATAGTTGTCTTACGCCACATGGAACTGTCAACGACTTGGCCGGGTAAAAAAGACCGATCGATGAGAAAAGTACGCTGTATCGAGATGAAAGAACAATAGAAGTAATCAAAAGAAGTAATTAAAAGTACAGAATAGAAGTAGTGAAAAGAACAATTAATTAATTAAGGCTAACCACAACACCTCGCCATGAAGCAGAACTGGAATACATAAAACAATAAAACAGAGGCCAAATCGCAATAAACACAAAGAGCATCAGTGCAGACAGGCATCACCGATCTCGAAGTGGGAAGGTTTTGCCGGGCTGCATCACGCGCGAGCCGCCGCCGCCACCGGCATTCACGCCGCCCACACCCATCGATTGCGTCATCATTGCGCGCAATTGCTGCTGTCGTCTCTCGACCGGTGCATCGCCTGGGCCGAACGAGATCGCCTGGCCGATGGTGTTCTTGTTGAAACTACCAGTAGTGTCTGCCCGCTTGAGTGTCCCGAATGGGCTCACGGTGCCCTCGCTCAGCCACTGCTGCAGACTAGGCGGCGGCCGTGTCGGGTTATTGGAGGTCGTCGCGGCACGGGACAGCGTGTTGGACATGCCCGTCATCCCCGTGTTATAGATGGACGGCGACACATTTGCGTTGTTGATAGTATTGACACTTCTGGCATTGCCGACTTTGCTGATCTTGACCTCGCGGATCGGGGCTTTGCCGTTGCCGACGAGCTCGCCTACCGACCCAGCAGAGCCAAAGATTGCGAACCCAAAGTCGGCATCACCACTGCTGTCTCTGTCTTCGCGTGGCCGGTAGTCGCTGCTCGGGCGTCTCTTTTCTTCCTTTTCATCGCCAAAAGGGTTGTCCATGTTATTATTGCTATCATTGTTATTATTGTTATTATTGGCATTGTTGTTGGTGTTTGTGCTGGTATTGGTCGTGCCGACAGGTTTTCGAGCCGGCGGATTCTTCAAATCAATAGGGTAGCCATATGCCCCGGCGTTTACGGCGTTACCGCCGCCTTCCGGCTTACCAAACTCTGTCCCGCGCAAGGCAATCAGCCGAGTCCGCCGCCGCTTCTGCTTGCTCTTGTATCTTAGGATCAGGTAAAAGGCGCCAATGGTCAACAGCGACGACCCAAAAAATGTGCCGACAATAGCCACAGCCGCCTGCGTCACAGACACGGCTGTTCCCTGGGCATTCTGCACCTGTGTTGCCGCGTCTGCGCGCGCGACAGTTGCGTCTGCCTGGGCCGACTGCACTTGGGAGGCTGCCGCATTTGCAATGTTGAGAGCGGACGCTGAAGCGGCTGCAATCATGCTCGACACACTGCTCGTAGCGCTCGCGAGGTTCGCGGCGATCACCGAGCTGGCACTGCTCTGAGCGGATGTAATGGCTACTGAAATAGCCGAGGACGCTGACTGCGACGCCTGGCGCGCTGCATCCTGTGCCTGCTGGGCTGACTGCTGGGCCTGCTGGGCCGAAGCCTGCAGCTGGATGACTGACTGGGTCAGGCGGTCGGTCGACTGTGAAAGTTGTGTGACCTGTTGTGCGAGCTGCTGTGAAGTCTGTGATACGAGGCGTGATGCCTGGCTAACTGATGATGATGCAAGCGACAGGGATTGGATCTGGGCGCTCAGCGCGGCAACCCGGCCGTCGTCCTGGCGCGCCTGCAGCAGTGGTAGTGGTGGCAGTATCGGGGCCGGTGTCTGTAATGGATTTCTGGGGGCTACTGCGCCGGGTGCAATTGCATCATTGTTGATGTTGTTTTGTGGTGGTGATGGAACAAGGCGGTGGAATAGCTCTGCTACCTGATCGCTCAGATTTATCTGGTGACTTTGCACAGCTGGTGCTGCAATGCTGTCATCACCATGTCCTTGCTGTATAGCCCACGCCCTCGCCGCCAGCAGCAGCAGTGGTAGCCATACTGGCCGTGCAATCATGTTGCGGGTGGTTGTAGTTTTGTTCGGAACGGTCGCCTGTATGCGTCGTATGGCGATAGTCGTACTTTGGTGTCCCCGAGATGTTTGTTATATCGTAAACAAGTTGACCGAGAAAAAACCATAAGCATGCATCCTCCTGGGTAAATGGGCCGTATATATGAGTGTCAATGTATGACTTGAAGATGAGTAGCGAAAGCTGGAAACGATGTAAATATAGACATTAGGCAAAAAGTAAGAAAGGAAATCACAAGGACAAGACAAGAAAAGTGGGAGGCCAGGCAAGAAAAGAGAAATGTACTTCAGTCGTTATCAGTCAAAAAGCACGGACGGAAATCAGGCAGGAGTCTTTCCGGTGTCCCTGACCATCAGTTCGAGCATCGTGAACCAAGACTGCGGAGATACTCGTGGAATATTTATGCGTTAGCACTAAGGAGTCAGATCACGACCACTCCCTGGTTGACTGACTGGGACCGACTACGGGAGACGGCTCAGTATCAAATGTATGAGAGATATATAGTTGCATTGATGTGGCAGCCCGAGAGAGTCTAGGTCTGGGTGTCCAAGTGTCTGGGTAGGCCTGGGCTGGGCTGATAAGTTTCGACCGCCAGTCTCAATGTATGCCATGATCCTAGACAGTGATCAGGGCAAGATCACATATTTGAAGCTTCCAGGATAACAGTCTTATATCTTGGAGTTGTCGAGAGTTATATCTAACATAAGTCTACTATAGATGACGGGAGCCGTTGAAAAGACACCGCACTATGCACCAGAAGTCAATATAGATACCTCGTGAGAAGAGAAGGAGGCTTTTGAGATGGAGCTCCGTACTGAGTAAATTCGAAGATAAAATGACACTAACATTGAAATCATACATCCTTATTTGTCAGTGCTACTCATTTTGACTAGTCACCTCAACATAGTTTCGTCCCAAGAACCCGGGGTCCGTACACGTCTCATGTGCTGGACGTCTATCACTTTTGATGATTTTTTCTACATTACCAATTAAAGCTTTAACTGGACTTGTGTATTACTTGTTGCTCGTTCCGGATCCGAGTGCATGGGCCATGTCCCGCGTGCATCCATCTTGTCATGTTTTCCATTTCGACAGAAGAGGGACACGCAGAGACGAGATGGTCTGCAACGTTGCCATGGGGGCAATGTGCTCGAGCGAAATGCTTATTTTCTCTCCAGCTTTAAATAAAAGACTGTATATGCAAAGATTGCTTGACTTGTGACATTTCCCAATCATTAAGTGTTGTTACCGCTCTATCCTATTTTTTCTGCTGCCTATCGTTGCACTCGAGAGTATCCTCCGCAAGGCAAACACAACACCTCGAAAGACATGAAAAATAGAATTGCATATAACCTAAAGAATAATAGATGTATAGTTTATTCCAGCCACTATATCAGAGTCAAATAACACAACATTGACATACCCCATCCCCGGCGTTGTCGTGGCTCCAGGCAAGCTAATTTAATGATCGACGTCTCAGACAAGTTTGAGATTCTGCTGGAAAACAAGCCGATATATTCAGGACACGTCAGGTAATGCACTATCTTACTATCAATGTCTGCTGTCTCAAAGGAGATAAGAGAACAGCAATTGCATGCAAAGTCGGCTCCATTGATGGTCTCGCAATGGCAGAGTGTTACTATTGACTCCAAAGTCCTTGACCTTTTAAGCTCGTTCGCGCCATAGCCGCCTTGCGCGCGCTCCATGCATCTGCGTTTATAAAAGATTGATGAATCTCACATGGCTTTTGGGACTAGCTATTCATTATCGGTGGAAGCTTGCTTTTCCCTAAAACTTACGAGTCTAATGGCGATGGTGTGATTCGTGGCAGGGCGAGTTGGTGCTTATCCATCCTCTCATCTTTGTGACTTTCATTGTCATGCCGCGATTCCCATACGTCTGCTGATATAAACTCTACTATATACATTTCCTATCACGTACGGCCATAGATACTGGAAAGCACGGGATCCCGTCCGCTCTCCCCTAGTTAAACCAGTAATCGGCGGATTAGTAGTTGGGTCGGTGACGACCAGCGAATACCCTCTGCTGTACGTTTTTTTCTTCGTGCCATCTTTTTTTGTCAGTGTTCTGCTGTCTTGTTTGCTATTTCGGCTATCTTTCTGCGTTTTTCTTCTTCGTGATGAAGATGCTTCTTACAGAAATTATACCATCTTAGCTTGATATCCTTTATTTCTTAACCTGATAAATACAACGCAGCCGGAACCTTTTCGAGAAACAAAAACACCAGTCAACATTAGTTGATCAGAGGGCCCAAACTGTCCTCTTTCGAGAGCATAGTCAACATCCACCGCCGTACACGCTGCTTTTAACTTGCTGTCCTTTGTCGTCTGCTTGCCGACTGAACAAAATCACGACAATATCCTATTCCATCTTCATAGCCGTTCCCTAGACACCTGCTCTATCCTTCATCCCTCAGCCAAGAATGGTTGAGCGACTCCAATAATACTGCATTTGGCTTTTTGAGCACGACATCTTTCCAATCAATCGCTACCTTCACCACTAGCTTCATCTTTACCACCATAGCTTAGACGGGCAGCTTGAACTTCTTGCCCTTCATCACCTTTTGGTAGTAGATCCAGAAGAAGTCGCTGTAGAGAATGGTCTGAATGACACCGGCAATGATGGCAATCCAGTCCACCTTGTGCGTGGGCTCTGTGACAAAGCGGTAGATCCAGTTGGGAATGTAGAGCGCGCGGTAGAGGCCGAGGGCAAAGATGTAATGCGTGGTGATGGTTTCGGCCTCGCCAGTGCGCTGCAGCATAAACAGCTGGGGCAGGATGGCGACCGACTCGAGCCAGATGGAAAAGGCCCAGAGGATTTCGGAAAAGGTGTACTTGTAGGGAATGAGGATGCCGAGGACGGCAGCACCGCCGAGCAGGTACTCGACGCGGAAGGTGTCGATGCTAGGGTCGTTGGTGGGCTTGTAGGAGGTGGTCATGAGGTAGAGAATGTATCCCTGGGACGAGATGAACAAGATCTTGAACAAGAAGTTGTATATGCTCTCTGTCGAGAAGAGGTCGAGGTAGCGGGTAATGTACACGATAAAGTAGAGGGCCTGGGACTTGAAGGAGATGCCGGAGCAGCTCTTCAGCTGGACCATCTTGTGGAGGAGGATGCCAATAGACACCAGGTGGGAGAGGTCCCCTAGGCAGTTAGTCTTGTGTCGAGGTCTGCATTGCATGGCGATAGCACATACCGAGGACGCGGAAGAAGTTCAACACCATCTTGGCAATCTCACGGGGGTGGACTGAGGGTGGTCGTCGTCAAGGAAGCTTTTAGCTTTGAGGGCGGCGATCTCGGGGGTCGAGCCGGCGTCCTGCCAAAGTATCAAAGGTGCCGTGGGTATAGATAATGCTGCTACTCGGCGGCAGTTGTCAATCGTAGTCAGTAGTCGTCAAAAATCCACCAGATGTTTCGTTACCAGATCGTGACGCTGTGAGGTTGATGCACCAGGCGTGATTATGGCTATTATGGCTATGGCGTGGTACAGCTAAAGGACACGAACGCGACAAGCTCCTTATTGGCTAGGTGAGACATGTGCTGCGCCTGCATTTTACGCATACTCGCATATTACGTAGGGAGCTCCCATTGTGCTGCCGCGTCTCTAGCGCGTTACTGTGGGGCGACATCCCTAACGGGCACTGTAAAGCAGTGGAAGTACCGGCGAGGCTATGATTATGTAACCAAGCAAGATCCAGAGGTTTTCGCAGCATTCAACAAGTACCCCTAACCAAAATTAGTATGCAGACTACTTACTTTGCCATCGGCTGTTCTGGATGTTTCCGTCTTCCGCTATTATTACCAAGCAGGCCATTCCGTCATCAACGCTGCCTGTGGCCTTGTCGTCAAATATATATATCGACGATACTCGGGGTGGCGTTCTGATACAGAAATATTTGTAGTATTTGCATTTCATTTGTTTTTGGTTTGCATTACTAGAAATTTATCATCTGCCATACACATTGACGGCATGGCCGACACTCTATCGCATGGTTGTGGGCATGACCACAGCCATGATCATGATCACGACGACAATCTCGAGCATCATGGAACTGACAATTTCGCTCACGAAACTCTGTCCGAGATTGCCCTCTCGCACGCGGGAAAGACTTGGACAATTAAACTACCACTGTCGGCTACAGTTGAAGAAATTGCCCTCCTCTGCGAGAATGAACTCTCTGGGTCTGGGACGGCAGATGACGCCGAGACAGCCGACACTACAAAGACTGCCTATGTGGTCAAGAAACTGATCGCACCGCCGCCCGTGGGCCTCTTGAATATCGACAACGATGCACACGCCAAACTATCCGTCGAGGAGCTCCAGCTGCGCCTCTCCAAGAAGACCTCTACGTCTTCCGCTTCCACTTCTACATCTACACCTTTACAAAACACGCCGATAAAACTCCGTGTCATGGCATCGTCGGTCTCTTCGATTGCCGCCCTCAAACACTGGTCTGATACGGCAAAAGCCCGCGCTCAGCGCCTGCAGGATCTGCGCCGGCGCGCCGTGCCCGCTCGCACCACCCAGCGCTTCGGCGGCGACGACAACGGCGGGTTTACGTTTGGTGACATCAAACCGCTGCCGCACCTGCCGCAGCCCGAACGTGCCCTCGCCTACCTGCACCGCCTGCGCGACGACGTCGGCATCCGCCGCGTCATGCGCGCGCACCAGTACCGCGTCGGCTTGCTAACAGAAATGGACCCGCAGCAGTACACCCAGGAGAGCATGGACGGCGTGACGCGCGTGCTGGGCCTGAACCGGAACCGGGGCCAGGTGATCGAGCTGCGGCTGCGCACGGATGTGGGCGGCGGGTACCGCGACTACAAGACGGTGCGTCTGACGCTGTGCCACGAGCTGGCGCACAATGTGCACAGCGACCACGACAAGCATTTCTGGGCGCTGTATCGGCAGCTGGTCAAGGAGGTGGGCGCGGCAGACTATATCGGAAATGGCGGACGGGTGCTGCTGGACGGTGGGCGCGAAGGACAGTATGCGCCTGGGCGTGATGACGATGAGGACGAAGGCGCAGGGGAAGATGATATCGGGCATGTGGACGGAGGCGGCTGGACGGGCGGCACGTTTGTCCTCGGCAGCGGTCCAACCACTGGACAATCTGCGACAGGTCCGTCGGCAGCCACGTCGTCATCGTCTTCATCTAATCCATTGACTGAAAGAGAACGCCGAGCGCGGGCGGCCGAGGAGCGGTTACGGAGGATGGGCGGCGGTGCCAGCGGGCAAGACAGCTCGAGCACCAATTAGCTGCAGTTGATTTTTGAGCAATTCCATTCATGATACCTAGCATTAGACGGCGTTTAGCATATTTGCGATTATGATTTTGTTTAGTATATATTTCACTTGGTACATATTGACACTTGATGAGAATGCACAACATGTATGTCTTGGTATATCATGGGGTATCTAGACCAAGAAATGAATAGCGAATAACCAATAGCTAATACACAGGAGAAACATTCAAAAAAGAAAAGACAACAGACCAAGCCATATATACAACGGTCCTGTGTCTGTCTCCCAGACGCCATGAATGCAAATGATATAAAACGCCGGCCCCGAAAGAAAGGCCCCAACAGTAAGGGGATGAAAACAAAAGCAAGACTATCAAGCCGCCGGCTTCTTGCCTGTCACAACTTCGGTCATTTTGTTAGCGACCTCGTTCAGCTTGGCCTGGGCGAGAGACGTCTTCTCCCACTCCTTGGTCTCGGCATTCCATCTGTGGCTGTTTCTGTTAGTATATGCTTTTTGGATTTAGATTCGGAGTATTTTGGAAAAGCTTACCCCTCCCACTCAGTCGTGACGAGAGCCCTTTGGCCGTACTCGTCCGTAAGCACCTTGTCAAAGGAGTACGGGATCGTCGCCGGCACACCCTCAAACTCGGTCTCGCGCATCGGATAGAGCTCGCGAGTCCGGTAACGGTGAAAGTTCTTGCAACTCCAGATACCCGGTGTCCGCTTGGGCTCGCGTTCGGCCAGGCCGGTAATGTCGATGAACATGCCATTGCTCATGTCGATCCAGCGCGCGTCAATGATATTGAGACCGTCACCGCGCGGCAGGCCGTGGTTGGGGTTGATGTCCAGCAGATACTCCTTGACAATGTCCTCGCCGGTGCTATCGTCGTGGTAGCGGTACGTGTGCGTCGTGCGGTTGTAGTGCTTAGCCATGTAGAAAAGTGTGACGTCCGACACCTGGACGTCCACATCATAGTCCCACGGCATGATCTTGCCGTTCCACCACCATCCGAGCAGCGTGCCGTGGGCCAGCCATGTCTCGATGCCGAGGGCGCGGAAGGTGGTCAGATACGAGCGGATGAGGTGGCGCAGAGCAGGACGGTGGTCGTCGTAGTTGACGAGACCCTTGAAGTAGCGGGCATCATAGTGGCCGAGGTTGTTGTCGCTACCAGGCTCGTGAAAGTACTTTACGCCCTTGACCGGGCGCTTGGGCGGCGTGCGTCTCTTAGAAAGGGTTTCTGGTGATGCTGGTGGCAGATCAAGTGACTCTGGTGACTCTGGTGTTTCTAGGGGGGGCTTGACTGCTCGTGACTTGAGCGAAGATGACTGTGCTTGTGACGAGGCATCGTGCTGTAATGATGCAAATACGGGAGAGAATAAGAAAAGGGTGGCGAGGAGAAGAGGGAGGATGGAGCGAAAGGATGCCATCATGGGTGCGGATGAGAGCACCAGAAGTGCGTATCTATGTTGCTTATAAGTTGTTGGGTAGCTGATACTGCGTATTCATATGAGTCGTAAGTCGTCGTCGGCTGTCTGCCGTGAAGTTGCGCCGCGGTCGCGTGCCGAAATCCAAGCAATCCAATGTCCAAAAGATATTATTTACAGAGATAGAGGAGGCGAGAGGCGACGAGGTAGACGAGGAGAAAGAGGATATGAGGAGACAAAGAAAACAAAAGACGGCAAACAGAAATCAGTCCTGTCGAAAAGTACAAAGCAAACAATCAAAAGACAAAGACAGACTGAGGACAAAATAAAGAAGAGGCAGAAAGGACGGTAGATAAGGACAGACAGACAGACGGACAGACAGCGTCATAATAATGCCCAGAGATGAAAGAAGGCACACGCAACGAGGCCAAGATTATCCTCAATTCGTACGGTTGACGTACGTAGTCTCCCGGTGCACGGCAAGCCTAAACGACAAAATAAATACGGGGACGCCTACGTAGACGGGCAGACTAAGAACTAAAGAAGGGCTATAACGAGGAAAGAAGACTACAACTAAAAGGAAAAAGCAAAGAGCGCCAGGGCTGGGCAGGTACACAAGACAACTGCAGACAGTGTGAAAAACAGACCCTGGCCCACCTGCTGATTGAAGTGTCTTTGCATCCTGTTTTCTCTGGCACGATAACATGGGGAAGGGATAGGTGTAGGAGTAGGGCAGGCAAGTGTTGGAAAACATGGAAACAACAACGCATAGACACAAGACGTGGAATGAAAACTGAGCCACAAAAGACTACTTTTTTACTATGGATTTATTTTTGTCTTTTTTGAACAAGAGTTTTCTACCATCGCCCATCGTCTCATGTGTCTCTCCCCTCCCGCAGAAATGCAGACTCCTCTGCAAGCATACGTAAGTCTTGGCGCTGACGACAGTGCAAAAAGAAAATGGCCGCACGGAGTACACGGCACACGACACTAGAGATAGAAGGTGAGAAGGTGGGAAGGGTATCTTTATTGCTCTTACGCAGCCGCTTGTGAACATGGTGTGAGGTTGTCAAGGTTGTCAACGAAGGGACGACAGAGCGGCTGCATCGTTCCTTCTTATCTCGGGTCTGCTTCCTTTTTCTCTCTCCTCACTATTTTCCTGTTCTCTAGATCATTGTTATGCTTATAAGAATATGGATTGATTATATGAAAGTTGGACTAAACTCCAATAATCCCACTCATTCATTATCCATACACAATCCAATCTTGAAGAAATGAGCACACGCTCAGCCTGTTAGATCTTGGCACTGGCACTTGGGAACACCAAGCCCACCCTCTGCCAAGGCTGCTTTCTATGGCTGTTATCTTACCACAGACAGGGGACACTCACTATAAAGATCGTATTCTAGCCTATTTAGAAGACGCCCTTTTTTGTACTTCTTTAAGCTGTTGTACGGAATGTCGCGTGTCCAGCGCAGCTTCTCGTCTCGCTCCAAAGAGGGAAGAGTCGAAGATGCATCAAACCGGTTTTGCCCTATTCGCTTAGAACCCGTTGGTGCTGCTTGTCTTATTATATGCGGCACAGTTGACAGCGGGAGACGATCGCGCTTTCCTTGTCATAGAAATAACACGTCTTACAAGAATGCCAGCCCTACTGTGCCTCACACTTATAGTGCATTTCAGCTAGTCTGTAATAAAGTGTTATTCTATACTACGATACTACGACACTACACCTGATAAGCTATTCAGCTTCTATGCCGCACAAGTTTGTGCCTTCATCGTAGAACAAATAGGACTATGACAACGGAGATGGACGGCTATCAAGCGAGCCGCCAGCACAAAAGATGCTAGGGACGTGTCTACGAGTCTGTCGACGCGCGTCCGCCACTGTGTGTCGCAGATAACCGCGGCGCATTCTTTTATTAGTCCTTGTTTACAGTAGAAGTGGTTGGCACCCCTCATTGTGTTGGGTTTGGAGGCAGAACGCATCCTTGCACATTGTAGAAACCTGTTACGCTGTTACACTGTTACACTGTTTCTTGTTTTGACTCGATCTATCAATCACTCCTGACTATCATCTTCAAGAATTGAAGGAAAGGGCAAGGCAATGGAGACCCAATGCAACAAAGATGATGCAAGGGAGAGGAAGACTGAGATGCAACAACTGGAATGGCACTGTACTGAAGAAGAAAAAAAAAGAAAAAGAAAGCAGCACACGGGTCAGAGACAGTCCCGGCTTGGCGTAGGTCGAAAGTCATTACAGTTGCAATCGGACGGGATACCAAATGCCAATTGGCAGTGAATCTTTTGCACACCACACACGACATGCGATATCTCGCCTACTAATCAGCTGCTATGTACTTGTGCTGCGCTTGCAGGCTTGGTGCTGACTGTGACAAGAAACGCCGAGACAAAGACGGAGACTCAAATTACAAGCTCGCGTGCCGGTTTGCCGGTTTAGTTGCGACTTTCCAACTTTTGAGCTCGAGAGGAAGGCCGCAGGTTGTATCGCAATTGCAGAGTTGCACTCGGGCATTTATAGTTTATAGTGTAGATGGCATTGTTCCTTTCTAGTCAGAAGACGAAGCTATTCTGTTGAGCCAACTTGAAACATGTGCGAGTTGGTGACTATCTTATTGCTTACACACCACAGCAAACAACACTCAATCAACTACGACTAAAGTTGAAACTAAACGAAGCTTTATTACTTAGTCCCGAGTCCATAACCACAACCGTAATCATAGCCATGATTATAATCGTAATCATAACTGAATCATAGTCAAAATATGTGACCCAGATCTGCCATACAGCTAAGCACATTATAGCATCATTGAGGCTGGTGTTTATTATGCATTATACAGAGCTTACTCTATTTACAGAGTAGTGTCTCGGCCAAGTTGTACAGCACTGTTGTACTCTGTATCACATTGAAGCGAATCTCGATTGATTCCACTATATTGTCTACACTCCGATCAGCCAGGCGCTGCAATCATCTTGCCATACTCAAACCCCAACTTCTCTCCCGGTATCATCTTAACTCGCATTGCTTCTTTTCTTTTTCTCTCTATTGTAGCTCAATCACATCTCCCCCATCCAGTCTTTTTGCTGCTAATAACAGGATTTGTAAGATTTCCTGGAACCCCCTTTTCAATTTCATCAATTTCTCAAATTTCCCCTTTCTACCATCTCCACAAAACACGCGTACCACGGAGGCGCATGTACCCCGTAGGATTTACTAAGTATCTGGTCAGAGACCTTGCACATGTAACTCGCACTGCGTCGACGACTTTCTGGCTGTGCGGAATAATACGTCGTAAGTCGTTCTAGAAATAGGTACGGGGCTAACGACAGGGCGAGGCTGTTTCTGCCCTTTTTGTCTTTCTAGCAAATCACGTTTCACTCTTTGATCTTGTTTGCGATAATCAGGATAATCAAGATAGTCAAATGCCTTTGCCGCTTCGTTGCTGCGACACCAAATTCGTATTTTGATACTTGAGTCATCGGCTGTGGTATTATGCAATTATTTCGCTTCGTGTCATCATGATTGCTCGCCGTTGGCCATAACAACGTCGTCTGATGCATCCTTGACTTTGACGGCTGCTTGGGGAGCATCACCATTCTTCAATTCCTCGTCCGTCTCGTCATCCTCCTCGTCAGCCCCATCGTCGTGCCGGTACACATTGATCCAACCGTCTTGACCGCAGCTGGCCATGGTCGCACCGCAAACGTCTACCCAGAAACACACGCCGCCCCGGTGTGCTCCGCGCAGGCGCTGCACAATAGCCTTGGTGCCCACGTCCCACAGCACGACATCGCCATCCTCGCTTGCTGCCGCCACAAACGGGCGGCTCTCTCTGTGGATTCCTTTGGCCTTGTCGGCCTCGGTCTGTGCCAGCACGCCAAAACAGCCGCCAATCGAAAACTGCTTATTTGTGTGACCTTGGTACGTCTTCTTGACGATACTCGGCTGTGCCACATAGTCCCACATGCGGATGCACGAGTCCAGGTTAGATGCCAGCACGTAACGCCCGTTTGGCGAGAAACATACATTCGCGACCGCCGGGTTGTCCTCGTTCAGCAGCAGCAGCGTTCGTAGGCATTGGCCCGTGCCTGTGTCCCATATACGGATCAGGCCGTCCGTTGAGCAGCTCACGACCAGTGTGCCGTCGCAGCAAAAGTCAATGCCGCTGACGGGGTCGCTGTGGGCCGGCAGACTGCGCATCAGCCGGCCCGCGCGCACGTCCCATAGAAACACCGCCTCATCGTAGCTTCCACTGGCCAGAATATTGCCCTTGGGCGAAAATGCCAGACAATAAACGTAGTTGTGGTGGCCCAGCAGCGGCAGCCGCGTGCCGCGCGCGCCGTTGCCATTGTTCATGCTGTTGGCGCTGCCGTTGCCGTTGGTGCCGTTGATGCCCTCGCGCAGCTGACGGCGCGCATACCGCACCGCATTAGCTGCTGCTGACGGTACCGATGTACCGTGTCGCTCCTCGAGCAGCTCGGATACGCTGATGTTGGGGATCGTCGACTCGGCACGGCCGTGTGCGGGCTCCGACGTCACGCGGTCCCATAGCCGGATCGCTTTGTCGTCGGAGCCGGTCGCCAGGGTGTTGGAGTCGGGGCTCCACGCGAGGCACGACAGGCCTGCTACATGGCCCACAAGAGTCGTCATGTGGTCGCCCGTGGCTGCATCCCAGATACGTGCCGTGCCGTCTGCTGAAGCCGACGCGATCCAACGTCCATCGGGCGAGATGCGCACTTGCGACACCGGCCCATCGTGGCCGCGCACCTGGAAGACGCGGCGGTAGTGTGGTCGTGCCGAGTGGCGCCGGCGACGCTGCTTGTCCCCTCCACTTTTTGCTTTTGTGTTTGCTGTTGTGTTTGTATTCGTATCGTCTTCCATATTTGGCGGTGACCTTGATCGTAGCCGCGGTCGTGACTCCATCGAGTTGGACCTTGATCGTGACAGCGAACTTAGCCGGCTGTCTGAGCGCGCAGACTGAGAATTGTATGGGCTCGGTGATCGTACTCGTGGTTGTGATTGCGATTGCGACTGTGGCTGTGCTTGTGGTTGAGCTGGTGCTTTTGAAGAGGTCCGTGACGTCCAGATGGCGCCGTGAAGCTGGGCTGATGGTGAATCGGTCGGGTCTCGTACGTGCCGTTGCGTATCGGTATCGCTGTCTTCGTGTGGTGTTGGCTGAATCCTGAGTGTCTGCTTCTTGGCAGCCAGCCCGCTGTTGTCTTCCGGCCCGACTTTGCGCCGTTTTGCTGGACTGTCGTCAACTGCGACCTCCAACGGTGCCATTGTGGCGGTTTGAAGCTGTGTTTGCGGTGGCTGTTGTGGCTAGAGAAGTTGCAGTCGGTGTTTGAGTGCCATACAATCCACTGTGGTGCAGTCGTGTGAGCGGATATGCAATGTATGTCGAAAAATATCTAAAGCAGCACTGCTCGTCTGCGAAAAGCACGAGCTTGCTGCTATGACCAAAGTTGAGGTTCGACGTGAACGAGCTCCATTTGGCGTGGCGGCGTCCAAAAGTAAAGTGGGGTATCCATATCCGGAGTGCTCACACGTGATGCCAACGTCGGTCTAACACCACCTACACCACCAGCATGCTTTTTACTCTGAAAGTGAAATCAGAGAGAGTAGGTAGACGGGCCAAAATCACAATCAAAAATAAAAGCATAAAAAAAAACGTACAGCAGAGGGTATTCGCTGGTCGTCACCGACCCAACTACTAATCCGCCGATTACTGGTTTAACTAGGGGAGAGCGGACGGGATCCCGTGCTTTCCAGTATCTATGGCCGTACGTGGAAGATGACTGTTTGGCAAAGTATATATAGTGTATTCATCTTCTGAATTCTACAGTTTGATACTGTTTTTAGATATTTTTTAGAAATATAATAATTATACTAATATAATAGTAAGATAATAATATAACTATCAAGATTTTTTTAGAAAGAAAATCCTGTACTGGTTCAGGTTAAAACACTTTATCATAAGTAATTAGATAAAATGTAAAAAGCAAAGAAGGACAAAAAACTCATAAAATATGTTGAGAGAATTACATTATAGTTTTATAATTGGATGATATGATACTTGTACATGCTGAAACTCAAAACAGACAAAGACGATGCCTCGCTTTCCTATAAATGCATAAAGGCCTGCGCCAAACATTACATAGAACATAGTTGTATACCGAAACGAAAATAGTTTATTGATACCTTTGCCGTGAAGGCCCTCGCGAGATAGGCGGTGTTGGACCGGCTCGCAGAATAGATGTCCAGTCGCTGTCTGATCCGATGCGACTATGCCGGGACAGACGGATATCGGAAACCATTCCGGGAGTACTGAGCACCCCGTTGTTGTTCAAAGTCGATGAAGCCGATAAGATCCGATGCTGTCGACGTATAGTCTGATTTGGTACTGTGGCAATGTCTTCTTCGACGACTTCAACCTCCACCGTCTTGATAATCCCGCGTGGCCAAAACGATTGCTGGCTTTCAAGCAGCTCCTCAGGATGCGACCGTTTTCTTTGGCTCCCTTGAAGACCACAGATGCTTGCCACACTTGTCAGGCCTGGGAGAGTCGGGAGACTTGGGAGACTCGAAATGCCGGCAGGAATTGCCCTGACGCCACGATTGAACACTGCCATTGCATCGCGTATTGTCCGCAGAAAGGTGTTTGTTGTCTCCACTGCCGGCTTGTTGTTCACAGAAAGGCTGTAGCGTTGCTGAGGCTGAGATTGGATGGCACTGGTTTGTGACGCCTTGTCAACAGTGCTTGGGCGGCTATCATGGTTGGCTTTTCGTGGGCCTTCAATAATGAAGTCGCTGTCGCTGTCATTATCAGTGGTAGTGTTAACGTCAGCACCCTTTAGACCATCTACTAGTCCGGTACTGGTTTCAAAGAGCACATTGCTAGCTTGCGCTACAATAGCAGTACCGTCAACTGAACTTGTCTGGCGCTGCATCTTCCGTTGGACGGCCGACTGTCTCGGCGAGCAAAACAGCGAGCCCACCGGCAGAATATTAGCCGCGACGATGCCAATAGTTTGTTCGATAATCGACAGGACAGTGGCAAAGAAAGTGCCAAACGTAAAAACACCAGTGACAGTTCGAGATGTCTCGTATGTTCGTACTGTCGCAAAAATAGCGGCCCTGATATGTTAGTCCACAGTGGGTGACATTGCTAAAATAAAAGAAAGGCAGACTCACAAAAGACTCAGACTTGACAAAAAGTAAAAGGGCCACCGCATATGCTGGTAAAATTCGAGATCCTGCACAATCATAATGGGAAACAGTGACAAAAACAACCACCAAAAGACAGAAAAGGCGCCTTGCAGGTAGCCAATATTGAGTTGCACACTTGGGTCCCAGCACTCTCCTTCTACTGCCGGGTCCCACAGCTTGGCCAGCGGGCGGCACTGTAGATTGGTAGTGAGCGAAAAGGCAAAGTTCAGGACGGCCATGAGCAGAATCTGGCTGGCAAGCAGGATGCGGCATTGCTTAACAGTGCCGACGAGCCGGATGAAGAAAAGACAGACCGAGATCTTGGCGAACGTGGTGCCCATAATGTACCAAGGCTGACCGAGCCAGTCGAGTTCCAAGGCACGCCGACCGCCGTCGGCCGCCATGGACATGGAAGAGCCCTCGACAATGGTGAAGATTATTCCGACAAAGCCTACGGCGGCAGCTACTGCTACTACCCAGTCGTCGAGGTATATTTGTGGCTTTCGGGTAGATCTTGATGTGTTTTCTCGACAAATGAGAAACCGGGCAAGACATGTCGAGAGGGCAAATACTTCTGTCGTGATGGATATGGCGAGAAGGACCGGCCCTCTTGACAAGTCGGCAGTGGAAGTCATGGCCACAGGGCCGGGTCGATGTCGGTGGCGTGTTGGTGGTGACTTGTGTATAGTGTATCATGAATTAGTATTATGTATTATGAATTAGGTTCTATGTATCAAGGAGCTGAAGGTAAGATGAGGCAGCTGACACTATATCTAAAGAAGTATCAGAAACAAAGAAATATATACTTGACACAGATAGACGGCGTGGGGAGTGCGGGATGTACAGTGTATTAGGATGGGGATTTACCAGTCATTTATCCGACTGTGAGTTGACAGACGTGTGGAATCGAAACTCAAACCAAGGGCTGATGACAACCAAAGACGGACTACTCTGCTGAGGAAAACACAAGGAAAAAAGGAGAATTCTTTCTCTGATTCTTGGCTCAGGCAGAGAATCAGAGACAGGCAAAGAACAGAATATGAAACTGAATTCAAAGATACGAAACCAAACAAGGTCGACCGGCTTTGTGTGACACGGAAGGATGATGATCACGGAAGATAAGGGGGATGCGTAGGGCCGCAGCAGACACCAGTGCTGCCATGCGACTAATGAGGCGGCTGCCCGATTCCTGGGAATATAGCATCTATTAATGTAAAACTTTATTTTTCGAACGGAGCATGACACGACGCAATCATTGCTTGCGTGGGGATACTGAAACAGCAAAAGGTGGCCTCATCGACATTCAAGTTGTGGTATCGACCCAAGTCACGGAATGGCAGGTCGCCTTCGGTGGGGGACATTGTATTTGACATTGTATTCACTTTTATTATTATAGAACTATGCCATAAGATATCATCAAGAAATGCGCATCGTGCCCGGCTTTGGGTTGTGTGATCGCCGTGGATAGAAGTTGCGCGGAACAACCTGAGACGTGTGAGATGCGGAGATGCGGGAGAACCAAAGTGCACGAAGCAGGACAGTCAAGGTTTGAGAAAAACAATAATTAGCACGTCAATATTGTTCAGGTTGTCAACACGGTCACATGCGGTACCAAAATCTCAAGTGTTTACGGTAAATTAACAATGCGATGGTTTAGACAAGCTATAATACAGTTTTCTGAAGATGAAAAGCCAGTAGTAAATACGGAAGAGAATATGGCTACCCTGAGCGAGGTAGAGACACTTGGGACTTAGAAACGGGACTCGACCTTGGTCGCAGTGTCACCCAGAGCCCAGTCGCTCAACTTGGTCTTGCTGCGCACTGCCGCCGCCTGCGCCAGCGTAAAGCCCTTGGCCACAGTGGCCGGGTTGTAGCCCAGCTTGTTCTGCTTGCCCACGGCCGCGTCGTCCAGCTGTGTCGCCTCCTTGCCGTCGGCACGCTTGTAAACCGTCACCACGGCCGCACCGCCCAGTCCCAGATTGTGCTGCAGCGCATACTTTGTGTGTGGCACGGCCCGGTTGTTGGCCCAGCCCCGGAGGTGCCACACGAGCTCGGCGCACTGCGCAAGACCTGTCGCACCCAGAGGGTGGCCCTTGCTGATGAGGCCGCCCGACGGGTTGACGACATACCGGCCGCCGTACGTAATATCGCCCTTGCGCACAAGCTCAACGGCCTTGCCGCGCTTGCCGCCGACGCGGCCCTCAGGTAGACCAATGGCATCAAGAGTGACCATCTCGTTGGTCGAGAAGCAATCGTGCAGCTCAACGACCTGGACATCGTTGGGCGTGATGCCGGCTTCCGTAGTGGCTTGGCGTGCGGCCTGCTCGCTCATGGCGTAGCCCATCAGGTCGACGGCACTGCGCGAGAACAGGGTAGGGTCGTCCGTGGCCATGGACTGGCCGGCAATGAGCACGGCCTGGCTCTTAAGGTGCGGGCGCGCATCCAAGAACTCCTGTGACACCAGCACAGCGGCGGCGCCACCGTCCGAGGTCGGGCAGCACTGCAGCTTCGTGAGGGGTCCGTGAATAGTAGTGGCCTGCATGATCTGGTCGCGCGTGTAGACGTCCTGGAACTGCGAGTATGGGTTCTTGACCGAGTGTTCGTGGTTAATGCGGGCAATTTCGGCAAAGTCCTCGGGCTTGGCGCCGTGCTGCTCAATGTACTCGAGACCTGCGTTGCCAAACATTTGTGCCGCACTAGGTGCCTTGGTATAGCCGCGCGTCGCGCGCACCATATCCGTCGTCGTTGATGTCGGGCTCGTGCGGTCGTTGAAAAAGGTCTGCAGACTGCCGGGCATCATCTTCTCAAAGCCGACGACGAGGATGCAGTCGGCGCCGCCATTGGCGATAATGGTGCGACCAAGATAGAGACCAGTCGAGCCGGTCGAGCAGTTGTTGTTCACATTGTAGATGGGGATCTGGGTCATGCCGAATTGGTAGAAGACGCGCTGGCCACACGTCGAGTCGCCGTAGCAGTAGCAGGCGACGCCCTGGTCGACCTCATCATAGTTAATCTGGGCATCCAGCATAGCCTTGACACCAGCCTCGAAACCGAGCTCGGTGTAGTCGACCTTGCCGCGGGGCTTGATGAACTTTGTCATGCCCACACCGAGGACGTAAACGGGCTGCTTTGGCTTGACCATTTTGACTGGCTGTTGAGGCAGTCTTGCTTGTGCTTGGATATTTTGAAGTGATGTAGGTAATATGATGTAGATGAAGCTAAAGAGCAACGTATGTTAACAAGAGAGCAAGATCACGACTGTAATGAGAATAATATAGAAATGATCAACAGATGATACAAGATTGACGTCGAAATGTAATCGTATATAATCAGTATGCTCCTACCGAGGAACAAAATGGGTAGTGACGTGCGGAGGTGGCCAGGAAAAACAATAATGAGTCGTTGTTTGTCAGCTGCAACAGTCGGAGAGTTTGGACTAACAAGATCTAACAAGAGTCGACTGACTCGAGATATATTACGGCTGATTCGCAGTTAGGCTTGTTTAGCTGCCTTGCGGGGAACTACTTTATGCGGAGAAAGCCGAGGCACGCTCCATTGGTGCCACAGCTAGAAGGTGTGGTTGTAGTTGTGCGACCCCAAGACGCTGGCCCCGCTCATTGCCGCCGCTACGGGCTGCCCACATTCCAGGGCCCGTTCTTGCCTCTCCTTTCTCCTCTTCATCTTCACAATAGCCTGCCTCGAAGCCGGGGTAATAAATCACGTGGTCATACAGGAGTGGAAGGAGGTGAAGGTAGCTTGTAGAAGGAGCAGAGTCTAGGTGTTTGCTGGCAATCGACACGTGAAGATGCTAGATGTAGGGGTACATCGAGTATCAAATCTGTAATTCTAATATGATGCGATGACGTTAAGCCTTGGCTCCCCGATAACCCATGCCAGATCCAAAGATTACCAGTGCCAGTACCAGTGCCAGTAGCAGTGCCGACCAGGGCTTTATATCCAGTCCGGTGCCAATGGGGCTTACCCCCCAAAAATAAACTATATCCAAGTCCGTATCTACATAAATCGCGTGTCGTATATACTCTATAAATATTGCTGTATCATCTCGTATGTCATGATACCTTTGAGCTCGTTTCGTGTTTTACCCAATAACTAATTTGACTCCCAAAGATCCCAGAAGCCGGACTCCCACATATCCGACTCCTCCCGCTGCTCGCGCGGACGGTACCACTCAGTATGCCCAATTGCGGCGCGGATTACCTGCGACGTGTGTCCTTGTAGCTTGTTGACGCACGTATCAAGAACACGCCCAATCTGAGACCGAATATGTTCGTTGCGCAGTGCTTGGTCGGCGGCCGGCATTACTGTTCCCAGGACAGTAGCAAGTGCGATAACATCCCGCAGATCAAAACTCAGATCGTTGACTAGGCGTGCCAGGTTCTCGATCGTATGCTCCACAGTATGAATCATATAGGCCGATGACCAAATGAGTGGAACACGCACACGACGACGAGGCCGCGGCTTCTCCTGCGTATTGTGATAGCCGCTTAGGCCATCGCCTTCCCGCCTTGGGATCTGGGGTGGTGCGGGTGTCGGAAGCCCTTCTGCCTCGACTGCCTGGCTGATGTAATGACAGATGCTGAACGCAGCCTGCACAATGTCGTGGCGCAGAATGACATAGTACATGTGGCTGACGTCAGCGAATCCTGGCATCGTAGGATCCAGTTCTTTCATGTACGTCAACATCGCCATGGATGATTTGAGGTAGATGTCGGAAATGGCCGAAGGCGGTGGACACTCCTCCGATGCACTCAGCGCAAATGGGCGATACAGTGCCAGAAGTGGCCGACGCACGTGCATGTCGAGAATTGCGCGCATGCGCCATTCCTTGTACTTGTTCTGGCTTCCAAGCGCAGGGTTGCGCGGGAACAGGCAATTAATATCATCCAGTGCCTTTTCGAGCTCGCCGCCTACAGCCAAGACTTCGCCGTAGTCAGTCAAAGAGTCGACGTGACACAGCAAATCACTCGCGCGCATCCGCAGTGGAAGCGTGTCAGCGGCGAACCGCTGCATCTGGCCCTCTGTGTACTGGTCCATGGGCTTTGCTGGGGGAAGTGCTGGCATTTCGGGGTAGAGGTCAGCATCGTCGAGGTTTCGCGGTGGATGGCAAGTAAACTCGCCTGGCCTAAGCGCACTTGGCAGGTTTGATGCAAGGGAAACATGAAGGTCCATGTCCATGATGGTAAACCAAAGCTTGCGGCGGCACTCGGCCTGGAAGGGTGAGATATCTGGCGCGAATTCCGATGCATCACGGTGCAGTCCCATGACCATAGCCATGCGCGAGATCATGCCAAGCTCTGCCCAAATTCGCTGCGACTGCGGCGAAATCATACGCGCAGCATGTAGAAGTAAGACCTCTGTCTGCAAGATGTTAAAGTCTGCAGACGGCTTCCCACGAACAGAGTCCAGCCAAGAGCGCACCAGTGCACATGCCGTGGGAATATGCACGCCGTCCGAACGGTCTATAGACAGACCCTTAGACTCGGCCTCGAACCGCGAACCGATGCAGAGAATTGCCAGGTAGCGGGGTAGGAAATCTTCCGTGACGCCGCCTTGTGACAGGTTCAGACCATGCGCCCAGTATCGCTCGAGCTCAGCTTGAAATGTCGGTACATGAACTACACGGTATAGGCCTTCGGAGACGTTGACGTAGCCGTAAAATAACCGATCGCATATGTCGCGACGCGGGATGACATCTGCCATGCGCTTGAGTAGCGGCATCATTGAGTCGACGTAGACTGTGATCGGTTTCAAAATTGCCGAATGTTCTTCTTGAAGTGCGTTATAGATCTGTTCGAGTCGCCAGAAGAGGTCGCCTGCGCTGTGCCGTTTGGCCGGATCGGCCACAAAATCTTTTGCGTCGTCAAACTAGAGTCAAAAGCCGTGTTAGTCTTGTTCCTGGGTCTTAATCGTAAATCCAAATGATCCTTCTGTATAACAAAAGACCACGACGTCAACATGCAGAGCTGCAATAATAAATGGCGGCAACAGAATAAGAGAAAATAAATGACAGATAACATACCAGATTTAGAAGCACTCGAGTGCTATTTTGTCCAAAATAGCGTGTTCTTGTGCCCTGTCTTCCCTTAACGCTCATTGAACGCATTGTAGTTGACGACGCGTCAATCACTTGGTGTCGCGGATCTCCAGGATGATAACGGTGAAGCTGCGACAACATCGAGGAAGAGGGAAATGGCGGAATAGCTGTAAGAGCGGATGCATTTTTGGCAAGTAATAGCTTTTCCAAACGCTCCATACGGGCCATGAACTCCTTGGTCAGAGCAGCCGTGTACTCGCGAAGCTCATCGCCGTTTAGAGACATCCAGTGCTCAGGATTTTCAAGGGTGTTTGATATTTGCTTCATAGCCGGCGGCGGGCCTGAATTGGAGATCACCCCTTGCGAGGCTGTGGGGGACGGTGCCGATACGGCGATTGATGCAGTCGAAACGGAAGGAGCGGGTTGTATGTTGGGAACAACTGGGCCCGATTGCTGAATCGAAGTAAGACGGCCGCTATAGCGAGACTGCGCATAATCGCTTAGAGGTGGAGGATTGAAGCCACTATGTGTCACAGGCGGTGTTGGGTTTAAGAGGATGCTCAGAGACGAATTTGACGGTGGGTGAGTAGAGCCATAGCTAGGTCCTCGGCTGGGGAGAGGACCTGGACCAGGACCTGGTGTCGGTGTAGAGCTGCGGCCTTGACCTTGTCCATGGCTTGAGCTGGGACCCGAACTGTTAGATTCGGAAGGGTTTGGTCTTTGCCCGCTGATAGATCCATCCATAGATGGCCTGCTGAGGTGACGCTGCTGTTTGAGTGGCCGTTCGTCTGTAGAGCTACCTGGTGCAGATTCATCTTCCGCTTCAGATCCTTCCGAGCCCTCGGAATCGCCATTGGGATTGTTAGGGTCATTGCTTCTTACCCCGGATTCTCCACTCCCCGTGTCGCCATTACCGCTACTGCTCCCGTATGTACAAACGCGGTAAGACGACCGTTGGCATTGCGAGCAAGGACAACGCCGGTCGCATTTTAGTTTGCGCCTCCGGCATTCTGTGCATGATTTGACAGGTCGTGGCCGCTTGACAGACTTTGGGTGCCAACTTGCAACGTCGAAAACAAGATTGGCAGCTCCCTGGGTTGAGTTTGGCGACGGCGGTCGCGGTAACTGCTTGGCGTTGCCTGATGGAGGGTCGTCCATGGTGAATAAAAGGAAATGAAAATTGGGAGCGTCGGGATCGGAAGATTGCATGAAAACTAGCCCTCTAGGCAGCTGACGTCCCAGGTTCAAAGCCGAAAGAAGAAGAAAGTATAGAAATAGTGAAGGGTGAGGAGTCCCTTGTGTCAACAATCAAAAGAGTCAATTGTTGCAAGTGGCGCATGTAACCTGTTTTCTGTAGTATATCTGCAGTATCATTCATATAAGAGATACAGTAGTATCGCAAATCTGACAAAGAGTCTCAAAGTCTATATCTGGTATGATATGCTGAAGTAGTGGCCCAGGTCGTAATGTGATTGGGCCGCCTAGTGCTGTAACTGTAAGATAATTATAACTGCAATGCTGACTGTTCTGGTTGTGATGGCTGCGAGGAGACGGGAGGCATCCCGTCGTCTATACCGGAAGGGTACCACAGGGCTGTCTGGGCTGGGCAAGATCTGGGGTTCGGAGCTTTGCTCGACAGCAGGCTGGAGTGGTTTTATAGTGCGTCTCTTGCCAGAGATCACCGCTGTTGCGATTAACCGCTTACGGCCTATCGATGTCTGCTTCAGGTTTGCGTGAAGGATGCTGGTCACTGCTGACCCGTAGCAATAATGATGTGAGTATCAGAAACAATCAATGGAGTCGAGTTCGGATCGGGGGATATGAATATAGTCGTTTGTAGTGGAGTAAGCAATTATGTCGTATGATTGTGATCAAGGGAAGCTGCCCGTGGTGTAATGTATCCGAATATGTTCGATAGTTCACGAATTCTGCTGTTGGGCTTTTCGCACTGGCTGTGCTGTGATATCAAGAGCTTCAAATTATATGCTGCTGCTGCGGTGCTGTTGCTGTGCACACGAAGTCTATAAGGTAGTGATGGTGCAACAAGATGAGATGAGGAAGCGGATTCAAAGTGAACAAATGAATCGGACTATGTGTCGAGTGCATAGATAATTTGTGAGACGTGACGTGAGCTGAGGAGGGGCCAGGGTAGAAAGCGAGAAAGAATTGGCAAGTGAAATGTTGAAAATGGTAAACGACTAACAGCTGGGGTATGCGGTGCTCTTATGGGCTAGGTTGCTAGACCCCCTTGGCTATGAATGACACAAAACAAAGCAAGAATGAGAGACAGTCAGGTCAAAGACACATCCGAGTCCGCGGTAAACAACGAATTGACCTGACACGGCGTGTACGGGGCAGGGATATAGGATTAGAATCTAGGGTTCATTGTCCTGAGATGCTGTACAGACTGATACTGGCCGGGTATTTGCCAACGATCAAAGAGGCCGAGTGGTATGGTGGTGTAAGAGGCCAGGGAAGGAGATCAATCAGCGATTGGAGATCAAGGGAGTAAAGGGTTGAAGGGTTGAAGGGTAGAAGTGAGGCGAAACATCAGGACGTGATCCTGATGACAGTTCAAGGACCCGGTCACAATGACAAAAAAGGAAAGACAGAAAAAAGAAAATGATATGGGAGGCAGCGAACCTCATTCGC
Organism: Ophiostoma himal-ulmi; assembly: GCA_029299165.1. Lineage (NCBI taxonomy): Eukaryota > Fungi > Ascomycota > Sordariomycetes > Ophiostomatales > Ophiostomataceae > Ophiostoma > Ophiostoma himal-ulmi. The sequence goes on from JANSME010000001.1 coordinate 161,251, forward strand.
TCCTACCCTCTAGTCCTGTTATGGAGCATTTCACAAGAGGGCTGAGGTAAAGATGAGAAAATGGCACTCGGTAGCACAAGGCATTGCCAATGGCAAATGGCAAATGACAATAAGCCAGAGGCAAAATGGCAGTCTAAAGCACGGCGGAGTTCCCAAGGTCACCCTGAGTCTGGTCTAGCCAGCCCAGAGAAGTAGCATTTGGTTAGTGGACCGCCCCTGCGTTTTTCTAGGTAGAAAAAAGTCGCTCTTTCCGTCTGGTATTACGAGGCAAGTCGAGGCAAGTCGAAGACGAAAGAAGACAGGAAGGAACAGGCGGCGGCTTCGGGGGAGCATCGCTCAAACGGGCAAGAGCTATAGCAGCCCCTAGTCCAAGCAGGTCGGTCCTTCCGTTCTTCATGTACTCTGGACGTTAAAAAAAAAAAGGAGAAACTAGAATGAGACTACCGAGACTAGTGAAGAGTTTTATTTAAGAAGAATCAAATAGATATACATGCAGACGTTACAAACAAAAGCCTGCAGAAGTAGCAGCAGGATGCAGAACACTCAATGGAAAAAAGGCATAGGTGCGTTGTAAGTTACAAATAGGGGCTTGCGTGTGAAAGGGGAAAGGAAGCAAAAGTTGGATATGTAAGAGCTCAAAATAGGAAGGAACTGTATTATTGATCAAGGTATCTTGAAAGTTCAAAGGAAGGAGCTACCGGTCTGTAGGAGTGGACAAGTACGGAGTATACTTGGCGGGGGCCGGCAGGATAGCTTGGGCCAGCCCTTTCTTCTCTGATTGGCGATCGCGGGTGGAATGAGCTATGAATACGGACAAGGGGGGGACAGAAAAGAGGAAGAGCGACCGAGGAGCACGGAGTAATGCACCAAGACGGGCAGGAACGAGCAACAGCACGACACACGACACACGACATAGACACAGACACAGACACATGCCGGCAGGTATAGGACACCAGAAAGTACGCATCAGATACTGAATACTACAGCGTGGACACGTATATTCCGTAATCGTCTGTATGATCCATGCAGAGGCAAAATTCGGCGAGAATGGATGTAGCCCTATTGGTTGGTCTAACTTTATACAATTATACAAGTGGAGGGGAAATCGGGGGCATACGCCTTACAGGGAAAAAGGTGATAATAATAGCGGTGCATAGAATAACGGCAGTACAATTAAAAATACTTTACCTTCGTACGAATAGCTACAACGTATAGTGGTTGTGAATCTGACTTTGCTAGGCTTGCGCATTGACTGATTGATAACTGGTCAGGATGTATGCGAGAAGGATGCGAGCGGTTACTCGACTCAGTTGGGCCTCCGGCTGCAAAAATTGGTAAGATACTTTGACGCTAGAGGTTGTCGGATTGTACAAGTAAGGATGAGCAAGGGTGAGAGAGAAAAAAAAAACATTATTCCATAAATATTTCTCGTATACAGATAACATATGGAAATAGATCTTAAATAGGAACGGGGGAGCAAGGGGTTAGGAAGATACACTAAACTCCGTATTGGTGGTGAAGGCAATTACTTGTTGGGGGATTTAAGCATGGATAGGCTCAACGGAGTTTTGCGAACTTCGACTTTGATCTTTTATCGAAGCTCAACAGTCGGGGCGTGGGGGATGATAGTGGAGGTGGCAATGGGAGCGAGGGGATCGGAGATGGAATCACAAAATATCGAGTAGATAGTAGAGCCTTATTAGTCTGATTTGATTACTGATGCATATGTCCCTTGTGTATCTTATTGCTGAGTGTGTTGATCAGTACATACCTAAGTCGAGCGGCGTAGTATGCCGTGGTGAGGAAGAGAAAAAAAGGGAAGTAAACGCGAAAGGGAGTAAAAAATAGAAAGCATAGCAAGGCGACAAGCAAGTTCACTCAAAAGGGGAATGAATGTCTTACTTGTTTTGTCGAAGCTCCGAAAAAACGCATGTACCGTTTGAAAGCCAGTATCGAAGTCTAGTTCTACTTTTTATACGAAGCACATGCATGTGCACCGGAGGAAATGCTGATTTGGTAGGCCTGCAGGTACATGCAAATTCCATATACTTTTGGAGTTCTGCTGGTAGTTTTGAGTTAGCTTTGAGTACTTCTACCGCTATTGCCTGTGCGGACTTTGCCGGCCTAAACTAGTTTCGACCTAAGCATGAGCAACGACGTGAGTAGCTGGTGGAAACACAGAAACATCCAGGAGAATACCTGGTTGAGATATCTCACAATCTTCTAGACAAGTATGATATCAAAAATAGTATAGCTAGCCCGAGTATCAATACGAAACACGACACCCCGGTCTGGTCCAGCCGGCATATAGCACGCAAGACAAGAGGTGAGCAAGACACAATCCAGATGAGAATGAAACACATCGAACCACCCAAAAGGAAGTTGAAAAATCGAGTCGTGCACGACCAATATTACGCGAGACAGCTTGACGTATCTTTAAATTACACTGCGTTGATACTGGCGTTGTAGCGTATTCTCTGTGTGAATTTATGCTGGAACAGATTCTTAGACTGCATCATGCAGCCTGTCTAGCTCGTATTGCCACCTATACGGTGTAAGCATGCCCAGTGAGGCTTATACGCCGTCTTATGCCTGTTAGATATTTATTAACTTATTATAATAAGTATGTACGGATGGGGAGGTGACGCAACTACGGACGGGCCTACAGCGGATAACATAACCCCCTGCGGACCTGCGAATGATTACGACTACGAAGTACGGACTTTTCGCACGCTGCGTGTAGCCCTCCCAGGTTGGAGTTGACCGTCTTGTCAAGAGTTGTCAGCGTTGCATTGCATTGTGTCAAAATAAGAAAATATAGAATCGTATCACGCATTATTTTCTCGATCGAGACCGACAAAGGGAAAGACATGACCGTGGACACAGCAGGTGAACTTCTCATTGGTCGCGGTGTGATTTGGATCAGTATTGACACAAATACATGTTATCAAGATGGTGACCAAAGTAAATCAAATCAGAATCAGAATCAGTCTCGATCAGCTAGCACTTTATCAGACCAGCCCTCTCCGATTTACGTACTTGTAGCACAATGCTCGGCAGTGCTGAGAGTTTCTATCTACTCAGTATCTGGTGCTAGGTACCCCATGCGGCTAGTTGACCGGGTGAGAACTTTCTTCTTCCTCCTGCCGCTAAACTTCTTGTCGCTAAACAGTCCGCCAACATGGATATGTTTAACAGTTCAAGACGACAATCCTCTTCTCAGGTTTCCCGGTATGGATGTCGTGGGTATCCCTAGAGTGTCTCTAGACGCGCCATGGAACATCAGTGGATATATTATGTGGTTCAACAAGGCGTAGTAAGACATTTACTTGAATTTGTCTCAACTGCCGAGCTTGACTCAACAGACAAGACATCAAAGGCACCTAGGGTGCAGAGTTCTTAGATAGATTGCTGATTCATAGCTTGAATGTAGCTTGCGTTATTCAATGTCTATTTGGATACAAGAATATCAGCAATGTAGACTGATGGTGGTATGATCATTACAGCAATAGGAAACGAGTTAGGAGCACCTCGTCCACCGTAAGACAGATTCATAGATTGAGACACACAAAACCCAAACAATTTGATAATTATTATCAACCGGAACGCAGAGCTGGCCGACAGAATATGCCCAGTGAAGTTATAATAGTAGATTTTACAAATGAGTAATTTCCTTCTTTTTGGTGTATGTGTCTTTTTTGTCAAGGCGAGATGGAATAAGAATTGGCATTCGCGTCTACAACGTACTGACTTAAGTAATTACCATCGAACCTGTCTCATAATAATCCCGTAAAAAGGAATAATTACTGGCTATTTTGGGTTGATTGAGAAGGGAAACTCACCGACACATGCAGCGCCTTTTCCTACCTAGACTGGTGTCTTTTTCTTTCCTATTTATATATAATTTATTTATTCAAACAGAGACTTTCTTCTCTTTCTCGCCTTCATTTCCCCCCTTTCTCTTGCAAATATGATGATTGACAGATTGATATTACTTCAGTGCGCACTCATGAGAAAGGGTGATGATCGTCAAGCCTAGCAGCGGACGTTGAGCGTTCCGTGGACTAATGGATTTTAAATGTCTTTGAAGATCTACGAGTAAAGATAGAAAAGGAGAGAAAATATCTTACAGATAATTTACACGGCGATATCTTACATCCGGAGAATAAGAGGCCGAACGTGGGGAGCTTTTTTCTCTACCAAGATTGAGTAGTAGAGCTCGCACTCGCTCAACCTCAAAATCCCTAGGCTCTCTCTCGGATGGAGACTACATGTCAACTAGGGGTGGCAGAGGCACCTCACCTGTGGGTGGATTTTGAAGGACGACGAGCCTGAAGGAGCCTGTATGCTCCGTAAACTCCGTATCGAGGTATCCTACACTACGGAGTATTACTACGTACTAGTGAATATAATAAATACACCGTTACTAGCCAGTGGAACTACTTTAGCCCTCTATCTGTAGACTATCTACAGTGGCCAATGAGCCAGCATAACTGATCAGAATCAAGCTTATCCCACCTGGGTCGGCAGCCATTGACAAGGACAGGACCTTTCCCTTTTTCCTCACAACTCGGCCGTTCTACTTGCCCCGTTTTCCGTTCATCCCCGGTCTCGGTGGAGCATTGGATTGGGAAAGCAAAGGTAAAACAGGAGTTGATAAACAAAAACAAAAAAAGAAGGGGTTCAAGTTCAAGTAGCAAAGAAAAAGACTGAAAGAGGAAACTGGAAAAGGGCAACACTTTCTGTCTACAGCAAGCTAATGGAAATCCGGAACATATCCGGTTGGGGCTGCGATAATTGGGATAGCCGGAATATCTTCTTAAATGCATATGCATCATCGTACTCCGGCAAATAATACTAGGCCTAATCCATTCCTTGAATATAGGATAAATATAGCACAGCTCGAAAGCTAACTTTCCTGATCGCGTTACGATCATCTCGCTCTCGGTACCATGCGTCCCAACTTGGTGACCTCTCCGTGTTACTTATCATCAACGGGGCATCATCAAATTTTTGCCAGGGTAAGTCGAATCGTTGTAATGTGACTTATCACAGATATTGTATGCCGCCTTAATTTGTCGTTCTCGCTAAGACTCAGGTATGCACTTCTGTCAATGAACCACCCAAGTTTGTGTCTATAAATACAGTTATGTACAGTATCGCATATCTACAAATATCAACCTCAGTGCATAAATGATATGAGGATGGAGACACTAGAAAGACTACGTGTGCGTGTACAGCTAATAGCATTATGCTCAAAAAACGGCCAATGCAAATATGGCGATGAGCTGTGATACACAGCAGCCTCAACCATGGCCCAGAAATGTGTAATTGCAAAAAAGGCAACTTTGAACCAATATCCGCACGGCAGTAGCCAATATATTTTCTAGGCAAATGCCACTATTGCAGGGCGTGATGACGACAGCCTGCCTGCTGCATACTGCTCGGCCTCCAAGTTAGCAACCAGTGGGCTCAGTGACGGGCACTCGCAGCAGTACTTCGGCCAGCATCGCAGAATAGAATTCGGCCTGGCCTGTAAAGTCTGCTCTGGTGGCGTCTACGTGGAGCTGCATAGCACCCGTGCCAGCTACTATGACGGACACACAGCAACTACAAGCCAGAAAGCATGCAGCGGTTTCGTAAAGTTACTCATAGGAGTGGACACAGGAACAGCTCAGAAAATATTTTAACGTGTAATTGGCGTTAAAGGCCGGCCGGGCTATTATATCGTAGCATCTGTGACCAAGATTTCCCAAAGATTCTCGGACTCTCCCTACCGCCCTATTACATTTTAACTTTGTACGCTGCCACAGAAGGATCTCCTTCTATCACACCACAACTTTTGTAGTGTATTTTGTGTGCCTTATGTTGTGAAACCTCTTCCGCATCTGGGATATAAGATAAAAATAAAAACAGTATTTCCTACCACCCTGATATTAGTCAAGCGCAGATTTAGGAGATACTATGGCAAAGACACGATCATGGTAGAATACACTCGCTCTACAATGAGCAAGCAAGCAATAATGAACAAGGGAAGACGATTAATTATTTTGATTTATTTACTTGATTTATTTTGGGAATAATATAATATTGATTTTGGTCTTTGACTATACTTTGGTATTTGAATACACGAATATTATTCACTTATTTTTGGCAACAGACAAGGGCCGAACGTTGAACGACCAGCGATTAGTATTTTCACATGTTGCCTCCTCGTGATGGAGACTGATGAGGTCTATTCTGACGGTGAGTTACGTCAAAAGTAGTGGGTCTAGTCACCATTATCCGTGTTATCGCGATAAGAATTTCCTTATCATAAAACTTTTCCCCATACAAATTCTTATCGGTGTGCAACTGATGTTGAATTCTGCCGTTCGCACCTTCCGCCTTCACGACATATTCGACGTTGTTCCTTCCGTTTGCAACACATCAGCTCTTACCTTTCCGAAATATCCATCCCACCTATTATAAATATAATCGCCGGCCACTTCGCTCTTCCCGAATTTGGAACATGGACACCCCGTCCTCCGACCCTCTCCTCATCACCCTCTGCAGCGTCTGTCGCGCGCAACCACCGCGATACAAGTGCCCGCAATGTGTGACGCGCTATTGCTCTGTGCCGTGCAACCGGCGACACCGTGCACGCACGGGCTGCTCTGGCATCCGTGATGTGACAACGTTTGTGCCCAAGTCGAAACTGTGCACCGAGAGCGGTATTGATCGCGACTACAACTTTTTGCAGCGCATCGAGACTGCTCGATTTAGTACACACAAGCATGTGGTGGACGAACGGCGTGTACTACGTCAAAATGATGTCAAGGCACGGGTATTGGGAGAAGACGATCAATCAAAGACGACCCAGAGGGGCAAATACAACAACAAAAGCGGCCGCGGCACGCCTGGTGGACAAAACCGCAAGCCACAAGAGCCGGCAGCGTTGCAGAAGCAGTGGCAGGGCGAAGAGCTGCGTTACGTCCCGACGCGGCCGCGTGTGCCCCGTCTCGCCGATGGTGATGGCAACGATGCTGCTGCAGTATGTGCGCTTGCGGAGCCAGCTGCCCCAGCACATTACGAAGCCGCAGCGAGCCAGCGTGTACGTGCTCTCTGCCGACGCGATGGTATTACACTGCTGGGTGCGCCTAGAGGACTAGCCCGGCAGCGTGCAAATATCACGACTGTATGGACTGAGCGGGCTCCAGCTCCCACTGGCTCTGGCAAGCAGGCGTCGGAGATGCTGTTGCACTGGCAGGTGGAGTGGATTCTGCATGACCAGAAGGCATCTATGACTGGTAGCAAGCCAGCGCCCATCTTACGGCAGCTGCTCGATAATGTACCGCTGTTTCGTGCCTACGTATCAGTGGCCAACTGGCGCCAGAAGCAGAACCCGACTTCCAATCTTATTGCCGAGAAGATTGACGTCACTGACGCTCATTACATGGACACGCGCGAGGATAGCGACGAGACACAGGGCGCAAAAGCACTTCATCGGCCATCGCCAGTAAAAGGCAGCGCCGATAATAACAGTTTTTTTTTCAATTTCGATGTGCAGAACCAAGACACCACAGCTTGGAAGACCATTGTCACCGAAAGCGATGCCAGCCTCAGCGAAGCCCATTTCGCTGCCAAATACGGCCTACGATACTTTTTGCTCCGGCCCCGTGCGCCTGGTGGACCTCCACCGCCCTCGGCCGCCGGAAAAGGTCCCGTCAATGAGCTCATTCCTCTGGAAGCCACTGACACGCTCGCAACTGCATTGCCAGGCCGATCGGTTCTGGAGTTCCCGACGATATATGTGCTTCCAGCAGGAGTAGACGAACTCCCGGCAGGTTGCATTCTTGGGTCGACTGCTCGCAAGGAAATTGTAAGAGATCTAGCAATCAACGCAGGCAACAAGCAAGGTGCAAAGCGGACTTGGGAGGGTGGCCGCGACTCTGCTGCCAAAAAGCGTGTGCAGTTCGCCGAGCAAGGGGTAGAGGAGAGCGAAACCAGTAGCAGCGGCTCGGACAGCAGTGACGAGGAGGATAGCGAAGAGGAGGAGGGAGATGATGAAGACGAAGGCATCAATAATGTCGAGGATGATGAAGAAGATGGTGGGCTACTCGGTGCAGCCCCGGCTGTTGTCGGCCTCAGAGGACTACCTCTGCTGCCCGGCATAGAGGGAGTACTCGGCGCCATTGAAGCAGAAGTCGATGATGGCAAGCGCAAATTGGTTGTCTATGACTCGTGGTCTGAAGGGTCAGACGAGGAGTAAGCAGCGGCACGCTGGCTATCATATAATTATTACTATCGGTCTGCATTTGGGGACTTGGTGTTTGACAAATTTTCAACAGCACTTCATTATATACGGTCAAGGCACAACATAGCATTAGATTTGCATTTCTGGTAATTGAATTTCTTTCTTTTTGCTGCCTATAACTAGGAAGCTGTCTTTGGTCGATAACATAATTATCCTAGATAGCAGGACTTGGTGTCTAAGCAAACTCTTTTCCAGTTTGGCTCCCTCTCGCCTTTTCATTTGGGACACAGCCTTTTGAATCACTGTCGAACATTTCCCATCGTTTCAGGACTTTGCTACAAAGGTTTAAAATGCTGTGTTGATAGGATAATAACCTACTAAGACAATGGGTCTCCTGTCACTAATCCCATATCACATATCACATATCACGCAACAACACTTTCCAAAATAATAGAATAGGCCGAGTACGCCTTGCCAGGTTTTGTTTTTTTTCCCTCTCCGTCTTTACCAATTCCATTCTCTTTGCTATTGTGGCCCACCTTACGGACCGCCCATGAAAAGCAATTTGTTGATTGAAGCACCAAAAATAAGCAAGCATACATGCAGGGTTGAATCCAATACTGGTCCTAAACTTACACATTGCTCAGACAGCCAATAATCGTAGGCATTACTTTTCAGCCCAGATCTATTCTCGGCCTGGTGTCCGCCATGTAGGCGGTGCTCAAGAGCCTCGGACTGCATCGGGTAGTATCACTAGCAAAAGGGTGTATGGCTGCTGTCAGTGTGTACTGGATATCAGCTCAGCCTTTGCGAGGTACGGGTGTTGATAGTTTCCTTGCTTAAGCGCGGGCTGCTTTGCTCAAGCTTTAATTTATCTTCTTGTTCTTCTGTGCAGATTGCTTGGGTATTTTTTGATAGCTTATGCAATTTTTTAGCTCTTGCCTGTTGTTTGCTACCATTATCATAGCTGCAGCTGCTTGAGTCCTTGGGTATCGGCCGGATAGCGCATGTTGACTCGGAAGGCACCATATTCAAAAAGCTCTTGAAGAGAATGAAAAGCGAAATGAGCCGCATGTGAGCCGCACTAGGATAGTTCATCGCCACTACTACTTGGGAGACGGCCGGCCACGGGTTCGGCCACGATTGTCCTATCTGCCTTCCATGCTCAAACTGCACTTGAGAAGCAGCAAGCGCGTGAACTCCGGCCCCCAGTTGATGGGTCTGCGCCTACCATGGTTGGCCGGCAGGTCAACTCAGCCTTTTTTTGCTAGGTAAATATGCATGTTATCGATGCTCCTAGGCAAAGTGGCTTCAGGCTTTCCATGTGCTTCAAAATATTTTCCACTATTGATTATGTGATTGCCTGCCTCTTTCCTGTTCCTATCTTGTTGCAGTTCAGTTATTTTCATCTTTATATTTAGTGCTCTATTTACACATTGTCAGTTTCGTGTTGTTCTCTATTTTAGAAACATTCATGTCTGTTTACTTCACCCTGCATCGACAAACATCATCGGCCTAGACATATCTCCAAATGACGAATACCCGTTCCGAACAAGAACAAGGTGATAGATTTACCAAAAGATGCTGCATCCTCGGTCTCCTTATATCATGGGTTGTTACCTTCGTTGCACTCGGTGTTGGGGGATATCTTTTGGGTCACCTTGAAAGCCTCGAGCTTTCATTCCAAGTTTCATCAACGTGGAAAGAGCTTTTACCACTTATTTTCAACTTCGCCGTCACTTTCCTGAATGAAGCAATGGGCTACATCCACACATGCACACTGCGCTGGTCTTTATTCCTCGAAGACCGTCTTGAGTTCGGTTCCAACCCGCGTCTGCTGTCGTTTCCCCGGAAGGGGTGGTCTAATAGCTGGCCGGCGAACATTGTTTTCATGATAGGCATCGTTTTCACGTACGCATCAACCTCGATGGTTTTCTTGAGCCTCAGCAATGATTTATATCGAACCCTGTACGATACCGGCGGCAGATCTCCAGCTGATATTATTGATGATACCAAGATCCACGTCAATCCGTTTGCGGTGCTTGCTTTCGGTGCCGGCTTGGGCCTCCAGGCCTTGATTACCACCGCGGCGCTGCTATCCACCGAAATTCTGTCTTGGAGCTCTCACCCGTTGCAGATTGCAAAGACTTGCAAAACCAGGATCAATCGTCGACCCGGCCGCTGCATGATGAGCGTGCACATGGCCAAGGAAGATGCTAGGGACTGCTGCCCGAGCGAGAATCAAAAGGCAATGATTAGGGTTCGCCCCGCTGTGCGTTTGATCTATGGCTTCCTTGTGGCACTACCTCTATGTTGTGCTATCTGGGGAATTGTTGTTTATTACTTGATCTACAAAAGCAAGGAGTTTAAAGGAATGGGCGTGCTTGGAAAATCCTGGTCGTTTCTGCCTGATCTCTCTGGCGACATCTATGGCACAGACAACGACACCAACTCAGCCACAAACACAACAACATTCGGAGAGTGCCACGCCACATCTTGTACCACAGGCACGTCAATTCTCAACGTCAAGTGGACTTACCAAAAATACGGATCCAAATTGAATTTTGCCACTGTCTGCGTTGTCGCCAGCTTTCAGATTGTACTCACGTTGTCGCTACACTGCGCTGAGCTCTTGGTCAACCTCTCGCGTGACGAGGATATTGCGCGCCGACTCATAAGCTGGAGTGGCACAGACAGCCACAGAAATTCTGTAATTGCAGCTATCACGTCTTGGAAGACAGTGACTCTCTTCATTTTCAAGGCCCTCATACACTGGATGTTTGGTCTCGCGCTCAACGTGTCGTGGCGTATTGGCATCTGCATGTATCCGCCACAGATCTTTTACTTGAGTGCCGGCTGCCTTATGACGGCAGCTTTTGGCTCCTGGCTGGTATATCAGAAGAAGAAGGGTCCCTTGCCCAGTACCTTTGGTCACATCCAGACAATCATCGACCTCATTGATGTTTGGACCACTTCAGGGGCTATGTATTGGGGCCACAAGTTCGACGGCGATAATGACGGGCTCCCCAGCTTTGCCGGAACAAGCGCTGACCAGCTCGATCTACCATATCTCAGAGAGAAGTATGGCGGTTCTAGCCACGAACCGGCCGATGCAGTAGCAAGCGGCCGCAGACAGAAAAATAGCCGCTTCTCACAGAACAGGAGCTACCAAGAACTGTACACAGGAGTATCGCCAAACACAATCCGAAACTCGCGGTACACTGGCCAGAACAGTCATATCATTATAAATATGGCGCTCCCACCTTATTCACCCGGCTACGAAGATGGTTATCTCACGCCGAGCCCGTTTCCGAGTCCGGGAATTCACAGCGAACGAAGCCGATTAAGTCAGAGCTACCGTAGCAGTGGTAGTATGGCTAGCGACGGAAGCGCTATACCTCTGACATCTGCTCCATACTGAAAAGGTTGTACTCGTGGCGGCTTAGTTCCATATTTTACATCTATACTTTGTGTTAGTATTTTGGCGCATGGTATGTCTGTTTGGGTTCTGCTTGTGTTTTATTTTGTTTTTATTGTTTCAAGCTGAAAACTAGGCTGAGTTTCTTTCGTTATTTTTTTTTGTTTTGAATTATATCAATCAATAAAGAAGACATCAACACATGAAGCTACAAAAAGTAAAAATATTCTGTGGTTCACTATATTATTCTATTCAACAGCATCTCTCAATCAATCGACAGCGAGGAGTGCATCTCCAAAAGGAACTTGGCGATGCAATTGCCAGCCCGTCTGACTAACCTTAACCAACCAAACAGGTCAGCCGGTAGTACACGTGATGGGGCTCAGCATGTCCCCACCCGGTCCCCAGCCTCCTTTTGTCTGAACATCGACTGAAGCTGCCACTCCACAAAGCAATCCACCAACCACACAACGCGCCTGCCGTTCAAATTTTCCCCTGCCCAATTTTAGTCCCGTGTGGCTCCTCCCTCACCTGCTGAGCTCCACTTTGTATTTTGGACCTCAACTGTGTTTTCTCCCTCCTCCCTTTGTCTCTCCAATTCATCCTCCCTCTTCCTTCAACCTCTCTTCCCAAAATCACCCCTCGCCTCCCTTTCTCTTCCATCTTGACATTTTCTTTCCTTTACATTATCTTTTTCTCTGTCATTTCCTCGTATTATACCCTTTGCTTTTCTTTCCTGGTGCCTAGCGAGAACCCCTCCTCGTCTCACACTCGAGCTTCTTCCAGCTTCTTTCAGCTTCCCCAGCTCCTCGCTCTGAGCTCTGCGTTTTTCCCCTTCGAACTCCTCTCTGTACCTTTGTGTCGCCGAGCTCTTTACTGAGCTTCGTCGGCCTCATCTCACCCCCCAAACCTTCCCTCACATCACCTCACAAACGCCGCCATGTCGGAATTCATAGGGTGTGTGATGCCTCGCGTGAGCTCCCAGCTGTCCTTGTGGCTCTGGGCAGGCTTCGTTTGATCCCTTGCCCCTCTTGCAAAGCTACATTTACTAATCTGGTCTTGTATTTGTGCTTGCTTCTAGAGCTCGCATCTCCCTCATCTCCAAGAGTAACATCAGGTGAGCATCATCTCCTCATCAGCCGCCTATGGCTACCTTTCCTAACGTCACAGATACTCTGGCACACTCCACGAAATTAGTTCCGAAGACTCGACCGTCTCCCTGGAAAATGTCACCTCGTTCGGCACGGAGGACCGCAAGACCGACGAGTTCATCGCGCCGTCTGACCAGGTCTACGAATACATTGTGTTCCGTGGCAGTGACGTGAAGGATCTGCGTATCGAGGATGCGCCTGCTCCTAAGCCAGTGCCTGCAGCCATGCCCAATGACCCTGCTATCCTTGGTGTAAGTTTAATATCTTCTATTCTCCTGCCCCTCTACCTCTCTACCTTTCCAAGCTGCCGGGTGCCTACATGATGAACTATTTTCGGATGAAAAACATTTACTTGTCTGAATTGCGCAAACAAACCCCATGTTGATATTTCCGTTGCCTTCCTTCTGATCTGGCTTGAACCCATGGCTTTCTCCCTACTCGCTGCTCTATTACCTACCTCCTTGAAAGACCATCAGCTAACGACTTTCTTGTCGTCTGCTAGGCTCGTCCTCGTCCCGTGAACAACAATGCCCCTCCTCAGTTCCAGCAAGGCCCTCCTCCACAGGGTGGTCCGGGATTCAACCCGAACATGCCGATGCCGCCACCTGGCGCTGGCGGCTGGGGCCCCAACGGTCCTGGTCCCCGTAACTTCCCTTACCCTCCTCCTGCCGGCTGGTACCCACCGCAAGGTCCTGGTTTCCCCGGCGGCCCTGGTGGTCCTGGCGTCCCTCAGTGGAACAACAACTTCTACCCTCCTGGACCTCCCTTTGGCCCCGGTCCTCCTGGCCCTAACCGCCCCCAACAAGGTGGCCCCGATGCTGGCCAGCCCAGTGCTTCTCAGGACCTCGAGCCCAAGTCTCTGGGCCAGCCTCCGCCCGCCACTGCAAGCAAGCCTGTCCCTTCAGGCCCCGCTGCCGATAAGAAGGCTGCCCAACCTACAACTGCATCGCCAGCACCAGCAGCTGCACCTTCACAAGCTCCTGCACCGGCAGCGAACAGAGGCCCTGCACCGTCTGCTCCTGCCACTGATTCCCCCGCTACAGGTGGTGAAGATGGCTCACTGATGGCAGCTACCGCTGCCGCAAAGGCTGCTGTAGCCAGTGCACTGTCTAAGGTCAACACAGCCCCTCAGCAGGCACCTGGCCCGAGAGGTGGCGCTGGTCTCGCGGACAACCTCACACAGAGATTGAGTGAGATGCGGGTGAACGCTGTTCAACCCCACCACAACGGCAACCACCAGTATGTCCCTCGTGGCCGTGGCCGCGGTGGCAACTACGGTGGTGGCCCGCGTCGCGCCAACCCAGTCTCTGTGCCTAACACCGAATTTGACTTTGAAGCCAGCAACCAAAAATTCAACAAGGAGGATGTTGTGAAGGAGGTTATTGCCAGTGGCGATGCGGACGCACTTGCACCTGCACCGCCTGCAGAACCCGAGTCCGAGGCTGGCGATAAGGAATCTGGTGATGCGCCTGCCGCGTACAGCAAGACACGCTCGTTCTTTGACAATATCAGCAGTGACGCGAAAGACCGCGCTGCCGTTAGTACCAGCGGTCAGAAGCCCGGTACTCGTGAATGGCGTGGCGAGGAGCAGCGCAAGAACTTTGAAACCTTTGGCCAAGGTAGCGTCGATGGTAACAACTACCGGGGCAACCGTGGCCGTGGCCGTGGTCGTGGCCGTGGCTTTAATAACCGTGGCCGCGGTAGCAACAGCGGCTACCGCCAAAACAATAACTACAACGGCGGCAGCAGCTACCAGCCCGCAGCTTAGAAGACCGACAGATCATGGAGAGACTCTGCCGGCCCTGTATTGTCCCTATGACGATGTTCACAGCTTTTATCCGTCTTTTATGATTGCTTTTTTTTTTATCGGCTTCACGTTTGGCTTTGCGTCAGTTTTCTATGACATTTTATTGCGTCTTCAGGTTATGGATCCTATAACGTCGGTGCGGATTGGGACGGCGTTCTTTTATTTTATCTAGCCGACTATGGCTACAAGTGCATTTTTTATCTCACGGCTGCATTTCTACTTGGACAGGTCAAGCTTGGTTCCGCGTTGCACTGCCTGAATTTTCTTATTATTATTTTCACATTGTATGAATAGGGATGTCAACGTTGTCTGGGATGAACAAGCCAGATTGGTACCTGTTGGTATACAATATGATATGTTTTCTTCCGTTTTTAATTGTCTTGAATGCGAGTAATTTGAGTAGGCAGTAGTAGACTAAAAGTTGAACTTAAACTACCTAATAAAAAATACATTAATCCACCTGTAGTAGACTAAAAGTTGAACTTAAACCACCTAATAAAAAATACATTAATCCACCTGTAGTAGACTCCAGAGTCTATTAGTTAGCACGGAATATGATTGAAACTTATATATACTACCCCACCTCCATCTGCCGTATTGCTCATAGCCAGCCATCGATAAGACTTATCGCAGTACAATACAGAAGCACACCAAGATTTCGACTGTTTTCTACGAACGTAATACAGCTTAAGAGTTATGACCAGCCTTACATTGAGCTTTAGGTAGTAACAGAACCACACGCATATATACGATATGTCTTCACGACAGATAAAGAAGCTGCGCGCGCAAGAGGAGCTGGCGCGCAAAGCAGCCCTCCAAAGCACACAAAACGAGAATCTCGAAAACGACAGCGACGAGAGCGAAGACGAGATCGAAGTCCGGGCGGCAGCACGACCAAAGAATGCGTTTGCAGCATTCGCCGCATTGGAAGATGAGGACGACCACGACAATGAGGACGAAGACGAAGAAAAGGATGAGCAGGAGAAAGACGTGGCAGCGGAAGAAGCCGCAGCCGAACCAATAGCGAAAACAGCACCGAGCAAGAAGAAGAAGAAAAAGAAGAACAAGAAGAAGGGCAAGGCGGCCAAAGCGGAGGAAGAAACCCAAGGCAAAGCTACAGCTGGAAAAGCCACGACTGGCAACGGCAAGGATCTCGACGAGATTGACCGCGCCCTAGAGGAGCTCAGATTGCAAAACAAGTCTGGCACGGGTGCACTGGCAACCCTTGTTGGCCAGACATCGGCACCGCAGCACCGTGTCCGTGTCGACCTGCACAACCTGCGCGTGATTAACGAGCTGCGGGACGTCTTTGGTAGCGAGATTCTGGCGACTGCACACGCCGAAGAACTGGCAAACGGCCCGGCCAACCCACGCGCGCGTGGCGAGCGTCTTGTCAATGTGGACCTCGAGACCTTTTTCCGCGCGCCCGCCCAGGGCTACACCCACCGCGGCCTGCTCCCATCATCGGCCGGCATCATTTCAAAGCGCAACCCGTTTATTCAGTGGAAGGACACCTGGCCACGAGCAACATCGGGCGGCCTCTCGATGAAGCAGGTGGGCACACCCGATGCCTATGGCGTTGTCGAGTACACTTTTGTGCACGGCAACGAGTACATTGGCCTCGAGGAGCAATTCCAGACGATGATTCTTGTCGCGCATGCCGACACCAATATGCTGTTCAATTTCCTGAAGCAGTTTCCCTTCCATATTGCGTCGCTGATTGTTGTGAGCATATTTGCACGCACACACGACCAAAACCCTGTTCTGGCTGCCGACCTGCTAGAGCGTGCGCTCTTCTCCTTTGGCCGCGCGACACTGTCGTCGTTCCGCACGGCACTCACAGACGCTGGCGGCGGCAAGGCACGCTTAAGTTTCAAGCGCCCGGAGAACCGGCAGTTTGTGCTTGTCGGCCACCATTACGTTCGCAGCTTGATGGGCCGTGGCACATTCAAGACTGCGCTCGAGTGGACGAAGCTTTTCCTGAGTGTGATGCCTGGCGACGAGTACGGCATGCTGCTGTTTGCGCAGTCGGCCGCCCTGCAGTCATACGAGTCGCAGTGGTTCGTCGACTATATTGCTACGTTTGACGAGCCGTCTGCCGACAATATCTGGCCTATGCTTGACTATATCAAGCAGTCGGTGGTGCCAGCCAAGCTGCAGCTCGAGGACAAGGAAGGCGCCCGCGCTGCACTGCACGACGGCGTTAAGCGCGTGCCGTGGCTGTACGGCGCCATATTCCAGGCGCTGAACCTCGACGTGCCGCGGGCTGTCTGGGCCGTGCTGCCACGCAACGACGTCGAGACGCTATACACGGAGCTCTACATTGATATGGCCAAGGCGCTGTGGTCGCCGGCCGTCATGGACTTTGTCACAGCGGAGCTGACAGATATGGCCAAGGTCGATATCTCGCAGGCTCCGCTGACATTCCATGTTACACAGACGATTGCCCGCTTTGTCTATCTCAGTAACACGCCGTCGCTCATGGGTCTTGTGGTACCCAAGTCGCTGCTGCACTCGCAGCCCAATTCCGATTTCGACCCGCTGCCGCCCAAGCGCGAAGACAATATCTTTTCGTACCCGGGGCAGCAGCGGCCTTGGTCGATTGTCGAGAACGAGGAACAGTCAAGGCAGCAAGGCCGCGGCAGTAACAATCCGCTCGCAGGCGTGATTGCTGCGGCCTTGGCTGCGGTTGGCGGTCCGGCAGCAGCCGAAGCTGCTCTCGCCGCTGCAACTGCAGAAGAGGGCGGCGCAGGTCCACGTGGTGCTCGCGGCTGGCTTGATTTCCTGCGAGGCTTTGCGGGCGGCCAGGATGGCGATGGCGATCTGGACCCTGCCATCCTTGAGGCCATGGAGCAAGAATTTGAAGAGTATGAAGACCTAGACGAGCATGATGGTGACGAGGGTGATGAGTCTGAAGACCCGGACGAGTAAGATGGTGACAACAACATGCCGGATGGATGGTTCGCGGACGGACGGATTGGACCAGGTAGACAAAAGTGAAATCAAACTATACTCTAAGAGCAATAGAGGCGCCGTTACCGATACCTGAGCATACATTGTATTGCAATGCCGATCTTCTCTCTTCTCACCTTGTCCTCTCTTCTTTCCATCTCTACTCCTCTTGTCTCCTTCTCTTGTCGCATCCCTGCTGTGCTCCCGCGTGAGCACATATCCCTTTGCCAAGCGACCAAACAGCGGGATGTCCCTTGTATGGGCTATTCTTGACCTTTGGCTCCGTCTGCACTCTGTGATAAGCTTCATCCCTACCTCTACCTATGGAACCCCAATATCACTCTACTCCATGGCCCGGGCCACTGAGACCTAAAAACAACAACAACAACAACGAGCTGTTACCTACCAGTCGTGCAACTTTAAGCGCCTGAATTTACTTTGAGCACGTTTCATATTGCTGGCGATACGCGACGCCGGAGGGTGACGCCAGACGAGTGGGGAGCTAGAGCTTTAGTGAAAGATGGAGAGTTTCATGCTGGCGGTGGGAGTGCCAATCGTTAGAGAGTACCAGGCGCAATCGCTGAGCGCAATCGCTAAGCGCAAGTGTTGAACGCAATGACGCCATTGGCTGGTGCGGTTGCACACCTTCTCTTTTGACTAGACTGTCGCATGCCTGTCTCGGAGGTGGGCGGAGGAAGGAACGAAGAAAAGGGAAAGGCCGGATTATTAATAGACTCTCACTGAATCCTACCCATTTTGATCTCTCGTATATACGTGATGCGATTATCTTGATTTGCTCTGTATCAGCAATGTATCCATAATCTATTTCAATCTCTGGTAATATATCAGCTTATGAACCCTCATTACAAATGCTCTTGTGGCGGCGTCTCGCCCTGACGTTTCGTTGCTCGCCTTTGACCTCTCCCGGCCCCACTCTACGGACCTCCTGCCTCCTTTGCTCTGTATTTCCTACCACACTGAAGCCCCTCGCCCTTTTCCTAATTAGACCACCAACAGGCAGAGGACCCCGGCTTCCCGCGCCCTCTACTAGTGTTCCCGCCAGACATAAATTCAGCCCCGCCGCCACTCATCTGTGCTCTTTGTCCGCAATTCGCATCATCTGCAACTTCACACATCTTCCAACAGCAAACCCCCAACCAACACCACAACCACCACTTCCTCTACCCCAACATTCTGCACAATGTCCGAGGTTCAGCACAAATACGAGTTCAAGGTCGACATGGCCTGCAACGGCTGCTCCAACGCTGTCGACAATGTCATCACAAAGCTCCCCGGTAGGTCTTTTCTCGATCCAATCTCTCCCCCCTTTTTGAGGATGCCAATTCGGAATAATGGACTGACATAACTCAGGCCTTCACTCCCATAAAGTTGACCTTAAGAATCAAACGGCAGTCGTTATTGCCGATGATTCGCTGGCCTACCAGACCGTCTACGACACCATTGCTAAGACCAGAAAGAAGATTCGGGAGGGCAAGGCAGACAACGTTATCATCCACAGTGACGAATAGGCCTAGAGATGCCTTCAATCAAAGAGGCAAATAACTGTGACGGGATATATTAGATATAGAATGAAAGCGTTTTTTGTTTAACGGCTATATTGCGGAATGCACCCACTTTCATCCATCTTCTCCATCAGCGCGAGACATTAGATGTGCCATAGAAACAATGCACTGGGAATGAATAGAGGCTTGAACGTGATGGCACGTAGCGCGACACGCGGCTGAGCAAGCAGTTCCCTACCACAGCTCTTCCGCAGAATTTTGATTGAATTTAACGAGTCATGGTCGCTGGCGTAAATCATGGGCCGGCGGCCGGCGGCAAGTGGCTATTAATATATATCAATGTATTCAATACTTGTAGACAAAGTCAGTTGATATGCTAATAGCAACTAGTAAGTAATCGCAGTGCCAGAATACTAGCGATTTTTCATAATCGTTTAAACTGGGCAGCTTGGAAATTGATCAGCAACTGCAATATGGCATTGTGGATTGAAGTAGCCGCCGTTCTACGTGAAGCAAACCAGCGAGACCGCGGGATAAACCACTACGAGCTGTATATGCAGAGATCCTTCAAAACACCGCCCTTTCCTCGTTATTTCTATGGCTAATACATGTTCTTTTTTGCCTTAGAATTTTTAGAGTGCGAACAATTTCGGGCTTCGGAGGCTGCAGGTGTTTATGAAGCCTTGAATAGTGGGATTGCCGATGTCATATAATGGCACCAACTGCGGAGGCTGCCGCACGATCTTCGGCACACTTCTTGGCTACCGAAGTTTTATTTGCATGATAAGAAGTAGCAACAAGAAAGCATACTAATGTCGCGGCAGAGCTGATCAACCCCTGCATGCATTTTAAGCTATTCCGAACCAAACATGGAGCAACAGAATGGCCTCTTGCAGTAGGCTGCATGGTAGCGAGAATCATAAGATACTAATCACATATGAGGGGTACCAGTAAAGCCCAACTATTAATATCGTCGAAACAGGGGTTCTCTTTGCATTCGCATGGTACTGTAGGCTGAAAGTTGATCATAAATCAGGCATCGATACATCAATAGTAGGCGACGGAGCACAATTTGGTTGGTTCCGGATGGCCCCCATTGCTACCTCTATATGCTGCCTGCCTGCGTCACCCATCCTATGCTCTTGACTGGCATTCATTGTCTGTCCATATAATAATCAAATACCCTATGACTGCCTCCCCTTTTTTGCATCTTGTCTTTTATTCTACATCAAACGGCCCCAGTCTGGACTATTGCCACTTCGACACAAATAACACACAACTACTCTCAACACGGCCTGCCATCACACACCACCTATCTCATGTCTTTCAAGTTTAATGTGGTACTATAGCTCTCACAATGGACGGAGTTTCAACTGCGGCAACCATTTTCGCGCTCATCCAGGCGGGTGAAGCTCTTGGGAAGACCTTGAAATTCCTGTTGTCTCTGAATAAGATCCCTGATGAGATCTTGGCTCTGAGATACGAGCTTCTCGCGTTACAGGATATTGTCACCAGATTCACCCAAGCAGTTCAAAACTCAGGGCAACTAGGTTATCCTGCTTTACCTGGCCCTCCATCTTCTACAACCAGATCCATAGACCTCGCTGCTGCACAAAGACAAGCAACCGAACTAAAGGCCGCTGTTGCAGAGCTTGACACAATATGTTCCCGGTTCCAAGAATCGACTGCCTTGGAAAAGCAGAGTGTCGACGACGAGTCCGTTGCAATGAAAGAAAAACACAAACAACCAGGAGGCAAACGAAAAAGAGTACGCCAGGTATTCGACTGGCTACTGGAGAAAAAGAGCATCGAATCAATTCGGCAGCGAATCATCAATACCAAAACCAACCTGTCGCTCTACCTTCAGATACTCAACGCAAGCGCGGTAGAAGATGTCACCCAAATGACCATACAAGCAGCGCACAACACCTCACAAATCAACCATACCTCACAAGCCAGCCACACCATCATTGTCGAGATGCGAGATCAAGTCACAGATGTGTTGAAAACAATGCAAACATTCAGCAGTCATCTCGCTGGAATCGAGCCACAGAGCCCACCATTTTCACGACAAATGTATCAGTGCCAGGCTAATCCACCATCAACACTGATCGAAAGCTTCAATGCCCTTTCTCAGGGCCGACTTACCATGCGTTCTGGTAGCAATGGTGGCTGGATCTCCGACAGGCAGATATCGTATCGTCGACGGCCTTGCTCGGAAAAGTCTTGTCATTGTCAGTGCCACATCACGACTTTTCGATCAAGTCCATGGCACCAGAGTGCCACGAAACTCTTGGGTCATGTCAGACTGCAGTACACCAATCTTCCGCACACCTCTAGGGCACCTTGCAATATCAAATCATGCCGGATGCCTGTCTCTACACTGCACTTGGACTATTCGCCTCCTCAATGGCTTCTCTCTCGGCGACTCATCGTGTCAGCAACTTGGGGCGGACTCACTGGTGTAGGCGCGAGCTTGCAAGTTCACGTGCCAGTATGGTTGCCAGATGATGTGCAAGAAGCATATACTAAACCGGGGCTCAGAGGTGACCTTCGCTGGTTTCAAGATGCTGTCGTGTCGAAGACCATCCTTCCCTCTCATGTCTGGTTTGGTGACACCAACATAATATCTGTGCGGTTTGCGTGTTTCCAGCTACTTTATTTCTTCTACTAATATCATGCTAACTAAAATGTCTTTGGCAGGATCTTGTTGGTTTAATGGTCAGAGAGGATATTCTCTTGTTTCTTGTTGAGCAGGGGTTTCCAGTTCGAACGAGGACGAATACTAGCAGGCGAGTCAGCTATTTCGATCATCACTTTCTTCTACGGCCAGCAGGTGCAGAACGGAACTAACAAGCATAGGTCTATCTCCGAGAAAGTCCGGAAAAACTATACTTTTGTCCAGTACTCAAAGTTTGCACTGATTGCTGCTGAAGAAGAGCAGGCTCGGACTACAGAGCTACACGATTTCTTCTTTGGGCTGGCAACCGAACCCTTTACTTCAATACTCAACAGTGACCCCTCGAGCATCAATATGCTAGACATGGTTGGACAGACACCGATGCACTATGCTATCGAGAAAAATAGGGCCGACCTTCTCAAACTCATGCTGGCGCACCCGGCTTGCAATATACACACTCGGAACCGAGAAGGCTTCAGCTTGCTGCACTACGCCGCCAAATATGAACGCCACGGTACTTCCGAGATGGCCCGCCTGCTGCTTGACCATCAAGGTCATGGCTTGGATGTCGATGTACAATTGGACGATCAATATTCTAATCGTTGGACTCCTTTGTGCTATGCACTCTACAATCCGAACATGGTGAAGCTACTAGTAGAGCGCGGGGCCAAGCTTGACATTGCGTATCGCTATGGGCCATGTACACCTTTGATCGGTTTTATTTTTGACGGTCCCAGCTGTCTAACCTCGCTGGCCAGCCTCCAGCGCTTCGAAGAGTCAGTTCAGATTCTCAAAGAGGCTGGCTTAGACCTAGAAGCTTCGGACAAAGACGGGCATACTGCTCTTCTTATGAAAGCAGTGTGGCGCCAACACGACTATATCCGAGTACTCATTGAGTGCGGGGCTCAGGCTGGAGCAGTGAACAATGGTGGTGAAAATATGCTGCACTTTGTTGCAAAGGGTTACTGGAGCGATGTGGAGGATTTGTTATCCCACGCGGATTTGTTTGTCGATGTCGAAATGGATGCTGTCAACCGAGAAGGGAAAACGCCAATGGCCGTATGGGAAGCACGCAGACAGAGATACAAGTCTGTTGCCGATACACAATTTCCGGAGTTGTTGGATAAAGTCAGAGAGCTGCGTGCTTTACGCCAGGCGAAAACCAGGGTTGTGGAGGAACTTGGGTCGGGTGATGAGGATTGGTCGGACGGGGAGGATGACTTTCATGATGCACTTGAGAAGCTATGATGTTTATTCATGTACCATACTATGTACCAATATCTCTATTCAGTTTTGTAAACTATCAACATCATCTTCATCTGAAATAACTATTCTTGTGAGGTTGGCAAAGGGTACCGAGTATCCGGCTTAGACTGTTAGCGCCGGGCCGGACCGAACACCTTACAGCTTGAAGCATTACAATTGCAACGAGCAAAATATCTGGTATTGGCCTCAAACTTCGATGCTGAATAAATAGCATGTGCTAGATTATCACGAGAGGCATATCTGGCATTTTCTCGAATCGCCTGTCTGGACTACCTGCCTTGCTAGTTTTCTAATAGTGGCATCCGAATCAGGCAGGTGCAATTGTAACTAATACCGACGGCATTTACGTTTTACCCCGCCGGTGCCTAGTCTGGTTGCATCTCACCTTTCATGATGACGTCTATAAATGGTCCAATTTGAGAATGAGGAAAATAAAACTCATAAAACTCTGCTCGTGAAAGCTTGCTTACGATCACACAAGCTACCAATCTACACACCCGTCCTTTGACCTCCGAATCCATCCCCCTCTCGACATGGCTCCCATTGAAAACCCCGTCTCCGCATCCTGGGACCTGCGCATCTCCCAGGCCGATGTCGATCGCCTCAGAGCTGGCTTCAATCCGCAAGATATGGACGAGAAATGGCTCGTGACTTCAGAGACCATGCTACGCACGCACATCGTGGGACGCCCAAACAGGGTGGCTCAGACCGGACCCTTCCCGGGCATTCATGTATCGCCCGGGCTCATGGTTGTGCGCATTATCCGAAGCTGGACCGGGAACGAAGTATACGTGCTTGGCGTGCGGCCCATTACCGCTGGCTCTGGCGAGCGAGTCACATCGTCATCTGCCGCGTCCGACAGGGGTGGTGGTGGTATTATCGAAGCCATCACGTGGAACTCGCGCCCTAGTCCCGCGCTTACAGTCTCGGAGCGCCAGGCCAAGATCGATGTCACCATCTTATGCCGGTCTGTTCTGCACTGCGATCTCGAGGCCCAGCCAGACTACAACCGCGATCTAATGTGGAATCCGCAATCAGACGATGACAACAACAGAGGCGGCGAGGGCGATGACGATGGCCGCGTCCGTCTTCACCGGCACCCGAACGGCGATGTGCGTGCAGTTCCGGCTTCGCCAACAAACGGAAACGACACAGATATTCGGATTGAGGGCACGAACGGAACGTACCGCCACGTGCCAAGACCCTCCAGTCACAATGACCATGTACTTCGAAGCAACTAGATAAGCAGCGACCGCTACATATGTCACTTTATAGTCTGCGGTTGAAGGTGTCGAGTGTGGTTTATTATCAATTTTTTATTGTGTCTAAAGAGATGGTGCACTTAATATGGGCGACATCGAAATTAAAAAAAAAAATGTTATAGATGCTATATATAAAAAATAAACGAGAAGTCTATACAGTTCCAAAAAAGTCACATATTTGCAAAGCTTAGTTATACATACTCAAAAACTTGATCCATATCACGATTAGACCCCGAAGTTCGCTTTCCATATAGGTCTGAATTTTTAAGGGAGGAGAAGTTATTGATAATGGACGTCTTTACTGTTTTTTTAACACCAGGGTAACATGCCTATCACTATGCACTTTGTTTAACTTGGAAAAGAATATATTTTAAAAGCCTCGCCTAGTACAAGTACAATAGTAAACAACATATATAGGACAACAAACAGTCAGGTAAAGAAAGTTGAGTAAACTCGGCCGTAAATTCGGCCATCTCTCCAAGAAAACCACCAGCCATAGAATAGAATATAGAAAAAAAAAAAGGGGGAAATATAGGAAAAAGAAATCGTAAGGATTGTTCGAAGACAAAGAGATATCGGGTAGGCAAGAATAAAAGTGAAGAACTAAAAGAGATATCAACGCCAATGTGCTAAAAGAAAAAGAAAATCACACAACACAAAAGTACCACAATCAAAGGAAAACGACAAAAAAGAAAACGGTATAAGGAGACAACAGCAAGGAAAGAAACTGCGTCCAAAACGCAAATGGCAGCCAACTACCAGATCAAGTGAAGCGACGCATAACGATGAGCCAATTTTACATTCGATGGTAATGTCTTTGACAGGGGAACCGGGTCACAATCCCCAGAGACAATCTACCACCCCCACCCGCGCCGGTCTCTGAGTCACCTCGAACCACCAAGAGCACTGATCCTTGCACCTGCTGGGCGGTGGATCAGGCTCTCGGCGTGCTTGCCCACAACACCAGACATGCTGGAGGGCAGGCTGCTCTCGACGTCGCTGTGGTTACGCTCGCCGTACGAGTCCTCCTCGTCCTCATCCTCGACAATCTTGGTGGGGATGTCGTGGCCACCGCCGACCATGTACTGCTGCGACGAGCGCTCAGGAGTGGTGGCCGTGGAGGCAATGGACATGCTCGTGCTGGCACGGTTGGGGATCAGATCGGGCGTCGGCGGGATGCTCGAGCGGCCCGATGCAGGGCGCAGCAGGGACATGTGCGAATCGTCACCGACGTCGGACGAGGCCGAGTGGCCGTCATCGCTGTGGGCGACCGAAGTGGCAGCCGAGGCCGACGAGAGGTTGCTGGTGCGGCGCAGGCGCAGGCTCTGGGTAGAGGCAGTGGAGCGGCGGCGTTTTTGCTGCAGCTGGTGCTGCTGCTCGCTGTCCGAGGCCGAAGCGCCCGACGACAGGGCCGACTCGATGGCGGCATCCTGAGCGAGTTGCAGACCCTCAACAGCAGCCTGGCACTGCTCGGAAATGTTGCGGATGATATGGGCAATGGCATCCGTCTTGTCCTTGAGGTGGCGGTCGGCAACGTCCTTGAAGCTCGAGGCCGAGAAGCGCTTGCTGGCGCGGGCGGCCTGGCGGGCCTTGAGGCGGATCTCGACCTCCTCGGTAGAGGCGCCCTCCAGGGCACCCTCCTCAATGATGTCGTCATCGTTGTTGCTGCCGTCCTCGGCGTAGCCGCTCTCGAGCTCCTCAATGATATCATCGGGCTTGGTGAGCGACTCGATGAGGTGCTCCATGTGGTGGCTCTGGCCGCCAATCAGGCTGCGCAGGTGCAGCACAACACGGCGGGCCTCGTCGCGCTGGCGGGCCAGGGTGCCGTTGGTGTGCTGGAGGGCAGCAAGCTCCTTGGTGTTGCGCTTGCGCTCGCGCTCAAGCTCCTCAGCAATCTCCTGCTGGAGGAGAAGAGCCTCGAGGGCATCGTCGCGCTGCTTCTCAGTGCCGGTAAGGCGGTTAGACAAGCGCGCGTTGTCGTCCTTTTGTTGGTCAAGCAGACCGTTCAGGCGGCGGTTCTCGCGCTTGTGGTTCTCAATCTTCATCTTGAGATCCTGGGTCTCCTTGGTCAGTTGCTCAGCAAAGGCCTGGAACTTGAGGAACTGCTGCTTCCAGCTCTCGAGCTCCTCGACAAGGTAGTTGTTGCGCTTGGTGACCTTGGCCAGCTCCGTGTCCATGCGGCCCTTGAGGTTGATAAAGTCCTGCCAGGCCTCGAGGGCGTCACGCGAGTACTGGTTGCGCTCGCGGACAATCTCGTTGAGGTGGCGCATGGAGACCTTGGTCATGAGGGGCTTCTTGACGGCACCGCCGAAAACAGCCTTGAGGCCGGTGTTGCGGCCCATCTTCTCGCAGACGTGGTCCATGACAGCCATGACGGAGTCCTGGCTCCACCACTCGGGGTCTTGGATAGACTCGACCTCGCCGCGCATGACAATAATCTGGCCGGCAGGGACGAGCTTTCCACCGCCGTAGGCAGAGCGCAGGTGCTGGGGCACACCCGAGGGGGTGACATCGCCGTTCAGCGACTGAGTCAGGCGCTGCACAAACTTGTTGCGCTGGCCGACAGTGAGGGCAGTGGGTGGGCTCGAGGTGAGCACAAAGTTGCGGTCGAGATCGACAACGAGAGCGTCAGTAGGGGCCGTGAACAGTGTGCGACACTCGGCAGTGATACCCAGGATGTACGGGCCGGGTTCCTGGACGAGCTCCTTGGCGTGGCGCGCGTGAACAACAGGCACATAGAGACCGCTCCACTCGTAGACACGGACGCAGAAGCGAACAGTCTCCGCAGCCATTGTGAGTATGGCAGGGTAGTGGCTGACAAAGATGATGCGGCGCGTCGGGGACACGGCAGCCTCAATGACGCCAACAATGTTGGGAATGGACAGACAGCAGAACAGGGGCCACATGGCAAAGTTCTGGAAGCCGGTGGGCGACGAGGGGAACTGGTAGCACAGAGCGTAGTCCTTCATATCAATACGGACCAGGTCGTTGAGGCGGGGAGCCGGGAAGCTCAGGATGCGCGAGACCTCCTCGGCGTGGAACAGGTTGGTGGCCTTGTTCCAGTGAATCCACATGCCGCGCAGGTAATCGCCCAGCAGGTTGTAGAGGGGGTAGCGCGACAGGAAGGACAAGCAGTAGGGGATCCAGTAGGTCTCGTCGGCGTTGTCGTAGAAATCGGGCTCGGTACGCTTGCGCAGATCACGGATGGTCTCGGCACGCTTCTCATCGGCGCGGGACCAGACGCGGAGGCAGATGCCGTACAGAGTGTGAGAGGAGTCCTGCTGCAGCACAAAAGCGTGGTGAACGCAGTGAGGCTGGCTGCGGCCGGTGCAGATCTCGACATCGTGGGGGAAACAAGCGCGCATGGCGGCGTGCAGAGAACGGGCAATCTCATTGTCCTGCTCCAGACGCGGGCTGCTGCCCAGGATCTCGGGAAGCCAGAACTGGCCCACAGCACCCTTCATGTGGCCAAGCTTGCCCTGGGCGGGAGCTGGTGCCTTGACCCATTGGGAAGGCTCACGGCCAACACCGCAGACCATGTAGGCATGAGTGAGGGTCTTGGGGGTGCGCTGCTGGGGCTTGCCGGCAAGAGTCGAGGGAATGGGCTGAGTGATACGGGAGTGAAGAGATGAGGTGCGGCTCGGAATTATGAGGTTGGTGTCGGTCTGGTCGCGGGTGCTGGGACGACCTTCGCGGTCACCTGTCCGGGGACGGGTGAAGGAAGGGTGTGCGCTCAGAGATGGAGCCATTGTGGTGGTGACTGTATTGTTGTTGTGTATGAATATATTGTAAAGATAATGGAAAAGAAAGTCGAAGCTCTGTTAGAATCAACTAACAGCCGGAGAGCAGTAGAAAAGGGCGCGTCGCCAGGAGTCAGATAAAACGAATGAATGATCTCAAGAGACGAGACTGAAAAAGAGATAAAGAAAATAGGCGTCAACCAGGCAGCGTGTTTGAGTAAAGCTGCTTGACGGATCTCACGCACTCGACGTCGACAGGTCGATGTGTACGGAGTGGTCGAAGGGTGGTGATGCTTCCCTAGGTTAGTACGGAGTACGAGGGGAGGAAATAAGAAACAAAAGAAGAACAAGCAGAGGGAGGGAGAGGAGGGAAGAAGAGAGAGAAAAGGGAGAGAGAGATTAGAAAACAACCAAATAAGAGGAAAGGCAGGAAAGAGAAAGATGAAAAGGGACAGGAGGGACAGGGGCAGCCGAGAGGGGGCAGCTGAGCAGACTGCAGGGCGACTCAGGAAGCCAGAGGAAGAGGAGACAGCGAGAGAGGAGACCTGAGGCCGAGAGGTGTGTGAGCCCAGCCAGAAAGGGGAATAGCAGGCCGGGTCGAGGAAGATTAGGTGACCGGGGTGGTGTGGGCACTAAGTCAAGTGCTGAGATACGGGTAGATTTAGTATGATTGTAAATGTGTATTTAAATAGATAAAATGGTTAATTGGTTTATCATAGTTGCGAAGGAAGAACAAGAGGATGGAATAATACCGAGTAGGAAGTTGTGATTGACTGGATGTCCGAGTTTCTCTGTTGTTCTTTTGTTCTCTTGTTCTTTTTCGAATTATTGGATTGGAATATTGAATTCCTGGTGGTGCTGGGACTTTTGTCGATCGGAGGCTAGAGATGCAAGGAGAGGTGTATGAGGATGAGGCAAGCATAAGCATGCACGCAGTTCTGTTGACAGGAAACGGGACTGACGGTGAAACGAGATGCGAGAAATCAAGGATTACAAATGATGAAATCAATAATTGTTCAAACTAAACGCGAGCGAGACCTCGAGGACTGACGATATCAACGGATGGACTGGATGACGGACGCAAAGGCTGGGATTCTGATGGTATTGGCTATCTATGGCTGCAACCGGCAGTTCTTTTGTTTGTAATTTGTAATAGAGTGTTCTTTGAGGACGTGTGTGGCAAGCCTATCCTGTGCACGAGCCTTTAAGCCTGCCATCAGACGACCGACAGGATAGTCGTGGTGTTTGTCAACAGTCAAGCTATTACCTATTGAATGATATATGATATATTGATGTGGGGAGCTCAACGTGCAGATATTGGCAGTTGGGTGCTTTCTTTGCCTCTAGGAGCTCCTCTCCACGGGGTATACCTACAAAATAGACCCTGATACCCATAGCCATTACAAGTAATTAAATCAATAGCAGTGAGACACGGCGAAGGCGAGATGAAGAGACCAAACACGAAGCAAGACAGGAGGCGCAGACAAACGAGAATGAAGAGCACATATTTAGTCAAACATCACCAGCTGCAATCAGACAAGAGCGAACACCAAACCAACTCGGAGTTGCAATCACAAAAGACTTGAACTGAGACGAGTAGACAACAGAAAACACCAGTAGATACATAGATACATGGATATATAAATTCATAAATTGTAATTACGAGTACATTTAGCTAAATGAAAAGAGAAGAAAAGCAGCAAAGCCAACCCAATCGAGGATAATTGAAACATTGAACGGGGGGTGGACGGGCATGGATAGCAAAGTAGGCAAAAGGCAGTGGTGAAAATGGAAAATAAGGTGGACCAGAGGTCTGAGCTCAGTGCTTTCGAATAGATACCATGCCTCTTTGCAAGTATAAAGTGCGTGAGAAAGAGAAAGAAATGGAAGAAGAGCGAGCAGGGGTGTACTTGTTGGTGCTTGCTTGGCGTGCCCCTTTTTTAGTCCCTTACCATTCCCACCCAGCTGTCGTTTCTCACATTTATTATGCAGGCCACAAGGAGTTGTAGAGACGAGAAGATACGACGAAGTAACAATCAGTGACAATCAATTAAAGACTATCGATGGCGAAAGCAATCAAACACTGAAGACTGCACGGGGATTGGGAAGCATAGGTAATAGAAATAAGATAATACGAAAACGCGAAAACAAAAGTAAACAAAAACATATAGTCGCAAAAAAAAAATAAAAAAAATCGGATCACATGATATAGTGGCTGTTGGCACTCTCGCGGCAAGTGCGACGCGTCTCGTTTCCTTTTCAAACAGCAGCTATCTTGCAGAGCACTTTATCTTGATTGCCAACTGAAGTGCCTGTCACAGGGTTACACGGTGCCTGGCAGACAGAACTGCTACTGCAAACAAGAAGGAGGAGAGACGTGTGTGCCCCTGAAGTAAATACGGAGCTCCACCCGCTTGCGCACTTGCCACCTGAGAGCATGCACGAACCCCTTGCAGCTCATGTACGCTATGTCGGTCTGGGATTAGCGTCTGAGCTCTTTTCGTTGGAACCAGGAACAAGACCGAGAATCAAGGACGAGTTCGAGTACCCAGTAGGAGCCGGTTGGCCCTGTGCCCCCTCCTCAAGCTTGTATCTTGTATTTCACTCCGTAGAAGCATGCGCAAGTAGGGTATCTTTGTAATCCGCAATGTTTCTAGCTTCTAGGTGCATATGCATGCAACATGCCCACAGCACGTCCGTAATCAAGTGTTTACATATATTGCAAGATGTCTCCGCAGCACGGAGAAATAGCCAAGGGCGTCGGCGAGATATTTCGGATTATGGGAGCAAAAGTACGAAGTTGAAGTAGAGAGAGAAAAGAAAAGAGAAAAAATAAGCACATCAATTCTACAATGAATGAGGATGTGCAGGGACAAAACAGGCCCCCGGATCAATATGCATGGGGGAAAGAGAAGAAGACCAGGATGATGCTGGGGCCTGGTAATTGTTAAATAGGTTTAGAGATTGGAGAGACGGATAGCGGGTGCAATAGCGGGTGCAATAGCGGATGCAATAGCGGGAAGTGGCGGAGAATGCGTGTTGGCTCACAGGAAAAATGGAAGACTCTGCTGGCCATCTGCGGGCCACAGTGCTGCGAGCTGCTATGGATGTGAGGAAGAGAGGGGAGACATGAGAAAGAAAAAAGGGCGGAGGTTGTAGCGACGAGACATGCAGATGATAAATAGAATTGGATCATAAAACTAGTACAATATAACTCTGATGGAATAATGGAATACCTAGAATACATGGGGCATGGAAAACCTAGAATCCCGATAGAATAAACGGATACAAACAGTCGCCAGTGGATGACTGAGATTGCAGTGGACTACAGAGGCGAGACAAGGAGAGCGTTGGCTGTAGAAATAACTGACTCCAGCGTATTAATACCCTGTACGCTTGAACTCTGACAGACGGTAGATGTATCACTACCGACGAGCATGCGGGAAGGCCGGCATAGATGTGTATATCCGTACGAGTAAACCTTTTCGCGGAGAGAAGTTGGAGATCTGATGCTCATGTGCAGGACAGGCGAGCACCGAACCGAGTTATGCACGCACAGTCATAATGCACAGAGTAAGACGGGCATGTGCATTAGCAAGATATGCACTGGCATCGCAACGCGATCAAGTTGCATTGCGTCTTTGGCCAGACATTGTTGCGAACCTGTGTCTATTATGCTACCTACCTACGCCCGACCAAACCAAACAGCTCAACAAAAGCTCCTGCAATGGGCGGCAGTCGGCGTTTGATCAACTGCAAGTCAGTCGGCAATGCAGCTCTCTGCAGTCCGTGTACGAGTGTTTTGGAGTATCAACAAATGTCCGTATGATAAACGAAACAGAACAAAACAACCCTTGATGGATATCGCTCGACTGTTGAGTGTCTGTTATCGTGGCAAAAGAATTTTCAGTAGCTACGCTGGCCTGACAGATGTTGCAGCGTTGGCATCCAGTCTGTCACTCTGTCAGATACAAATCGGGCTCGCTCCGACGAGTCAATAAGATGCATCCCTTTGGCGCATCACTCTGATTTCTTTACTCGTCTGCCCTCCCGGTTCTCCGCCCCTCTTCAGTTGTTTTCCCTGCCTATCTCGTGTCTTGCATCGGCTCCGTCCCTTACGGGGTGTTACCAGTCACAGTTTACGGCATCTTGGCCGTTGCTTTGCATTTTACTTTTCATCTGCTTGGCTCCACGGAGTACTACATACTCCAGTATCAGACTCCATACATTGAACTATGCTGAGCTATTGAGTTACGCTCCTCTTGGTGGCCGCGTAGGATCTGCACTACCTGCAACTTACAGCGCACGACCACGCTCTTAGTCCCTTGGTTAATGCTAAAAAGCGTAAAAAACCTAGGCTAAACAGCCGAGCCGACAAACTTGACGTATCGACGTATCGACGTATGGAAGTGATAAAGTGAGACATAAAAAGCGGTCCTAGTGAGAGACGTGCGATCCCTTGCGTTAAGACGGCGTCAACAGACAGCCACTGGGCTACTGAACGAGACGGCAAACTTTGCAAATGCCAGTCCGACAAGGCCGAGAAGCGATAGAGTGTCGATCAAGGGAGAGATGGGAAAAAGTCTAGTAAAAACAAGGGGTAGGAGGAAGGAACGGCAGAAGAGCATACAAAGTAAAGTCGTATCAGAGTAGCAGAGCATAGTAGAGAAAGAGGGACCTGAACTAGGGTTGAGGGGGCCAGCCGGACAATAATGGTCGACGTTGCACTCTACAAGACACGGGCCTTCAGACGCAAGTACATCACGTATTAGCTGGTTTTTATTACTTGTATCTCTGATAGTAATAGAATGGCAGAGGATGCGCTTTGACCTGTAAATATACAAAGTAGAGGAAGGAGAAAAGTATTGCTGTACGTGCGTTTCATACACAGGGTTCTAACACGCAAGCACGCAACAGCGCGTTTTTAGTGATAATAGCGGCATTATTAAATTAAGAGTAGAGACGAAAAATAAGAGTTAATAATCAAGAAAAGTGTATGGAGGGGGAGGATGACGATCGCAGCCTGGGTCTGGATCTTTGGCGATGATCATGGCACGTTCTAGTTTACAAAACGAAAAATAAAAGGAAAAGCTGAGGGACAATAGATGGCAAAGGAAGGGAAGAGAAGGAACGAAGGAGTACGGTGTGCATGAGTATGGGTGGATGATCAAAGAACCTCGCAGTAGCTCTCTTCACAGTAAGACATGTCTTGCCGTGAAGTCGCCTGGGGTCTGGCCGTATGCTGCATCTGTAGAGTAGAGACAAAGAGACGATTAAAGAAAGAGAGGCTCTCGTTAAGAGGCACCACACAGGAGAATGCAAGGGGCTCTGTCAAGTATATCCTGGATGTGCCTCTTCACCTGAAATGCAGCATGCAGGGTGCTGTCTGGTCATGACAGACATACATAGGAGACTGCACAGAAAGTACCTGAAGCAAAGCATCGCTACAAAACCACATCAAGAAAATAGACTCACAGACCGATCAAAAGAGGAGAAACCATCGCTTGGTCGTATCGTGCAACCGAGGCGTCCAGTCCATGCCTTTGACGTTGCGTTTGTGGCCATCCTCTGTGCGGCCCATTGAGAGAAAATAGAGACCCAATGTGACAGTCATGTAGCACAGTCGCACAAGGGTAAATTGCAAAATCACAGTGACTTCACGTGGGATGAGTGATGAGCCGGAACTGAGATGATTGCATGGGCGATGAGACTGATACGACCAGCAGGCATAAGAAACAGTTGCACTTGAATGTGATGAGGACGTAGGATGATCTTGGGAATCCTCTTGTGATGGCCAATATGGAAGTGAAGGTGATGCCGGAACTTTTGTGTTCATGATTGCCAAGCTTTGAAATCACCTGAACATCGAGGTATTCGCAGACCAAGACAACAGATGCATCCCAGGTTTGCATGGCTGTTGGTGTAGAAAATGATTGCTTAAAATATGATAGCATGAGACAACCGATTGACAACCAACATGCAGAGAGCAAGTAAATGGATTGCACATCCAAAGATATATATATGAAAAAGTAAATTCAAGTAACAGTATAGATAAGCCGAAATAAGAAATAAACATCACAAAATGCTTCAAACAACTCATATGTCATTTCAGCCATTCGAGGTAGAAGGGTAGGGAAAGCGGTGGTGATAAGAGGGTTGAGGAGAAGAGAAGAAGAGGGAAGTACATCAAGAGAATCAAAGAAAAAGGAGGTAGAGAAATAGAAAGGTGATAGATACACGACATAGAAAATATGAACATACATATAACGGAAAAAATAAACAATAAAACAGAGATAATAAGGTAGAAAACACAAAATAAGAAGAAATAAAAAAAAAACCCATGCGAGGTATCTAACTGGAAGGCAACTTGTCGCTAGGAAAGTAAATAAGAATGAAATGAGAATACAAATAGAATGAAGAGGTCAGGAGAAGGTATGTGGTGATGTGGAGGTGGGAAAATTCAAGAAAAGCATCAAATCTCAGCGCATCGCGGGACGTAACTCAAGAAAAACGTAAAGAAACTGGAGTACATCCAAGCGGGTTCATAAAGAAGTAGAGAGGAAAAGAAAGCATAAAGGACGAAGAGCAAGAAGAGCAAAAAAACCGACTAACAAAACAAGACCAACTTTCGCATCAAGAAAACTAGAAGCAGTTTAGGCTGCCCTTCTTCTTCTTCTTGCTGATTGCATTCATCCGCTCCTCTAGGTGAGCGCGTGCAATCTCGGCATCGCGCCGCTTCTTGCGCTCTTCCTCGACCTGGTGCAGACTCCAGCGGTTGTCTTGTGCAGGGCGGTCCTTGAGCTCCTTGTTCTCGTTCTCGAGGTCCTGGGCCCGACGGCGCCATGCCTCGCAGTCGGCCTTGAGCTTCTTGGACTGGTCCTCCAGGTCCGTCAGAGCCTCCTCCAGAGTCTGGGTCAGCTGCTTCTCCGCGTCGAGATGCTTCTCGATGGTGCGGATCCGTGCCTCCTGGTCCTGCTGGATCTGGTGTAGAGCAATGTCCTTGCTTGGAGGACGCATGCTGCCAGTAGGAGTTGAGGGGACATTGGCAGTGGGTGGCGGCGAGCTGGTTCCGGGCAGGGGTGGCAGAGGGACAGCTGGCGGCGGCGATGGCAGCGAGACGATCGAAGAGCTCTTGCGCAGCTGTGAGCTGGCCGAGTTGGACCGCTGCGGGCCGTCCGCAGGAATGTAACCCTCGAAGCGGGCCTGCAGAGCAGCGTACTCCTCGCGGATGTTCTCAAGCTCGGACTGGATGCGGATCTTGGCCGTTGTGACGTCCTCGAGCTGCTGGTGGCGCTCGGATTGAAGTGTCGAAAGGCGGTTTGTAGTCAGCTGAGCCTGGTCGAAGTTTGTCTGTAGCTGCTCCTCGAGCTCGTCCACAAGGCGCGAGTTTTTCTTGTTCTTGTTCTCCAACTCGGTGAACCGCTTCTGCACGGCAGCCATCTGGTCTGCGACAGTGGCACCGGGCTTACGAAGCTGCTCGGCGTCGGCGCCCAGCATGCTGGTCAGAGTTGCTCGCACAGCCTCAAGATCGCGCATCACAGAGTCACTGATGCTTGACAGCTCGGCAACAGTTTCCTGTAGCTCGAGCGACTTCTTCTGCTCAGCATGAAGGGCCTTCTGGTCAGCGATAAGATCCTCGATGCGATCGCTAATCTTCTCGACACTAACATCCATGCCCAGAGCAAACGCCACCTGAGTGGCAACCTTCATGAGATCCTCACGGGCCTCGGTTAGATCACTCTCCAGAAGGCGAACATTCTCAGCATGCTCTGTCATGAGGACCTGAATCTCTTCGTCAGACTCCTTGCGAGCAGATTCATGGACGCGCTCCAGGTCACGGGCGTGATTAGCCTGCAGAACCTCCAGGTTCTCCTGGTGAGCAGCAACGATTCTCTCATGGTCGGCAATCTTGGCCTCGTACTGAGAGATCAGCTCCTTGTGGGAGTTGGACTCGGCTGTGGCAGTATCGCGGACCTTGATGGCCTCCTCAAGGGCAGATTTGATTGAAGCATGGTTAGACTCCAGCTCGGCAACCTTGGCGGCGTTGCTGCTGATGATAGCCTTGTACTCGTCAATTTCACTGCGAAGCATCTTGACCTGCTCCTCGTGTTTGGTAGAGTCTGTAGACGAGACATCTCCGTTAGTAGAGGGGATGCCTCTGCTGGCGTCCGTGGCAGTGCCATTGGCAACAGCCAGCTGTGCCTCCAGCTGAGCAATGTGCTCCTTCATCTGCTTCTCGGTAGAGCTCATAGATGACAGAGCGTCCTGGTGCTTCGTCTCCCACGATGCGAGCTCGGTCTCTAGCTGGCGGACCTTATCACTGGAGTTGACAGTCGACGCGGGTACTTCAGCGATAGACTTGTCGCCATTAGAAGTCAGGGCTGCCATAGCGACACGCAGGTTCTCAATCTCAGTATTCAGCTCCTTCACACGGGTGGCGTGCTCGGCCTGTATTGCGGCTGACTGTCTCTCCTGCATCTCGAGCTGCTCGCGGAGAGCAGAGATCATGGACATGTCCATGGGCGAGCTCTTCAAACTAGACCGCTCCCGAGTCAGGCCAGAGATGATAGTCATCTTGGTCTCCATCTCCTTCTTTGCAGACGCGACATCAGCCTCCAGCTCCTGCACACGTTCCGAGCGAGCGTGAAGCTCGTGCATAGCGGCGTTCAGGTTCAGCTCAAAGTTTTGCATGACATCGGTGTTACCCTCAAAGTTCTCAGCGGCAATGTTACGGAGTGACGCGAAAGAGCGGTGGGCACGATCAATAATCATGACATTCTGGCTCGACTTGCGGCGGATGACAGGTGTAGACGACCGAGGGGAAAGGACCTCAGCAGCTTGGTGGGCCTTGGCGACCTCCGTCTTGAGCTCCTCAATCATGTCCAGAGTCTGGTGGTGCTTCTGCTCGAGCTCAGCATACTTACTGTTGAGCTCCTTCTCGGCCTCCTCCTTTTGTGCGGCGAGGGCACGAAGATGCTCCAGTTCGGCTTCAACGGCACTATCGCTGATAGACGTAGTGACAGAAACAGCGCCATTCCTTCTGGTGGCCGGGGCGGCCTCGTGAATGACAACGTCTGTCTTGGTGTCGTTGCCATTGACAGTCTCGGTTTCGGTCTCAGCACCGACATCAGTGTCGACGGGAGGCAGCACGGGCAGATGGGCGACAGAATCGCTGTCAGCATTCACGTTGCACGTCTTAGGAGCCAGCGTATCGGCATCGGAGTGCTCCGTGGTGGTGGGGGAATCCAGAGCAGACGTAAGCTCAGAAGACAGTGAACGCGAAGACGAGTAGTGGCGGCTGTTGTTGGGGTCGCTAGAGCGGGCGTCCGAGAAGTACGACGAAGGCCGGGTCTGAGATGTCTGGGCAGTCGCGACAGACAGGACTGAATCACGAATGTTATGTCTTGGATGGCGGGCTTCGTCGACAGCATCCTGCAGCTCGGCCAGGGTGCGCAGCGCCTCTTCATATTTAGCGTGGAGCAGATCAAACTCGCCGACGGTGTTCTCATGCTCTGCACGAAGGTCAAGGAGCTCCTGTGTGACGTTCTCAAGCTTGTCCGCAACAAACTTGGATTGGGCAGTGCTGGCTTGAGCATCACCGTTACTGCTACCAGACCGAGCGGTGTTGTGCAAACGGCTATGCGCCTGGTGAGGGGTAATAGTCTTGGTGATAGCATCACCGTTCTCGTCAGTGTCGTTCGTGATGTGCTCGCTATCCTCTCCATTAGCCTCCTCCTCTTCGATAGTGGCCTCCAGCTCAGGGCCGCCGTTGGTGCCCTCTCCGTCGAAGGCACCGTCATCTTCCTCTTCAATGATGATATCTGTGCTGGTACTGTGGCTATGGCTGTGGCGGCTGGTGTGACTCAGGCTCCGAGAATGCTCAGCAATGCTGCGGCTGGCAGTGTGGCGATGGCCAGTTCCGTTGGGGGGAGCAGGAACACCCTCAGCAGACGCAGCACCGTTAGGTGCGGCAGCGCCAGGGGTACCATCCTGCTGCATGTTATCCAGCTCGTACAAAAGGGAGTCCAACTTGCCCAGGCTGCGCTGGCGCTCAACGACCTGCTCGAGGCGGTCAATCTCGCGCTGCATCAGCTCGGCATCCTGGTCAGCCTCGGCGAGACGCTCCTCAAGAGTTGAGATGTAGTCTTCGCAGGTGGCCTCGTTCTCACGAATGCGGGCAATCTCTTTGCGCAGCTGGATGATGATAGCCGAGTTTTTCTCCTCGCCCGAGGTGTGGCCGTCGAGCTTCGACTCCAGGTCGTTGAGGTAGTTCTCGGTGCTGGCTTCGCGTTCCATGAGCTTCTGCAGGCGCGTCTGAAGTTGAGTGTTGATCGTCTCGGCGTAGGCACACTTGGTCTCCTTTTCGAGCAGACTGGTTTCGGTGTTGGAGAGGGTGGCACGTGTGTTAGAAAGAGATTGCTCGAGAGACTGGATGGTCTTCTCGTATTCAAGAACAACCTGCTCCACAGCGTGCGCAAAGCTGTTGGAGCGATTTAACCGCTCGGTAGCAATATCGCCCTCTGCATCGGCATGCTGCTGCAGCTCGGCAGCCTCATTATCCCGAGCCTTGGCCATCTCGGCAATTAGCTTGGCGTGACGCTGGCTCAGCGCAGTGTAGTTCTCCTGTGAGTCGAGAAGGGCGTTTTGAAGGTCGACTTCGCGCTCGCCTTGGCGCTCGGACCGCTCATTTGTGGAGAGAACGCGTCTTTCGCCTTGGCTGCTATTTGATGCAGAGCTGCGAATTTGCTCGCGCAAAAAGGCAACCTCGGCTTTGAGTCTGTCAATGATAACCTGCTTGTCACCCTCTTCGACTTGCTGGATGCGCGGCTTGCTCTGAATAGCGCGAGCACGCTGTGCATACTGCACTGTGTTGAGGGTCTCGCTCATGTGGAACTCGGCAGGGGTTACGCACGCGATCATGTAGGTAATGGCGTTTCCGCCCAAAGAATCCTGCAGGAGACGGGTGAGACGGGAGTCACGGTAAGAGACGTGCGAGCCTGCTTGACGAGACGACAGCTGGGAGATGACTTTACCAAGCGCAGCCAGACCGGCGTTGATAGAGATACCCTCCTTTGCGCGCTCGCCTTGAGCACCGGTGTTCTTGAGACGTTCGCTACCTGCCAAATCGACAAAGTGAAGTTTGCTGTCGACGGTGACCCAGGATTCAGTGCCGGACATAGCCTCGAGGGGGACAGACATGCGTCTCTCGTTCTTGTTTGTCTGGAAGCCGTTCTTGCGCTGAACGAGGTTCAGACTAAAGACAGCGTGCGAACGCGACGAGCGTGCGTTGATGGCAGTCGCGTCAGTTTGGCGTAGAGTCGAGCCAAAGTTCAGTGCATTAAGCAAGTCCTCAACGGAGTTGATCTCAACTTGGTGAAGGCCGGTGAGAATGATGTTGCCTTTGACGTCTTCGCGGATGGTGACAGGAGCACGTTCGTAAGAAGCGACATGGTCGGGAAGAAGCAAGTCGCGAAGCTGCTCATTGTAAATTTCCACGTACGTGGCCTTGAGGGACCAGGTCTTCTCGGCCTTGGGGGCTGGCTGACCGTATCCTTTGGGCGCACGAAGATGAGACATTGAGCTTCGGTTGTTGGTTGGTTTTGCGCCTTCCAGCTTCTCAAAAAGCGCAGCGGCAGCTCGTGGAATGACACCTGAGAAAGCTTGTTAACATGGATGAATGAAAAGGGGAGCGGCGTGTACCACAGGTGCAACTCAAACATTGTGTACGGCGTGTGTAAGCTGTGCGACATTTGCGACATAATACGCCAGAAGTGGCATGCAGGGGAGGGGTGGTATAAGACTGCTAACAGTCAACCAAACACTACGTACCCATGACTTCCATATCGTTTTGCTCCGTGGGGCCGGAAGTGCCCATGGTGTAAGATTTGCCGGCACCGGACTGGCCGTAAGCCAAAAGAGAGACATTATAGCCGGTGATAAAGGCATCCACAGAGTCGGTGAGGTAGTCCCAGACGCCTTCCTGGGTAACGTCAGAGTTGAAAACGCGGTCAAAGACGAAGAGCTTGCGGCCCTGTGGCGAGTCGACGGTCAGACTGGTGTCCGAGTTGACCTGGAGAATAGAGCGCTGGAAACGTTGAGGAATGAGGTCATAGCCGGGATCAGTAGGTTGCAGCGAAGGGCGCACCCGGACGGCTGTAGTAGAGCGAGTTAGCCCAAATCATTACAGAGCACAAGGAAGTTTTTCTCTCCGATCCTGCAATTACTTACCGACTTTCACGGACGTGCGCGCATCGTCGTCTGAGGCACGACTGCCACCGGTTTTACTGCCGACGCTCATGCGACTGCTGCTTCGTGGCGCAGGACGAATCATGGCGCTCATCGGCCGTTGTGAGGTCGGCGAGGCTGGTGATATGGGCATAGAACTGGAGGAAGTATCAAAGGAGCCGACAGGAAAGGACAACGGGGGCTCCATGGCTGTTTAAGTTTGAAAGGCACCTCGAAGCGAGGGCGTATCTGCAGGGTAGAGTCGTAATAGAAAAAAAGGGGGGCGGACGTAGAACGAGCCAACCTGCGTGGCCGCAGGCAAGAGATGCGTTGGCAGCGCGATCCCTTCTTTGGTAGCTGCGAGCCCAATTGTGTGCGTTATGATTTGGCGTGAGGTTGCGTCGTTATGCAAGATGACCCATCCAGCGGCGCGCCGAGTGTACTTTTTGACAGAGATGAAAACGAGAGGCGATTTATCCAATGACGACACGCGATCGCGGGTGGAGGTGAGATCTATCAGACGGAAGAAGACGATTCGAGAGTGCCGCTGAAGAATTGATGGTTGGCGACAAGCGCAATGGATATGCTTTATGCAGGAACAAGAAACGAGAACCAGGGGCGTACAGTTGGCGAAAACGGGACAGCGAAGTGAATGAGACCCGAACAAAGATGAATGATGAATAGAAACGAGACGCTTCGAGTAAGATCGCGAAAGGGGGGCGAGATCTATGTTGAAGACGAAAGAGCGACTAGAAGAGAAAAGAGGGAGAGAGATGATGACCTAGGTATTAGGAGATCCGATCCGGCCCAAGTTATTCAAACGAGAGCATCAAGCCTGGCGGACGA
This sequence comes from Ophiostoma himal-ulmi, assembly GCA_029299165.1. NCBI lineage: Eukaryota > Fungi > Ascomycota > Sordariomycetes > Ophiostomatales > Ophiostomataceae > Ophiostoma > Ophiostoma himal-ulmi. The sequence goes on from JANSME010000001.1 coordinate 202,357, forward strand.
AGAACCAAGAGAGAAGTTTGTCGCGCGGGTAGTTGGCGTTGCTGGCGACTGTGATATTGGTTAGTAGACAAGAATAGAAGATGTCTTGATTTGTGGGAGACGGGCATGTAATATTCGAGCGGATAGGAGAGCCAGGAGACGAGTGGTAGGGGGGTGTGGGAAGAGCAGGGAAAATAGGACGCTGGCTGGGACGCTTAGACTATGGAAGACGACAAGGACGAAAAGAGGTTGACAGGCCAGAAAGGGACAAGGTAGAAAGGTTAGGCCCCGTTAAGGACGAGGAAGAGACCAGAAGAGGAGTTCTAGAGGGCCGGCAAAGTAGAAAAACCGGGTCGCCAAACGGAAAGGTCAGAGGTGGAAAAGGTACAGGTACTAAATAAAGAAAGGAAAGAAAAGAAACATGGAGTGGTGGAAATAAGGATACGGGGCACTTGCAGAGCAGGGAGACAGGAAAAAAGCAAAGAAGCATATATGTAGAAGCAAAAAATCAGAAAAAGAAAAGTAAAGAAAAGAAGAAGAAAGAAAACCCAGAAAGAGAAAGAGAACAACGGCCACCGGTCAGTCCGGGTCAGACAGACAAGGTATACAAACGCAGAGGTAGCCATTGCAGGCAATTGAAAAGCAATGCAGAGCTGGACAATACCATTCAGTGTCAAATGTTTGAGATGCAAGATATCTTTGACATTTGAGATATCTCAAAGGAGAGACATGAGATGTAAGACTCTGGGGATGTGTTCAATGCGAATAGGGGCAGGGAACAGAGTAGCATTCTGGGGTCTGGATAAGATACAAGCACGCAAAGAACAAGCATGAGCAAGATGGAGGGCTCAATTCTTCGGAGGGCAATGTAGACAAACGAAAAGAAGATGTGCTGAACACAGGCGTGAATGAGAGTCGAGAGCTTGAATTGACTTACTGCATGCTATGATTTGATTGCGACGGGTCGAACCAAACAAAGTCAAGTGCTGTGCGTGCTGTGCGCTATTGAAAACACAAAGTAAATGAGAAACGCGTCCCAGCACGTTGATAGTTGACTTAGCTCGAATGGGGTTGGATGGGGGCGCGGCGCGAGGGCTCGATTTGGTGAGATAAGTAATAGGGGTATTCGTAGGGAATGAAGAAGAGAGACGGCAGACACCGGTGGGAGCCAAAGTGGGAGAGCGCACGAAAGCCGGAAAAGACTGGGGTCAATAAGGCGTTTGTGATCCTGGTGGAGGTGGACGGGGACGGGGAGTGCGAGAGAAACGAGCAAGTAGACAAATGGCCGTGGACGACTTGGACTGGAGCCAGCAGAACGAGATACTGAAAAGTCAAAGAAGTAAGATGGTGTCGGGTATGATAGCAAGACAACATCGATAGGTAGGAAAGATGCTTAGATAGGCAGATCAAGTGACTGTGATGCGCAGAAGGACCCAGAAGGCGAGCAAAAAGTAACGAGAGACACCACTAAAGTGCTTACAGGAAGCCAGGGGGACGATACGGCTGATCGAGGGGACGGCGGGCAGTGGGCGGAGAAAGATGGGCAAGGTGAGAATGATAGCATAGGTGAAGCCTTAAAACAGACGTTGGAAAGGAGAGAAGGGCGATGGCGATGGATGTAATTTTTGCAGAGTATTACACAGGCTACGATGCTCAAGCAGCAAATGCGGAAGGAACCCATTCGCCATGCAGAAGGAGCGGGCGGCATGAGCTGTGCCTACGCGAGTACGTTTAGTGTTGACAGACGCGGCCTCTGGATACGCGAGGAAGGAGCGGCTGATGACAAGATAAAATGGGAAAGAGCAGGCACGGTTGGGCGGGCAATAAGGGCCGGTCGACTATCATGGCAGGAAACTGCAAACGGCCGTCAAGAACACGCAGAGACGAAAAGAACACAACTGGCATAAAACGAATATCAACGACCAAGCCAACACCACAAACTGTCACAAAAGTCATAAGATACAAAGTAGTCACATAAGCCAGTGTCAGATTATCAGAACTCACAGAACTCACAAAACTCACAAAACATGTCAAAAGACACCCAATTAAAACGTGCATGCAGTGAATGAGTACGAAGTAGAAGAGAGGAAAAGGGGCAGACAGGGGTAAACAGCAGCTAAGGGCAGGGGCGTACGCTAAAATAGTGGGTCACCGAAGCTATCTGAGCTAGTGCTAGCGCACGCCGCGACCGTTAGGAGGACAGTCGCGATGGAAAGATGAGAGAAAAACTCAAAAAGAAGAGCGGCCCGTGGGAGACTGTACAAAGTAGTATTGCCGTCTGCGAATGTACAAAGTACAACTGTGGTCAATATTGGATTTCAAATACTCGTATTACATTTCATCCTATTGCTTCTTATTACACAGAGCCTGCGGCTTCATGACGTTGGTAATCCAACAACGGTCCGTTCATGCCTTGCGGCTCGTGCGCTGATAGGGAAGGTGCAATCCAGGGCCGTACTACGGCAAAACGGCACCGGCATGCGGGACGTGTATCGCTGCCACCGTTTCCTATATCCGTCTCGTGCGCGACACGTTTTCTCGCGGCCGCGCACACCCCCAGGCGCACTCAACCAAAACCCCGTCTCGCTTGTGAACTCCAACTCCATTCCTGTGCGATCCTGAGCATGCTCTAGACCAGTAAAGTGTGTAATCTTTTATGGAAATGCCAGCTTGGGGTTGCAGTATGGAGGAGAACGCCTGTCGTGAGCGTCGAAGATCGTTATTTATTATCCCCGGAAGGACAAGAGGCGAGCGAGTCCAGACGTGATTGAGGCGTGATGGAGACGTGACAAGAGACAGACGGCTGCAATACGACGCTGAAAGAATCCAACGAAAAACGGAGGGCTCAAATCGGGCAATCACAGGTGGGGAGGGACCCCTTTTTTCCAGCCTCTATGTTTAAACGTCAAAAGCTTCCGGGTAATACTTGTACTCGTACTGAGTACACTTGCAGATGCAATTACCGTTTTTACCGTCAAGGTTTGCACGGTCCATAGAAGTTAAAGGTCATGACATATCCTTTTTCAGAGGCCCGAGCCTTTCTTTCTCTACCCTTCTTCGTACTCAGTACATTCTTCTCAGTGTTTTGGCTTCAGTGATTACTAGCCACCATATATTGCCTCTTTAGCTACTTCAGGGTCTTCTTTGCTGGTCTGTTCGTTTTGTTTTGTGTTCCTTTAGGTTCAGTCACTCGGCTTGAATACGACATGGGTCGTATGGCACTTTTGTCTCACTAACTCGCCAGTTTGATGAAGGGTGCAAGGCCAGCCAGATGCCCCGCATATTTGTCTTGAGACGGCAAGATTCACCTCTGTCGGAAGAAGAGGGATGCGATGAAAGAAACGGGTCGACAGGGCTGTATTGGACTTTAGAGCCACTGACTTCTTAGCACCGAGCGGCGCTGTATATGTGCACTCCGTAAATACTACCTATATGTTTAGATGTAGTATTCCAGATACTTTGTCCGCCGGGTGATGGATGAAAGTCAGATGTGTTACGCTTGGACTGCTTTGGTCATTATTCAGACTCTCAGACACAGCCATTCCATCAAAGGCCAGCTTCTGGTGATCTACCGTACACTACAGTGCATTGTACACTCGTAGTGTGTTACGGCATCTGTCAGTTCCTGATCGAGACGCCAGTCTACAGACAGGAACTTAGGACAGTGAGACAAAACTTTACGAAAAGAAATACAACAGGCCATCGATCCACGAACACTAAAGACATTCAGCACACTAACAGTAGAGGCCCGGGCCATCACACATGGCAGATATGCGTCGACGGCCAACTGACAACAGCCCAATGCAAAGCAGCCACTGCAGAAAAAGAAGTATTTACTAATGTGATACTCTGAAATACTCTGAAATACTTTAAAATACTCTGTGGATATCAACAAACAATCCCAAAATGTGTCCTACCTTGGATGCCAGCATCATGGCGTTGCAATAACCCCTCACAAGTGCATACCCGTACAACAGCAACAGATCAGGTTCGTCCATGATGCCTTGGTGTGTAGGAGGTAAGGTATCTTGGCCCTCGTTCGCAGATCAAGTATCGAGGTGACATCCTCGTAGAAACTCTGTGCGCGACCACATCCCAACAGGCGGCCAACCGCCAATCACTATTCACACCAGTCCGTGCACCACTCTACACGACACTCTGTCCGTCTATCTATGTATCGAGACTCTTTATATCATCTCTGTTTCTCTTGGTGATCATGTGCCTTGAGGATCGGCATGCATAAGATGTGTTCATTGGCCTGCAGCTTGATGCAAGGCGCGTCTCTCGCCACCGTTCGGCGACGCTGACGCGAGAATGAACAAGATTCACTCGTAAAGGCAAAACACAAAAGGCACAAAAATTAGGTACAAAGAAAATATATATTACTAAGCATGGCAGCACGTTCTTAATGCATTCAAGGCTTAAGCATGATATCACCACTTTTCAAGTCGAAACCGCAAAGTGTTTCGTCCATGCCCCGGTACCAAGTCCGGATGGGCGGCCTTCGTGTATACAGAGGCATTATTTGCAGCCAGCTTGCGGCACAATCCTGGGATCTGCTCCCTGCGTTGCACTTGTGCTTTCTTCACCGCCACCCCATCAATGCGATGCTATGCCGCCACACGTCAACGTTACTATGGTATGAAGAGTATCATACCAATCGCTGCGCATAGTTGGGACTAAAGAGTTTTAGTATTTAGACAGCTTTGTAGAGCTCCGATTTAGTCCGTAATTGGCCAGGTTAGACACTCCACTAAACCCCGAGTTGTAGTCATGCTCACGACGACTTGTGGCAAATGGCAAGGCGACAAAATTGACCAACTACATCAAAATGGTTTTTTATGAGAATACTCATCCTAAGAAAGTAGTAATTTTTTTTTGGCAATAAGAGACTCGATTATGTAGTATACTACTTTGCTGATTTTAATTTCCTCCGCATCAAAGCTACACTCGTAAATTCTCCATCCATCAACAACGGACATGGCAGCTTTTCAAGACCATCTGCTCGGGCAGTATTCGGATGAAGAGCTGGCACAGTTTATTCGCGCATCGCCCAAGTTGGAAGGCGACAACAAGACTATTATACTGTCCGATAGTTACCTCGCAAAACAGTATTCTACCAAGCTTTCTGGCCAAGATGCGTATGCTGCGATGGAGCTTGCCGCCAGTATCGGCATTCGCACTACTCGAGGACGACGGATTGTCAATATCAGCGACAACACCTGGTGCATTATAGATCGCATCATAGGACAAACTTTGGAAGAAGTTTGGCCTTCCATAGGTTGGCTACAGACCATCTATCTAGCCTTTCAGCTTTGTAGCTTTGTTCGGAAGTTACGGTCTCTTACATCCCAGACAGCTGGCTCGCTTGCTACGGAATATGTCGGTCATTTTGGCTCGAGGATCGTTTCCGTCTGCCGCCTAGAGCGACCGCGGACAACATTATATCGTTCATTATCTTTTGGATGGAATTTACCTCCATACGAAAAGAGATAAGAAAAAGCAAAGCAGAACATTGTCAGCTCCCCAAACAGCATCTCTCGCCAATCTATGAGTTGGTGTTTACTCATCATGACCTTGCACCTCGGAATATCATACTCCACCCGTCTGGCAAGCTCTGGCTTGTCGATTGGGACTATGCTGGCTGGTATCCTCGGTGTTTTCGGCCATGCACAATTTCAGACCTCCACAAGGCTGGGATCGGTGGGCATGCATGAGGTGGAACTTGCTTTGTTGGATAGCAGGAGGATTCTAAGACCAGGATGCTTATATATTGCAAACCGTACGGTTCAAGTTTACACGCTTCTATGTAGGACGACGGTTCAATATGAAAGCAAACGGGTTTGCGGCGGCATCAGAAGTAATAGAGATGGAGAGCTCGGGTTCGCCATAAACATACGGCCGTCTTCCTAGAAGCAGTATAATTTTGGTGTTAGGCTATAGTCCTCCCGAACGGAGACCCAATCGGCTTATCATTTATATTTTTCCAAGAGTAATGGACTCCTAGACCTATCCGGACACAGCCACAGAACTCTTATGTGTCAAACATTACACCTTGTACGATATCATGATAAGCAATTAGTCATCTTCGCAGCCTAGCTAGATGAATCGCTATTTGTAAATCACAATAGTGCAAAACACAGGTTACAGCCGAAAACATTACATATTATATACCAGGCCACTTCAAACTTGAAACATAAAAAACAAATACAGAGCGAAAGAAAGAAGACAATCTATAGGAGCTCTTCAGCATCCACAAACTCGACAGCATCAACAAAATCCAAATCTTCATCGTCATCCTCGTCGTCGCTTCCACCATCTAGCTCCTCAACATCATCGAGCCCCAACTCAGCCGCGCTGTTCATAGCTCGAATAGTGTCAAGAAGTGCCTCAAGGCGGACTCTATATGCTGAAATATCAATTTCGTCCCACTCCAAATAATGTCCCTCGCCAAGACTCCTCTCAAGTTGGTCCATCGGCGTGTTGCCGTCCATATCTCTTGCGTCCGGATTCAAGCCCTGCAGCCTCCGATGCGAGATAGAGCTGATAGTTTCCAAAACAGGATGTATAGCAGCGTAGTGTAAAATACTCTGCCCGAAATGGTCAACATTGTTGACTGTGATTCCTTTCCCGATAAGCCACTCTACTATTACTACATTGTTGCAATATACTGCTAGCATGGAAGCTGTCCGTCCTTGCTGGTCTGTCATTTCCAGGTCCATGCCCGCTGATACGAGTAGTTCTAAACTATTGATGGCTCTCTTAGACGATCTCTTCTCCCAATCCTGTAAACTAAACATATTATATAACAAAGGATTGCTTATGCCGTTATATGTATCAGCTGTTAAGCTTGCTCCGTACTTTAGGAATAGCTTTGTAAGCTCGGGGTTTCTCAAAGAGTCAAATATTGGTGTCCCGTTCCCTTGTCTATTTAAGGCGTTAACATCAGCCCCTGCCTCAATCAATAGACGAGCCATCTTTAATGAATGGGTGGGTGCATTGTAACCATCGGCAATGCAGTGAAGCAGCGATTGGCCTCCCTTGGATTTGACATTGGCATCGAAGCCAGGCACTGACATAATTGCCATGAAGGCCGCGATATCATCTCTTTCTATTGCAAGATGCATTGGAGTTGTGCCCACACAGCCGAGGCTATTAATCTCCCACGGTGCCTCTTGGATGGCGTAGGAGACTGGCAAATCCCTTATCCCGAGCAAGATATCATGGAATAGCGTAGACTTAGGTGGAGCGGCGGCATCAAAGGCGTGTATGATGTGTAAAGGGAGCTCAGATTTGTGTGTCAATTGCAGTTTCATGCGAAAACTTTCACTGCACGTTCTGAGGTTCAAAAAACTCGCGTTAGTGAGACCGACTAAAACTGAGTCGACTGAAAAATATAGCCATATAATACGTACGTGGTCCCTATGGTCATTGAAAAGCCTTGTTCGATGAGGAACTCAACCACGCTGGGAGATTTCGGTAAGAAAAGGTTGCATGCTAATGACTAAAACAACAGTTAGATTTATTGCTTTCAAGTATCATTTTGACACAATCGTGTGCGTAGGGCCTGCATACTTACAGCTATTAGACCATCGCCCAATTCTGTAACACTGTTCGGGAATATGAGCTTGTGGGAGATGGCAAATTTAAACCAGTTCACATCACTTCGCCCATGTTCAAACAACTCGTCCGCGACGTCTCCATATAGTAGTCGAGGAGTCTGAAGATGGAAGTCGCAACCGACACCGGTCAGTGTGCCCCATGATGCGGCTATAAATAAGGCCCGATGCACCATCCACTGAGGGAACATGTATCGAACATTTATTGACTTCTTCTGGCCAACACATGACTTAATGTTGCAAGGCCGGGGGTCCAGTATAGGCAGGCTGTTGTACTCGATGAAAAGAGATCCAAAGATGGAAGACATTCTTTTTCCGTTTTCCGCATAGGCAGTCTGATGGCACCGGCAACGACATGACGGCAAACAAACAGTCTTGCGAAGCACGGCGCGAACAAGGTACAGTGAATCGTGGGTACTCCGTGGCTGGACAATTTTCTTCTCGGATCTGTCAAATGGGACTGTAACGCCGGTTGGGTAGGATACAGGTGAAGTTGACGGTGCAATAGTCGCTCGCTCGTCAGGCATTGCAGTGGTGGGGTGCGTCGCAGACACAGTCAACGCCTGCATCATCCTCATCATTTCAGGTAGCTGAGATAATGTGTCTTGCACTTGTGTGAGTGTGTTTTGTGTCGTTTGGGCATGTTTTTGAATCTCGTCGATACCAGTGATGGCCATATACATGCTGGTCTGAACCTGGTGGCTCGATCTTGTTTGTCGAGCGCTGTATAGATATAAGATGATTAACGAGATGGCACATTAAGAAAGGCATAAAGATACAGAAACCTACAGGAGAATGGTGTTTATAGACTCCAGGCTGAGTGATAGGTACTCCCGGGCAGAATGAATCTTTTTGTGTATGGGGTCTACCTTACCCTTTTCCTGCAGCCATGTTGATTTTTGGCGGAATGCGTCACGTTTTCGACTTGGTTGCTTCTGGTTTGTGGTCTGGTTACCCGTCAAATTTGGTATAGCGGAGGGTTGCCCTGGTACTGTGGGTGTTGCCCTCTGGAGGAACCGAGAGCAAAGACAATCGAGCTCGTTGGCAGCCTCTTCGAGGTTGTTTGCCTGCAGCTTGACCGCGCTCAGAACATCCCTAAGTTGTGCACCAGAGCTGGTCGGCCACCCTGCAGCTCCTTGCTCTGTACTCAAAGCTTGCGCCTCCTCCAGTGTGTCATTGATTTGCTTAACAACAGACAAAACTGCTTCGAGATCGTTGAATAGCTGCTGGATTTCGTCTGGTATGTTTCGGAGCGAGCTGATGAAGCGTATACCCTTTTGCACAGAGCTAGCGGCTTGCACAAGAGCAATTATGCTGGCTGTGACAGATAGAGGATCCATGACCAGCTTTGGCGCCGGCCATGCATGATGGCTGTCCAGGTCTAGAAAGTGAGGCAAGGCTTGATGAGAGACTAGTGACTAAAAAAAGAAAATAGAGGAATAACTACTCATAAGATGCGTCACAGAGAGGGAAGGGAAGCGTCTTCATATATACATCAGCACAGTAGGGAGGGGAAATAATCCAGTATTTAGGCAACGAGGGGCTGACCGCAGGGCATATATCGAGGCGTTTCTGCCCAATGTGCACTTTTGGGCCTATGAGAGGGATATATCGGTTTTATCAAATCTGCCCACCCCAGACTGCACAATAAATATACGTAACGTGCAAGGCGATATGCTGACGCCACCTGGCAATGCCACAATGATGTTTGGGCATACAAGTTCGTCACCAAACTCATAAGATCACCTCAAGTGGCCTCCATGTTAGTCTGTTTCTTGCAAGCCACTAATATCACCATAGGCAGCGAAAGCCCTGATATAATCATTAGCCATGGCTTAATATACTATAGATACTATTATAGCAACTTGTAATCAAAGAATTACTAAAGTCTAAGTTTCTGAAGATTGAATTACTTTTGAACATATTTAGTCAAAATTGAAACAAAGATGTCGAGTTGGAGATAAATGGATGGTAAAAAGATTGGTTTGATGACTGCAATACTAGAATTGATAAATGTGCGATAAAATATTCTGCTAAAAAATAAGATCAATAATAGAAATTGCTCTTATATAGTCGTGAAACTAAACGTTATTCGGACGTTAATATTATATCATCGATCATTAACAGAAAATGAGTAGTTGACATCACGTGATGCACGTGTACTACTCGCGTCACTGATGTAGATAGTTTTCGACTAGCGAAAGAAAAAACGCGTCGCGTGGAGCTCCTTCTCAAAGCCGAAACTCTCACAAGCACGGCTGCCTAAAGCGTACCCCCCTCTTCGGTACTCAATGGCATCCGCAAAATTTCAATGCGGCGCCACTCGCTGATGTGGTTTCAACTATCGTACCGACCACGATGGCAGAGGATTGCGTGATCCTGCTGTCGAGCGACGAATCCGACGCGTTTGTCACGCCTCACAAGGAAGCACCCAAAGCATCCAGAACAGCAAGTCAACAATACAACCTCGACGACGACGATGACGACAACAACAACTGTTCTGGACGGAGACTGCAATCTCATATATCTACACTCACTACAGAAGCTGCAGGCCAGACGGCACCTGCAGTGACCCACAATGGAGTTTCGCGGGTAGATGGGACAGGTGCATGGAATGGGGCCGGCGGTATCGTCGAACGGTCAACAGCACCTCGTCCTGACACATCATCTCTCTCAGCAAGGAATGTGGATGTACTTGCAATTGGCGATGCTCCAATCCAAATCTATGGCAGTTCGACAAGTAATAGCAATGCTGGTGCAGCAAGAAACCAAGATATGGCGGCGGTGTCGGGCTTTTCGGGCTTCTCTTCAGATGATGTATTCTCATCACCGTTCCCAGATCTTGGTATGGCACGACAAAAATCAATACAGAGCAGACCGGCTCCGACCATTGGCGGGAATACACAGTCGGCAGCGAGCGATAGTCTCGCACCCAATGCTTGTTCATTCCGAGCCTTTGCAGATTCTTTTGATGACGACGATGATTTCGGAATCAATGATCCACGCCCGTCAAAAAGGCCAAGAATTTCCCCGACACACCGCGCTACTGGGTCATTGCCAGCTTTTAAGAGCAGTCCGCGGCTAAATTTGGCTCGCCACATACCATCAAATGTTACATCACCTGCTCAGAGGCCATCCCGGACTACTTTTACCATGGACGACTCCGATGATGAGATGAGAAACATATCAGTCTCTAACCCAGTTCTCTCAGTACTCAAGCCCACGAGTCAGAACAATAGGGCAGGAAAGACCAGTGCGGAATGCATTGACCTTTTGAGCTCTTCGGATGCAGAGGCGAGTCACGTACGGACAGAAAAGGTGACAGATGAGGCTGGGGATGAGTTTGTGGACATAGACGATCTTTTGAAAAACCCTTCGCCTCCCAAGAAGATGCCCATGCTACCGCCGGCTCCCCGTTCAAGACGCGAGCCATCTGCCGAAATCATGCTGCTATCGAGCTCACCGCTGGGCCCATTGGCAAGAGTAGCACCTTACTCCGCGGCTCAGGATATGAGTGCACCGGGGCGAACGTCTGCACATGCCGTCCCTAGACCACAAGCTTCCAAGTCACTGAAACGGAGCTTCTCTGAAGGGAATGCGTTGGTAGTTGATGACGACGACGGCGACGACGACGACGTTGAAGATGATCTTGATATTTGGGGTTGCGGATCTAAAGACGTTGATGACCTCTTGGCTGCATGGAGAAAACGCCCCCCAACAGAAATCCGGGCACGGGATCAGCCAGGCGGTGGAAACAGAGGCCAGGCATCTCGGAGACGGTCATCTTTTGATTCAACGGCGAGCAGATCAGTTGCTACAAGAGAGAGGGCGCGTCCTGGATCGTCATTTAACCGAGCAGCGTCTGCGGCACATTCTGCAATTTCCGATGCTGACAAGGAAGCCCGCCGTCGCGAGCGGGAGACTGCACGGGAAGAGAAGAAGAAGGAGAAGGAAGCCGAAAAAGAAAGACGACAGCGAGAGAAAGAGGTGGAGAAAGAGCGGCGCAAAATCAATGCCGACATGGCCAGAGAAAAAAAGGCTCATGAGCGCGCAGAAGCGGCCGCGTTCAATAATGCCAACCGGTCGCGTGTCGACAAGTCTGTGGCCGCGCCAGAGATGATCGTGCGCCTTCCCATGACCTTGCCCCAGGCCACTAAGGAGATCACCGAGGGCTTGCTGGGCGAGATCAGGGCCAACTCCGAGATGTGGAGGAGTCCATTGTTGGACAATGTGATCGCTTGGCGGCGGAAAGTGACAGCCGAGTACAAGGCTGACCTGGGCCACTGGGTGCCTGTGCAAGAGCATGTCGAAGACGAAAAGCTTGTCATGGCAGTCTTTCGAGCCGATGATCTCGTGAAGCTGATTTTGGCCGCGCAAGACCCCGAAATAAAGCATGAAATGGGCGGATACGACCTCGAAAGCCACCTACGAGCTATGAAACGGAATTTCGCTCGGCACACGATAATATATCTCGTCGAAGGGCTACATGCCTGGAAGAGCAAGAACCGAACAATTAGAAACCGACAGTTTGCGGATGCCGTACGCAACGCTGGCGGAAATACAAGTACCAGTGTAAGGGCTGCTTCCACTACGCCTGCTGGGGCTGTAGCCGCGGCAGCCTTGAATCGGTCGAGGCAATCTGGCCAGCTTGACGAATCAGCAGCGGCTGCAACAGCATCTCGGCCGTCGAATCGGCTTGGCCGCCGTGGGCAGAAGCGACCCCCTCAGCATCTTGACGAAGCAGTTGTCGACGATGCTATGCTCGAGCTACAGATGGGATTTGACGATGATGACGATGACGACGACGACTATAATGATGAAAATGAGAATGGCCAGAATGGCCAACAAACAAAGATTATGGTGCACGAGACTCAGAGCAGCCTCGACACGGCGCGGTGGATCAGGATATTCACTGAGCAGATTGCGACCGGGCGGTACCGCCGGCTCAAGGAGGAGCTCTATGCGGCGTCGGCGTCGTTCTGCATGGACAGCGGCCAGATCGCGACAGGCGATAGCGCATCCGAGACATATGTGCTCATGCTGCAGCAGATTGCGCGCGTCACAGAGCCGGTTGCGCTGGGCGTGGCGGCACGGTACGGGACGCTGCCCAAGCTGATGCGTGGGTTCCGCGACGAAGGACCTCTGGCACTCGAAGGGTGTCTCAAGAGCCGCAACCGCAACGGTGCGCTGTCCGACCGCACAGTAGGCCAGGCACTCAGTCGGCGTATCTACAAGGTACTCATGGGAACTGATGAGGCGAGTACAGATATATGATCATCGCTACTTGGCAGAGGCTTTGGGATTTCTGGTGTTTCTCTGCGTACTATATTTTATGACTTTCTTTTTCGTTCGGTTCTTATATCTCAAGACTCGGCACATCTGCGGTAGACAGCAATGTCGAGCTATCAACTCACAGCGGACCAGACTTATATATAGGCCGCAATGCATGCTTTTCTTTCTAAACTATTGTTCAAGTCTAGCTCACTACCGGAACTTTGATCGAACATGAATTCTAATTAAATACCACAAATCAGGAACATCTAATCTGTCAAGTGTAAAATATACAACTGAATTTTTATTATGATGAGTATAAAAACATAGCACGCCAAGTCTAACAATCTAAAATGCAAATAACACCGACTAAAATGAACAACAAAAACAAAAACTTGCATAAAGAAGAGGGCGAAGTGCTAACACGAAACAAAGTGCTAGATAGTCTCCCATCCACCATTGTTAATGTCCATCTCCAGGCGCCGGCTAATGAAGCTCGGAATGCCATGACCTAGCCATACCGCCCGCAGCATCGAGTCGTACCGCCGCTGGTTTAGCAGCAGCGGCCGCCCGTGCCGGAAACCCATGTCCACCTCGCCGTACTTGTCAATGTATGGCGCGAACCCAAACGACCCAGACAGCCGGTGCAGGTAGAAGATACAGCACTTGCGGATGTTGAGGAACAGGCCAATGTTGCCCTGGCACCGGCGCATGTGCTGCTGCGCACCACCAATTTTGCGCACGATATCGCCGCGTCGGCTCGGAATGCGTTCTTCCAGTGCACAGCATGTCGCCTGACTGCAGAATACCTCGCCGCACATCAGACACATGTTGGGCTCGGACACGTCCTTGCCAGTGGTGAGGCAGTGGACGCGGGTGCACTCGGCCAGCAGCTGCTCAAAGTTCTCCGGGAGGCCGACGAGCTCGTAGATGCCTGGGTGGCTGAGGAGTGCCGACGGGTTGGGCGGCGCAGGCCGCGGCTGCAAAGTATGACTTGTTGCAGTTGCCGGTGCTGCTGACGAGCCGGTAGCGGTAGGGGTAGCACCGGATTCGGTGCTGCTATTGGCTGCTGCAAGGTAGACGTGCTGCACCCAGCCAGTGACGAGCTGCCGCACGCTAGGCGACGACCACGTCACACCGACAACCGAGGCCGAGGCAGAGAGCTGCTGCTGTAGCTGCTGCTGATCGTCGTTGACAACGGCCAGTGAGTTGCACATTTCATCAAACGAAGGCACCTTGAGCACCTCGGTCAGGCGGTCAAGCTCGGGCAGCTCAGGTGCCGGCGACACGTGACTATTGAAGTCGACACCTGCGGCCGCATACATGAGAACGACAGACTTGCGCAAGAACACCAGCGCGTACTTTTGCACAAAGTTGTAGTAGCCCTCGAGCGTATCGACACCACCGAGGTCAAAGGCACGGTTCTCGCCGTTGGCATTCTGGGCCAGGAGCGACGCGTCAATGATGCCAGACAGGCCCGAAACGTTGTTGGACCCTGAAGCAGCGCGCACGTTGAGGTCCATCTGCGACACGGCGAGGCAGAACTTGGCGAAGCTGTCAAGGCCGGGGTTACTAGTGCTGCCAAATCCTTGGTCACGGTTCATGAGCTGGCCGATCCAGGCTTGGGGGTTGGTGTTGCGAGCCATGTAGTAGACGACCTTGACGATCTCGGCGAGGTAGCACATGCGCAAAACGTGGGCCAGCTCAATCTTGTGCGAAGGAACAAGACCAAAGGCACACTCGCACAAGAAAATGAACGGGTCGAGACTCAATAGCGGTGCATATTCGGCAAGAGGCTGACGCGTGAGCTCGGTTTCCTCACCCATATACTGTGCAATGAACAGCTGGCAGTGCTGACGCTCCGTGTCCAAGCGGTACTCCCGCTCGATGCGGTTGTCACCGCCAGCACGCTGAACACCAGTGGCAATGTATGATGTGACTGTCTCGCACAGGATGCGCAGGTGTGTAAGGTTTTGCTCAGTGATCTTGGTCAGCAGCGTCATGCCGTATTCGGCATCAGTACCGCGCTGCTGGATCTCCACCGCCGAGATCGAGTAGCCGACAGTCTGCACCAGCGTGTCGCTGGAGAAGAGCTCATTGACCATCTTACCCTCGCGCGAGTCGTATGAGTGATGCGAGGGCAGCTTGTTCCTGCGCAGAGTCTTCCTGAGTCTGTTGTAGGCCACAACCAGGTCACGGACCATGTTCTGTTCAGGATGGCCATTGCCTCCAGTAACAGTGGCCATACCACTGCCAGAGCCAGATGCTCCGGCACCGGCACCACCGGCACCCACAGCCGCAGCGACACCGCCGGCCGCGACCATGGCAGGCGACATCCAGCCCGTGGGGGGGATAACATTTAGTGCCCCAGATGAGGTTGACGGCTGGGACAGCAGCGAGGAGTGTTGAGAAAGAGAATCCCATGCATCAACCACCAGCTGTGATGCCTTGTCGCCAATGCTGTTAACCATTGTCGACTCCACGTACTGGTGGTAGGTCTTTTGCACCGAGTCCACAGGCCGGGATGCACCGAGCACATAGTGGGCTTGGTTCATCATCTGGATGTCGAGGAACTGCTGGAAGGGCTCTGCCGGGGCCAAAGCGCCTGGATACGACTCCTCCTTTCCTTTCCAGACAATTGGCAGGAATGCATTGCCCAGAGCCTTGCACAGCGGGCAGACAAACTCGAGGCGGAAAGTGTCTTCGGGGTGGTGCCGAGCAATCTGCTGCTGGTGGCGGCGCAGTGTGGCCTCAAAGTATGCATCAAAACAGTGATGGTGCATAATGTGGCCGCAGCCGACAGAGAGTGTACCGGGCTTGCAGTTCTTTGCAGGGAAGCCCTTGCCAATAACCTGGCGCTCGGTCTCGTACCGCTCACCATCAGCACCAATCTTCTCGACCTTTTGGCGATTTTCGTGCGCAACACCAAACGGCCGGATGCTCTCTGCTGACCTGTCCAGGTTCTTGGGTGTGGAAGCGGCCTCGCGCACGAAATCAGAGTCCTGCAGGTCGGTCTGGCGCAAAATCAGACTCTCGGTGAAGAGGGCAAAGGTACCGTACAAGCGACGATCATCCGTCTCCTCCTGGCACAAGATACATGTCCCGCCGGGGTACTTCCAGACCTTCTTCGGTTCTTCGGCGGCCTTGGAGTCATGATCCATATCAGTGTCGAGGTTGTCGTCGCCAAACTCGTCTTCGTCGTCATCGTCGGAGATACCCCAGTCGATGCCGCCCTGGTTGGCCAAAAAGCTCTTCTGCTGCTCCTGGAACTGAGCCATGACACGCGCTTGGCGGTCGAGGGCCGCGCGCTTCTTCTTTTCGCGCTCCTCGTTTGCGCTGTTGTCATTGTAGGCGGGCGAGCCGGTGCTGATCTGGTCGATGGGGATACCGAGCTGAGCGTATGCGGCCTCAAAATCGGCCGGGCGCTTTTGGCGCATCCGTCTAAGGATGAGGCTGACCTTGGGGTGGCACGCTCTAAACTCATCCTTGTTGGAGATGGTAATGAGCAGGGAAGCAATGGTCTTGCAATGTGTCGACTCGGTGTAGCAGAGTCTAGCATTGCGGAGAAGGGCAAGGCGAATAAAGGAAACCGCATCGTTACGCTGGGTCTCAGGAGATTCAGGCGTCGAGCCATCCTCGCTGATTGCAATCAGCACGAGGTGCAGCAGGACCTGCGTAAAGGTCTCAATGCGACTGGACTTGACAGTGGGCGTCAACTTGGGCGACTCGAGGGTGTAGAGGAGCGAGTAGTAGATAAGCTGGGCAAAGATGCCTGTGCTGGTAAAGTCGGCGAGCTTCGTGAACACGCCCGAGGTGATGGGCTGCAGCTTGGGTTCGTACACGATAGAGTCGTCGGGCTGGCCCGTCTTCTTGGCCATCCACTTGCGGTACGCAGTCTCGGACTCTTCGCGCTGGTTCTTGTTGTAGTGGCCGCTGTATGGGTCGACACTCTCGATGAAGCGCGGGTTCAGCTCAAACGTGCCAATATCCGAGTTGCCTTCAGGCGCCTTGTACGTTGTCATCTCCTCCAGGACAGTCTGGAAGTTCTCGTTCTCCTGGTACCGATCGGGCAGTTTGTTGCAAATATCCGTGTAGGATAGGGGCTTGAAGCAGAGGACATGGGCAATGTCGCGACGGAGGCACATGGTCTGCGCGGCCGTCTCGTCGCCGCCAAAGTCGATGAGCGACATACGGTCGCTGATGAGAACAATGAGCAAATGAATCATGTCCTCAACAACGTCCATATGCTGGAGATCGTCTTGGGCCTCGGCCTTTTGCTCAAATATGCCCTTGACCCATGTTTCCATGCCGAAGCGGTCGATGATTGAGACCAGAACACGGCTGGGGTCGCAAATGACAAGGGCGGTCTGCATCAAGAAGATATCACGATGGTGAGCAACATCGCGCTGGCTGACGCCTCGATACGTGCCAGCCTGGTGACGCAGGCTGATACCATTGCGCACCCACATGTTGGCCTTCATCTGGGCCAGCCAAGCACACACGCGGAGGGGGTAGTCAAACGCAGCCATGAGGTAGTCCTCGTGTGAAAAGTTGAAGCGCTTGGGGAAGAGCTTGCGGCCCATGGAGCGCGGGGGTGCGCGAAGATCAGCAGTCTCAAATCTCAGAAGGTTGCGCAGCTGGTCAACAGGGAGGGACTTGCCACACTCGATGAGCCACGAAAGAGTGTAGTGGAGGGCGTGGTGGAAACTGATCTGCTGCTTATCGACGACAAAGGAGACAATGTCGTAGTCCTTGGGGACTTCTTCAAACTCAAAGTCGGACGCAACGTGGAAGGCAATCTCATTCTGGACCTCGGCCTGTGTGAAACGAAGACGCTCAGCGCCGATGGAGCTCAGGATGGTTGTCTTGGCAGTGTATCTGATAGCGCGAGCGAGGTGTTCAAAGTCGACCTCATGGAGGTTACGGAAAGCGTCTGAGAACTGACGACAGAGGCGGTTGATCTCACGCGTAATAAGGGATGCACTAATCCAGGTGTCTGTCTCGTACTCAATGTGCTCGCCGACGGCACGTGTGTTGGGGCAGATGCCCTGGTGCAGCTTCACGAGATCGAGGAACTGCATCATGTACCGGTCCTCTGTGCGGAGGCACTCCTGGACATGCGGGGACTGGAAGAGGTACTTGAGGTCGACAAAGAAGTGATACATGCGCCGATTTGTTACCGACCCAGAGTCGAATGTCAGAGTAGCTGTGTCCAGCACTTGCCAAGGGTGGCCGACCTGGCGAGTAGTGAGGAAAGTGTAGAGAATGGCCATCAGACTGGTCAAGAAGTTGCCGCGCTCCACAATTTCGGTTGTGATTGACGCTGCGGTGAGCATCTGGAGTGATATGTTGATGATGGAGTGGTCTGGCTCTCTGTCACCGATCAGGTAAAGCTGTGCGAGACTGGTGTAGAGACCAGCAAAGCGCAGGCCGAGCACGCGCTTGAACTCTGGAATGTTGATAACGGTCGAGATGTAGAGCGAGCGCAGATCGTTGCGGACCTTCTTCCAGAGTCGAAGATCAAAGAGGATGAGCCAATCGAGACGGACGCGCTGGAAGAGATCTTCAGCTGGCGAGGCCGGCTTGGTCTCTTCGTAAGCTTGCGGCACGTCGAGCCAGTAGTGGCCTGGTTGCGGCATACCGTCTTTCTTTACGTTCTTGTTATCACTCGGGGTCTTGGGGATCTCAAGACCCGTCTTGTTGAATCTGGCAGCCATCAAAGGCTCGGCTGTGTCAGAGTCTGAGGGAGTGCCGTCCCGGCCGCGAGTGCCTTGGCGTGCTCCTGGCTCTGCGGCCGATGCAGGCGCGGTGGTAGCAAATGGCGTGGATCCAGAGTCAGTGTCTGGTACGATGACAACGGTCTCGGAAGAGTCAGATGCCTGCTGCCCTGTTGGCGGGAGTGGAGGAGCAGGGTATCCGGCCATGGTGGCTTCGTTCTCCTCAAGCTGGCCCAGGCCGCGCTGCCAGTCCACTTCATCGTCCACGGCCATGGCAGTGTCTGCGGCTCCTTGCGCCAGTACTCCGGCATCGGCATTTGCCGCTGCTTGCTCTGTACCACCGGCTGCCGTGCCTAGCCCGTCGATCTGCTGGTCGACCCGCTGCTGCATATCGGTCATATCGATGTCGTCAACGTCCATCACGAGGCCGGCTTGCAGCACGTTGATAGCGGCTATGCGGGCCGCATTTCTGTCGGCCGCATCGTTGTCCTCTTCGCGGTCAATTTCACTGTCGTTTGCAACGTCCATTTCGCCGTCTATCATGTCGTCATCATCTTCGTCGCCGGTGATTGTGCTAATAAGAATCTCCATTTCGTCTTCGCCATCGTCGTCAAGGTCGTCGTCATCATCGTCGTCAAGATCGTCATCTTGGCCAGCAATAATTCTAGCCTGCATCTCCTCGCGGAATAGCTGGAAATCGTGTCCCGATCTGTAGTTGCGAATATCGGCTTCCTCGGCAATCTTGGCCTCGTCTGTGATGCCGTTCTTGCCCACGATTGCGTTGGGAGCATGGCTCCCCTGGTTCCACGGGCGCAAAAGCTCTTCGCAGATGACGCGGCGTAGAATGTCTGCATCCTGGCCGACGCTGCATCCCGAGATATCGCATAGCCACTCGATTATGGTGCTGCACATTTGTTCGCGGAACGTTTCGCGAGCCGACCGGATCGTGACTGTGATTTTGATCTCTTCGAGGACCTTGGCCACCTTCAGGAGCTCGGTTACGCTGCCAGAGTACTTGAGCACAGTGCGGCCAATCTCGTCAGTCTGATACGCACGCATGCGACCTTCGCGAAGAGTAACCTGGCATGCACGAGCCACCTGGTCCTGGACGTCATTGACTGTGTGTTTTTCGTCGTTCCAGAGAAGTACCGTGTATTCGCTGGGCGGGCCATCGTCGCCGCCTCCGTAGACCGCGGACAGCCGCGACAGCTTCTCATCTTGAAGGATGCTCTCCTTAGTCTTGGGGTTGCGCAGCTGCTCTGGCGAGCAGGATATGACGTCGCACATAAAGTCAAACACCCGGCCAATGGTCATGCGGATGCTGGCCTCGAGGTCGGGTGGTGTTCCGGCGGCAGCAGTCTTGCCCTTGCCCTTTCCAGAAGATGCGTCCGCGTCGGCAGTGTCGTCGGTACAGGCGTTTGGGTTGTCCTCTAGCCGGGAGTGGATTGTGCAGTACATGGGCGTCTTCCAGGCCTCGTGGTCACCGCAGTCACAGCAGCCGCTGTTCCCTGGCGACACACTGACGCGAACCATGTGCCCGCGGTGGTCGGTAGCGTCAAAGCAGCGACTGCAGAGGCAGCAAGTGTCATCGGTACCGCATGTCTTGCAAGAGTAGGTGGCCTCGCCGGCACGGAAGATGTGACCGCAAGGGTAGCCGCGTGCACCTTCAGTGTACTCGGCGCCGTCTACGGCGCCTTGTGCTTCGCGCAGCTTGAGGGTGCCGCCGCGCGATGGGCCGCCTGTGGTCGGGAAGAGGAGGTCCATGTACTTTTGCTTTCCGCCGGCCATGCACCAGAAAAGACTTCCCAGCAGCTCCTTGGAAGCCTGTTCGGTATACCGGTGCGAGTGGTGGTCGGAGAGACCCCGCAGGAACTGGCACAGCTGCTGCTCCTGGGTCGTCATTGTAGCGGCCATGCTGGGCACGGGAGGGAGAGGGTGGTATGGAGTCGAGCTCATTCGGATCGTTTGTCGGGCGGTAGCCCTTGTTGGGTATCAAACGGGTGTCGTCGCCCACGGTTGACACGGGCGGAGGGTCGTTGCTCGCGCCGGTCGGAGCTTGGTCATCAGGGTGGGACAGCTATGGGGAGATGCCGTGGCGGACTCTCACAGCTGCAGAGGAGTGTGTAGTCGAAGAGTAGATGCGTGTGTGTCGTATATGGCTCGGTTTGTAGCCGGCAGCAGAGTGAAGCTATGTTGAGGCTGCTGAGTCCGAGGAGCCGAAACACGGACGGTAGTTTGAATATGGAGCTTTTGGTTTGGGGGTCGCTGGTCCGCTGGTGGAGTGGAGGGGAAAAAACCAGGTAAGAAAATCAAGAGTCAGGTTGTGCTGGATAACGTCACATATACAGCTTCTAGCGCTGTGACGGATGGCTAGAATCAGAGGTCTTGATTTCTCGCCTCTGGGTCCGCCCTCAGTCGTCGCTTCGATTTTGGACTCGAAACGTTGACGTCCTTGCCATTTGGGGCGATCCGTTGAGAATAGTGCGTATAGACAGCATACGCCTATTTTGAAGCTGAAGCTGCTACTTGCACTGGTATCTGTGTGTAGTGGCAAGTGGGGTGGCCCGCAACCCACTGTACGTGCCGTGCGATGCGGCTAGTAGGGGAAAGAGCACGTCACGCTCTTTCTGCTTCCCAAGGCTACATTGTAGGGCGGGGTTTGCGAGCTGCATCTCTGGCGCATATAAAGCAGCATGCTGAAGCATGAAATATAAGGAAAGAGCGATGGATAACTATAGGAATATATCTGTGATTACTTATGCGGTATTCCGGTTGGATGAGCTCTTTACATAAGCATTATCTCTTTCAACTGCAACTACGACCGCTTTTGCCATTTTAGGTGGCAAAGCAAACACCGAACAGCGGCAATAAGATGGCAAGCTCATACCAATCCAGCCACGTTTGACCAGAGGATAATGAAAGTAAAGGACTCTCAAACTATGCCTTTACGACGAGAGCACCGTCATATAGTCATGATAATGTCACGTGAGTGCGAGCCTCCTCCGATGAGGCCGTCGCCAACATCATGACTCTGTCGTTGATCACCTTGTTGCAACCGGATCAAAAGTACAAAAAAATGTCTATTTCGGTATATTCCCCGTTAAGATGATAAATATTTTATACAAATAGAAACAATCGCTGCCGGCCTATCGTCATTAAGGCCCGACACGGTGGTGATGCTGGGCAGACGGTGTTCGAGCACGCTCCCAACGCAAAGAGTCGTCTCGTCTCGTCTATCATGCTTGCTTTTGCGACCGAGTCGTCATTCTTCCGCCCCTCAATCAACACGATGGTGTTGATCAGTCTGAATGTCGTGGTATGCTGGTTTACTCATCGTCGTCGTCGTCGCCGCCCTCAATGTACTTGGCGCGGATGTCCTTCCATTGACGCTGTCTTGTTAGTATTTGAAGATTGTGAGAGTAGATGAAAATGAAAAACGTACGCCGCGGTTGATGTTGTCCCAAAGCTTGTTCATGCCGGTGTCGTAGGCCCTGTACCGGTTAGCTCGTGTCTAGTGTTGTGGTCTTTGGGTTGCATTGCATTTTGCAGGATCTAGCTCACATCTGGAAGCCGAAAGCAGCACCGAAGACAACGGTGAGCATGGCGTAGTTCTTGCGGAACAGGGTGCTGTTGTGTGTTAGAATCAAATCGAGCATGGATCCCGCGAGGGGATATACGATGTGGTGTGTGGAGTTGATGGGATCGGGTCGGTAAGACTTGCTTGTAGATGAAGCCGGACTAGAGCGGGAAATGTTAGCAATTGGCCAATATTTGTTGCAGTTTATGCAAATAGGTGTCCTCCGGACCACAGTAAACGAAAGCCGGGGCACCGCAGCGCCGGGGCTTCCCATTCAATCCAGAGGCCATGATGCGATTGGCACCGAGGTGAGGAGGGCCACGGCACGGGCAGGAGAGGAACGAGTCGAACACGTACCATTGTGAAGAAGTGTGGTGTCTTGCGACGGAGGTGGTGTGTGGGTGGTGGGAGACGGGTTGTCGGGGAGAGTAGGTGGTGATCGTGAGAGCGGAAGCTGGATGTTGGTGGTTCTGCGGGCGTGCGGGTTTTTGGCTTTTGCTGTGGTTTGACGATTTTCGGAAACTCTCGTTCAATTCCATTTGCCTGTGTATGATTGGCCGGCTGGCGATTGAAGATTATATAATAGACCCATTTATTATTGCAGCCGCGTGAGTGACTCTCTGGCTCCAGTGCCCGAAAGCGAAAAATAAATAGTATTAGATAATCCCAAATTATGTCATCCCGTCAAGCCCCTTGGAGACATTTACAGCGCTGCTATTGGCCAAAGCTTTTATACAAAAACAAAAGTGAGAGACGGCTCGGCCCCGATTTTATTTTCGACTTCTTCACGAATCTCATTGCCATCCCCAAGCGGCGATCTCATCCAGCCCGACGACAGACAATACAATTCAATATTCAGCCACTAATTTATGACGACAACCGGTTGGCGTTTTTGAAAAGTTGGAGCACACTCCATCTATTTGCCAACATGTCGAAGCCGTCCAATGCCGGTATTGTTACCGACGCCGACGGCCGGCGTGTGATCCCCGAGTCTCGGCGCCCCGACGGCAGTATCCGGCCTGCCATCAAGGTCCGCCCGGGCTACACACCACCTGAGGATGTGGCCAAGTACCGGATCCCTCTGTACCGTCGCAAGGCTGTCGCCACCGAAGCTGAAGCCGACGCCAGTGCTACTCCCGCATCGGCTGCCCGCACCATTCCCGGCGCCGTTCCAGTCTCAGCACCAACTTCAGTTTCTATCCCAGCCAAGGTGCCTGGAGCGGTTCCTGGCGCCTCTTCAGAAGTAGAGACAGTGTCGGCCTCGTCTAGCGCTGCAAAGAATGCAAAGCGTCGCGAGGCCCGCAAGAAGGCAGCAGCCAACTCTGCCGAGCAGCCCGAAGCAACGGCCGACAAGGCCGAGTCAAAGACGGAGATCAAGTCTGAGACCAAGACTGAGGCAGCCCCTGTTGAGGCTCCTACCCCCGCCGAGGACCGTGATAAGAAGATTCGCGGCCTGAAGAAGAAGCTCAAGCAGGCCAGGGAGCTGCAGACCAAGCGCGACGGCGGCGAGAGCTTGCTGCCCGAGCAGGTGGCCAAGGTTACCCGCATCAGCGAGCTGACACGCGAACTGGAGTCGCTCGGACTTGGCGACGATGAGAAGTGAAATGTCTCATAATTATGCACAACCATCTACGACTTTTCACAAAAACTACAACTCTCGCGCGAAAGAGTACCAGCCCTGCAGCTCTGTTCAATTGCAGCCGGTCGGATTCATGCCTGATCATACCTGGCAGCAACCAAGCGTCGGAAACGACCGAAGCAAGCCAACATCGAAAGATGAAGCTTAGTGCAGCCGGGCTCAAAGGTATCTGACGGATACACAAGTCATCTGGCGTCCACTATGCACTGTCAGACGACTA
Source organism: Ophiostoma himal-ulmi (assembly GCA_029299165.1). NCBI lineage: Eukaryota > Fungi > Ascomycota > Sordariomycetes > Ophiostomatales > Ophiostomataceae > Ophiostoma > Ophiostoma himal-ulmi. The sequence goes on from JANSME010000001.1 coordinate 226,379, forward strand.
CCGAGGCTTCCATGCAGCCCATCTGGGTGCTTGGCATCAGCGCACTCGGATTGGCCGGGATGGATCGAAGGCATGCATTCATTTGCACACACTGCCTCTTCATTTACCGGCACAGAGACGTAACGATATATTTTCAATGAAATCGAAAGATATTCAATTTATTACGATCTATGATGTAGTCTATCTACTTAATACACCACCATCAACCAAGCCAGTGTACTGTGATTTCTTTTGCTTTTTGTCTTAAATCTTTGTCTATCCAACTCTTTGCTTTTTTTACTCGCCTGCATCTAAACTTATCTTCCGTTCTTAGCATTGGCCTCGTCTGCTCTTGTCGTGCACTCTTCAATGACCTTCCAGAACATGGGAATGTCGAGACCGCGCGGAATGCGGACACCCTCCTGGCCCGGCTCGAGCAGGCGCGCAACAGTGCGGCCCGTCTCGCCCCTGCCAGCTAGCGCCTCGGGTGTCGTGCCCTCGGTGACAACCTTGACTTCAAACCGCTCGGGGGTCTTACTGGCATCGGTGTCCTTGTAGTCGTAGAATGGGATCTCGGTGCTCAGGCCGGTGAGCACGGCAGCAACGGCAATGGGATCGTGCAGTGGCGGGCCTTCTTTGATGCCAAAGACGTTGCTGTAGGTCTCGGCAAAAAAGTTGAGCAGCTCGACGAGCATTGTGCGCAGAGTCGTCTTGCCGGCTTTGGATTCTGTAGGGGCTGCAGACGGTGCAGACGTAGAGGGGGGGCCGTGCAGCAGCAGGTTCTGCACCTCGGCAGTGGCCAGCACCAGGTGGGTCAGGTCCAGGGGCACAAGTGTCGTCTTCTTGGCCAGCACGGGGTTGTCAAAGACGGCGGCAGCGGCTTCGGGGTCGAGCAGGATGTTGAACTCGGCAAATATGGTGGTGTTGCCGATGCGGGGCACGCCGTCGACCTCGCCCGAGACGGCGGCAGTAAAGCCGTCACCAATAGCACCGCCCATGATGGACAGGCCGGCAAGGTGTTGGGCAATCTGGGGGTACTTTTCCAGCAGCAGGGCCACGTTGGTCAGGCAGCCGGTGGCAACGAGCCAGGCAGTGCCGGCGGGCTGGGCAAGCAGAGCGGCAGCCATGGCCTCGATGGTCTGTGCCAGAGCGACGTCATCGCCGACGGTTGTGGCAGGGCCCTTTCCAGGCTGGGGCAGCAGGTCAGTGCCGTCGAGGCCGGACTCGCCGTGGATCTCGGCGCCGGCGGTCATGGGCGGGCGCGAGATGGGCTTGACGGCACCGGCATAGACCTTGGCCTGGTCCTCTTTGGAGATGGCAGTCAGGATGGAGGTGGCATTCCATGTTGTGTGCCTGTAAAGTTGGATGATTATTCACGAGAGTCAGATGGTAGTGGTGAACGGGGCCTTACTTGAGAGGGGCATTGCCGTAGACAGTAGAGATGCCGATCAGCTCAATGGACGGGTGGTATGCAGACATGAGAATAGCAAATGCATCCTGTCGGTTAGTTTTAGGTCTAGAGTGATAAGCCATGAACTGTGTAGCTCTCAACATGAGATGAAGCCCAAACTCACATCGTGGCCTGGATCACAGTCCAGCCAGAGGGGGATCGAGGTGGTCATCGTGAGCTGAAAGGGAGTTTGATAGGTGATATAAGTAAGACGAGAGACGAGTAGAGATGAGATGAGTCAATGTTTGGTTTCAAGGTGCAGATAAAACTATGAGGATGTCAACAGATCACAGATGAACGGATGCCGTCGCCTATTTGCTGCTTATCTGTCCATGGCCTAAGCGGGGTCCGTTTAGAGTTGGCAACTACCCGTTTGGGTTTAAATAAGCTAGGGTAGCTGCAACTCGCCCGCACAACTCCGTCAGGTCGGTACGGGTCGGCAGTGTGTATATTTCGATTAATTCGAAGATTTAATCGGCGGTTAATGTTTTGTTTGAAATGTGATATTACTGACATCCTAGCTTCACGTCTATTTGGTTCTATTGAATTCGGATTTGTAGTGCTTGAGATGATAGGCACTATGTTTCGATTAAGATTCGTCGTATTTTATTGCTATATTAATTTTCAATTTTCTTTCTTTCTTTCTTCTTTTCGTTAATAAAAATAAAACAAAAACTTGAAAATGACAATTCTATTTTATTAATGCAAGTTTACTGTATCATCTTTTTATCTTGAATGTCTTCCATAATCTATCCAAGCTTCTGTTCGTTTCATATCTTATCGTCACTTATCCGATCACAACTAGTTCACTTGGCTCAAGTCTATCGTCTCTGTTATCCACACTTCGACCTATCATTACTTCCCCTTGCGGCTCTCTAGCACCCGCAGGACGTCGGCCGCATTGTTGCCGTCGCCCTTGCGTTTCTTGCCGCCGCGCTTTCGCTTGCCTTGCCCGCCGCCTTTGCCGCCGCCTCCATCTTCATCGTCGTCATCTTCCTCGCCATCTTCCTTCGCCTTGCCCTTCCACTTGGAGAAGCGCACACGCTCCTCGTCTTCCTCCACCTCGACGCCGCCACGGCTCACGCTAAACTCTAGATCCATGTCCTCCGCATCGCGCTCGCTGTTCTGCAGCAGCTTCTTCAGCCGGGCCTCGCGCTCTGCTTCCTTGCTCAATGCCTCGTTCTTCTCTTCGGCCTCGGTAGCCTCGCGCAGCTGCTTGGCCTTGCGCAGTGCAGCCAGCACCGAAGGGTCGTTGAGCGAGGTACCATCGCGGGTCTCTTCTGACAGCAGCTTGGATCCGCCAAAGTAGTTTCTCCGGGGAGCAGTCTCTGCCAGAGGTGCCGCAGACGCAGACGTAGACGTAGACGTAGATGCGGCTGGCTTTGGCTGTGCAGAAGGGGACCGGCGTCTCGGGTCCCGTGGGCTGCGTGAGTACCTCCGTGGCGTGCGACGCGAGTCTCTGCGAGTGTAGTCTCTCGAGTCTCTCGACTCCCTCGAATCTCTGGACCTTGATCTGGAGTCCCTGCGCCTGGAGTCTCTGTAGTCTCTCGAGTCTCTCGAGTATCTTGAATCTCTTGAGTCTCGTGAGTCCCTCGAATATCTCGAATACCTCGAGTCGTCGCTATCGCTGGCCTTGCCGTCTTCCCGGTCCCGGCGCCGCCTTGGCGAGTGCGACCGGCTACGGTCTCTCCGCTTGTCTGCCGCGGCCTTTGTTTCCTTTGCTTTGGCGTCCTCCTTATCAGATTCCGATTCCGAATCCGACTCTGACCCTGAGCCCATGCCGGCTAGCGGGTCATAGTCGGACCCTGCATCGTCAAAGATGTTGACTTCCTTCTCGGCCTCTGCAGCAGCCTCCGCCTCCAGCTTCTTGCGGTAGAACTCGGGCACCTCCATACCCAGCACCTCGCCGTCTGGCTTGGGTGCGTCCCCTGTATTACTACCGGCTTCGACTTCTGGCTCAAAGTCCTGGGCCAGCTTGCGCACTTTGCGCTTCTCGTGTCCGTCCTCATCGACAATGACCAGCACTTCGCGACCGCGGCTGTCGCGCTCGATACGCGACGACCCGGGCAGATGGCCCGAGTTGATGGCGCCAATCTTTCTAAACCGCGATCCCAGCACAGGCTCCTGCGCTGCCTTGGCGGCTTTGGCTGCCTCGCGCGCCGCCTTCATCTCGGCGAGGATCTGGTCGCGCGACCGTTTCTGGCCGGCCACGGCCGGTGCTGTCGAGTATTGGCCCTTTTTCTTGGTCTTCTCCTTGGCGACAGCCTGCACCTCGGTCTTTTCCAGCTGCTCAAACTCGTCGTCCACATCTGGACCGGGCTCTTTGCCGGCCTTTTCTTCTGTATCTTCATCCGCTTCGTCTGCCCTGGTCTCCTTTTCCTTCTCCTCCGCCAAAACATCCTCGCCATTCCGGGCCTTTTCTAGTAGAGTAAAGTCGAGTCCCTTGGGCACAGATTTGTTGTCATTGTCGTCTTGTTCGGCGCGCAGCTTGGCTCGGTCGACGTAGCCCGCCGCAAACCGGCTGCCCTTGGGCGCAGACAGCTTGCTCTTCTTTGGCTGCTGCTTATTCTTGTCCCCTCCTCCTCCTCCTCCAAAACGCTCGGCCATCTGCTTGGCAAACGCCAGCTGGCTGACACTGCCTCCGGCGCGTGGTGTCATGGGAATGCTCGATCGTTGTCGGGAACCAAGGATGGCCGGCGCAGCGGCAGAGGGCGTGGCGCTGCTGGTTTTGTTGGATTCATCCTTTTTGGTGCTGGATGAAGAGCCAGACCCAAAGGCCAGCCGCCGGAACTGTTCGTTGTTCATCGTCGGTGTCGATGTCGGTGTTGGTGTCGATGCTGTCGGCAACGAGGCCACGTTTTGTCGCAATATCATGAGCTGCGCAATGGAGGTCGCTTTAGCGGTTGCGATAAACTTTTTAGTGGACTCGGTCTGACATCAGCTTGACTTTCGAGCGCTATCACGTGTTTTCGCGGGCGCTGGGCGCTGTAGGCAGCGATGCTACCCACTACCCATTCGCCACTGTACGCGAGACAAGGCGCGCCGCATCGTCATCTCAATCTCAACCTCATACACATGCGAGTGCACACTGACAGCCACCACCGCAACTTATGGCCAGCGAAACAATACACATGTCGCCTGGCGATGGGTAGACTCTACACCACTTGGTCGTTTACTCTTACATACGCGTACTAGCCACCGCCATGGCGAACCGCCAGCTGGAAAAGAACTCGGCCGCCGTGCGCAAACAGATTGATGCGCACAAGTTTGCCGGCGTCGACGGCGAGGAGTACGGCGCCAGTAGCTTTGGCGAGTTTGGCGACTACTTTCGCCGCAAGAAGATCAAGCTGCAGAATGAAGACACCATTATGCGCCAGTCGGTGCGCCGGCCGCAGATCTTCAAGGATGTCACTGCCCACGTCGCGAGCTACACCCAGCCTGCGCCCGAAGAGCTGCACCGCATGCTGGTCGTGCACGGCGCCACCTATATCAAGTACCTCGACTACAAGACCATGGTCACGCACATCATCGCATCGACGCTGCCACCAAAAAAGGCAGACGAGTGGAGGCGGCTGCGCGTCGTGAAGCCGGCGTGGGTTGTCGACTCCATCGCGGCCGGCAAGATGTTGCCATGGTCTGACTACCGACTGATCAACGAAGGCCCAGGGCAGAACCGGCTACAGTTTGGCGCTGGAGGACAGCTCGTGGTAAAAGAGGGCCGGCCAGACCAGATGGACGGCTACAAGGAGCAGAGCAAGCACAGCTATTACAACGCGGCGATGGAAGAGGTCGGCGCCGTCTACGACCAGATGCAAGCTACAAACTCGAGTCTTTTTGATAAGCTCGAAACCATCGAGCTCGGCATGAATGGGAATGATGGCCACCGGGATGAAGACTCGTTTGAGTTTTCGGACCTTGACATGAATGATCTTAGCAGTAGTTTCTTGTCGCCGCCGACATTCGAGAAGCGGGATGGAAAAGGTAAGGATCCGGAAGTGTCGGAAGCGACGGAAAGCATTGAAGAGATCGAAGAGGTTCAAGATACAGACTATAATCACTTATCCGAACGAGAAACGGATACAGGCAATGCCAAAAGCTCATACAAAGAGCTTCCAGCCGGTCAGGGAATGCTTCTGCGGCGATATGGCGGATCAAGCAGCCAAGAGAATAGCAGCCAAGAAAAGAGGAGTGGCGAGATTCAACACAAGCTAGACGACAGCATTGACGGCGACCATACCGATGCCCACGACATTCCATCACCAGAACTGCCCAAGCCAGCACAAATGACCTCGGAAGAGCACAATCGCCTGCTCCTCGCCGACCCGAAACTGCGCAAGTCGTCAACGGCCAACCCCGACTTCCTCAAACAATTCTACTCGGAGAGCCGGCTGCACCACCTGTCCACCTGGAAGGCCGAGCTCAAGTCCAAGATGCAGCGTCTGGCCATGGAGAGAGCTGCAGAGAGGACGCCCTCTGGCAACAGATCAAAAACCACAAAGAAAGACCCGAATAGGCGCCGCTACATCATGCACGTCGACTTTGACAGCTTCTTTTGTGCCGTATCCCTCAAAAATGTATCACCCGAGTATGCCAAATTGCCTGCTGCCGTGGCCCATTCGTCGGGCAGCGCGTCTGAGATTGCGTCGTGCAACTACCCGGCGCGCGCCTTTGGAGTCAAGAACGGAATGTGGATGCGGCGCGCCATGGAGCTGTGTCCCGAACTCAGAGTGCTGCCGTATGATTTTCCGGCGTACGAGGAAGCTAGTCAGTCGTTCTATGAAGCGATTCTGGATATCGGCGGTGTCGTGCAGAGTGTCAGTGTCGACGAGGCCCTGGTGGATGTCACCAGCATTGTCGGTGATTTGGGCGCTGCCGCGGCCGGCCAAGTCGATGAGATCGCTTCGAACTTGCGCAACCGAATCCGAGACAAGACAGGCTGCAACGTGTCGGTGGGCATTGGCGGGAACATTCTGCTGGCCAAGCTAGCGCTGCGCCGCGCCAAACCGGCTGGACAGCACCAAATTCTGCCCGATGCTATCTACAGTGTACTGGACGACTTGCAGGTGGAACAGCTGCCTGGTGTCGCACACAGCATTGGCGGCAAACTGGAAGAGAAGCTGGGTGTGAAACTTGTGGGCGATCTTCGGCGCATTTCCAAAGACCGGTTGATGACAGTGCTGGGGCCCAAGACGGGCACGCGGCTCTACGAGTATGCCCGAGGTATTGATTCAGTAGAGGTCGGCGCCGACGTTGATGGCGAACAACAAACGGCTCGCAAGTCGGTTTCGGCCGAGGTCAACTGGGGTATCCGATTCATCAACCAGGACGAGGCCGAGGAGTTTGTGCTGAATCTGTGCCGCGAACTGGAGCGGAGGCTGCTCAACGAGCACGTCAAGGGCCGCAGTCTGACGATGAAGATTCTTAGGCGCGCTGCTGGGGCACCACTCGATCCGGAAAAGCACCTCGGTCACGGCAAGTGTGACGTGTTCAACAAGACGGCACTCTTTGGCGTCCCGACGCACGACGCAAGCATTCTCGGCAAAGAGGCTGTCTCCATTTTGCGCTCGTTTCATTTCAGCCCGGGCGATCTGCGCGGACTCGGCGTGCAGCTGCAAAAGCTGGAGCCGATCAAGGCATATACTGGCAATGTCGGTCTCCCTGACAGCAGCCAAAAGAAGCTGTCGTTTGCAAAAGCGCAGTCGGCGTCTGCGCCTTCTGTCAAGGCCAAAGTGGTGCCCACGGCTGCAATAATGCCGCCGCCAGCACGCACAAGTATGTTCAAGACGCCAGCATTGCCGCCCCCACGGCCCCAGTCTAGGAGCAGCCTCAACTTTGGGACTATACCACGACAAGCAGTGCAGGAGAACAGACAAGCGCAGGCAGAGCAACGGGAGATATCCCCAGAGGTCTCATTACCAAGCACCCAATTTGTCATGCCCTCCAACTTTGACCCCAACGTGCTGGCCGAGCTTCCACCAGACATTATCCGGCGGCTAGTTGGTGAAAACCGAGGCGAGAAGTCCAATCCAAGCACGAGCAACAGCAGTGTAAGAGACAGTCGTGCTGCCAGTGCCAGCAGCCGAGATGCATCTCCCGCAAAGCGAGCACGAGAGCCTAGTCCTGGAGCTGCCGTACCTGCGCCAGCATTGCTTACGAACAACACCATCAGCATCAACAACTACCAGCTGCCACCGGACCTCCCGCCTGGAATCGATCCTGAAGTGTTTGCGGCCCTGCCTGCCGACATGCGCGCCGAAGTGTTGGCAGAATACCGGCGCAGCGATACTAGTAGCCGGCAGCGATCCAACCCGTCACCCAATACATCACCGCGACGTGCACAAAAGACAAAGAATGTCTCTGCAGGCACTGGCCGCAAGGGAGGGTCGCCTGTGAAGAAGGGCATCTGGGGCACACGCGGGCTGGCCGCACAAAAAGCAGCACGCGAGCGCCGCCACGATGCGCAGAACAACCGTGTGCAGACCAACATTGCAGTGTCCATTATTCCACAGAACTTTGCAGCTGGAGGCAGCAGTACTACTAACAATGTGCATGACGACGGCTTTGGCGAAATCGACCCGGAAGTGCTGGCAGCTCTACCCGAGGATATGCGGCGCGAAGTGCTCGAAGACTTTGACCGTCGCCAGGCACAGGCGCGAGCGCAAGCCCAGGCCCAGGCTCCTGTCCACCCCGTCGTGCAGCATCTGCGTCTCAAAGTTCCTCCCAAGAAACCCGTGTCTACGCTACCGCCGCTGCCGCCGATGCGACCGCCGCCGATGCTTCACTTTCCGCCACTACCGCCCAAGATGAGTTTTCGCACAGCCGAGCCGGCAGCAGCGGCCACGAGTGAACCCGAAAACAACGGCACCAAGCCACGCATTCTATCGCTAGACGACATCAAGGCAATGCTGCGCACGTGGCACATGGCGACACGCGAGGACGGGCCGCACGAGACGGATGTGGCCGTGCTGGAGCGGTACCTGGCGGGCGTGATCCTGCAGGAGCGGGACATGGCCAAGGCGCGCAAGGTGGTGGTGTGGCTGGAGTGGGTGATTGACAATGCGCCGCCGCTGGAGAAGGCAGCGGACGTGGACATTTACGATGTCGATCGGGTAGAAGACTCGCAATACATTGACAGCTGGCAGTATGCGCTGTCACGGGTCAAGGCAGCCGTGCAGGCGGCCATGGAAGAGCGCGGACTAGACGGGATGGTCTTTTGAGGAGATATAGAAGACGGACGCATGATGAATGGGAGGGAGAGAGTGAGAAGACGAAGCATATGATTGCTATGAATAACGAACAGCTAGATACCCAACTCCGAACACCGGATATAGAAACATGATAAACCAAGCAAACAAACGACAACGCAACGAGATGGCGGATGAAAAGTGTCTACGTCATGTAGATCACAAGGACAACAGCAGAGCCGCGACAACAACGGCCATGGCTGCGCTCGGCCGCGCCGGAGCCGACGACAGCATGTAGAGCTGCAGCTGAATTAGCATGGTCAACATCAAAATATAAGAAAACGAAACAAAAAACATACAGATAACCGCAGATTGCCGCCGCACACAGTCGTGTTGTCGCCGTCGCACGGCAGGTTGCACTCGCTTGCGGGCTGCTGCGTGGCAAGCGACGACAGGTCTTGGCCGCACCAGCACTCGCGCGCATACTCGAGCCCGGCGTACGAGTAGGCCGAGCCGCTGCCGCCGCCGCCGCAAAAGGCGAGACACTTGGGCACGGTCATGTCGCCGGGCAGCACTTCGTCGGTGGTGGTGCCCTCGAGCGAGCGGCCGCCGGGGGCCGTGCCGTTGAGGCCGCTGACCTCGAGGTAGCAGCCGAGGTAAGCGTACCTGCCAACGGCGCCTGTGGCCGAGGCGGCAGACGCATTGTAGACGGTGGGAGTTGCTGCCGACGTTGCAGTCGCTGTACTTGCTGCAGACGTAGTGCTCGCCAGCGCTAACGGCGCTGTAAGTGTAATCGCCGCGAGGGCTAGGGCTACCTTGCGGTACCGCATCTTGGCCATGTGAGTATCATTAGAGATGACAAGACAAAAGCGAGTCAAAAGACAAGAAAGCTCCAGACAAAGCGAAGCGGAAAAAGTAACGACGAAAAGGAGCGCACTGCCGGTTAGTGTTTGCCAAGAGCTTTGTCGCGTCTTGGCTTTCTCTTATTTCCATTTATAGCGATTATGTAATCATTCAGCTGACGGCAGGCGGCGCGGCAGGTGCGACTATCTAGTCTTTCCTTGTGTTCTCAGTCGTGCATCTCGAGTCTTTCATCTTCAGCTGATGCACTGCAATTTTGCAGTCTCACATGGTAGTACGATTTAGTAGTTGATCCCATATTTGTCTGCCGATTGATTCTGCGTGTTTAGCTTTTCTTATCAGCCTGTGCTATGCAGCGGCCGGCAGACGGCAAACCGTGATCGTACACAACATTTACCAGCTGTGATTGGCCAATCTGATACGTGACCCACTTATTAAACTATCAAAGCGCGTGGAAACGTGCCACACAGTGTTATAAGTCGAACGCGCACAGAGACATTTGAGGTCGCACAGTACGATATGCACTGTCTCTGTATTACTCTCTCGCAGAGAACAGATTGTGCATCGTCGTACCATGCATGTGTGCGTTAACTACCGATCACGTTCCTGAAACATATACGCACATTGGACTGATGCATGTTTGTCATCATAGTGATCATTGTGATTGTCATTGAGAGTGGAATTTGCCCTCTAGCTCTACTGTCTCTTCCGGTGAATGCCCCAGCTGCCGACAAGAGCCATGGCGGCCTCGTCGCCGGCTGCAATCCGCGGGTCACGGAGAGTGTCCGAGACAGAGCGCCAGGCATCACGGCCACCGCCCCAGCGGAGCAGGCTGTCCCGCAGGTGCTCGCCGTTGGCACGGTCGAGGGCGCCGCCGTTCTTGTTCCTGTCGGACACGGCACCCCGGTTGAACACCTCGCCCCAGACACGCTCGGCCAGCACGCGGTCAAACAGGTAGCTGTAGTACGTGCTGCCGTAGCCAAACAGGTGGCCAAAGAAGCCCTGCCAGCATGTGCCCGACGGGTCGACGGGGCTGCCCTCGGTCATGGCGCGGCGCTGCAGGTCGTGGAACGCCAGCGTAGAGTTGAACTTGGTCTTGTCGTTGACGCCCGGCCCATGGTAGACCTGGTCCAGCATGGCCAGGACAATCTGGCTCTCGTCGTCGATGCCCTCGAAGCGGCGTGCATTGCGCAGACCTGCAGCGACCTGCTCGTAGTCTACAGGCTTGCCTGTCTCGTAGTGCCGCGCAAACAGGGCCAGCACTGACGGGTCGCTGGCAAAGTGCTCCATGAGCGTCGACGGCAGCTCGGCCAGGTCCGTAGCGCAGCGAGTGCCCGACACTGTCTGGAGCGACGTGCGGGCGAGTACCGAGTGCACGGCATGGCCCATTTCGTGGAACAGCGTCTCGACCTCGTGGTGGGTCAGCAGGGCCGGCTTCTCCTTGCCCGAGAAGAAGAACGGGCCGCCCGACTCCTTGGTGAAGTCGCACACGAGCGCGATTGTGGGCAGCTGCTTGATGACGCCGCCGTGGGTCGACATGGCCATGCCGTCGTTGGCGGCAGCGAGCGGGTCGGTGAAGAGCGGGTTGGCATCAGAAGCCAAGCTCTGGGCAGCCTCGTCCACCTCTTCCTGTGCAATCTCGCGCGAGCAGCGCACCGTAAAGTGAGCCGGGTTGGGCGACTTGTCCTCGCGGTAGAACAGGTCGCAGTAGAGCACGGCGACGTGGCCCTGCGTGTCGGACACGACATCGAGGCGGCGCACGTCGGGGTGCCACGTCTCGCCGGGCGGCGTCGCATGCGGCACGAACCGCAGTCCGTAGAGCCGCTGGAACAGCCGCGACAGGCCCTGCATCACGGTGCCGATCGAAAAGTACTCGGACAGCGGCAGGTTGTGCGCCTTGCGCGGCGGCGATGCGGCTGCGGCCTGCGCGTCGCGCCGCACCAGGCTCATATAGTAGTCCTTGTCCCATGCCGCCAGGGTCGCGTGTGCATCGCCCGTCGTCTGCTGCTTTTTGGCGAGCAGCTCCTGGACCTCGCCGCGCACAGTCGTGCCGTTGTTGGCCGCCAGCGCCTGCAGGAACTGCCGCACCGACTCGGGCGATTTGGCCATCATGCGGTCGCGCAGGGCCATGTGTCCATAGCTCTCAAAGCCCGACAGCTGGGCCAGCTCGGCGCGCAGTCCGATCATGTTCTCCAGAAGACGCACCGTCTGTTTGGACGCTGTGCGTGTGGCATAGTAGATCGCCTTGCGCGCATCCTCGTCGTGGATTGTGCGCAGGCCCAGCGACGCCTGGCCGCTGACGGCCGGCAGCCGCACGATGCGCTTGCCGGCCTTTTGGGTGCTAAATTGCATGGCCACTGTCGGGTCGAGGCCGCGGCAGGCTGTGCTGGGCAGGTCGACCCACGGCTGGGCAGGCGCCATGGTGTCGACAAACTGCGTGCCGACCTCGCCGATGCGCTGCGACAGCTCGACAAAGCGGTCGCGCGACGCCTGCGGCAGGTTGACGGCCGACTTGGTGAAATCCAGCTTGAGCATCTCGGCGACAGTGCGCTCTTCCTCGGACCAGGCGGCCCAGACCTCGGGCGTGTCCATGGCGCGGCCGAGCTGGTCGTTGAGCACGCTGGTGGTGTTGAGCTGGTTCATGTACTGGTAGGTGGTGGCCCAGGCGTCCGAGGCGGCCTGTCCGACGGCGGCATCGGGCGTGGTTGTGCGCACAAAGTCGCAGAGGTCAATGACGCGGCACAAGAGGTCGCTGAGCCGGTCGAGGTCACGCACGACGGCGCGGTACTCGTCGAGCGAGGCGGCCCGGGCGACCTTGGCCACGATGCGCTGTGCACTGTTGAGGCTGGCATGCGTGAACCGCATAAAGCCGGCGGGCTCTGTCAGGTAGGCATTGCCAAACAGGCCGACCTTTGCCCGGCCGGCGCCGGCATGGTTCTGGCCGGATGCCGAGAAGGCCTTCCATGCGGCGGAGTCGTCAAAGATGGCCTTGAGGGTTGTGTCGTCGTGCTGGTCCGATGCCGAGTGTGTTGTTGGTATTGATGGGGGCACCGGTGCCTTGGCCTGTGCTGTGGATGCTGTGCTATGCAATTCCGGTGCTGTTGATGTCGCCGTCGCCGTCGCCGTCGCCTCTCTCCGGGCCGGCCGCGAGACAAATGTCCGGCGCCGTTGCAGGTGCCCCAGGCACTGTGTGCACACCCACGACGTCTGTGGTCGCCGTGCAATCTTAATCATTTTATTGCTTCTGGCTCTACCACTCTGGACAAGACTCAAACTAGAATCAAAGAGAGTATCGTCATCGTCTGCCGGCTTGGTGGACACTGAATTTTCTTTGCCTCTCTACTTGGCAGCGTCGCGTGCTAGTGAAGAATAGGTGCTACAGCTACTCCATTACAGCGCTGCCATTCGCTGTAGCTGGGACTGGATCAATTCAGTATTATTTATTTCAAGAGTACGCTAGAGAATTAAACTTAAATCAACTTTAAATCAAAATAAAACAGGGCACTACCCGAAAAATAGCCGCGTGAAAGAGAGCTTGCCGAGCTGCTTGCAGTCTTACGGAATAGGGAAGGGCAGCGGGAAATACATACATACACTACGGACTACTGAGGCGATGGATCACCACCAAACCACGCAGCGAAAATAACAAGTGCGAAACGGAAAATCGAGAGAAAACGTGCCTCAACCAGGACAAACCCGACCACGACCAGCCGCCACACACCGTCGACTCCTGCCCGTCTCCGAGTGTATTCGCATCGGCCTTTGTTTCTGTTTTCGTTTCTTTTCGTCTTTTTTGTTCGTTGCGCCTCCTCCGCCCGCAATGGCCGCCAGACTTTTCCAGCAGGTTCGTCACGATCGCATCGACGGCAGCACCTGACAGCATCCACAGGCATCCAGCTGCCATCACGACGCAGCCGTCAATTGGGGTCTTTCTTCATCTGCAGATTACTAACAGCATCAGAGAGCGGCACCTGTCGCGGCGACGCTGCTGCTCGGCAGCACTGTCCTCTACCCCCGTGTCGCCTATGCCGAGACTCCCGACTTTGTAAGCGACGACGACGACGACGACGAGGTCGACAATGAGAAACAACAATAGACAAATACAGTTACTAACGTACAGGCCCGCAAACCCATCTACGACGAATACGAGGAGACGCCCACATCGGCCACCATCCCCAAGGCCGAGACCCCCTCTTCCTCTTCCGCAGACTCTACCTCGACCGATTTAATACCATCGTCTTCCTCTCCATCTTCCGCCAGCACATCCACCACCACACGCTCGACGCGCCCGACACCCACCGACCGTCTTGCCGGCCAGATCCGCCTTGCCCGTCTGTTCCTGTACCGCCAGGCGTGTACTGCCGAGGACGGCGTCAACAACGCCGCCGCCAAGGTCTTTGACCTCGAGCGCTCCTTCACGCAGACCGTCGCCTCGCTGGCCCCCGCCAAGGAGTCGGGCGAGCGCCTGCTGCCCGGTGCCGTCTACGTGCTCGTGGCCGCCATGGCCGGCAGCATCGTGACGCGCCGCAGCAACATTGTGTTCCGCGGTATTGTGCCGCTGGCGTTTGGTGTGACGGCGGGCTGGTCGCTGCTGCCGGTGACGATGCGCAATGTGTCGGACCTGGCGTGGAAGTACGAGGAGCGGCTGCCGGTGGTGGCACAGGCGCATCTGCAGACGCGTGCGGCGCTGGAGCGGACAGCCAACTTTGCGCGCGTGCACAGCGACCTGGCCAAGACGCTTGCCGAGGAGAAGGCGTCGGCTGTGCGCGGCACTGTCGAGGACTGGGTGAAGCAGGGCAAATAGATTACCACGAGACTCTGACGAGGTGGCTGAGCCTTTGAGTGGCTAGACTGGCCTGCGGCCAACTCTACCATGGACAGACGAAATGAAGATGTCAGACGCATTTCTCCCGTGTACAATAATGGCGGGGGAAAGGCATCATAGAGGCTTTGTTTGTTTCCGTTTCATTTGTGCTGTAATCAAATCATTATCATTAAGTATATTCATAAGTCATAATCTATGTGTGCAAGCAAAGAGAGAAGAATGCCGAAGAATGCCAGGGAAGGGCGAAGAGACATCACTCGGCATCCATTTGTGTGAGCACGTGCAGCACCCGCTCATATGTCCACATGGTAATGGCATTGGCCGGTGCCGCCTTGAGCAGGCTCACTACGAGGCCACGGTACAGGCCGCGCAGGCCCTCGTTCCGCAGGATCGTCGCCAGCGCCCGTGCGACGCCGCGATCGTAGACAGGAATGTTCTTGTGCACATACCGCGTGCGTGTCGGGCCTTGCACCTGGATGCGTTTCCGCACGAGGTCCAGCGGGAACACAAACGTCTTGGCCAGCACTGCGGCTGTGACGCCGGCTGCTGCATCTGCCGTGCCGAGTCCGTTGCCGCCCAAGAACGCGCTCTTGCCTGAGCGCAGCACCTCGTTTTGGATCCGGTTCGTCACCGGCTTCAGTCCCTCGTAGAATGCGAAAAAGGCGCCCATGTACGGGGCAATCTGCACCAGCGCCGGGCCCAGACCCCGAAAGAACCCAGTTACGCCTTCGTCGCGTGCAATGTCCCGCACAGCGCTGCGCAGGCTCGCGTAGACGCGGTCCACGTCGTTGCCCTGCGCGGCAAACCGCGTCCGCAGTAGGTCCAGCGGGTACGTCGCAGCCGTAGCGGCCGCGCCCGCCGACGCGCCCGCAGCAAACGCGTCGAGCGGCGGTGTTGCCGGCACGCCCAGAGCATCGTGAATCTGGACGAGCGCGGCGGTGGCAGCGCGGTATGCAGTGAACTGGGTGGCACTGTAGCAGACGTAGAGCAGCTCGGCGGGCACGTTTCCCTTCCAGAGGCCGGTGATGCCCTCGTGGTGCACAATGTGCCGCATGGTCCGGAGCGTGCCCTTGTAGATGGGCCCGCCATTGATGTTTCGTTGTGACAGGGGATCGGAGAGCGAGTGCGTCTGCAGCTGGAGGCGGATCTTGACGACATCGAGGGGCGCCACAAAGAAGCGCGCAATCAGGCCGGCCGTGCCGCCGGCTATAACGACTTGTAGTTTTGAGCCCTGGGTTGTTAGCCTGCTGGTCTTCCTGTCGTCGTCTCTTCCAAAAGTCCTACCTCATCTTGGAGGCGCTCAGTCTTGCCAGACATAAGCCGTGCCGCGTTTACAGAAAAGGTATTAAAAATTCAAAGTTTCTTTGATTTGGCTAAACCTTGAATCTGACATGTAAGTTTCAACGTCGTCGCGGCTGTTGTCGTTGCCTCGTCGCTTGTTGTTGATGTAGATCAAGATTCCCGTGACGCGATAAGATTCTGGTGCGATAAGATAATTTATCGTTTAAAGTTGCCTTGTAATTAATATAGCTAATTCAGACGTGGATTTTCAGTCAACGGCAACCCCACTAAAAAAAAAAAATAGTTTCTTAAAAGAATAGTAAGCACTATCTATAGTAGCGCTCGCAAGACAAAACGAACCCTACTGGTGAATGTCTGGCATTCCAAGGAAACCCAGTTTGGACGTTGCCAGTATCTATCCAGACGATATAAGGCCTCGCAAATCTAACGTCTTAACAATACTAGCTGTATTTGCCATGCTGCGACGTTATACATCGCCTCGTCGAAGTCACCAAGCATTAAATTTGAGTCTGGCTGGGATAGGGGTGCATGTGCGAGTCCCGAGGTATCAGCTTGGAAGGGTGACGGCATATGCGTGATACCCTGGCAATGCTTGTCTAGAGAGTTTGGGTGATGCCGCGGACAGTACAGATGCCGAAGAAGAGCCGGCATCCAGGCCGGAGTTGACTTCAGCCGAAGCGTCCGGCACGCGTGTGGCCGACGTTTTCGCTTGTCAGGCAGCCCCAAAATTTCCCTAGAATGTTCATGGCCATTCTGTCGTATGTCGTACTTCTTGCAATTGAAGTTTGTGCCTAGATGCCGGGCTCACTGTAGAGGGATTCGTGCCGTTTTCCACAGCAACTGGCATACACCTGCGTGAGAAGTTGGCAGATTGCAGGGGGGGTCGTTCAATGTGTAGACAACTTCTCCGTAGTAGATGGGGCAGTGGATGTGATTGTGAATTATAGATATTATAAAGGAAAAGAAAAAGTTCAAAGGAAAAGGCACTGAGGCCTTTTTATGCCACAAAAGCTCACAGCCATGCGGCATGGTTGAGCGAACCTAGGATCAAGGCCATCTTTCTCACATCAACAGAAGTGTTATGCACGGCCTGAGCCGTTTCAGGCCCAATTTTGGCTTCGATCGGCTCTTCATGGGGCAAAAGTACTGTAGCCATACTTTGACAAATCTCTGAGGATAAATGCAGCAATAGCAAATCTTTGGAGCCGAGAAATTCTGGCATAGATTACTGGCAAGGCAAACGTTTCTTCCAACTAAACTACTTAAATCAAGGAAGCGCCAGCGCCGTGCAATGTATGACTCACTGCTGTCCAAGGAGTACTCTCGGCACCATCATGCATGGCCTGTTGCGGCTGGGCTTGTTTGCCTATGTTTCTTTAGTTTTATTTCTAGATTTATTGTCTGTTTATCTTTGTGTTTTTATCTACTATCAAGCAGACTTGAGAGAAACTCGTTTGTCCTATACCATAGAACGGTCCCGCGCTGGAGCGGCCAAGCCTAACGTTACCAAACGGTTGATTACTACTTGTATTGTTCGGAGCGTAGCCAAGGCCAGGAGGCTCAACAGGGGCCATTGGGAGGGTAGACGCCGGAAAGTAGCCAGAGTGCGTTCCATGGATCAATAATGGGCCTGGAGTTTGACCATTTGATGTCGGGGATTGTCCGAAAGCGCAGCGCCTAAAGTCCCTGGTTACCCAAGGCACTGGAGGGAGAGAGCAACTGAGCTGAAGTCGTGGGAGCGGATGAAGCCATTGGTGCACCGATTATGTTTGAGCTGTTTGGCGTTGCACGCCTATGTGCCCGCCTCTGTATATGTGCATGACTGACAGGGGGTCTTGGACGAAATTGTTGTGGCTCTGGAGGTTGAAGGAAGGCCATATGGGAAGCGTAATGCGCCTCTTCTTCATTCAACATGGAGAGGGCACTATTTTTATTGCTGGTTGAAGTTCGAGTAAGAAGGCTTCCTGCAATGCCGCTGCCGACTGGCCTGAAAAGTTGCACATGCTCCTGGGTGTCATTTGGAAGCAATAATGCTAAACGTTTTGGTTAAGCATAGGTTGCTTATTCAAGCTGGACTCCATGGTTTGATAACCTCTACGGCCCGAGGTTTGAACTTGCCGGGGATATAACTTTGGTTTTGGCAAAATCTCACGGCTACCTCATACTTTTACATACTACTACTTTCTATCGAATATCGTACATCTATTGTCTTATCCTTAATTTTCTAATATAATAGTAACTTGATCGAAAGCTATATATATATATCCGCACTATAAACAAGCAGAGTTTCTATAAGTTCGGGTTATCGAGCGGGGTGTCTAACGCGATGGGAAGAGCGTCGATGAGTCTTATTTGAGGATGTTAACGTTTGCTAAGCTTGAAAACATCGGCTGCTAGTTGCTATTAGCTGTTTGTCGAAAAACAAGGCTCTGCATCCGCGGCTCCCCGGTTGAGTGGTTCCGTCAACGATGTCGCATCAAGGGTAGTACCCGTCCGTCTAAGTGTAGTATTGGTGGGCCTTCTTTGTAATTTACAGGCAATTTATGCTTACTATATAAAACTTGTTTCACTAGACAATTATTTGCACACACGTACATTGGCGGCTGACTATACAACAGGCTGTCAATTCATAGCTGCGATTGGCACTTGATTATTATTAGACGTGGAAGCAAACTCGAAATCAACCACGAAACCGATAGGATCTCCGAATGCGTAGTGTCTGTCACTACTCGCACAGCAGCTTGTATTTGACTCTGAAATATATATTTTCTCATACGTCACTAGTTTCTTCTTTCTACAATGTCCCTGTGCCATCAGATGTCATATCAATGGCAGGATAGCGACAACTTGGTACAAGACTACAGATCCTGGCACTTTGACAAAAGCAATCGGTGGCGGATAGCACAGCCGCCAAAGTTAGACCTGGACCTAGTTGTCTCTCGGAAGCCGTTGCAGATTGTCAACGACCAGCCCCTTTTCACCAGATTTTTCATTGTCTTATGAGTTTTGCACTTAATTATGGTCTGACATCACAATACGTGGCGTTGGCTCGAGAGCGAATCATGTTCCCCGCGGAAGCGACCTTCGAGACCCGACTGCCTTGAGGCCTCTTACTCGTATGCTAACGTATCATATGCATCATAAAAATAGCAATTCATCTTCCCACCCTTCCCCCCTCCCGGACCCCCCGAGACGCCGATGCGTTCCCAACAAGGGAGTTTTGGTACTGAAGTGGCAGATAAATACAGTTAGGAGTTCGGAAGGAAAACATGGGCTTGCCGGAGGTGGGAGCTGGGAGGGTTGTGAATGATCGTTGGAATAACAGAGAAGTAGTGGGGATGGCCCGTGCTCATGATAATAAAGGGACAAGGAGACAAGGAAACTGACCTGTCACATTGTGATGTGATTCTCTGCATCATTGACCGCTCAAAAGCGTAAGGAATTGTACTCGGTACACTGCGATAGGAACTAGTCACATACATGGGTTCATAGGTACAAGACCCTACTTTGTAACGCATACAGTTGCCAACGACCAAGTTGTACTGACAGGTACTTTACTAAGCTATTTCACGGCCAGTCATCATTGTCCCAGTTCGAGTCTGATCATGCGCCGGCTGGTGTACAGATACTTAGATTGCAAGCAGATCTTACCCGTTTTGTCTTGACAATGTACATATTTTTGACAAGTCCTACTCCCATCGCATACCTTTGCGGTTGCAGTGGTAATATATCAAGACAGGGTGATTAAAATTTAAATGTGCAGTTCTCGGTTTCAGACCTGATAGTATTTCTCTATGTGGATGCCAAGTTCATTATTGATAAGCTTTGAGTTTTTTCATTTTATTCGGAGAGGAGGCAGCCGAAGCAATCTGAGCGTGTTGCATAGAAAGTGTCTACAGGCGTTCTTTAAAAATATTCATTCTCTAATCGTGTATCGTCTGTCAGATCAGTTTTACATAGCAACTGTTTTCAGTATCACTTGATGTCGCTATCAGACGTTCTATTTTTTTGGTCCGATCTACTTGATTTCGATCATTTCCGTGGCATGTATAGTTACAGCCCTTGATATCATCCAAAGCCAGCCTTAAGCTAAACCTTGATGCCGATCTTTTAATACCTTCAGCTAGAGAACTACTGATCTTCTATCTTCAGTCAACGAGTTTGAATTTTCAGCCTGTAAGAGCAAGTCGCCCACGGAGAACGGGCTCAAAACAGGGCAGGGCCCGATGCCTGTCCGTGGCCACAAAGGCACACAATCACATTGCGTTTAGTCAGTCTTGGCTGCCACCTTGCCCTACTTGAGGGAGACTAGCAGGGACTGCTTTTCTCCTGCGTGTACACCTGCCAGCCTGCCAGCACAGACTCACGTCCCATTTTGAAGTGGCCCGTCACGTGCGTGATGAGGCCGACTACAATTGAAGTGACCATCTGTCTGGAATGATCTATGAAGCTTTCTTGACAAACATGGCGGACAGACAATCCTAGCAAAGGGAGAAATGAAAATAAAACGCAAGACCAAATATCTAAAAATAAAGTATATTAGCTTTTCCTTCTTACAATTAACCATTATTCCCTCCTACCGTAATCCATATCCGAAATGTCATCCCATACCCGGTGTCTATTTTTCCGTACCCTAGATGTGAATGACCCAAGCCCGACCGCCTCTTCTAACAGTCACATCTATCTAGAACCCATATCCGCAATCTCCAAGCATATAACGCGCTAGTTACTGCGTATATTCTAAATGCTGAAGCTCAAAACGTCAGCCGGTGCGGTCATGTCGATATGTAATTTCTCGTCTTGATAGGATTCTTTCCAGACATTCCATAAATCAAGCTTCAAAGTCATTCTCAAGCCATCCATCAAAAAGCTCATCCTCTTCAGATGTGGCCGCCACATCATAAATTCTAGGGTCATGATAGAAAGAATCGGTTGTGTTTCCAGGTTCGTAGGACACAGGGGCTGTGGCGCTTGGAGAGGTGAGTTGCTGAATAGCCCAGTCATGTTCCGAGTACTCTTGGTCCCACGTTGAAGGCACGCCGGTGTCGTGTACCAGTTCCACGTGGCCCAGGTTTGTCCCACGGGACTGCTGGCTGGTATCTCCTGAAATGAATGGCTGGATTGCTTGGGTTGGATACTGCATCTGGTCATGGCACCATGCCGCACCGAGATGCTCGCTGTTGTACTGGGCTTGGTGCCAGTGGCTAGTGCCATTATTGCCAGTCAGTCGAGCAGCGTCTGGAAGGGGGAATCGAACTGGCGGCATTTGGTCTTGAGCCTCCATCCGGGAGACCTGATCGGTCTGAGGGCTCTGGTTGAAAGTGCCCTGGTTTGAAGATAGGCCATGCAGCTCGTGGTTGTGGTTGGAACGATGTGTCTGTGTGGAGGGGGACCCAGGCTGACTGGTGTCCAACCAAGCTTGCATGGGTTGAGACAGCGGGAGCACGGAGGCTGGTAGCTGGCTGGGCTCACTAGCTACACCTAGAACACTAGGATTTGGCATCTGTTCTCCGGCTGTCCGATGAGGTCTGAGTGCCGCATTGTGTGATCTATGACTGTTGTCTATAGTATAGCAGCACGACCCCTTTGTGGTTAAACTATGAGTGACTCGTTCTGTAGGGTGACCGCACCGTAGGTGTGTTCCTAAGTGACGGCTACACTGTGTCATCCCTAGCTTGGACTTGTGGCCGCACGAGTATTCCAGCTTGTCTTGTATGCATTTATAATGCTGTTGAATGTCCATGTTGAGAACTTGCCGGTGCGTAGGAGTTGTGTAAGCTTGATGGACGGTTGCTTCTTGGATTCTTTCTTGACAGACAAAAAAGACAGGGAAACAGAGAGGCTATATACAGCATTACGATGATAGAGGCAAGTAATTGTGACGAGAGCTTGCGAAGCTCGACATCGGGGCGCAAAACAGTCAAAGCTCGCTTATTATTATTGTTATTATTATTTTTTCAAGCAGATATGGCTGACAGCCAAGAAGCTCTTTGCTTCCCTTCTATAACGCAAGCATAGCACAAGGAAGGGGGGGATAGAAGGAAACGGGGGGTTGAAACTTTTCTGAAGCTATATCCGTGCTGCATCTGTTGAGTCAATACACATGGCATCCTTCCGATGGTCTCGTGCTCCTCAGTACTTACCCGCGGAACCTCTACAGCCTCATCCTGTGCTGGATATGATGGGATCATTCTTTTTTGCCGATCAGAATCATTGAGTCTGTTCTGTCAGGTGTACGAAACACTTAGTATCTCACTCCTAGCCTGTGCGCAAATATTTTGTTAATGTGATGCATTTTTCACCTTAAGATACGACCTTGATATGCAATTTTAAGATATTACAAGGGCTTTCAAACAGCGCTAATGCATATAGTAATTCTCCCCATTGTCTCTAGAATATTGTGTTTTCTTTGCAAGTATCCCTGCTCGACCGCCGTCAGCTTGGAACCTGTTGCAGGCGGAAGAGGTCCCACTCTCTAGCTAAACTAAACGCCTTTTCTTACTACGATGCCGTTGGCATGCATTTAGACTTTACGGTGAGCGCGGGGAGGTATAGTTGCATGATACGACCGTAGTGAAGTGTCTGCCCTTTTTCCTTCTCTATCCATTTCAACCGAGATCTGCCCGCCATCTCCCGGTGTTGTGGAGACGCCATTTATCAATTACTTCTAAAAAGCTTCCGTTTGAGTACAAATTAAGTTAGAGTGAAGTAAGATAACTATATTATTCGAGTGATAAATTGGTAGATAAAGTAAAGGAGCATAAGCAGACAAGTCCGGCGAAGGAACGTGGTGGTATAGTTCAAGAACAGAAATAAATAAAACAAGTAAAAAAAAAAGAGAGCCCAAGGTATTCCTATTTCCATCCAATATGCATGAGGTAGAGAAAGAGAAAGAGAAAGATAAAAAGGTAAAAATGAGGGTGTGGGAAACAAGAGAGACAGACGGAGAACAAAGCAAACAAATGAAAGATCAACGACCGTGTCAGTGAGGTACCTATGTAGCCGATATAGAAACTATAATAAAAAAAGCAATTCAGTGTCGGGATATTGTTTTTAAGGGTTTTCGTTTTGCGTTTTGCGTTTTGCGTTTATCATTGTCCATCCTTTTCCGACTAGATCATGTTGCCGTTGACGCTGACCTCGAAGCCGGCACCCTTTTGGCGCATGGCCTTGGCCAGCATCAGCTCGCGCATCCACTCGATGCGGTCGTCGCGGTTCTTGACGGCAAAGTGGTGGGTCTTTCCCGTGCCGTTGGACGCCTCGGGCGGGCCGGGGGCCGGCGCATCAGCAGAGCCGGCAGCCGACGCCTCGGTGGGCGACGCAAAGCATGCCTCGACGGCAGAGGAAGCGCCAGGCATGGCGCTGTCGCGCTTCCTGAGGCGCACGCCGGCCTTGCTGTCCTGGGGGATAAGCTGAAAGGCAAACGCAGCGACGTCTTCCTTGCTGCTGCCGCCGGCACCGGACGGGCCGTCACCGCCGCCGCGGCGAATGTTCATGGCCTTGAAGGCGGCATTGAGCTTGCTGGTGGACGCGGCCATGGTGGAGCAGGCAATGGCGTAGTCGTCAATGTCGACGTACTCGAGCGTGCGCTTGGTCGTGGCGCGGTCCTTGTGCACGGCGAGGCGCGTGCCCTTGAGGGTAATGAAGCGGTCGTGCCACTCGTGGCGCAGCATCTTGGTCTTGCGCTTCTTGACATCGCCCTGGTAGCTGATGCCGTCGGGGTAGATCGGGCCGCCCGTAGCGAACTTGGCGGAGTCGACCGACGATGCGGGCGTAGCGTTGGTGCTGTTGGCAAGGCTGCCAGAGCCGCCGGAGCTGGCCGAAGCCAGAGACGACGACGTCGTCGACGACGTCGTCGATGGGGGAGTCAGGGTCGATGTGACCAGCGACATCGGTGCAATGGCCTTCTCGAAGCTCTTCTGTGGCGGCGACCACGGGTAGACGTGGCGCGGCGGGGCCTGCAGCTGGCGGGCTGCAGCCGGGGCTGAGGCCTGGGCGCCCTGCTGCTGGAATCCCTGAGACATTGTCGGGCTCACGTTCTGGAACGTGGTTCTGTGGCCCATGGCCGAGGCGGCGCGCTGCTGGCCGACAGACATGGCCTGGGCACTGCCCGCGGCGACCCGGTTCTCGTGCAGCGACGGCAGCACGGGGAACGAGGGCCGGCGAGCCGAGGCGCGCGACATGGTGCGCTGGGGTGCAGCGCGGTAGCTCATGTCTGGGGGCACAGACTGCGATGTGTCACGCGCAATGGGGCCCGTGGGCACAGCAGTAACAGGAACATCGACCTCGGTGAAGGGAGTACCGAACCGGTAAGGCGCAGTCGGAGTGCGGCCGGGGGACTCCTCAATGGCCGTGTTGGTGTATGACGTGCTCGAACTCGGCGCCGCCGAGGCCGTCTGCGACGACAGCGGGTATGCGTAGTTGGCCGAGTTCAGGTTGGGGTGTGCCGACATGGGGTGCGCCGACAGCGTGTTGTCGTGCTTGTTGGGAGTCACCTCATGGGAGTGGCGCTTTTGCTGCAGCGACTGCTTCTGTGCCGGGATGGCCAGCTTGGGTAGTGCGCGCAGACGCTCGGTGGCCTGGGCGCGTCCGGGGAAGAGCTCAAACGGCGGTGTCGGCGGCACCTCGCTGGAGGTGGAAACGCCCATGTGCTGGTGCTGGAAGCTGAGGAACTGGCGCACATTGTCCTGGGGATCGCGCGACTGCACGGCGCTCAGGCTTCCGGCCTCGAGGGCGACGGGCACGGGCGGGCAGGCAGGGCCCATGACGTCCGAAGACGCCACGACCGACGGCATGGCGTCCGACACGGGCCGGAACACCTCGTCGTCGGACGGGTTGATGGACCGAGCCGTCTGCGGGTTACCCGGGTCGCCGGCAATCATGATGATACCGCCAGCCTTGTCGAGGCTGTCCACGTCGGCAAAGGGGTGCTCGCGCTTGAAGGACTCGATCATGCGCTGCTGGCGGCGCCATTTGCTGCAATTCTCGCCCTTGGAGCACTGGTGCAGCTTGGGCATGACCTGCTCGATGCCGACAATGGACACGCTCTCGCGCGGCGAGATGGCATCCTCGAGCGAGGTGTTCTGCATGTTCTTGAGGCGGCGCACGCTGGGCCCTCTGCGCAGGGTAGCCTTGGCCGGGCCCACGGTGGGTGTCGTGCAGCTGTTCATGCGGCGGACCTCGCGGCGGACCTTGCGGTCAGGCTCGTCCTCGATGGGCGTCTCTGACCGGGGCTCCTCATTCCGGGGTCTGACGTTCTTCATGGTGTTGATCTGGGTCCACACGTTGGTGCGGATGCCAAACGACGGGATACCGAGCTCCTTGAGGTCTTCAAACTTGAGTGTGATGAGGATGCTGCCGGTGATATCGTTCTCGATAAAGCGCTCGCACACCTGGAGCTCAATGCCAGCATTGAGCATCCACTGGGCGACGTGCTCGGGCGACCACGCAGACAGCTTGCCGGTGTCGAGTTCTTCATGGGTAAAGGCAAAGGGGCCCGAATTTCTCCGGGGAGTGGGAGGCAGCGGTGTGATGCCATAGGGAAGGGGTGGTGCACGATCTACGTATTGTGCCTGTTGTGCCTGTTGTGTTGCTTGCTGTTTGTACTGTTCGTACTGTGCCTGTGTGTGCTGGGCGTAGTAGGAGTGCACTTTTGGTGTAACGGGCGACAGAGACAGGGCATTCTCAAACTCGGCCGACAGGTTGGAGATGCGGAACAGGTGTGGTCCCCGGGGTCCCTCGACAGGCTTGCCCATTTCCATTTCAATCTGAGTCGGTAATGCTGTGGTCATGGACATGGACATGGCCATGGGCACCTGGCTAGACCGCGGTGTAGGGACCTCGTCGTAGGACGAGATGGTGGTGAAGCTGGGCTGGCCCGAGTTGAGACTGGCGCGCGGCGAGTTCTCGCCGTCGTCATACCCGTACTCACTGACAATGTCGTCCTCAAAGTCAGACTCCATGAACTCGGTGGCGACAGACACAGGCCGGTCCTGGGCGCCCTTCAAGCTGAAGAAGGAGTCATGGATCATGAGCGAGTTCTTTTGCTGCATCTCCATGGACGTCCCCCGCGTGGCAATCATCTGTGATTGCATCTGTTTTGTTAGTCATGATGTCAACAAAGGCAGGGGGAATATGAAGAGACTCACCATTGTGAAGGCGAAATGGGGATGTGTTTGTGTGTCGGTCCTTCGCAATGAGTGCACCTCGTCGACACCGCAGTGGTGTAGATGCTTTTTCTTTTCTTCTTTTCTGCTTTTCTGCTTGGTTGCTTTGCTAATGCTGCAGTGTTTGAGATGATGTTTGATATCTGAAGTATACTGGATCTGAGCTGAATGTTTATTGCTAATGTCAGACTGTTTCGATGTCAGATGTTTCGTTGCCGATTGTTTTGATGCTGAATGTTTCGAGTGTTTCGTTTCTTTTGATTCCGTTGCCGGGGTCCTCTCGATCAACGATGGGGACTAATAAGTTGATAGTAAGCCAGAGTCAAGGAGATAAATATCAGAAGTATCAGAAGTGTCAGGTAGATATACCACAGTTGGCGCCGGGATGTATGAACAAGGGGCAAATAAAATAACAAAATGGTATTAGATGCACAAGCAGTAGTAGCAGTAGATGTAGTGAACAAAGAGACAGTAACAAGGAACCGATTCTAGAGCAATTGAGGTGAAAGCAAAATCGTAAAGGAAGAAAAAAGAAGACGATGAATCGAGAGTGGGCGGCTACAGATGTTATGTAGTAGGATGCAGATGTGTGTGCCGTGTGGTGAATGTGACAGGGGTTGTGTGATGGGATGGGGTTGGGTAGGGTTGGGAGGTGGGTGATGTGATGAGCAGTATGCGGGAGTAGTAGCAGTACTGATAGGGTATGAGAGATAGCAGTGAGGAGAAATAGTGACAGAGGACAGTGACAGTGGCAGCAGTAGCTGAGCAGTGATCGCAGTGATAGCAGCGATGGAGGGAGAGTAGTGCAATGTTGGTGGCACAAGAGAGGGGAAGATATGAGAAGCAACAACAATAGCCAGTGAGATTCAGCAGAGCGAAGGATTGTGACAAGGGGCAGTCACAGCACTGACATATGCAGAGAACGAGCACGGAAGAAAGCACAAACCAGCACAGGACGACAGAGGATAATGATACTACAATGTTGACAGGAATAGAGAGAAGATATGCAGCAGCACAACGTTGATGAATATAGATAGAGGACAGCTAAACGAATGACCTGAAGAAGTGCCTATTTTTGGCACGGGGATCCCAGGCAACACGCAATGATGATGGTGTCGAGCCGATGCAATGTGGTGATGTTCAACGCTATCCGTCGACAAGAATAGAACAACGGCTAAAGTAGAGAAAGTGGTAGAGAATGGGTGGACTAGCAGAGTCTGTGTAGAGACAGGTATCAATAGAGAAGGAGAGGAAGAGATAGAGAGAAAGGGAGGGAGGGAGAGGGAGAGAGAGAGAGAGAGAGAGAGCGAGCTTGGGCGAGCGGTAAGAGAGCGGCAAGGTCGGCGCGTGCAGTGTTGAGTGTACAGTGTGACAGGGGTTGTAGATGCAGCATGTACACCACTACAGAGTCCGTCTCTCCAAATACACACCTACATATACACAATTAGACAACAGACCATCACACCAGAACAGAATAGCTGTTGTTAAAAAAAGACACAAGAAGAAGAACCATGCAAGTCGAACGGCTCGAGGTTGGGGGAAAACTGGGTCTCCGCATTGGCTCCCTGATCTGATTGGTCGCTGTCACTTATACAGATGATCCGAAAAAGGAAAAGACGGCACAGAAGGAGATGTGGGCTGCACGCCGATTCGCCATTACTGGTGCAGTGCACTTTCCGTGCAGCAGCTGTCCTGTATGCTTATGCAGACTGGCAGGCAAGCACGCTGCAGGACTCACTGCCTACTGCAGAGGGATGTTAGTGAGTGCGTTGAAAGTGGTCACTTTTCAGCTAAGCGCCCGCACCGTGGCTGCATTTTGATTGGCTCAAATTACCCCTCTTTTGTGATGCCCGAGTTATTGCCTATTGTGCCCATTTCCTCGCATTATTCCCTCGTCCTTATCTATTCTTGACTTGTTCGCTCTTCTGCACATGGCCATGGAATCGGCTGCACATCTGTCTATCAACCCTATCACTTGTCTATCGTATGCCTATCATAATAGCATTGCTTGCGTACACATGGCCGTGGCCGGTTCTTGCCTCTCATTGCCACACCGGAGGCCGTTAGGCAGCGGCGTTTGAGAATATAGGGCAAAGGTGTGAAAAGATGCAAGGATAAAAGGTGAGAAGTAAACGATAAAAAATAGAGTCAATATGGCTACGATAAAGGCGTCGAGCTTGTCTATTTGTGGATTTACGACTGCATAATCGACTCGGTCACACTCTACTTCAGACAACCACGTAATACTTATAGAATGACGACAGGAAGCCGTGCTACGAATGGATTGCGGAAGAACACAGGAGCACACCTTGGAAGGTCAAAAGAACAAGGAACATCAACAAGTGCAGAACGATGCGCTGCAGAAAAGAGGAGGTCGGTTGCAGACCAGCAGTGATACAGGCGAAATAGTACTGCAGATAGTCCCGTCTTGGAATGGCGCGTGGGGAGAAAGCGAGACACAAGAGGCAAAGTGCACATGTGTGTGCCGAGTACAGTGTGTGCATGATGTGATGCAGAGCAAGGTGGAGGTTGGTCGGACAGGTTTATCTCTGTCTGCAAGGATTACACGATAACAAAACTGATGCGGTCAGACGGTGTACAATACATCTCAACACTGAATGTAGAGGTGAAGTACCCAGTAGGTAAAGAAAATTACAGAAAATACTCCCATCGGCGAGGACCGGAGAGATTGACCACGTTCTGACCGTTGCTATTCTTCTGGTGGCTTTTTTGTCTGTTTGATGTAGACGACTCATATTTCTTTTTATCTGCACTTTCGACATTCGAGATGGCTCGCGGTCTGCCAGGCGTCACACCATCAGCTAAAGTACCGTCTAGAAGAGACTGGCAAAAGGACTGCAGAAGAATATCAGACAAGGAAGACACGAAAAAGAAAGCTTAAAAAGTAATAATAAAACATGAAACACTAAAAAGACCAATAGCAAGAGAAAAGAAGAAACGATGATAGACAAAAGGAAAGAAAACCTCGTTTAAGAAAACACAGCTCCATGCCAACAGTCCGATGATTGCCGATAATAACATACAGCATCAGATAACAACAGACAGACGGCAACCAGTGGCGAAAATACTAGTAATTCTACGGACCGTGCCATAGCTCAAGGGACAAGCTTGAGTATGGGGGGAGCTGTACTTCAGGGTCTACGAACTAATTACTAGTAGGGTCAACTCAGACGACAAGTAGACAAGCTGGCCTTGCGGCTTGTCGCGGTCGAAATGAAGTACAGAGTAGCACGTTGTAAGTCCAACGAAAGAATGTCGGTGGCGGCGAGACAAACGTTAATCCATAGGAATCCGTCCGAGTCCAGTTATATCATACAAGTCCATTATCAACAAGCCATTCAAAATCACGATCTGCCAATCACAGTACATAGCAGGGGTTTGACACAACCGAGCAATTTAGTAGAGCCAATCTAGCACTTATCTAGCACTCAATCTATATCTAGTACGGCACTACTGATGACTAGGTCTGCGACAGGCTGGCCTAGAGCGCACATGACCTATTTACTATCAAGCCGTTATGAATGACCGAGATATACTCTGACATCACTGGAGAAACAATACGAGGTTACAGCAAATGAGAAAGAAGGGAAGGGGAACAAAAGGCAAAAGGTCCAACGAAGGCGGAGTCCGACGGTGTCTGAGAAGGAAAAGGAAATAGTAGAAAACAGAGAAGAGAAGGAAGGAAGAAGCAAACAAGAAGCAACTAATTCAAAAAGACAAAAAGCAAAAGAAAAAAAGAAAAGAAGAAAAAAAAGCATTGGGCTCGAGGCTTTCTTCACCGCCTCATCAATCCCAGTCGCCAGTCACATTACAATCAAAACAGTCAACGCCGAGTCACATGAGGACATTTTTTTCGTGAAAGTGCCGTGTCCGATTGGGTTTGCCTCTTCCAGATTGATGTCATCCTCTCATTCATGCCCGCTCTCTTCCGCTTCATTCTCGTGACTGCCATTGATTCGATTGGATTTTTTTATATCGCGGATTTTAAATTAAAAAACAAATTAAGATTAATACTATTTAAGCTATATATCCATAGTACGGCCGAGCGCCGCTCGGAGAATATTAATGGGGATCTTCAAAAGACGGTGACACAAATGATCACAGGTCAATAGAGGGTCATGACGCACAATTTCTAGATTGATGCTGGAAAATGGTTGAAAAATGTAAGAAAATTTGAAAATAAGAGGAGACGGTAGAAATCAAAGCGAAAAGCAAAGAAGACAGCATGGTGCAAATGTGATTGCAAATAGCTCAACTAAACAATAAACAAAAATAAAAAGTGAATGCAAAAACACGAGGTTGGGCAGCAAGACACACATATCGTCCATATATCAAGAAAGAACATTGCGGATGCAGTACACCGCACTTACACCGACACAGTCTGTTGGTTGCATATTCAATGCGCCGTCCCGGTGTGTCGTGTGTCTTGTGTCTTGTGTCTTTCTTGGTGGGAACCCAAAATGTGTCTTTGCCTTTTCAGTCATCACTGCATCTGTGTAGTACAAACTATATAGTACTTTGGGGGTACAATCTGCAGTGCCATCTAGGCATCAGCAGCACGAGCACTGTCGTACAAAGTGCGTGCATAAAATAACTGCGACATCCACTTGTCTATACGCCTACAGCCTGCAAGTGTCTCCAGTCTTCCCACTGTAGATGCACGTCTTAAACACGCAGGTTCCACTGTTCTGTAGTACGGAACCGTACAGAGGTGCTCTTTGTAAGCGCAGACGCCTCGACAATGCGTGCATCGACGAGCATGTCTCGGGGTTGTGGTGTCTCGGATAAAAAGGATGCGTCTGTGCTTGGTAGATTGGAAGGAAGAGGAGGAGGACTCTGGAATGGCTAAAGTGATACAATCGGAAAAATGGAAGCATCTACTGAGAGGAGACCAAAAAGAAAAGAAAGAAAAACAACGGAGATGGCTAAACGGCGTCAGAAAGGCGTTGGTGGCGTGCACGTCCCAGCCATTCCTACTTTGTTGGGGAGATATCAAGGATGGGGGAAAGAGATGGGGCAAGCACAAAGAAGATGAAAGTAAAAAGGACCACTAACTATGACGGTGTGTTTGACAATGTTTGGAATCCTCGTGGCGGTCTTTGTTGTCTTGATGATGCCGGGACCGTGGTAGAGGATGTGTTGTTTTGGATACATTCAGTTTTGTGTGCATGTTTTTGTTCGGTATTTTTCATCTCACAGCGGTTTATTTTATTTTTCTTATATTTATTTTATCTGTTTCAGTATTGTCGGGTTTTTTTAACTGTCTTTTAGGATTGTATTTGTATAATATTTTGTGCGAAAATGTTCCGTTTTGATATAAGATTATTTCTAATTTTTGAGCTTTTAGTCCATATCTGATTATTCTGAACACATTGTGCGAATCATTGGTAACCCTCTAATAAACCAGGAAGCACGTGCTGTTTGGTTCGCATGATAAAATTAATATGCGCACTCTCAATGCTGTGAACTGAACTCTGATTGAACACCAGTGACAGTGAATAGAGTGACGACAAGAGCATTCGAGCATACACACATCTCAGTCGACACAATCTTGAGCAGGCATCTTTGCCACCGGGTTGGCTGCTCGATGCTGCATGTGACGGGGCCTATGCAGTCTACGAAAGGGGTGCAACCTCCATGTCAAACTACAAGCTATCGAGCTATAGTAAGCTGTAGCTTAGATGGTGTAAGTGGTCAAACACGCGGACGCACACACACGTTTGGTTGACATGAACCATCACAGATTGATTCATGCATTGTGTCTGGTCTGGCTTTGCAATGGTATTACTGTGCAAAGTGATGGACAGATTCCGAACGGGATGAAGTACGAATACTAGAACATGGTGGTTGCATGTGAGCTTCAATCGCTTGATTGCATAAAGCCAATTATTGGTGTGATGATTACCGCAATGGACAGTCAGGCAGCGCAGGACACTGTCAACATTCTGAGCAAGCTTGCAGGGTCTGCATCACTGTCGCAGTGATCGCCGAGCATTAACCTTTTCGGTGAGGATCGAATAAGAGCAAGAGGAAAGAAAAAGAAAAATCACGCAAATCCCGGTCTCGTCGACTGCGACTCTTGTGAAAATAGACAAGGATAATACGGCATATTACTCTTTCCAGTGCTGGTTCTCTTTTCTCTTTCCGTCTCTCCCTAATCGCAAAAGGTAGACACTTTTTCTACTACAATCGACAGATTGAAAATCAAAACTAACGTCGCTGATGCTTCCCCGCCGCTCTTCTCCCGCCATGCATATTGCATGATGACTGCTACAGCTTATTGCCACATATTACATACAGCTTGTAGCCCTATGCAATAGCTGGTTGAGTGCGACGTAGATTGACTAGAGAGTAGAGAGAGGCAAGTTGAGCAGTTGATAAGTTGACAAATAGCAAAATAGAGAAAGGATTTAGCCCCCCCAAGTGGACATGGGCCGAGCACAAGGGTCGATACTCAACTTTGTCATACTTGTACTCGGTCAGTCAATACACTGCACTCGCAATCAGTCTACCAAAGTACAAACCAGATACATCGGCGAGCCGTCGTTGTAGACGACATGCGACTCTCACTCCCACGGCTGGACGACCTTCTTACTCTTTCGCTATAGCGCGCGCGCATTATTGGGCATCATTTACAAGAAAGAGCTTTTTTTTCTTCTTCTTTTTCGTTCATGAGTAGCACTTGATCAAATATCAGATTCCATGAGCCATGGCAATGATCGTCGACGCCCATGCCAAATTGCGGCCACACCGGAAGGAAGAAGACACAGCCTTGGACGGCACATTACCTAGGTGAAGCAAGCTCTGTTGCGTTTTTCCTCTTTTCCCCTTCTTTTCCCTCTATTTCCCTTGCCCTCTGCTTTCCCTTTCTTGTCATATAATACTTTCTTTTCACACCGCAGTGCATATCTATTCCGTCTTCCGTCTACCCATCCTTCTCATCACGAAGCCCACTCGCCTGCTTTTTCTTCTTCTGGCCGTCAATGCGACGTCGGGCTTTTGTACTGTTTCCTTTCTTCACGTTTACTCCGGAGTTGTTCCTCTTTCCTTTTCTCTCCCTGGTCTCTTTTGCTCTCTTCGACGTCATACCTGAAAGATCTGAAAGACGAACATCGCAATCAAACCGTCCTTCATCACTCGTGGCAAGCTTCCGTCGTCCCGCTTGATTATTGCAGACAGCGGACAAATACCCTTTGCGGCGTTTTTCTACATGTTTGGTTTCGTTTCTTCTTTTCGAGTATGATTTTTTTCATTGTAGATGCAACTGTGCAGCAACAAAGTCCGTTCGGGTGTTGTGCTGTTGTGCTGTGTCGCACCCGATCGCCATGGTAGTCAATAGTACCGAGATTCTTTCTCTCCTGTGGATTTCTCTTTGATTATTTGTAAAGCCTTACATATCTACACCTACTCTGTCAAGTTGCACACCTGCCAGACACCGTGAGCCTTCTCCATTTTTGTCATTCATTTTCATGTCTCTTCACCTCCCAGACCTCAACGGCGTCTCACTCTAGCCTGTACTAGTCTAGTCAAATCAAGCATCTCTGGACGTCTAGTCAATGTAAGGAGCCTTGGCCGGGTTTATCTTTTCGATAGTGCACACTGTCGACTGTTTATCATTCAATAAAATGGCATTGATAGAGACCATGTGAGACAGGAAAGTAATAGTCTACTCCTCTCGAGTTATCCCCGACGTGCCAGTTAATTTCTCAACTCTTAGCATGCTGCAGGCCTCAACTGCAATCCCGACGGAACATGGTTTTCGACCCCCGGAGCGAGTGCCCCCTGCCACTCCTTTCTTTTTCGTCCTGATTTTCCTTTTTCCCTTCCTCTTCTTCCTACTCAGTATGCAATCCTCCTGTTGATATGCATTGTTCAGCCCCTTCACTACAGTACTCCGTGCATGCATTTCATCATGCTGTCCCCTCTTTTTGGCCCCCTTCCCGTGTTATTCTTAGCGAACCGTTGATCACTGATAGGGTCGCTGAGAGAAAATCATAGAAAGCAGTGCCTCCGGAGAGTATTTACCAGATTGAGAAGTTTATCACCGCCAGCGTCGCAGTATTCCACATCGCAATAGAATTCGTTTTTACATCTCTGGCAGACAACGTTGCTTTCCGAACTCCGGCGATTCACAGTGCAGCAGGATGCAGCATTGAAGTCGTCTACTTGTGCTAGTGTATGGTAGTGTTCCTAGTAGTGCGATTAGTCTGGTTTAGTGTGATTTAGTGTTTTACACTACGCTTGTCCTCTATTGTAAATATTACCAGCAGAGTGGCCCCCATTGTATTCTTTACACAGGCATCCCCTGTGTAATGAAGATGGCGTGAATGCTGAGATGCACTAATCCAAAGGCCATCTATATTTATTTCTGCTAGTATTCAGATCTTGAGATTCCATCTTCGCATCGACAAACGATGATAAAAGGGCGCGCAATGCTGCTCAGTTTGGTTAGTTGTCGTAGTGAGTGGCCAGTATCAGGCGGCATTCGCGACGTTATTCCAGTATACAAGAACAAGTACGCTACTTGTACTGTCGGACGACGGAGTACTTGGTTTTCACGGGTCTTTGTCCGGCTTTTACTTTGCTCTTTTGTCTACATCTTATGCATCTTATATTTCTATTTATCTGCCCGTCAGTTGGTGGACATGGGGAGGATAAGAGTGCATAGACCTTGCTGGTCTTGTCCTTGTCTTGTGTCCATCTGCTTGTCTTTCCTCAGCTGCCCCTCTTGACTCAACGGGTTCCCACGGCAGGCTTCCTAGGGTCTGCCATGATGCAGAGATACAAGCAAGTACATGAACGATACTTGAGCTCACAGATGCAATCACATCACACCAGATACCACACTCTAGTCCATATTTCGGAAGAGAAGTAATAGCTCGTTTGCAACTAACTGCAATAGTAGCTGTTTTAATCAACTCTGGACTCTATCTAGACTCTAGACTCTAGACTATCTGGACCCTAATGTACTGCGCTGTTCCACAGGCCAATATTTTCTTCCAAGCAGGCGAGAAGTTGGGCATTGGACAATCTTATGATTTCATGGTTCCCATCACTATCACCATGATCTGCTCTTCATCACAGCACACTATTGCAGCTCATTTTATTTTCTTGACTCCAAAACTCGGATCAGTCGTTCGTTCCTGTCTCTTTACCCATGTTATCATGCCGCGAATACGAGGGACAAGGGGCAGGAGTGGAGGTGAAATCAGCGAGGATGAGTGGTGGGTGATCAAGGCTATTTCACTCAGTAATACACTCATTCACAGGACTTGGGGTCTACCTTATCGAGTCGACGTATGGAAAGATCATATCGGCTTGCGGTCGAGCCTCCCCCCTCATGACAAGCTAAAGAGACTCCATAAAGCCATAACCAAATCAGTAATACGCCGTCGAAGAGAAAAGTTGAAAAAGTCAAAAGAGTCAAAAGTAGGCAAAGATACGACGAGGAAGGGAGACGAGTCAGCAATGACGAGGCGAGAAGGACAAGAGACACGGCCAATGTGAAGGGAAAGATGGGCAGGGGCAGGGGTTCAGAAGAGAGAGCAGGAAAGAGGAGCCAGCGAACAAAGAAAGTTGAGAGGATGAGCGGCGATGGCCAGTCGACGATGCGCAAAAGAGGAGAAACGCAGTAGAAGGAGCCGAGCTCTCTCTCTCTCTCTCTCTCTCTCGAGTAAAAGGCACAAACTCGTGGATAACCGAAATTAAATCCGCGACGGCACAACGGCTGACATCCCTTCACCTCGCACGGTGACTTTTCTGCACGGCAGACGTAATAGCCGTCGATCGCTGCTTTCTGGATCCCTGCAGCGGAGTTTCTCTTATTTTTTTTACAAGGAGCAATTTCAGCACCTTGTCCGTGTCTGTTCAGCATATTATCCACTCAAATTTAGCACTTTGAGTATCATGCCGAGTACGACTATTCAGCCCTGGATCTATTGTAGTTTTTTTTCTTTTCTTTCTTTCGTTTTCTCTTTTTCTCTTTCATCATTTTCATTACTACTCAGTATTGTCATTTAACCACCAGCCATGAATGTGATAAAAACACCAAAAGAAATCATCAAATCTTACCAGGATTCCATGCCGTGCTTAGTTAGTAAAAGGTAATTTCTTGAAATTGACTAGGCGAGCTTGCCGCCGCTGTCTGTTGGTTGTTGTCGGATCGGTCCCGATGTTAGCTTTCTTTTGGTGTAATTTCCAACTGCAGTCATAGCAGACTGTGGTTTCGAAGGGGGGGGGGGCGAAAACGAGGGAGCTCCCGTTGGGCAGGGAAGACGAAAAACTTCCAACAGACAACACGATCAGAACAGGACTAGACGAGGCCTTTTACTCTACTCCGAAAGGAGGAGAGTCTTGGAGTCCGTGCTGTGGAGAGAAACAAAAAGCGGGCTGGTCTGACCACTTTAATGAAACGGCGTCGAGCTACTCGTACTAAAGAAGAGCTGTGGCCGTGATTGATAATTGCTCGACAGAAGGCTGTCGCTTCGAAACCGACACTGATGATCGATTTGCTCTGTGGTAGTATAAAGTAATTGATAATAAAACGATGCTGTCTTCCGGGTTGTCTGCCGTCGGGGTGCTATTGGACAGCGAGGGCGATCTTGTCAATGGCAATCAGCGAGTCGACAATCACGGATCAATCAAGAACAAAACGTGATTTCAACGTGTCGCAGGTGGCGGCGTGTCCCAATCCGACAAGTCCATCGAGGATAGAAAAGTAAAATAATCGCGTCGAAATCTAATGACCGAGTCTTTTGAATGTTTCAGTGTTTGGGTATTTTACAGGCATGGGCGATTGAGAATTCGAGTGCTGGGTCGAAAGGGCCGAACAGGTGAAAGAAAACGTGTTTCCAACGTGTTTCTCAGACAATGTAGATGGCCTAGTCTTTTGCTCCAGAATCGACTTTCAGGTCGGTATCGCATAGTCTTTGTTCTCGGGAACTAGCATCATCTCTACCAGACACAGGCACTGACCCGATGGCACTAAGAGATGAGACACGAGAACAAAGAAAGACAACACTGGCTACCGGTACCAACACGCTAGCCGATTCGCTGTCCTGACTATCAGTAATCAGGGGCAATTGATATCGAGGGGGGGTATTGATGCAATCGAGGAGATATCAAGGAGATATCAAGGAGATATCGAGATGATTCGAGGAGAGATAAACAGGTGTGTAGGATCATAACCATCTCTTTGTTGTAACACTGTAGTGGTTGCTGTGGGCGTCGCAAGGCAAGGGAGACTGTGTGTGGGCGTCTGGCCGTTGCTGTCAGCGGCCAGCACCTGGCCTAGTAAAAGACGATATGGGCGCTGACTCAATTTCGCCTTGGATTGAAATATAATTATAGTGGACAATCGATCGATTTAGGCAATAATGGTCGTGTAGCCGGGGTAAGGGATGCTAGATTAGAGACTGGAGACTGGCCGTTGAATTGAGTGGGCTGTTTGGGGTATCAGCGCGGAAAAGATGCTGTTATGAGTGCTAAAGTGGCGTAATTGAGTAGTGCAGAGCAGAGCAGGTTGACTGTAGCTACAGTAGGAGTGTTGCGTAGATCATAGTGCCAGTGATAAGACGGTGTAAGTGACTGTTTAGGATGGATCAGATTAGACAAAGACAAGTGCAGAGACAAAACAGGTCGAGTTTTCTTGGAATGTTTTTTTATTGTATTCGAGTGGCTTGGAATTCGGCTCGGAGCTGACAATTTGATATTCGGTTCCCGACATATAAGGTCGAATGTGAGAAGTCGAATTATAAGCCGAGGTAGAAGCCGAGGTAGAAGCCAAGGTACAAGTCGAGGCAGAAGTCGAGGTAGAAGTCGAGCTTGAGATGGCTGTCGAGTCCGAGATCGAGTCCGTCCGATATCACAGACGACAGAAAGAAAGAAAGGAAAGCAAAGTGCAAATACGCGAACCAGGTAGCGAGGGATGGCTCAGAGATATAGATAGAATCAGAGATGGAAATATACGGCATATACAGCTACAGAACAGCTCTGCTAAAGACTGATGTGACGGTAGCTGGAGGTGCATGGATAGGCACGCATGGCATCAAGTTGGTGATAGGCCAGAATGAGCAAGCAGCGAACAGACCAGGCATGGAGACGGAATCACCAGAGCAAAAGTCACATCAAGAGTCGAGATCACCGGCGGCAAGCGTCTATCGAGGCTGCCGTCTACGAGGTAGAGTAGCATCTAGTCTGCGCTGCATCTGCACTGTGCATCCATCTGCATCCTGCATCGTGATGGCTGGTTCCAAATTTAGACAGACAGACAGACAAACAGTACTAGAGAAACAAAAATAGAATATCGACAGTGTGATGAAAGCGCTTGCATGTACGCGCGGAGTTGATGCAGAGACCAGAGAGGCCAGTGAGACCAGAGAGACCGGAGAAAAGCAAATGAGAAAAGCGACCATGACAAGAGCGGCAGAGATGGGCGTTGATAGGCAGGCCGGCAAGGACCATGGTTGGGATGGCTGCAGCAACAGACAGCAGACCACGACTGGCTGCTTACCCGTGACCGCCGATAAAGGAAAGAGGAACCAGGGCGGAGGAAATAAAACAGAGCAGAGAGGGAAGGCAAGAGCGGTTAATGCATGATGGCACAAAGGTACTTGTGCTCGCACAGTAGATGCCCCGTGGCAGAAGTACCTCTCAACGCCCCAAAATACACTATAACAGAGCATATTAGCCCCCAGCCAATCCGCTCCACGAGTCGCCATTTTCTCTCTGTTTTTACTCTTTTCCAAGACCCTATCCCTGCACTGTATTCAAAGCGCTAGAGACGGTTGGTCCCGGTACGCCAAGTGCATATGCACAAGCCAACTTTCGTCACAAAAGACCCACTCTACCTGGCCAATCATCTTACAGAAGAGCCGTGTTGTTCACAGCGCTAGTGTATACCCCTGTCGACCCGCTTTTCAACCTCAGCTTCGTCTCTTCTTTTGCTGGTTCATGTCTCTCTCTCTCTCTCACTCTCTCTGTCTCTCTCTCTCTGTCACTTTGTGCTATCACATTGTGCTATCACATTACTCCTCTAGTGTGCAGCCCAACGCTTACCGAGTACAACGAGATACATCGGTTGTCATCTCTACCCGCCATTGTGTCTCCCTTTCTCCTTGCCTCGAGGTTACTCTTCCCCATGTTTTGTCACTCTCCACTCACTCGGCTCTACTGCTCTATATGTACTGCTCTACAAGTAGTCTCTACTGAGTAGCTATGCACTCGGTCAGTATTGTCCGCTGATCTGTACATTTGCTATCCGGAGCATCTCTCTCTGAACCCTGGCATTTGCCGACCTCTCACTCTCACTCCTTCATGCCTCTGTCTTCCATCATGCCCTCTTCCTCCTCTGCCCAGTATTCTCTTTAGCCGCTGGCTTTCCGTGCTGATTCGCTCGCTTCCATATTCATAATTTTATGATCAGCCGATAGTCTCTATACTGACCAGACTGGCCAGACTGACTAGACACACAAATAGTAAGGGTCCAAAATAGTCCACCGATTGCCTTGTTGAGGGTTTTTTTTTTTTTTTGTTTCTGCTCTGGCTGCTCTCTGCTGATCTATGATATCTCATATTTTGTATTTTCTTATTTGTCTTTTCAAAGAGTTCTTCACTGTCTACTCGCCATCTTTTCGTGCAACGTATCACACCCAACGGCATAACAGCATGTCTCTCTTGCCTCCCTTGTCTCCGTTTTCGTTTCTTCTCGTTTTCTTCTCGTAATCCCACCTTGCTCTGTCCCTCTATTCCCAGTCTCCAGTCATGCGGACAGCACAAGTCCGATCGGAATGGCCAGCCAGTACACCGTCATTTGTGATCGCATTTATCATCCACAACTAAAGTCCTTTTGTTTTTTCTGCAGCAGGGATGCGTGCACGGTCTCCATTCGGTGTGCACTCACGCCACTGTGGTGTAGTATTGATCACTCTGTTTCCCCGTCACTAGCCTTAATTGCTGTGTTGCTGTTTGTTCTTGATCTTATCGATCCTGTCACTCTTCTACCCTTCTATGCTAGTATATTGATTCCACTTACACATACACATTCACGATGCATCACGGATTCACGACATTCTCTATATCAGACGAATCATGTATAGCTTGTAGTTTGTAGCTTGCAGCTGAGCTAGTCTACGCATTCTCAGTTCTACTCTCACTTGCTCTCAGTCGCTCTCCCACCACATCCACCCATGCGAGACATGTTTGTGTGCCACGGTGCACAGCGCACAACGTACAGTGTTTGTATTTGTCCAACACCAAAACGGGCGTCTGTACGTGCTACACCTGCAGTCTTGCAGCGTATGTGCAATCTGCAGTGTACAAGACACTAGACACTGGGACACGCGTATGGGAATGTGTCTCGTTTGGCTTCCGGTCTTTCTGTGCTATCCTCTTAATTTCGTCTACTCTCTTCACACTCTTTTGGGCAACTCGCCTTGACAACGATCTGTAGAGCTCCTCTTCCTTGAGCTCTTGGTAATATTGCTCGGGATCTCTCTTCTCTGTTTCTTCCTCTGCTTGAACCTCTACCTCCCAATCCTATTTCGGTTGCATTCTCCGCATGACTTCTGTGCCTGGGTGGGTATCATTCAGCCAGTCACCATCCACGACGTGTGATGAACAAGAGGGCTGTTCTATTCTTCCGGTGCTAGGCCGTGCATCCTGGCGAGTCCAGCTGCAGCTTGGGTGTACTTTGCAAGAGACCCGAAGCGAAAATAGCTAGAGAAGAAGAAAATATACAAACGATCAACAGTCTCCGGACGCAAGGCCCACTTCCGGCGTCCAGTGTCACCAATAGACGCAGCAGTCGCCCGTCCTTCTACTGCACGTCCTGCTAGCAGTCCCCTTGCGTCCTAGTCTGCTGCCCTGTATGTGAGTGAGTAGTAGTATGGGTTGTGTATGCATATGCAGTCCAACAGTTGACTATTTTTTTTCTATTTGAATATTGCTATTTATTTTTATATTATCCCCCCCGCCATACCCTTTTTGGTCGTGTCCAAAATAGACTTTCATCTCTTCTGTCTCCATGAGCTGTCCAGCTCTCCCATCTCTCTAGCAGCGTAGCTCCTCTGAGAGTGTGTGTCTCTCTCTCGACTGTCCTAAAAATAGATCTATATTTAGAATCCAAAAATAGGGAATACACACGCCAGCGAGTCTGCAGCCAATCTGCACTCGTCTTTTCAGATGCACCCCGAGATGTCCCCCCCATCTCTCAGGAAAATAGACGCGGCCATCTCGAGAGCGGCCCATGATATAAGTCTTGACGCATCTCCAGATTTCAACAACCGCCATCTTTCTTCTTCTCTTCTCTCCTCAGTTGTTCCAAGTTGTTTCTTATTTGTTGATCAAGTGTCTTGTTTGTTTGTTTCCTCTATCCCGCCCTCTCTTCTATTGCCGTGGTATTCTTCATCTCTTCTTCGCATCTTCTCGTCTCTTCCCTTCTCACCTCCCCATACTACCACCGGCCTCTTTTCTGAACAGCAAGCTGGCTTGCTCGGATCCAGTCCTTTACAGTCTTTTGACTCTTTTGACTCTTTTAG
Source organism: Ophiostoma himal-ulmi (assembly GCA_029299165.1). NCBI lineage: Eukaryota > Fungi > Ascomycota > Sordariomycetes > Ophiostomatales > Ophiostomataceae > Ophiostoma > Ophiostoma himal-ulmi. The sequence goes on from JANSME010000001.1 coordinate 267,703, forward strand.
TCATTCCATCTTTATTATCTAATCTCCAGGTCCACGAACCACGTTCGTCTGCCTCGTCTGCCTCTTTTGTTTTCCAATAGACTACTGGCTAGTCTCTTCCCTCCTCTACCCAATCCCATTGCCGTTTCCTCTTCTTAACGATTATTACTCTTTACACTTTGATACCCCATCCTCAACTCATCTCTTCGTCGACGGCTCTCTCTAGGGCAAACTGGCTTTGACCCTGTCTCTCTCTCTTCCCTCTACTCTACCTCCACTCCAAATGCCGCACCCTCCCCTGTAACTTTATCCTCCACACCCCTCTACTCTCTGCTCTCTGCTCTCTTCTCTCTACTCACCCACCCCCCCTCCCCAACCAACCCCCGGCTTTGCCCATAGCTTGTTAGTCAACGCTTATCAGGCAATCCGACTTAATCAACAACCACTTAATACCATTAAATCATAAAATCATATACAAATACAAATACAAAATGTCAGCCCTCTCCCCCAACCACACCCACGACACCAACAACAGCATCATGAAAGCGTCCAAGTCTTCTTCCACAACAAAGACCACTACCAAGACGACAACAACCACAGTCAACATGGCCGTTGCGCAATCAACAAAGCCCAAGTCGGCTTCCACAAAGTCTGCCAAAGCGTCAGCTGCTGCTGCCACACCCAGTGCCACCGCCGCCGATGCCGCATCCACCGACAAGAAGAACGCACAGATGCACCGCCGCTCAAGAACAGGCTGCTACACATGCCGGCTCCGTCGCAAGAAGTGCGACGAGGGCACTCCTCTCTGCACCGCATGCAAGCACCTCGGCCTCACCTGCGAGTACAAGCGCCCGCACTGGTGGAGCAACAACGAAGCTCGCCGCCAGCAAAAGGAAACCATCAAGGTCATTATCAAGAACAAGAAGCTGTCTGAAAAGTCGACCTCGGCCGCCTCGACTGCCGCTTCCATGCACCACCACCACCACGGTCATGGCCACGGCCACCACTCGACTTCTTCGGTTGCCGGCACCCCGCCGGGCCTGTCGCACTCGCTGCCCACCTCGGCCACCTTCTCAGACCCTCTGGACCGCACCCGCTCCGCCTCCATTGACTCGCACTACAGCACCTTCAACTTCAACAGCCCGCCCACCTCGTCAGAATACGCATTCGGCGGCGCCACTACCGCCACCAGCGCCTTCTCTACACCGCAGCTGCACCCCAACTTCATGTTTGCTGGCAGCAGCGACTACGCGCCCTACGAGGTCGACATCAAGACTGAGCGCCAGATGTTTGTCAACGATGTGCCCACCCTGCACGAGTCGTCCACATCCACCTACAACACATTCCACACGCCGCCACCGCCCGGCTCCATCCTGCCCTCGTACCCCATGGACCCCAGCATGGTCGACCCTGCCCTCGCCGCTTCGTCGGCCGGCATCCTGGGTCTCGGCATGACTGGCCCGGACGGTGTTGTCGTTGGCGGCATCCCCGGCGGCGAGTGGATGGAGCAGGTGTACCAGGAACGTCGCGAGTCGTCCATGACCGAGGAGACCCTCAACATGCAGTACTTTGACTATGACCACTCGTCGGCCGTCACCACCCAGACCTCCTCCGCTGCCGCGATTGAGCTCAGTGACAATGACAACTACCTGCTCGAGCACTTTGTGACATTTGTCCTGCCCACCATCTTTCCCATCCTCGAGACCAACCAGCACGGCTCAGTCGGCTCTGATCTCATCCTGCCTGCGCTCCAGACCAACCAGTGCTACCTGCACTGCTGCCTGAGCATTGCCGCTCAGCACCTCAAGGCCGTGCTCACCCCCGAACAGCTGCTTGCCCACCAGCAGAGCGGCCTCGACCTGGACAATGACATTATGCGCCACCGCTTTGCCACAATCACTGCGCTGTGCGACGCGCTGCCGCGCGACGAGAACCACAACCAGGTGCTCGAGGCCACGCTCGGGCTCATCTTCTTCCAGTGCTGCGTCGGCCGCTACGACGACACCCTGCCCGACATCTCGTGGCACCAGCACTTCCAGGCTGTCGCATCGCTTGTGCAGAAGCTTGACCTGCCCGCCATTGTCACCGGCATGATGCAGCCCGAGGTTGGCGCGGTCGCTGCCCTCACCGAAGGCTCGCCCATCCCTGCCCCTGAGCAGACTCTGCCGATGAAGGCCACTCCCTTCAACATGACTCTCACCTCGTGGATCGATATCCTGGGTGCTACCATGCAGGGCCGCGCCCCCACTTTCGCCCACACCTACCGCGAGAAGCACCTGTCGGCTCCTCACAACTCGTCGCTCGGCCTGCGCGAGCTCATGGGCTGCGAGGACCGCGTCATGTACCTGATCTCGGAGATTGCCTGCCTCGAGGCCCTCAAGGCCGGCGGCATGGATGACATTATGCTGTGCCAGCACGTCAGCGTGCTTGGCGACCAGATCGGCCTGACCGAGGTCGGCGAGATCCCTGCCAAGCTGCCCTTCAATGCCAACGGCTCTCTGTGCCCCGAGCAGCTCGGCAAGAACATGACCGCCGCATTCCGCCTGGCTGCGCGCGTCTACCTGTGCTCGCTCGTGCCCGGCTTCAACCCGGCGCAGTCGAGCTGTGTCGGCCTCATCGAGAAGCTCACCGCCGTGCTGCAGACCATCCCTTGCGGCCCTGCCGGCTTTGACCGGTCTGTGGTCTGGGTGTACCTGATGGCGGGTGCATCTTCGATGCCTGGCTCGAGCTTCCGCGAGCTGTTTGAGGACCGCGTCAGCCAGATGGGCGATGGCGCCTTTGTCGGCTCCTTTGGCCGCGTCGTGAGCCTGCTGCGCGAGGTGTGGCAGCAGCAGAGCATTATGCAGTCGCAGATGGAGGCGCAGTCGCAGTCCGAGACTGAGCAGCCCTCGTCGCCGCAGTCGGTCGGCTCGGTCCTGGGCGGCGAGACTCACGCTTACGTCCACTGGCGTGAAGTGATGCAGATGAAGGAGTGGGACTTCCTCCTCATCTAAAACACCGAGAGCTGGTCTCTTGATGAATAAAACAGAAAAAAAGTAAAACAAAAACAAATGGTGTGGAAGATCAACAGCCGCAAGGCTCAAACATATACCAAACAAGACACTTTGATATCAACAGACAACAACAACATTGGCAACCCCGGATAGGATAGGATAGGATAGGATATCCGGGAACATTAGGGCACACTCGGATGGGCTTGGATAATCGGGTTCATGGGCTGTTTAGTCAGCATTTTCTTTTTCTCTCTCTTCTTTTTAGTCATTTTTTCTTTGTTCATCTTTCTTTTTATACCACTCTTTTGGGTTATCTGGATACTAGCATATTGAGAGGAATCAACATACATATACCACATGCTTTCGGGACTTGCATATCAGGATGGCACACACGATAGGGATATAGGGTCAGGGCTGGGATAGCATTAGCATAGTCTTTTCACAAAATAACAAGAATATATCCTAAACCTTACCTTGAACTTTACTGTTGATCGAACTTGGTAATGCTTGTTGTGATGATCAGGCTGATCTTGATGATGACTGCGGTAATGACTGTAACCTGTGGTGATGACTGCCGTTATATTGCTGGTGGAGTTCGTGGTGACGATATGTTTTGCGCAGAAATATACTCAATGCCTAATTATTGTAAAGTATCGTGCTTAAAGCTCGTACTCAATGAACAGAAACGGACTCGTCGTGTCCAAGAGGATGTGCATCTTATATATCACCATTTTGCACACCGGCGGCAAAGTAAACAACGGCAAAAGAACTGAATACAAAATTGCATTGTCAAAATTAGAAATAAAATAGAAAGATGGCCTTTAAAAAGTCCTGTCCGCTTCATCTGGCGCCCATCGCCGGCGGCTCTGTGAAGACATTCGCTTTCTGAAGGTAAGTTAGACGCCTGGTAAAATTACGATAGCATCAAGGTCAAGATAATGGTCATTGTTCGACTGAAGTGCACTACATCTGCTAGGGCGCCTATCAATTTCATAATAAAGGCGCGTCATGATGCAGGTCGTTGTCATAATGAAAATGGAAACGAAGAGAGATTGCAAAAAGAACAAGGTAAATATACTACCAAATTAGAGTGATCTACCGCGCGCCACAAGAAACGGCGGAGAGAATGCACTTCAGCCAATCCTTTGTCATCCCACTGCCGATGGAGGGAGGAGGGGAGGCAGGAAACGAAGGGGAGGAGATTAGCACACTTGTTCTATGGTCAATATTTACCCTACAAGAGGTATATATCCAAACATGTCTATACTCGATCCATTGCACTGATTCGAACGGCTTTGGTGAAATAAAAAGCCGATAGTAGTATTATTGAAGAAGCTCAATAAAAGGACCTGGTCTGCTGTCTCGTAACTTCGCAAACTCGGTGGCATGCAATATGAGGAATAGGCCCAGAATGCGATATTTGGTGTACTGATTATAACGGTGACCAGCGAAGGCGGTCCGGTAGTCGTATCTGTCTTCCGCTTCTTTTGGAGACCGACGGCGTCGTAGCCACCTGCTTTGTCCGCTCATCCAGCTTTCTATATGCGGAGTACTGGGAGGTCTCTGGACAGCGCCGGTCTTTTGGCAACGCCTCTGGCGCCTTTTCCAGAAAGGAGAATAGGCCATTTTTTCGTAACCGGAACAGAACACGAACTAGACCGTAGCAGCCGTGAGTCCGCCCCGGACCAACTTGCAGCTGGCGATGCCGCCGAAGATACTCGAGATGACAGGCATCGACTGGAGCTTCGCTTCGACAACCGTCTTCCACTGGAGGATCCGGCCGAGGGCTGGCAGTTTGGCTACAGCACCCAACTGTCCGGCATTGCGATTTGTCGCCCAAGAACCATCGGCGTGAGTCATCGGCATTTTGCGATACTCATCACGCCAGACTTTGCGCATCTAATTTCGTCAGAAGACGGCCCGAAAGACACGGGTGATCTATCACTCCAAGACGAGCAAGCCACACCACATCAAACCACAAATTTCTGAAAAGTTTCTGTCTACATTGCTCCATCAGAGTCTCAATATTGGAACAAAATCGAAGTCATTGTTGGTGGACACTCTCAGGAAGTGTAGTCGCCAGACAATTACACCACCTCGGTTCAGAAACCTGTGTTGCCAAAAGGTCGCCGGCTGTGGCTCTTTCAGGATAGTTGAGCTGCTTGTCGGCCTGATGACGGGTGACACGGCGGCAAGGAAAAGACTGCTAAATCTCACCACACAAGGTACCTCTGACGCAAATTCTACTGTGGCGGAATTCTAGAACGAAGCTCGCTTGGTACGGCAGCATGGCCGGCATGGTTTTGCAGCCTGGCCAGTATCGCAGCGCCTTTTGCCAGCTTCTTGTTGTCTTGGACTACATCCACGGCCGTAACGTGGCTCACTGCGATCTCAAGCCAGAGTATATTCCCGTCGCTGGACTAGCTCCAATGCACATCGTTGTCAGTGACTTTGGTCTGTCCAAAGAGGACTGTGCCAGGCGAGCTCTTGACAACCTTTTGTGGCACGATGTTGTACAGTACACCAGATAATTCCCTCAGCCACCAACGTGCCCAGTCGATGCAAGGCTATTGGGTGTCCGTGGGCATTTGGTCTGTCGGGGTCATTATGTTTGAGTGGACGTACGATCGCCCTCACACTTGTGGCATGGAGAAGCAGCCCGCAAATGCGTGGATGAAGTTCTGGCCGCAGGCAATTATCAAGGCAGTTCAAAGACATGACAGCGAGCATCATGGTGACCCTGTCGTGGGAGTCCTCAAACGCATTCTTGTTCTGGATTCCCAAGCACGGTCTCTGGCCCACGAATGCCTACAGCAAGGCTGTGCTAGCGGTCTATTCAAGAGAGCACGCGGGGGTGGTGTTGTTAACACAGACGATGATGATCCAGATGACCCCGGAGATCAGACACCAGACTCACGGAGAGACTGGGGGCTCTGGCAGAAGAGGACCATAGGCATATTACCATTTCCAGAAGCGCGAGCCATAGTCAGGCTTCGACCTGGAAACGGTTTATGGACTTTGGTCTTATCCCTGCTTGCGAGAACGTACAGGTCTCAAAACAAACAGATGATGCTTCTCGAAGTGCGGCAAAGTTTGTTTCATCCGCGCAAAAAATGAGCCCAGATGAGCCCCCTGGGCCTGTGACCAGACAAACTAGAGAGGCGCTGACGGGCACGCCAGATGAACAGCCTTCACTTTCCCCTATGGCTGGAGTCGCCCAAAGACCCCGGAACGCCAATATCTCTACCAAATTGTCAGTGTCTTCTTTCTCGAGCCGAGACGATGCACCACCAAAGAAGAAGCGACCTGTAGTAGGGTATAACAGTGAAGTGTGGTCAGATGTGCTCGGCTCACAACCAAGGCCAGCAGAAGTGCCGCCATAAGTCACACCAGATCTGTCGTCCTCCCTTTTGTTGATTGAGTCGATAGAGAAAGAATTGCCAGTTGAACACGTCCTCGATGTCTCTACTTCAAGGGGTATCAGACTTTAGGACTCGTGCAGCAAAAAAACCGCCATTTTGTCGGTGAACCGTACTGTTGATTATAATCGTTCGTGAAAGTGGTGATGTATTCAGTCGTATACTCCCGTCGACCGTACTCATAACCTCCTCTTCTCATAGAGACGGCATGGGTTCGGTAAGGTTGGGCAAGGCATAGATATCTAGGAAGGGAAGAGAAGACAGAAAAGAAAGGCTAGAAAGGAGACATCACGACATTGAAAAGGGGTCGTGGACCCACCTCTCTGGCTGACTAATTAGACTGCTTAATCATACATTTAATTCACCGACATATTTCTTATTTGTATTTCATCGAGTTTCTCATACTGCATTGGTTCCTGGTTTGTGTTGATGGGGGGGGGGCGATTGTTTTTTGTTTTGGTCTTTTTTGCCGAAGGCCCTTTTTAAAATTTATCATAATAGCACACAACGTAACAGCCTATAATCTGATGAATAACTTTAAGATCAAGACTAAAAATATATAAAAAAGACCTACGAACTGTGAGTCGCACACTAGTTATTTATCTCGGTGCATACCTGTCGGCAATCGATAGATCCGAAGCAAGGGTCTTGTCGATAATAAGATATTCTACTTTTGCGAGGCAACAGAGGTAGCACTTATGCCACTTATACATGGTTCCCCGCAACTTTAAAGCGGACGGCGTCTCTTGTCGACCGCATCACTTCCGTCATTGTATCGGCCGCCATGGCTTCTGACGATTCAGCCGTGAACGGACTCAACATCAGTGCCGTTGGAACCCCGCTGGGGGCGGCATGGAAATGACTGCAAGACATGGGATATGGAAATATAACGAGCAAATTGGCGTCAGAGTATAAATAAAATGAATGAAGCTCATCACCAAGTTACCTCATCGCAGTTCATTGCGCTCTGGGGCGGATGGGCTGCCAGTCCAACGCCGTGCTGGGCCACGAATGCGGCAGCATCAGTAGGTGTACCCGGCCCGGGCCAGGTGTTCAAGATTGGCATTATGGACCACCTGACGGCTGGTAAGGAGTATGTGGGCTGCATCGAGGGCGACAGCAACCGAGCTGTATGCGCACGGCAAGTTACCGCTGGAGAAGATTATCAAGCACTACGATGTCAAGGACTTCCAGGCGGCCTTGGACGATACACGCAAGGGGACGGCCGTCATGGCCGTCTTATCATGGAAATTTAGCAGCTCAGGACGGCTGGTAGAAAAAGGTGGTGGAGTATGGATTTTCAAGATAACAAAAACAGTCGAACGGGAACCACAATAAAAACCTTTAAAAAAGATGCAAAGAATACAAAAGATACAAAAAAAAGAGGAAATGTCAAAGGAACACACAATCAGGTGAACGTCAGAAGTGGCATTGAAAAAAAGATTCCATATATTGCGCTTTCATACTACATGATTCAGTAATTCGTTGCAACCATAAGCCTACACTTCTGGTTCTGTCGAAGATGCTGGTGTGTTGCCATGCATCAATCCTGGTGAGGGAGGCACAGCCGCACTCGAAGCAGACGCATTGGGAACATTTTCGAGATCAGCGTGCACCGACTGGTTTTGCATGACTTCAGCGCCAGATGCCAGGGACATTGTGCTAGCAGCTGCGTCGTAGCCGCCGTACATGTCGGGACCGGCGAGCCTGGTGAACAATGCATCTTGCTGAGGGAAACTCGAGTACAGCATGTCCCAGTATGGGTGGATGGAGTAGCCTGGCGAGCCTGGCGAGCCTGGCGAGCCTGGCGAGCCTGGCGAGCCTGGTAAGGCTGAGAAAGGCGACCCGTTGAATCCATTAACCCCATTGAACCCATTGAACCCGTCATACCCATTGTGTGCAGTATATGGTAAGGTGTGCGCCTGCAGGGCTGGACGTGCTACCTCGCGATTGTTGTGGTAGGCGGTTGTTGGAAAGGGCATGGGAGAGAAGCCAAAAGACAATCCACCACGTATTGCGGCAGATTCATGTTGTTCTGCAACCCCATCGTGTGCCTGTGCTCCTTGCCTGTGAGTCGAGGCATTTGCACGCGAGGTCGTCCTGGTTGCTAGACGGGCCCGTGGTGGATCGCGGACCAGGCACTTCTCGCACAGTCGATTGATCCTTTGTGTGCGTTTATCAACCTTGTGGCACCTATTGTCTGAGCCGATGTGCTCGTTGCACTGATCCAGCCCCGAGTTCCTCTTGTGTCCGCATCTGAGGTATTCCTTGGTTGTCTGGACACAAGTAGTGAGTGTCGTAGCCATCGCTTGTGTATTTGGTGTTGAAGGTATGACAAAAGGTGTAAATCAGTGAAGGACAGCTTGTGTAAGTGAAAGGTAATAAAACAAAAAACTATTGTAATGCTTTGTGTAAAAAAATAGTTTGCAATGTAAGGGAATATCTTGTCAAGTTATAGAAAAAAAGGTTGGACTGACAGGCCACACGGTAGCTTCTGAATTGCTGATTTATGTACATCAACTCTCACTATAAGGGGGGGTTAGATATGCAGTCATTTAACCTTTTTTTTTTTTGCTATTTCTGGAATGTTTACTCCAAAGTTTAACTTTCCTGCTTTGTTCAGGTCGTTGGGCTTGAAAGATACTTGATAATGCTATATTTCCACGAGTTTGAGAAAAATGTATGTCGTTCCTTAGACACTTGAACCAGAAAGTGCAAGAAACTGCATACGACGAACCAGTCGACTGCCACTCCGACGAGTCGGACCCACGTCACAGTCGTTCTCACTGTCCCGCCCGCGGTCGTATGCAATTTCTTGCACTTCAAACTCCAGACCCGCCAAGGCAAGCTTCTCTAAGCTCTTCTAGTCTAGTCTCTAAGGAATCGTCTAAAATGGCTTAGCGTGTTCTTATAAAACCCAGATGGAAAAGAATGTATCTAACGATATAGAAATGATTATGTAATCATTGGGTTTGGGCGCCACAAATCGCGATAGTTAGACTGAGAACACTAGGCATCACCTACGAACCCGAACCTCATACTACCTTGCACTATAAGGAGTCTGAGTACGGATCACAGGTGCTCTCTAGCTATTCGAATACAGATCGTTTACACCGACATACTTTCGTTTTTTTTCTCGAGAAAATATTATAACAGAACGAACAGAATGCGAAGCGAAAGAATATATATAAATAAACATCTCGACGCGATATTGTGATGCGCCTCAACTTTAAAGCGATTTTATTGTCGAACTTAAACAATTTTATACTCTACCTAATAATAACTGTCCTTCAGAATCCACCGACAGGTAAGGTGCCTCTACTACTCTTGGTTAATATTCAGGTCGTATATACGCTTTTAATGAAGGTATGCCAAAATAAATAAATAAAAAAGGCCAATAAAAAAGGCCGAGGTCAAACAAATGATTCGCTGACACAATTTTGAACTATATGGGGCAACGTATGTATGGTAGTCTGCCTATCTCAAATCCCTCTTTCGATGCAGTACATACGAATTAGCCCAACATCCAGGCTGACCTATTACGGTAGCCTTTTACACATTTGAGATTTCATTTTGTCTATCGTACAAAAGCAAGTGCAGCAAGTAAATGCAAACATGATCCATTGAGATTTTTCACCGCCCATTTCTGTTTGTACATTTTATTCCATAGATCAAGAATTCGAGAAATCAAGAAATCTATTGTGCGAACACGAATGCTGGCTGATTTTCTTCATCTTTTTTTCGTTCATGTGACCAGCGACGGCCGGTTCAGCTTGGCCAGGTCGGACACGGCGTCCCAATCAATCACATCCCACCACGCCTCGATAAACGCAGCCTTGCCACCAGCACTCGGCTCGGCGCTCTCGTGCTCAGACTCGGCCGGGCCCAGGCCGTAGTCGCGCAGCCACACGTGCTCCCACGTGCTCACGCACAGCAGCGGGATCACGTCGATGCCGCCCGGTGGGCGACGGTCCGTGCTGACGGGCGTCACGCCGTTGACGGGGTTGGGCGTCGACGACGTAATCGCGTGGCCCTGCTGGTCCAGCCACTGCTTGGCCATGCCGCTGGCGCCCGAGTTGTCGGCAGCCTCCTCGCCCACCGTGTTCATGTCCACGGCCTGGCGGCGGTAGTGTGCGCCCGGGTACGGCGAGCCGGCCAGGTAGGTCGTGAGCAGGCGCAGGTTGTCGCCGCCGCGGCCCGACTGGTGCAGGCCGTTGGCCTTGACGAGCCAGACGAAGCCGGGGCCGAACATGCCCTCGGCCACAGCGGCAAACTCGCGGCGCAGCGTCTCGACGCTGCCAAAGTTGTCCTCAATGGCCTGGCGCAGCTGCAGCGGGATCTCGCGGGGGCCGGTGGACGCGGCGGCGCCGTGCGACGGCAGCGAGATGAGCTGCTTGAAGAAGAAGTCGGTGTTGTGGGCCATGGAGGCGTGGTTGAACACGGATGCCTGTGACGGCACGCGCGCCGTGTCGATGATGATCTTTTTCAGTTCGCGGTTCTCATAGTCGGTGCCTGTGGGGTTAGCTATTGTTTGTGTGTTGTGCAATTCCATCTCCTTTTTGTCGTCTTCTTCCTCCTCCTCCTGCTCCTCCTCCTCCGCTTCGGCATTCGTCATCCCTCTTTTCCCTCCTCCACTCTCAGCTTCGCCTTGGCTCCGCCCTCGCCATCAGACTTACCAGCAACAAGATCGTTTAGCTTTCCCAGAGTCGCCTTCATCTGCTTCGTCCATGCAAGCTCGTATCCCTGCGGCGACAGCAGGCCCGGAACACCCACCTGCGGGTTGTGCCGGCTCGTCGGCGGGGTGTGTAGCCGACGGACAGCCTGTGTGGACGGTGCCGGTGTGGGGGCAATGTATGTGCAAGGACGCGCAGCCTGGGCCAGAGCCCGTAACCTTGGGCGGAACATTGTGGGGATGGTAGAACGTCGGTGTCGTCGTCGTCGTCGTCGTCGTCGTCGTCGTCGATGTCGTGGCTCGGCAATGCTCGTTACGCTCAAACTCTCGGCTGCCGTTGAGCTGATCTAAAAAAATCGTTGATTTGCGGGTTTACAGCCAATCGACCACATTGGGCCCATAAAACTTCTGACTCCTCTGACCGCTTTCCTTTCTGGTACTCACTAAACCCGTCGGCGCTAACAAGCTCCAGCCGTCCGAGCTACGGTTGATATCACATTGATAACACACTGTGTGATCAACCTTTTGTCACTTCACTTCAAGTAAGTTGAATAAATCTAAAATCATTGCCTTTTCTAAACCCGCAGTTCTACTTGTAAACAATAAATAGTAACCAGCGAAAGCCCAAACGCCAACGCGCTGTAACAAAAACAGCATCCATACGCCCCGCAATGTGATAAGAGTACCAAGTGCCAGAGAATGCAACAACAGAAACAGAAACAGATACTAGAATGATAATAAAAGAAGAAGAAACCTAAAAGAGATTTGAACGAAAATTTGACAGCCGAATGAATCAAATAAATCGGGAACCCAAATCGAGATCAGTCCTCCATCATGGCCAGCATGTCCAGCTCCGTCTTGACGAGCTGCTCAAACTCGTCGCGGTCAATACCAGACGAACGCGCCAGCATGTAGAGACTCTTGATGCTGCGCGACACGTGCTGCTTGACTCCAAACTCGCTCTGCTCGCGGCGACCGGCAGACTCCTCGAGCTTGCTCACAATCACGGCCGAGCCGCCAGCGGCGGAGCCAGTCTCGCCAACACTTGATACTGACGATGACGAGAACGAGGCCGGTCGTGGGTGCACCAGCTTAGCCAGGCGCTCGTGGTCGACATCGTCGTCATCCTGGATCACGGCAGCCGAGCCCGAGCCCAGGCCAAACCCTAAAGGCGGGCGTGCAGCCTGCTCTTGTGCGGCTTTCGCCAGCTCGGGGTCCTGTGCAACGATTTCGGCCTCGTCGGGGTCGTGGTTGTCCATGGCCGGCTGCACCGAGTCGTACTGCGAGAAGTAGGCGTCCTCCTCTTCGGTCTCGCGCTTGGTTTTTGTACCGGAAGCCTCGCCGCCGCCGCGCTGCATCGCAGACGGAGCTGGCGATCCCTTGACAGCGGGTGTCCGTGCTGCAGGCGTGCGCCCGGCCGGTGTAGCGTCGTATTGTGCCCAGTAGTCGTCATCGTCTTCCGAGTTGTTCTCGTTTTCGTTGTCGGCAAGTAGTGTGCTCTCGATGATCTTGGGTGTGGGTGCTGCAGCCTCCTTGGCCTTGAATGCCTGCTCTGCCTCGTCGGCCGTCTTGTGGCCTCCAAACGAATCGAGCGCTGAGCTGTCAGGAACACTGACCTCACCGATACGCCAGCCAGGACCGCCACCCTCAGTGTCGCCCTCGCAGTAGACTAGACGAATCTCAAGGTTGAGATCGCGCATCAGTACAAGAGCCTGCAGAGTCTCGATATCGACACGCTTGAAGCGCGCCTCGACATCGGTGCTGTGCGGGTCGTCCCAGTCGACCTCGATCTCGCCCGAGACGGGATGAGGCTCAAAGCGGGCGCTGCGGGCGACTTCGATCAGCTTGGCGGCCTTGGCTGGGTCGTAGCAGAGCAAGCGGATCCATGGCTCGGAGCTGGCGGCGCTGAGAAACTGGACGCGCTGGCGCATGATGGGTGACAGCAGAGGGAGGACGGTAGAGGCGGGCTGCGAGGCCATGGCGGCGACGGGGAGCGATGGCAGCAGGGGCCCGACGACGTCGCGGGGACAAAGGGGGCGGATGACGTCTGCCATTTTGAGTATGATGGTGAAAGATGGTGATAGATGATGGCTAGATGATGGCTAGATGATCGCGAGTCCGGTAAACCCAAGTTTGTAGATGGCTGATAAAGTCTTGAGGCGAGTCTCCAAAGAATGCCGTCACATGCAACCCAAAGGATTATCGAGCAATGTGATGTATCTGCAGGGGGGCGTAAAGTTGTTGTAGATAGAGTGTGGGGTGTATGCGGAGAAATGGAAGATATCAAGATGGGCCAAATGCACGTGAGAGGTGAGAGACAAAAGATGAGAGAGGATGAAAAGAGACGAGGGAAGATGAAGGAGGGTTGAGGTGAAGAAGAGGAGGGAAGTGACGATATATAAGGAGGGGGAAGAGGGAGGGAAGACAATACATCCGGGGGGAAGCGTCGTACCCTTTCTTGTCTCGCAGTGGTGAATGGACAGAGGCAGGAAAGCTGCAACACACTGTGGGCTGCGGACAGACGGGTCAAGTCAAGTCAAGGCGAGGGTGGGAGCGAGCGAGGCGTCAGAGGCGTCGTGAATTTTGGAGAGCGGCGTGGAGGAATGACGCTAGTGGTGGTGGCGCCCCCCATATTTTTGCCATTTTGGTGGCATTTTGGGTAAGAGCTTGGGGTGCATTCGAGCGTTCTGTCCACTACGAGGGCGGACAATTACCCCGTAGCTGCTAGCCGTCTCCAAATAGCCCAAATAGCCACCTGTGCTTCGGGCGGAGGGAAGCCAATCAGCAGCGTAGGATTAAAAGGGTAAATAAGGCAAAGCAGCTGCCAAGATCAAACGGCCATCAATCTTATCTGGATTATGTCATCCATATCACCACGTGATGCCGCTCAACGTCAAGCGTCTACGACATCTCGTCAACGTCAGTATACCTTTTGCTTTTATCCCGTGAAACTTTTACTTTTATTCATAGATTGCCCTGAGATGTCTTGCGGTTGTATCGCGGTGACGATGCTCAGCCGCCGATCAGCCGAAAGATGAGCCACGTTTGTGTATCGCCAAGATGCACGGGTTACACCAGACGGCGGTTCCCGAGGCCTGATCTGGGAGATATTGGATGCTGCCGACTGATCGATTGCTTACGTAGTAGCAAGATCTACATGTATTTGATTCATGCTTTGCTGTTTCTTCCAAGTACGAAATGTTCCATCTACTCCCAGATCGCATCGGCTTGCCTCTGCCAGCCAACAAAGGTCATCATGGGATATTCCGATACATCAAGAGTCAATTAGCTTCGTAGCATTCTCTGCTTATGATGTATAAGAATGAAGCCAAAGCTTGAAAACAGACAATCGCTGTAGACGACTTGTGACTTCTAGCCGATCGATGCCTTGGCTTGATAAGACGCAAACCTAGTATGATAATGCACACAATATTACGGCAGGTCTATGAGATCAGGTGCACTTCTGATATTGTTATTTTTAAACAAAGTTCTAGGCCACAAACAAAGTTTCTAGAATTTGCCCATCGTAAATAAGTCCGTTGCATGTTGGTAGTCAAGTGAAGCACATGCGGCTGTGGTGTTGTCTGTGGGCATTATGGTAAACAACTTCTCTGCGAAGAACATCCCAATTCTAGTTCTCATTATTCTTTAGTCCCCATTTGCTTGCGTCCGATGTACCACGTGCTCTGTGCTGTCGACTTGTGCTTCTGTCAGAATCGCCCAAGTTCAACGACAGATCGCCCGTGAAGCTGGTTGACCAATCGTGTGTTATGAAAGAGTGGGTCATGGCTAACAAACATCATCCCAACGTCAATATCCTAATTTTGACATTCTGGCACCCACGCAGCTAACTTTAAAGTTATTGTCTCGTTGATAGAAAACCCACACGCTTACACAGTGCTCACTTTGTATTTTCTAGCAGATATTAAAGACTCCAAGGCCTCCGAATGCTGCATAAACATTGCAGCAGTCCCAGTATCAGTCGCGACTACTTGGGTGTAGACCTTTGCCAGATTCATGACGCATGAGTATATAGCGCACTTCTTGCCGTTATCGAGCATTCCGCGAGTCTGCTGGGGAAAGGAAGTGACGAGCAGACATATGATGCAGGGAATTGGTGGAAGGACGATAGGGCGAGGAAAAACGAGAATATGCAGGGAAATACGAATGTATCGAATAAGAAGGTACAGAACCACAGGTCATGCAACGTTGGAAGCAGCGACTCATGAGTAAGGGGATGAGCAATGGAGAGGGAGCAGGGAATGGTAGCAGAGTTGCATAAATTTCAATCAAATGGAAAGGAAAGCCCAGAGATAAAAGATTAGGAAATAGAAAAGGCACAAATAAACTCTAGATAAATTCCCGACTAGAAAACAGCTTAGAAAATAAAGCCAAAAAAAAGCATAAAAAGCATAAAAACATCATAAAATCAGCGAGAAACAGCGAGAAACAGCGCGGAGCAGCATGGAATAGACGAGATCCCAACAAACTTGACGAGAAAACAGATCTCACTGGAAACCACCTCCAAAGGTATGTCAAACGTGAGGAAAGCGCGGACAGCCAGACAACAAAAGGAGTGAAAGAAAGGGGAGCGAGGACATTGGACAGCAAGGATAAAACTGTCCTCCATCTCCCTCGTCCTATTCCTTTTCTACTCTTCTTCTTTTCTTGTTT
Organism: Ophiostoma himal-ulmi; assembly: GCA_029299165.1. Lineage (NCBI taxonomy): Eukaryota > Fungi > Ascomycota > Sordariomycetes > Ophiostomatales > Ophiostomataceae > Ophiostoma > Ophiostoma himal-ulmi. Next base: position 283,440 of record JANSME010000001.1, read on the forward strand.
TTCTTCATCTTCTCCCTCTCTTGTCTTCTTCACTCTTCTTTATCCCATTTTTCTTTCTTCATTTCCTTCATCTTCTTGGTCTAACTCTCTCCCTCTCTTCCTTCTTCCTTCTTCCTTCTTCTTTGCGTGCATCTTACCCTTAATTGACTCCTAACCCAAACCACAAGGTATGCATGAGTTGTCTCAAATGTATGAGCAGACGCAAGTCTTGCTTGTATTGCTCTTAGATGCTTGGCTCTTAGCAAAGATTGACTCATGGCACTAATATAAACTCCAGAATCTCCTTTGACCCGCGCATCCTTGATTCCCCGGTACCGTCAAGCCGCCTTCAAGTTGGTCTGCCTGTGCATGGCCCAAGAACATGGTCAGCATTCCGACATTGAGCACCATCCCCCACAAGAGGTGATGAGTACGACGCCTCGTTCCGACTGCATGGTGAGTGATGTTTGTGGAATTGCTCGACGTTGTCGACCTCCTCGGCTCGGGCGACGTGTTTGGCATATTCGACAATTTCCACAACATTCATCAGAATCGGTATCACACATGATGAAACCCTCGACTTTCCATCTGACGAGCCTTGGGAGCTTTCTGAAGACAGACGTTTATAAAACTGATTAATGCCTTGTTTACCTTCGGAAAGACAATTCCACGCTTAATTTTGTTCTCGCGGCTTCTTTCGCAACTCACAAAGCGAAAGCTGACGTAAAGAACTCTCCCAAAACAGGTCCGGAAGGCCCATCAGGGCACAAGCAAGCGTTCATCATATCCTCGAGGAGAACACAAGGTTCTTGGCTTGGCTAGAAGTGAGCCTACCGAGCAAGCTTGAGAAACCCTCCTTACTATATTGCCACGGCAAGCTTCAGGACACGGATGGGAAGATGAGTTGTCTACACTGGCAACACAGGCTGTAGAACATTGGATTCATTGCCAAGTCTGCCCCAGCCAGACATCGGCACGTTGGTGAACCTCTTTGGGCTACCTGTTACGACCTCTGCTGTAGACATAATGTTTTTTAATCTTTCTTTTCGGTTTCCTTTTTTTCAGTCACACAGAACCGCCATTCTTCATTGTAATCAAAATACAAAATAAGTGCTCGTGAATAAAAACGAGGCAGACTCAAATTACTTTTCAGATATGTATATTCTCCAGCTCAAGGAATAGCCAGGGCATTAACCCCAGCACGCTCTGCTGCGTTGCTGTCAAAATCCTAGCTCACCGCTTTCTTACTAGAGACAAATTAATCGATTTTAAAGTATTCCTGAAAATGGAATCCTAAATCAATAAACGTAGTAAAGAAAATAAGACCACGACAACTAATTTGACAACATGACTTCTCCTGTGAGCCCCAGACAATGTAGACAAACGAGAACATCCTGCATCCTATTCTTCAGTCTCTCGTCTCTCAGTCAATCCAGAGCGCATGCTGACTAATACTACACAGATGACCCCTCATCGCATCGTGAGCTGGCTGCTCCACCGGGCTAGACACGTCCAACATGAGCTATTGCAAGTGGAAATAATGTGCATCATCTCTAGATCACTGTCTTTGTCCCGCCCGTGTCATTTGTTCATATTGATTCAATTAAAAATTCAATAAAAACATATAAAAAGGCGCGTCTCAAGTGCCTACAGTCTCACCCCATGCACCCATTCTTAGTCATCATCCAGTCCACCGCTAGACGACGAGGCTGTCGAGACGGTGAGCAAAGCCATCATCGCCGCTGTATCGGCGTATCGTATTAAGAGGGGAAAGGATAAACGACATGGGCGTCAATCGTTTCAAACGATTGGATGGCTGGTGGCTCGGCGGAGCTGTATCTTACTTACTTGTCACAGGTGGTGTGCTGTCCAGTGGCTGTAGGTGGTGTTTTCTGCTGCTTTAGGTGGTAGATTCTGTCTCTTTAGGCATAGGCGCTTTCTCAGACGGAGCATGGAGCATGGCTGCATCGACCCGCGTCCACTTTTCCTTCCTGCGACCCCATCCCTCCTTCTTGTTTTTTCGATTTAACGGTTTTGGCGGGCGGCGGGCGTGCGTGCGGGCGGCGGGTTGGGCTGTTGTCAGATTCCCGATTCCCAGAGCCTGCTTCTCGCTTTTCGCTTTTCGCTTCTCGCTTGACTTTTTTTTCTTTTTTTCTTCTTTTCTTTTCGGCCCTCATTTTCAACTGCTCTTGTTTATTCCGAGTTTTCGATTCGTCGCCCAATGTAAACACTCACTCGTCCTCGCCCGGCCCAACCAACCTCTCTCCACGCCTACCTCATTGGCGTGGCTATTTTGCTGGTGGATATGGCCACCGCCTTTTCACCGTGGTCGGCGGCCACAGCCTCAACCACGACCTCGACTTCGACTTCGACTTCGGCTTCGGTTTCTAGTTCATGTTCAAGTTCAAGTTCAGACTCAAACGCGAGCTCATCCTCAGACTCGAGTTCCGCGCATACTCCTCACTTCCAGATCGATATCCCGCGCATCTGCGAAGCCTTTGGCCGCTCACAGCATCCCCAGATATCCCGCGTCGGCAACCATGTCGAGATCACAACAACCCCCAAGTTTGGCGACCTCACCCAGTACGGCGTCTCCGAAGAAAACGAGAGGCGCGTCTGGTCCGCCGAGGTCCGCCGGCTCGCCGCGGCCGTCTCGGACCCGGGCGTGACCCAGCTCGAAGGCCCCGCCGACTGGTACGGCGGCGATGCCGATGCCAACGGCTACAGCTGCCTGCACGACCTCGCCCACTCCTTCCAGATGGCCCTCGAGATCTGCACACATGACGACCTTATTGTGGCGTCCAAGAGCCACCCGCAAAAGGACTACAGCCACCCCATTGCGCTCTCCTACAACCGCCTCGAGCGCAACTTTGACGACAAGATCCAGCGCCGCAAATTCGAACACCTCGGCCGCGGCGGCAACCGTGCCTTTCATGCATTTGTCAACTATGTCACGGCCACTGTTGCCATTGTGCTGCTGCGGGCGGCCGCTGTCAATGCCAATGCCAGTGCCGGCAGAAATGAAGATAGTGCCGCTTGGGCCGAGAACTGCATCGCTTCGCTGGCTCAGTTTGCGTCCAAGATGAAGGTCGTCGGCTACGACCTGCCCATCACAACCGCAATCAGCATGGCCGTCTTTCTCCGGAGCCAGCCCCTGCTCAGCCCCGTCAAGTTCACAAAGAACCCCATGGACAACATGGACATGGATATGGGCATGGGCATGGGCATGGGCATGGGCATGGACTCGGAGATGGACGCCGACTGCGACCCATTCCACGCGGCGTGCGTTGCACCACTGATCGACTTCAACCAGACCATCCAGCAGCTCCTGCGCGACGCCACCGCCACCCTGCTCTGGGACGCCACCACGGGGCAGCCCTGCGACATGTTCGAGACAAGCGCAGTCATCTACGACACGGGCTTTGGCGGTGCACGCCGGCAGCTATGCCAGGAACGAAACCGCCGCATCGGCACCTCGGCGGGACAGAGCACAGTGCGGTCAGCGAGCGTCGTGTTCGACGTCTGCCGGTCTATATGGAGCGATATCCCCGACGACGACCGGCCAGTGCCGTACCGGACATATGTCGACTGGAGCTGGACCGACTGCGAGCAACGTGGACAATCTCCAAAAGATGACTTCTCGGCGACACGGCGAAGTAGTCTGACGAATATGAAAGACGTCATATCTGCTCTTGTGCCATATACCATGTTCTGTGGCCCGTTCCCAAGCACGCTCGCCAAGCTTGTCCACGCCCCTTTCTCCCCCTCTTCTCTATCATCATCTTCCTCTTCCCCACCGACACAACCATCGACACACCTTGCATCTGTCCGGATCCGGACGTCACAGTACTCCTGGCTCGAAGCACAGCTGCACGACCAATACCAAGACCAAGGAGGCCCGCCGCACACGAATGTGTACTATACCGCCTTGGCCCAGGAACGCGCGCTCGCCCGCTCCGAAGACGACGACGCCTTTGACAGCGATTACAAGATGCACCGGTACCGCGAAATGAACGACCGCCTCGCCGAAGCCGCCGTCAAGATGCAGAACTGGACCATTGGCCCGCACAGCATCACCATCAACGACAACTGGTACTGCCGCACCGCCGTGTCCGCCATCTGTCTGCTCGTGCTGGCTGCGCTGTCCTTTATTGCCGGCGGCCAGCCTCTCGCGCTCGCGGGCATCATCGACCGGCCGAATCTCGTCGTGCTTGTGTGGACAGCCGCCGGGTTTCTCATGGCCTATGTCAAGGCCATGCGCGTCGAGGCCTGGCCGTGGCACGATTTCCTGCGCGGCCAGGTGGTGTGTCGCTCCATCTCGGAGATTCACGCCGTCACCAAGATCAACCCGCAGACCCTCTTGGCCGCCCTCCTCTACCGGGATGCCTATGCAGCGGCAGACGACAGTTCGTCTTTGGGCTCTTTCAATCTGAAAACGTCTGGTCCGTTTTGCTCGCTGTTTGGCGACCACGAGCCGGGTGGGTTCGATATTGACATCGCGCCCATGAGCGACACCGCCATGGCCGGCGGCCACCTGTTCATCGTCGTGAGCACCGACGACGGGCCGGCACTCATTGATCTTGTCGCCGACGCCGACGCCGACGCCGAGGACTACACGACGGTACCCAACAGCGGGTCCAATACGACGAGCCCGCATCTCCGCAGCGCGCTCTACTGCATCAACGCCGGCAGCCCCGACCACTTCCTAACGTTTATTCGCGAAAAGGACGAGGCCGGCAGTGTCAAGACGAGAAAAATGTTCTTGCCCATGTACCGGCTGAGCGACAATGGCGTGCTCGAATGGAACCAGGTGCTGGGTGTGCTCGACGAGAGGGCCATTTTCCGGTAGGCGCGCAGTCGGTAGACGATTGCCAGCCTTGGGAGGCTCATGACTTTATTCCTGTACGATTTTGATGATCGAATACCCATCTACAGCATAGCATATAGTATATAGTATATAACACATAGCGTATAGCATCGCATATAACATCTAGCATCTATAGCATTTAAAAAGGATACATATACCTTTGACTATATTCTTGCCACTCACATCCGAACAAGTCCGTGACTTGGTGACGAAGCTGTACCCGCAACTGCGTCGGGCTCGGCATGGGACGTCGGCATCAATCCTTGCCTCTATCCCGCTTGATCTCTGGATGTCGCGCCAGACTCGCTCCCTTTTGAGGCTTTCTGGTCATGTTTCATCTTCCATCTTCCATCTTCCATCGTCAATCGTCAATCGTCCCTTTGTTCGCTTGTCGTATTGCCCCATTGTTCAATGTCTCGGTTGTGCAACTGTACAGTCCATCAATGACCCAATCGTCAAGCTACGATCCCAGGATCGTCTTGATTACTGCTCTGGCATTCTTTGTCTACATATTCTGTAGGGCATTGGCGGCCCTCCTGGCTACCTCAGCTCGCTTGGACAGGCTGTGTCTTACCTTTTGACTCTATGTGTCTGTCTGTCTCCTCATCTGTCCATCTCTATTCCATGACTCTGCCACACACGGGCGTCTTCACTGGGAATCCCCAGATCATAGAGTCAAAAGTCGAAAGCCCAAAAGCCAAAAACCATATCACAACTCACAACCTGTTAAACTCCCACTAGACAGGCTACTTGGATGTCTGATAGGCTGACTGGTTTGCAATTTGCAAGCCATCATGCCTATCAGATTGAATATTGGTAACGCCTCTTTCTTGTGTCGACTCCATCAACTCCAGCGACGCTATCGCGTCTATCTCTGCCTCCTTGTATCGACTGCCGGCATTCCGCCGTGCCGTTTCTTTGTCTACGATCGTCAGGGAGTGCTGGCCTTGAAAGGTGGTATGCTGAGACAATATATTCAGGCGTCTGTCGTGTCTAGTCTCCATTTAGTCTCTATCTAGTTTCTATCTAGTTTCTATCTAGTCCCTAGTGCCCGGCGTCTGGACGCCTCGGGTCAAGCAAGAGGCTGTCTCATCTTGATACAGACTAGAGCTAGAGCTAGTCCAGACGGTCTCGACTACAGTGCAGCTACACTGCCGTCAGCAAGGGAGCATCTTACTCGCTTGCAAGGGAGAGCGAGACTCGCATCCAGCATGCCGGTGCATCCAAGAGGTCCCTAGAGGCCGGCCATCGATCAATCATTCGACACGCAGATGGACTAGATAGGTCAGATGGTCTATTCTTACTGGCCGGCCAATGAAGCAAGGCACAAAGTGGCAAACAGCCTGGAATCCAACGACAAATAGCGAATAGTGTTGTCAGGGAGCGTAGCGTATGCCAGACGTGCTCGTCACGTAAATACAAAATACAAACGGATACTCGGATAGGTGGCTTGTTTCTGTCAACCACTGCCAGCCACGGTGCTTTCAATCCTGCCATCTTTCCATCTCGCAGTCCTTCAGTGCCTTTATTGTGTTCAATCTACTGCACGTTGGACCCGCGGATGTCGGTTTGTCTGTCCCTGGCCGGAAATCCCGTGCGTGTCCGGCACCGCATTACGGAGTCTCGGGAGCAGGTCTGCAGGCCCAGACACATCAAAATACTCAAATATGCAAACACCCAAACAAAAGTCAAACTTACAACTCGCTAATACCACTCCGCGACAGAAACATGCATCAATAGTGGAATATCCATGCACCATATGGAGTACATGGACAACGCATAGACAAACAGCAGTTGGTCTGGACACGCAAGACATGGGCGACATGCGGTGTAAAGCAAGGGATCGTTCAGCCGGGCGACACAGACTGTGGAGGGTGTATGTAGGGCAGAGTTTTCTCTTTTCTTTTTTCCATCACTTTTTGTGTTTCTAAATTTCATCCTGCTGTTTTATGTACTTGTTCTCTCTTTTGTCTATTTTCAAATTTCTGCCTCTTTTCGACCTCGTTTTCAACCTCGCCAGTGAGACACGGCTCAGATCATGGAAGCGAGGGGTGAATGGCGTCAATAGTAAGACAGAGGGTATGCCTAGCACTAGCAAAAAGGCAAGATACCCAATAAGGCTCAAAAGACTCGCGAGTCAAAGGTAAGAGGGAGAGCGGCAGGTATGAAGGGAATCCTCTAGTCTGGCAGGGCGGAGGGTGAGGGATAGGCAGAGGGACTAAGAAAGAGACAAGTAGAAGGAACGCCGGCCCACGTACACCGGCCGGACGGGTTGACGCAAGGGCGGCGCGGGCCAGTCGAGGTAGAGCAAAAAATGACGCCATGGAGGGAGCAAAAAGTAGACAAACCATAACGTCGTGGCAATCGCTGGAAAGCACTGAAAATAGTTGAAAATATTAATAAACATCGTTGCGTCGACACCTGTAAGCAAGGGCAGATAGATACACCCTAGAGGCAAAAGAACAGCAAAAGAACAGCAAAAGAAAAAGCACAAAAAAAGCACAAAAAAAAAGCAAAAAGAAAACAAACAAAAGAAAACAATAGCAAAACAGGTCGATGCATGTCTTGATCTCTGAGAAATACAGAGATCACCAGCCACCCCGCGTTAGCTCTCTGGCTCTCTGGCTCTCTCTCTACTTTAACTCGTCTAAAACATCTGGTCCTTTCGCTTTTGTTGCCTTTTTTTTCCTCTTCTTTTCTCTTCCACCCTCCTTGCTCGCCGTAAGCCAGTCTCGCACTATCGCACATGTCTCGGATGCTAGCCATCCCTTGCCGCGCCAGTCGCCAGTCTCGAGTCTCCGAATCTATATGCTTAGTCTCGCGCTGCGCTTGTATCAGGTCTCTCGCCGGCACCGAATCCTTGACATCTACACGTAATTACACTTGCTGTTTATCATCTTGTCGTCTCTCGCTTTCGTAACTGTTTACTTTATGTTCTGTATCCAGTGTAAGTGTATATTTGCATCTTTTTCCTGTTTACTGCAACCACCACTGCCTCAGTACTCCTTGCTTTCGCTCTGCTTGTATCAGCTCGATTCAAGGTCCGGTACGCATGCCGGCGTGCTGTTTCTTGCCCGTAAAAGAGGGCAAAAATCGAGAGGCAATAGGATCGCAGGATCGCAGGATCGCAGGATGGTAGGACAGGATGACAGATTGACAGCAAATCCTGACAAAGATGGGATAATAGAAGATTCATAAGCAACCCGTCAAGAAACTCAAATCAAAGGTGGCAATAATATAAATATAGCCCAAACAATCCAAATAATCCAAATCGGCGAGCCTAGACCGGCCATCGCAACTTTGAAGTCTCAATCACACACCATCACGTCAACACCAAATTTTATTCAAGATTTAAGAGAGGAGATCTCTACTCGATCCCATCATGCTACGGGATCTACGGAGTAATATATTGCGATAATGATGGGAAATCAAAAGCAATCCCAGCTTCAAAGTAAGATGCGTCGCGTAAACTCTATTTGTTCTTTTAAACAATAGACTACCGGTTTCACCTAGGATCTGCTAAACCAAGATACTAATATTGCAATCTAATGGCAACCTCGGTGTTGACCCTTTGCGGTTTGCCTGCCCTTTTTGCCCTTTGCTTTATTGCCCTTTATCTTTTTTACTCAATTTCTGCCCTTTATGAGTTTTATTAACCGACATTAAGAGGTCTCTCCTCACGGCTTCAACGCCTCCAACGGTTTGATTGCAATCAGCATTATTAGAATAGAAACAATAAGCAACGGTCAATTACGGATTGCAGACGAGCAGTTGTAGTCAATCTATGGAGTATCATGGGGGTGTTGTCTTTGTAGTCTGACATAGGCCTGCAAGTCTCGTGATTGCAAGTGTATGTCGGTTCATGTCCACCCGCACGGACGATCAGCATAGGATAATTATGGGTATGAGTATCAAAATAAATAACAGATATTGATTATCGAATAATAACAATAATAGAATAGCAAGTCTTAATATGGCAGAGATTTCGCATCCACTGAACCCTGGACACAAGTGCGCTGACATTCACAGTATATTTGCAGAGGACGTGAGACGGAGGCGAAGAGACTTTGAGATACCTTATTTACACCATAAACTGGAAGCAAATAGTAGAAGAATATGCCGGGGATGGCTTCCGGTCATAATTTACACTTGCACCTTGTCCACTGGAGGAGATCCATCGGTAGGTATGGTCCGCCTCTTCATCTCGTAACGAAGGCAAACTTCTGACTGTAATAACCACACCCATGTCTTCTGCACCGCCTATTGCCTGCGTACCCGGAACGTCCCCTTGTCATGGCCGAGCCAGGCCTCCCGAGAGATAGATAGTGGATGAGAATGGATGGACATATTGGCATAGGTGGGTCCATAAACTCTCAGACGTTTGGGACTCAGACTTCGCCTTTACCCAGCAAGGTGTGCATTGTTCACCTTGCGCTCGAATGGGCCTGTTTTCGGACAGTGCGACGTATGGGGATGGGAAGGATAGGCAAAGCATATATGTGGCGATAGATGCACGTACAATGGAGTAGACGATGGAGTAGTTGATGGGGTAGAGGACGGAGTAGAGGACGGAGTAAACGACCCAACACCCGCCTCTTCAAGACTTTCAGACTCTGCTGGACTGTCCAATGATCCAACTTATACGTGGATAGACAAGGTTTGCGAGGCTTCTATGGATCACTGCTCGTATTTTAATGCTTCTATGGAGTAGTTAAAATAGATTCTACTAAAATTTCCCATCATGTCTTCTGCCGAGATGATATGAGATGATATTCGACAGAGGTTTTGTCATATTTGACTCTTGGGCTTTGATATTTTTGGGGTTTTTTTTATATCAAATACTTCCAAACGGTGTAGTCAATATTTACCGTCAATAATGACAGTTGACACAATTGGCACACTCTATTCCTCCATTCCACATGTTTGTTGTCATTAAGCAATTACAGTATTCTACTGGTTAATGCAATTTGTGGTGATCGGCACTGCAACAGGGTGGATGAGAGGAGATGACAAGACAGTGGACTGGACCTTGAAGGCATGGAGTTTGCCACGACGAGATGAACCCAGTTAAAGAAGAAGAAAAAAAGTAGACTCAGATTCCGGATTCTGCTCCGGCGTCCACCCCTTCATATCAGTAGTAGTTGGAAGGTCAAGAGACTAAATACAGAGGGTTTGTATATGTGGAAAGAAAAGACAGCGGGTAAGCGGTCAAGATGGGATATTGCATCTGACCGGCGCCGACCCGGACCCTGGGCGGCGAGTGAGACAGTAATGAATCCTTCTCTTCAGCGATGGACTCTACTGGTTTGGCGAATCTGAAGGGATTGGCTCTGAATATTGTATTAAATACGACAACTGTTCCGATACGAGTATTATCACGAGATATCACTAAAAATTCAGAGCAATGAGGCGAGACGGGAGCAAGAGAACTGCTACTCACGCATAATCTGCTCATCTCCTTATTTGCGGACAGACTGACAGCAGACATCCTCACTGCGACGTACCAGTATCCTATCCTAACACAAACGATGATCATTCGCTCGACATCCGCCTCTGAATATCCTCATGTCGTATTTGTCGATGCATAAACGTTGATAGTCTATCAGCATCAAAAGTCATTGGCAGTATTGCTAGGTGGTTGCTATCCTGGCTCCAGCTACTAGGATCACTAGCAATAATAGACTTCAATTATTACAGAGGTCAATCACCCCCCATACTACATACGTAATAACGGAGCGCACCGTATCAGACAGGGACAACCTTGCTCTGTTGAGGCCTTGTCAGTCCAAGCAGAATCCAAGTAAATAGAATCAACACCATGCTCATCATGGCTATCATCACTTGTTTTGGTGCATTTCGGAGGTTTATTGCGTGTCGACCGTTGACCTCTACCTCATCTGCCTCTCCGCCGCATCTTGCCTCATTCGGGGTGTATCTTGCGCTCACTAATTATATTAAAAGATTCAAAAAAGGGCACAAAAGCACTGATGCACGCTTACAATAACCCAATGCACTTAAGCGTGCAAGACCCGGATACCAGCCGGGCGGAATCGACGTGGCTCTTGTCGGTGTAATAAACACAAAAACTCGCATAAATGCACTAGACGAAATGGAAATAGGCTTATCTGGAAGTCTATAGCGCGATGCAGTCCAGCCAGTAGCCCGCAGCCAATGCAGCTCACACCGTCTGTAGATGGGGATACATGCATAGAAAAATGCATAGAGATTGTAATATCGACTCTTGACAACGCATCTCATCCTCCACCTAATCCTATTCCAACCCCAAGCACACCGATATTTGGTGGCTAACAAAGGTTAGGAGACGAAAAAAAAACAACGTGTTTCTTTATGTTGAAAAAGTTGAGGAAGTTGAAGAAAGAAGACGAAAGAAAGCTCATACTGAGTAACTCCTACCCCAGATTCGGGGCACGTACCGGCCTATTGACCGGAGTATCTCTGCCGCAGTATGCTCACCGGTACCAAATGCAGTCGCTCTATATCCCGCCCAAGACCAGACTATTCTCGGTCGCGTCATCCTGCTCCTTCACTGAAACGCTCCTACTTTGTACACTCCTACTTTCGCAATCTAGGCCTCCTACACGTACTGAGTACACGTTCTACACAACTTGTATACTCCAACATCTCGGTCTCTCTCGGTCGTTTCCCCAGAGTATCGTGGCATGGTTTTACTGGTGTCGCAGCGTTTCCGTACGTTTCCATTATCCTTCTATCGACTTTTCTCTCAATATGATTCTCACTGCATGTAGACAGTTCTTTCTCGCTCTCAAATCACCCAAGCGAGTCTATCCGGGCCGATGCCAGTAGACTACTCTACTAGGTTCTAGATTGCTAGATTGCTAGATTGCTAGATTGCAACCTCGGGTGTCTGGGGTAAAGCGGAGTCCCCTCTTTCTCGCTGTATCTTTGCTTCTTTCACGTTCTTTTTGTTTTGTTTTTATTTTTACTTTCAGGTTTTCTTTTATCCATCCACTCATATTCACATGGGACGGGACGGTGCTCGGCTTTTCGTTGTCTTTTTTTTTTTTTTTTTTTTTTTTTTTTGTGGTTTTGGATATTTGAATATTTACAGGTTTTTGTTTTTTCTATTAGTTTAAGTTTCCAAGAGTGTTAGTTAACATTTGTTTTATGTAACCTTTTGATGAGGTAATATCAACGCTCGAGCGTTTGAGTTCAGCCGCTCCGCATAGTGCACGTATAGTGCAGGTTCTGCTGTATTTCTTCTTCGGCTCAGTCTTTTCGAATTTGGGCAAGGTCTAAATAGTTGAAAAGTTGGTGAGTCTGGCGCAAACTATCGACACACGGTCATTTACTATTTTCGACTATCGCAGAAAGGCTGCCAAAAGACTGCTCGTAAATCTTTAGGGGGATTTGATCAAAATAAAGCAACAAAAAAAATCGGAAAGACAAAATGTCCGTGGCCAAAAGATGGCAAAGTTCAAGCGTTAGTGGCAAAATAATTTATTGGATGATAGAAGGACGAAGATAAATAAAACGAGATACTTCCTACTATCACGTAACGCATCCTCCTTCCACCCTCATCTTGCAAGCGGGACGAAGCACAGTTCATCACACCACACTAGAATAAGCGTAGAGACAAGGCATAACCAGACACTGCCCCTGACATGCACGTCCATCACATTGCTTTGGTTGTCTTGATTTGTGTTTGTATTTGTTTGTATTTGTATCTTTAAAGGTACTCGATGTACTTGTGCGCAGGATCAATCCATCCCTACTGCTGCCCACTCGCATTGGCATCCATCGCACCCAGGAACAAGAGATGAGCGAGAGTGGCTAAGGATTAGTTGGCATTGGCGTTGGCCTTTTGTCTGTTGTCTGTAAATCAAGTGTCGAGCGTGTAAGAGTACTTTGCAATGCATGGTATGTCCCATTTACGCGTCGCGTCTGCTATTTTCGTTGGTTTCTTTCCAGACTTCGCACCGTACCTTTTTCTCTCAAACTTTCTTTTTGCCGGACCCGTGCATAATCCTGTTTGTGCGAATAACTATTTCCTTTTCTGTTGGCCATTTTTTTTCTTTTCTTTTTCCTTCACTTTAATCTGTTGGTGGCTGATGTTGGAAGAGGAGCCAAAGGCACGCACCGTTGGAAGTAGAATTATCAATACTCTCAATACAAGTTGATTCTCGGTTGAGTTCAAATTGCGAAAAAGAAAAGAAATAAGAGCATGTGATGAGATCCAGCCGGGCTTGATCCTACAGGCCAGAGATAGGATCCGGAGCAGGTACAGGAACTAAAAAAGACTCACAATACGACATTCCCTCACCCCATACATGTGAGACTCGATGTGATGGTCGTCGCACTTATGCAAGGGCAATGTGCATGGTGCATGCAGCATATGCACACAACCAAGTCCGTTCGTCATGTAAGTAAAGACAGACCGTGCATGTCATATATTGCTACAGCGGACGTGGGCAGCTAAAGCGGATGCAGTCAGCGGATGGGCCTGTGCTGTATCCGCCCGTGTCTCTACTGATGCCAATGCCTGGTTCAGTTCTAATGCCTGTTGGTTCAGTCCTCGGCTTGCATATGCACAAAATCGAGTTTTCTTCTTTCCTCTGTTTCATTCGTTTGTCCCTGCATGTCTTCAATCACCAAGCTATATCATACGCGTTTTTTTTTCGTTGCACTATCTCATTTCGCAAGGCACAATGACGGCAAACACCGGCAATGTGTCGTGGTTTACTTTGCCATACAGGTGTTGACAGCATTCCCCATACATTAAGCTAAATTGCTCTTATCTCGCAACGTTAGGCCCTTGCAAAATGCCTCTAGTGAGTGCTCTAGTACCTGCTCTAGCAGTTTAGTAACTGTAAGAAGTAAATACTCCAAGATTACTCCAAGGCTCTAGAGAGTCTAAATGCATATTTTTCCACGATCAACCAAACTCCGCGCACTAAACGTCCGTCGGGCTCTAGCACTACGGCGCACTACGGGAAACAGGAGTATATGATAGCTGTTGGGCTTACTCGACGAGGCAATCGTGCCCCGTCGGCAGTGCCAATCAGTGGCTTTCAGGCTTTCAGTGATTTTCATTTTCATTTTGTATTTAGTGCTGGGCGTTCTGCTTTAAGTGCAAATTCTCTCTTTAATGCTCTTCCGGACTCTAAAATAGTGCTGAAATTAGTCCAGTTGGTCGTGATAATATAGCCAGTAATACAAAGTGCAAAGTAGTGGCCAGCAGTAGGTAGTGGAAAAAGTGAATAGAGTCGACTATCAACGTTGCGAGCGTTGAAAACGTGCTCACCAGCGTTAGCTTTGCGCTTCTTTGGCGGTTGATAACGCAATCGTTTCGGTGGCAGCTAGTTTCATTGGACATTGATATCGAACGCAAATATAGCGTTTTATATTCGTTTGCTGTCAATGCGTTGGCTCTAATGGCGTTGATCCGGCCAACACAGCCATCAGCCGACTGCCTATCTCTATTTGCTGTTGATACTGTTGTAGATATTAGTTACATCAACAAATGATCCGATTGTCATGCCATCGGAGAATTATCGTTTTTTATGTTCGGTCTCTGTTCTGTTGCTGTCTTCTTTCAGTCCGTTTACCGAGATTATCCTCTTTCCAAAACTGCCGTCTCAGAGTCGGGCAATAGGCGTCGTCGTCCAGCGTCGTCTAATGTGAGTGGCTCTGGTACACTACCCCGGAACAGATCTTGTGTTCCATGTGTTTGGCTGTTCATATACAATGCGACCACATTCTACTTATTATCAACAAGTGTTTTGTGTTTTGCTTGTAACGCATGAATCGGCATGGCTGAGCGGCCCTGATACAATCCGCTTTGAGAAAGACAATTTTAGAAGTTCAAGTACTGATCTTCAGTTTCTGCAAATCCATCAAATCCGTCAAACTAATGGCCTGCAAACCACGGGACTGTATGAGTGGTTGAAATCATATCATGCATGGCGGACACGTTATTGTTTCCCCAGTCTCTTTCTTGAGTATTGTTGAGTCGCTTTTCCTATCGTATCGCATGAGATTCACCTCGGTCAGGTGGCATAGACTCATTGTATGATCTCTGGTACGTTTGATGTGCCCGACAAATCACTATATTTAGAGACATTTACCTTTGTCTTCTCGGTAGTTTAGCTGTTTCTTCCCTCGCTGCTATCGATAGACGATTGCCTAATCATTATAGAGAGTCTCAAGTGTCGGCAAACTTACTAGATAGTCTCTTCGGCTCCGCGGACTGTCTATGCTTAATGCTTTGCTTATTAGAGCGAGCTTGAGACAATAGCCTGTCTATTTTAGGCAGAAAACACTTGCAGATAACCAGGACAGGCATTGAAGACGGATGCGAGGGGAAATATGAGAAGCGCCAGCATACGGCATGAATGCCCAGAGCAAGGGAGTTATTGTCCGATATTACGAATTGAGGTGTGTGTGTTGCGCACTATCGAGAATACTGCACACGACATATTGCTTCTTTTGTCTGCTTAGTCATATTTATAGTCTGCCCAGTCGTATCTTTTTCCATCCTCTATGTTTCTGTTCCTGGCCGTACTAGAGTAAGCGCGGGGTTTTGCATGACCCTGATTATTTGGGGGTTTAAGATACTCGTACAAGATACACGGTTATCTTCTATCTTCTGCCTTCTAGCGACATCGCTCATCTCTGAACTTTTAGATATCGGAACATTCCGATCACCTATTACTACCTGCAATGCTCCTGTAATCGAGCAGTCCGCATAGTAGCCCCTCGCAGATTTATCATAACAATCACTATTCATGAGCTCATCATTATCCTTATTTATCATCTTTCTATCATCTTTCATCATCACCATACGGTGTTATTGCATCGAATGTGTATACCACGCTTCACCGTTCACTGCGCGATCCGTGCTGTGCATCACCGCTACTTTATTCAGAATGCAGTCATGGATATATCATGTAAGTCATGTATATTCTACAGTATGCGTGTGTATGCAATATACAAATGGCGGCATTGCGGTGTAGTATTGAATATGCACAAAGACGGTGAACAGTCAATAGCCCGCAGTAGTATCATGTAGGACTCATATAGGTCAAGAGGCTGGCTGCAAGGCATCGAATGATGTGTGCCTGTCAATGTGTTTTTACATTATTATCACCGCTCATCCAGCCTTTTTCTTTTCTGATTATCATTTTCTCATTATTTCTTTATTTATATTTTATATGTTCTTTTTTCCTTCTTTTTCCCTTCTTCTCATTATCTCCGTTTCCATTTCCATTGCTTTTTCCGCCTTTTCATTCCGACTCCATTACTTTACATTTAACACCTCACCTGCCTCACTGGCATCCGGGTCCTGACCCGCGCAGATCCGTCGCGGATGCCGGCCGCAACGTGGGGGATCGAGCGGTGAACGGCAACGGCCGATTTTTCCATTTTGTTTTTGTAAAAACAACTGCTTGGCTATGTCTCATGACTATCGCAAAGTTCTATTTGTTGTTGATTTGAATATCCTAATGTTGAAAATCTAAAAGGCTTGAAAATTAAAGGTGAAGAATGTTCACATGACGCAACGTGCACCCGTCGACGAGTGACAATGCAGCATCTACCCATGCCTCTCTTTTACTATTTCTATTATACTGCTTATTTCTACTCCATCATCATTTTATCCGTAATACTCCGTGCCCTGAAATACTCAGTCTTGTTTTTGTGACCGACACCAAGAATGACGGAGTGCGGGAGCTATTAGACAAGAGGAATAACAGGATATAGTGACTAAAAGCTGTGGGGGCTCCCCATTTCCTGCTGGTGGTGGCTGTCTAGCGGTACTTTCTAGTGGTAGAGTCTTCGTTTCAGGTGTTTGATCGTTATGTCATCTCTTGGATGGTCGACTGTATATGCTGTTCAGCTTCAGTGCAAGTATATTTAGAACCCCCACAGTGTAGACACTTTTTGTAATTGGTTGTGACCAAATAAACGAGGCCGGCGGAGCTATACAAGAGATAACTAAACGAAAGACGTAAAATCAAATAGAGATGGTCATCATGTCTCGAGATAGAGGCAACTGAAACAACCTTTGCCCATGAGAGGAGCGGCGGCCTAGATAGACAGACTAGAGCGCATTGATTATTAGATACACTCATACAACACTCTGGTCAGAGTAGCTCCAGTTACTCTGTCACTATCTACTCGTTATCTTCCAATAAGTTGAAGTCACTGCAGATCACCACACTAGCTTACAGGCAGGGTTGTTTGTTCTCCCCTTCAGTGCTGCCCTCTCTTGCTGCTCTATCCTACCACGGCGTACTTTATTTCCTCATTCATCCTCATCTCTTCATCTCTCCATACTGAGTACTCCATCTAAGATACCATACTCTATCCTCTCTATCAGTCGGTGATGCCGACCTTGGGTGGCATCTTATCTTGACCGTTTCACCGTTCAAGCTTAATAACGTTATTATATGCGGAGTGGTGATTGCGTGCCTGCATATGCTATTCAGGGTTGGACTGAGCATTGTACTTTAACCTTCCTTTTCAGTGTATAGGTCTCCCACACATTATTTGTGTAAACCACAGTGTGTCGTTGAGCCTGTTTCACTGCGACACACATGTGAGGCTTGATGACCGATAACTTCCTATTTCGGAGTCCGAGTATAAGTCGGTATGTCGTCTTGCTGTCAATGGTTCTTTCTTTGCCGTTGGCTGTATTTGCATTTGTTCGGTTCTACGGCGGAGGTGGCGATGATTCATCGGTTGCGCCTTTTCTGTGAATGATGTCGATTCAGTCACTCAGAGACTAAGCAACGCTACGAGCCTTCGAGAAGGTCCATGGAAGATGGCAAGCTTGGTGCTCCGTAGTAAAATGGATAAGTCCACCCACCCGCGCGGCGGTCGTAGTGAGAATACTGGTCAATGAAGCAAAGTGGACAGCAGCTAAACCACAAGGAGTCCACAAGAAGGCCACAAGAAGGCCACAAGAAGACCAGGAAAGTAGAAAAGAGATAAACGTATGTGGGGGCACACAGCGAAATGTACTCGTATATCTGATTCTTATTCTCGTTTTTTTAATACTCACGAGTTTCTTTTACACTTTTACTACTTGTTTGGAATGTGAAGGCGTGGGAGGATGGGAGGAATGCGGACGACGCCGTGGCTATTGATAGATGATAAGAGCTTAGTCTGTAAATGAAGATTGGAGCCGAAAAGAAAGCAAAGAAGAGCAGAGCTGCAAAAGCAAATTTCCGAGATGTCTAACCGAGGCTGTGAATTGTATTATTTTACTAAATTTGTATTCATGAGCAGAGGCAGAGGCAGAGGCAGAATTAGCTGTTAATAAAACAAACACAAATACATACCGACTTTTACTTTTGAGAGTCTTTGACGAAGAAAAATGGAGGATGCAATTTCATTGAACCCATGCGGGAGCGTCCCGCCCGTCTTCCCTTGGTGCCCGCCATTAGTTTTGACAGGGTGAGCACTGAAGCAGAGTCAGAGTCAAGCAATGCAAAGCAAAGAAGACCCTGTCAAAAGAGTGGTACAATGCTCCATAGAGTCCACAGCCCGTATTCGCCCATCCAGGCACTACAGAGACCAACACGTGCTTTGGCCCTGGCCATGCGCAATCGCCGTTACGTAAAGCTGTTCAGGTACAGAATACAGACCTCCAAGATAAAAAATAGAAGATAGAAAATAGAAAATAAATGCCAAAGTGCCAAGAGTTGGATAAGCCTATTCTGTCTCGTATCATTTTGGAATAAATAGGTTAGCTAAAAACGAAGAGAAAAGAGATTGCTATGATGCAAATAGAACTAGAAATTGTGCTTTGAAAATGGCCAAAAGACGGCAAATTATGGCAAAAATATGAGGCCATTGACAAGAGATCGAGATACTATTCCGATTTGAATTATGTTGGTCAATTTCTACCTGAACATCCGGTATCCGGCGCCGTGGTGTCCTGACTATGGGTCTGGCCTCGTTTATTCTCGGTTCTGGCTTGCTGGTAATTTGCTGGTGCTCGCCCATCTTATTCCCTGTATTTATTTGCTTTTTTTGGCCGATATCTGGGTAGTCGGGTCTTGACCTTTTGGCTTGGGTCCTAGATCTCGGGCCTTCATTTGGGCCTCTATTTGGGCCTTGCACTTCCATTGTATTATCAAGTCTTGTTTACTTGTTTACCGCAGCATTAGGATAATTAAGCCTCATCTTGATATGAGACGCCTCGGTCGAAGACCGGTATGGTGACAAATCGCAGTATCATGATATTCTTAACTATAATAAAACTGCATACAATCCAACCAGTCGCAACTATAAATAAATACATAAATAAATACAGCAAAATACAAGTAATTCCATAAATATGCTTGAAAATCAAATCCAATACTGGATAATCCCTCGACACGGGTTAATCAAACAGTGCAGAGTTTTCTTGTTTCCTTTGCTACTGTCGTGGTTCTTATTTCCTTATTCCCTTCTCTGCCCTTCCAGACTATACATCTACCAAAATGTGCATCATTTCAGTCTCAACTGCCAGTCCCAGTACACTGCATCGGAGCTCACGCTCAGCAGTGATCGGGTTAGAAACCTGAGACCCACGTACGGCGGCATCGCGGCGACAAGTTGACAGCTTCTCAGTGCTTTATTGTCCCACTTCTCTTGCATCATTGTTTGTGTCTGTACGCCGTGATCTATTCTCTGTATTCGAATTCCGAACATGGAACGATCAATACGGCATCCTTCCGGATGTTGAAATGTATAATTCAAGACCAAACAAAATAGTTTACAAATATAAACAGAGAAGACGCCGCGCCTTTTCTTTCCCCTTTGGAACACTCTTCCAGTAGCGCAGCCAGTTTCTCGAGATACTACACTTTTCTCCGCAGCCAGTCTAATTAATTATTCAATTATTTAATTATTAAAGTAATGATTGAGTGTAATTAGCAGCGTTAGTGATGTCGACTAGAAAATCTAGTGAGGTTTAGTCCAAGCTTAGTGGACGTTAGCAGCGGATACGCTGTAATACGAGTAGCATCATCTTACGATTTACACAGCTCGGGGCTACTTTTTTTTTTTGGTGTCGAGTAATAGTTATCAACAGTGGGCAGCTATCGAGGGTAGCCGCTATCAGCAGTGCTCCGTTGCAGTAGTGCGCCACCGAGCAACTTTCATTTTATCTGATGCCTCTGGTCTGTCCACTCTGCCACTGTATCGCCACGCCATGTCTGCTATATTTTACACTACTTGGTCAGATACTCCGTTTCGTCCGACGGGCTTCTCCGCATCTCAGCAGGGTTCTCGACAACAGGCCAACTATTACCAGTAACTTGGCCAAGACTCTCTTGACTCTCTCAGCATGTATGTTCGAACTAATAGTGGCCTGCCCGAGCTTTGACGCTCTCAGACCTCTTTTTGATGAGCAAGAGGACTATCAGCTTTGACCCTTGCTACTTTTCTCATCGACGTTGTATTGCTTCACCTTTGTCCACTTTCAAGCCGACCCAAGTGAGCAGACGATCCACCTCTTTTGATTCTGATGATCTTTCTAGAAGGCCGGGCATTTCTGTATCCTTCTGTAGTCTCTGTTGTGGCCTCCGTGGTCGTCTCCGTTCTCGTCTCTGCGACGCCTATGGAGTATGGAGGCACTAAATCTACAGAGTATGGAGAGAGGTCTACAAGTATGGAGACTAATGATGGCGCACTTTGTAACTTTTCTGATACAAGCGTAGACTTGAAGATGGAGGAGGCTGTGAACTTTGATTATCATAAGATTATTGGAGGTTACTACGGGTACTATCGAGACCGCCATTGACTTACCAAGATACCAACTCCATGCTCCTACCCTTCGGCCGCTATCCGAGCTACCAGAGTCGCAGTAGGAGTAGTCCCTTGTTTCTAAGCGTTCCTTCTAGTTGTTCTTTCCCAATCGTTGCTAGTCTTTGTTATTCATTCTATCGGTTCGTTCTGTTCGCCCTCCTCTCCTGGGAGGGGGGACATATGTTTGATGTTGCTTTGCTCCTGCTATTGAGCGAAAGTAAGGCAGACCAAGGACTTTTCACCCACTAAATACAAGACAGCCCAAACATTTAATGCACATGGCAAACACATGTCAGACAAGGAGGCGAGGCAACAGACGGCCATAAACATGAGGATGGAGCAAAACTGCAGCGTCAAGACCGCTTCCTGCTCAGTGCACGGAGTAATTTATCAAGGGAAATACGTTTTGGGTAATACTGGATCTGGAGCCGAAGAGGTTCTACCCGAAATAGATTGTCTTTTTTCTTGCTAGTTTGTAAACAGCCAACTAGACATCTTCACATCTTGCAATCTTCAGCAATGGCCTTAGTTACACCGACTAGCCATTTACGCTCTTTTTATATGATGTTATTCGGAGGATTGTGCCTGTTACGGAGTAGGCTTCAGTTTATTAAGTTTCCAGCTTGTTAGCCTACGAGTCTACCCATCTACGGTAGAGCGGGACAAGACTGTCGCGTAGTCCCAGCTGTATGGAGACGACCTGTTGCAGGACTGTTCGGACCCGAGTCCACTTGTTAGAGCAAAGAAGAAGGTCAAGTAACATGTTGATCAGGATGTAATGAAGAAAACAAAGCTGATAGTCTTGTGTCTTGAAAACCTTCAATAAGAGATAATGGAGAAGATAATCTTGGATAGATGGCATTGATGAATAACCTTTCAAAAATACATGTCGGAGATTGATATATCCACTTGAATGATGGCCACTCACTGTTGGTATTGCTCTTCATCAGTGGGGCGATGTGAAAGTAAAGCGTTCAGTTTACAAGAGTGTATGCCAAAATGATGAGTTGCTTACGTCTAGGTGTTGACGAGTCACTGCATCACATGATGGCAAGCAATTCGGATATCGGAGGAGTCGAAATTAACGAGATGATATCAAAGACAGAGATGCGAAGTAGAGAAGTTACAGAAATTAAAAGAAACCAAAAGTGATCACTATTGACATCACATCACATCGCTGTACTATCACAGTCACTGTCACAGCACATAATCTCTCATTAGCAACACGGTCTAGAGTCTAGTGGTCACAGTGGTCACAGCAGTCACAGTGCAGCGAGCTGTGACAGTGCCCGTATTTTCAGTCACTCTGTTGATATTTGGTTACGAGCAGCCACCATCACTCATCGTCCACCACGGAGTCCTCTTCCCTCCGCCGTCCCACATATCCTGAAACGGAGACAGACAGCTAGCAGCCAGACTCAATCACAATACCTATGGACTAAAGAGTACAAGAGTGCTCGTTATGGTTAAAGCCACAAACGGCCCAATTGGCCGGGGTGCCGGGTCCACCAACAAGGGTGTCTCTGAGTACTCCGTCCTCTGTCAATCTGTGTGTGTGAGAAGAGAGACAGTGAGACGAGAAACTGAGAGGGTATTTCTCCGCCGTTCCTGCACTAGTCAGGTACCACCTCTTGAAGCTGCTCATAGAGGCTAGACTGGTATGTGATTTTTTTTTATTTTATTTTTTTCATAGAATAAAAAGACTGGGACGATAGAGAACGAGCAGGAATGCGACCCTAGCCATCCGGCGGTGGCGCATATTGCAGGCCTGTTGAGATACGAGTGGCTGATGCGGTCAAGAGTAGGTGCATTTGATAATTCATTTTCTTCTTCTTTTTTTTCTCTCTTCATTTTATTATAAAAACAATTGCAATTTTTATTACTAAGCCTGGAGTCGCAGGGTCCCGTCGACAGCCTCGTAACACAACCGACCTTGTCTATGGCCATGGCCTGTACTCGACCGAGTTGATCGATGTTCATGCTGTTAGTTAGTACTGTTGTTCAAGTACATTGCACATGGATCTGATCATCAACAACCAAGTCATGCCCACAGACAAGTGGTAAAGTTGCCGAACAGGTACTGCTCTGATCATCACCATTATTCCTATTCTCTTTATAGAAAAGTATCTTATCTGAGGCATTTGTGAACTGCTCTGTTAGCCTCCTCCTTCACATTAAGTGGCTTGCACAACATAGCTGCCAAGGTAGACCCCAGTCCATGCAGCCAGTGCAGATCCAAATCAAATACTGTCAACAGTAGTTGATGAGAAAGGCAGCACGATACCACACCAGAATACCACAATACCAGCGTACGCTTCAGGCAAGGGCACCGCTTCCCGTTGTTGGTGTACACAGTAAGAGAGCTTTCAATGCTGTTTTCAAGGGAATATGTCCTGACGCGTCAGTGCAGATAGACAGGGTCATCAGGGTTGACAGGGTCTATCGCCAGGCTTGTTTCTAGTTTCTCTTTTTTTTTTTTTCTTTTTTTTTTTTTTTTTTTCTTTTCCTCTCTCTCTTGGAGTTAACTGAGTATTTGCCTATCATCGGCAAGTGGGGGACAGCAGACAACGGGCAGCATTGCAACAGTCTGTTGACGAGTTGGTTGCTAAATGTGATTTGTGGTTATTTTCATATCGTTGTCTGTTACATGTGAGTTACAGGAGATAGGAGACGCAAGCGAGGAAACCAGTCAAATTAACAATCAAACCCTCTCTCCATCCTCAATAAACAAAGGGCAAACTATATCACTTCTCATCTGCTACCAATACGACTTGCTACCGGAAAATATGCGCAGCTATCTTACAAAAGCATAGCTCACAGCGTCCCGGGGCCGTGGCGATGTCTCGTCTCGTCTCGTCGCCTCCTCGCCTCCTCTTCTCCTCTTCTTTCTCCTAGCTCCTTCTTTACTCCGTATTTTATCAAGTCTTTGCAGAGTTATTACAGTTGCAATTGTTACGATTATTACGACGTCCCTGGGCCTCAGCGTCGGGCCCTCGTCAGGTTAGCGATGGCAGGCAAGTGGAGGCAGGATGGAGAAGCAAGTATTAGCTAGTCCTTCAGGATCCAGTATTGCCAGCAATAGCGGCTCATCCGTGGAAATCAGTGGCTTCTACCCATTATTTAGCTCTGCTAATCCATGTACTTGGGTATATATTTGCAGGCTGGATCCTCGAGCTATTCCAGAAGAGGAGCGCTGCTCGTCGTCTTCGTCTTCTCTCACATTTTCGCTCTACAAGTATGCTTTTTATATTCTTGTTTTTCTATTCAGTATTCACCCATCCTCCTCCTCTTTATCTCCTCTTTAACTCTGGATATACCCTGTTCCTCTACTGCCCATGTTCCGGGACTTGATTCCGTGATAATGGTTGATGGATCCCATATTCCAGTCTTGATGCTACTTTTGTATTCTAGTCTCTCTTCTGACACACTTCTCTCTCTTCTATCTCTCTTTTCCCTTTCTCATTCTCTCACCTTGTAAAATGATAAGTGACAAGTTGATAATGTGTACAAGTGTAAATACGCGGGATGCTTGAGTCAATACCGGGAGGCAATGTTTTGCGCTCTTCTTTTTCTTCGTCTACTCTCAGCGTGGCGAGAGTTTTGAGAAAGGCAAGCCTATCATCATCATCCGCAGGGGTCACCTCGTCATGGGTGACGTTCTCTATTCTCTTGTATGTCGTCTTTTTTTTTTCTTGTCTCTCTCTCTCTCTCTCTCTTTACCCACTCATACGCTCATACTCTGCTCGCACTTTACTGGCTCAATGGCTGTACCTTGCATGGTTCCTGCAGCGTGCAGCGTCCACTGAGCATTGTGCTTGCAATATGTGCTCCATAATAGTGTACCTGTACCTCTTCTCTCTTGGTTTACGATGTATGCTTACTTCGTATGCTTTCCTATTGTAATATAAGCTAATAGTATCATATTGTTTCCGAGATATAATTACTTTTCCAGAATAACCTTCACCGTAGGATGTTACTTTCTCACCTTGTTGGAAACAGCTCGTGTTGGTCGCCTCGTTTTATGCGAGTCTCGGCTATGGAGTATGTCCTGGCAATTGTATTCAGTAGCAAGGTTTTCCCTGGCATTCTTCACATATTATCTATTCAGTATCTTCGATCGTCACTGTTGGTGTGATTCGCTTCCAACTGGTCACCAGCTAGTTCATATTCCAAGTCCAACTGCCTCAACCTCAAACCAACTGCTTTCTGTTCTCGGAACGCGACCTGCTTCCGGACTGCTTTTCTTTTCCCATGGTCTACCGTTATTCTTATTTTTCTTTTGGTGCTATATTTGCCTTTTGCTCTGGGAGGTAATTTTCGTATTCCGGAGGCGTGGACGATAGGATTAGGTTGACTAGTAGATGGAAGGTGAGAGAATATCCAGACACACCATACATGTCCAAACAAGAGGAGGGGCCGGGGGGGGGGGGCTAGTCTGCGCTCTCAAGAGACAACACCAGCTGTACAGTACATAAGTCTACATTAGCGGTGCATTATGCAAGGATGAAATAGTACAAGGCAAGACAAATAACACGACTTGACGAATGAATGAATCAAACCAACAAAGACGACATCTGTTTCATGCACGCCCGGATGCTAATGCACGATTGAGGGTCTCTTTTGTTTTATCATCTTCTCGTTCATCTCGTTTTCATCACCTTGTCTTGTTGTCTTGCAGCTCTTTCAACCTGGGAGCCAAGGCCCAAGCTTGATCAGTATCTCGGATAGATTCAGAGATAGAGAGAGATAGGCGGATAGTGCATTGGCGCGACGAGCTCAGAGATGGTGAAATCAAAAGGATGCGAATGCTAGAACACGACAAGACAAACACGAATCCTCGTAAATCGCAACCATAACTGGCAAGCTTGCAACAGACGATACTACACCCATCCAAGCACCAAGAGTCTACTCAGTATCAAACTTTCAATCCCAATAGACGAACCGAGCGCAACCCTGTACCGGCTCGCTGTCCGTGGTGCCCGTATGTTTAGTTGGATATGATAAGTGATGGCGTCCTTCCCTCTAGCCTCTCTGCCTCTGACCTCTGAAAATAGGGCAGAAATGATGCCTGGTGCGACTATTCCAGCCAGGCACTCCCGCAGGTGAACGAGCACAGCACCACAGAACGAAGGTAAGAAGGTAAAAAGTACTTTAGCTTACTTTGTAGCAGACAGGCCAGGCTTTGCCTATCTGGTGCAGTGGGTTCAAGCTCCCCGCATTTCCGCGCAAAATGTAGACGAGAGTTGGGAGAAGACAGGCAGAGCGGACAGGCAGCGAGAGAGTCTGCTTTCTTTTTTTTTTTTTTTTTTGCAGGCTAACACGAAAGAGGCATGGAGAAAAGCACACTACTAGGGCTAACCAGGCTAAGAGGACGGGCTCCATCCCGGTGAAACAGCCCATATTCTGGTCGGGCCAGGAGGATGGGAAAACCAAAGCGAAAAAGAGAAAGACGCAACGAAAAGAGCCCAGAGAAGGTTGACAACTGCCGTAGTCGGGACTCTGAAAAAAAGGCAAAGACGAGCGCAGCTGGAGCATTAGAACCTACGGAAATATTGCTAAATATTTTGCTAGCATTTGCTAGTATTGTACCAATTATCAATGTATGCCACGAACAGAACACTACTTTGTATGATTTGTCGTATTGCTATACGAGGAAGAGGCAACATTCAAGGAACAGTAAGTAAAGAAAAGTAACTTGGCCTGCTCTCTCTTTCTCAATGACACCATGTTGGTCGTTTATGAACTTATTGTAGCTTGTCTCTAATACATAATACGGAGTAGTCACCCATTCGTTTCATTTGTTTTATTTAACAGTTATCGACATTGCTGATCATCACCTGCAGTGGTCGGATGGCTCGCAGACGGCAGATGACATGTGCTTCTTGCTCTCTCAATATTGGGTAATGAGTCTGGAGATCATATGTCAGATATGATTCAAATTCAAAGTATTGAGTAAATACCTGTTATTTCTTGGGCTAGCAGTAGACATCTAGTCGTCGTCAGACGTTTCTATTTTCTGTCTTTGCCTCATTGCGCAGACGACTAAAATACCTGGTACACCGGACAAGTGTTCTCTTTTGGGAAAGAAGCTGTGTATTCCATGCACCTGTCAATGCAGTGGTCGATGGTGGTCAATGCTCACCAATGCCTTGGTCAATTCTAGTGTTATACTTGGGAGGCATGGTTTGACTGGTTTAAAGTATCTCTCCGTATTGTGCTAGTGTGGGGGTACCTATCTCTACTCTGCGACTTTTCTCTTCTCTTCTCTTCCCTCCGTATCCTCTGCTTCTCCGGATGGATAGGTTCTCGCCTCATCTTATCTCTTCCACCTTGTACTCTGTATTTTGTCTCTTCTCTGGGGGGTGCTCTATCTGTCGGCAGGAAATGCCTAGAGAGGAAGTGCTCTGTACTGTCTGTGCTTTCATAGTTGTGTAAATCATGCTGGTTGGATTTCGGAAGCCTTTCCGTATAACAGCAATCCAAAAAAAAAAAAAAAAAAAAAAAACAATTGACGTGCAAAGACACTGAGAAATACATGTACCGAATCTGCCAGGTACATGGAGTAAACAGGCCAAAAATGCTTCGGCTACCAGAGAACAGTCGACCGTGTTTCAGGTTTTGGGTTGCCGCCGTGTCCTTATTTTTCTTTGTTCTCGCCCGGCTAGCTGAATTGCTTGGATTGTTTGGACTGTTTGGAATGCACTAGGCTGTGGTCGTTCCCGTCCGCGCTCGTTTCCCGACTCTTATTGGCTCGTGTAAAGTGGTTAAAGCGCGTCGGTCCAGGCGCGAATAGTGCTTGCATGCAGCTGCATATGCTTTGATCGCATTGAGTGGTCAGTGAGTTGTTGCGAAATGGTCGCTGAATGGTCACTCGATAGTCATAAGATGGTCAGTGCAGTCAGTGCTCACGGCTGAGCGTGGTTTTAAAAGATCAGTGGCCAGTGCTGGATGACGACGATGGCCAATAAGCATGGAATTATAGACTCGTAAATGGTAAATGGCCGGCTCGTAAAACTGCGTCGTCGCACACAGGTGTGTCATCTCGCAGGTGGTGGCAATGTCTGCTACGTAGATATTCAACCAATATAATCAGGTAATAGACACCGCGGTGAGTTGCAATGACGACAGCAATATAGTAAGAGAGAAACCAATATCCGTCTGTTGTGCATCTGCTGTGGCCGATATGCAAGGGCGTGTACGACGTGTCTCTGGATAGTCAGGCACTGATGCTCTCGAAATAGCATCTTGACATCCAAGACGATAGACTCGACCGGGTTTGCCATGCTGTCTTGTTTATGCCTTGGACGATCAAAGCATTTCACATAAACTTATTGTTTGCAGCGTTTCGCTCCGACGATCTCTCAACCATGGTTGGCACACCTCTTTGTTTGCATATAGACTCGTGACCACGCGGCGGTTAGTAGTAGTGCATTAGATGTAGGCAAGATCGGGACAGGATTGAAACGTTTATTTTCTTTCTTATTTTTTTTTTCTTTCTTTCTAACATTCGAGAATATGGAAAATATCGAAATAAATAAACAAAAAGTGCAACCACGACAATGAAACCAATTTAAAAACAGCACAAATCAGAACAATCACAATGATCGGCTGGCGTTTGTTTTCCCATCATCAACTCGTAATTGTGAGCGGATGCAGGAAAAGTGGTTGAGCACACCTGGGCGATGACGTCTCGATTGACTGGCTGGGCTGCAATGGGAGCAATGTGACGACGTTGGCAGAATTCAGTCGCAAGCGCGCCCAATTGGTCTATATGGGTAAGTCATTCACACCCTTTCTGGCACAATTCAGCACTTTCCAGCACTTTTCGCCTGCACTCTCACTGCGATTCTTGACCAACCGCCTCGCGCTGGGTCTTTCTGCACACATCTTTTTTTTGGTCTTTATTTATCGAATTTAATACCATCCTATCACCATCGGGTTTGACTGCAGGATGGCATTCTTCTACTTGACATCACACGATTGCCAACAGGCGCTTGCTGTTGGCAAAAGCATTTTTGGTTTCTCATCTCACCTCATCTTTTTTTTTCTTGCAACCTTATTTTTTTTGGTCGCGCAAGATAAGTTGTTTCCTAAACGTAGTCGCTGCAGCAAGACGTGAAATGGCTCGTCCGCTTTGATAGTGGTGGCGCATCGCGGGCAAGAGAGGACTGAGATACGAGGCTGGGATGTAGAGCAAAGAAGAAAATAAAAATAAAATAGAGGTTGCAAAAAGAAAGTGTACGAGATCGCGTTTGCAGAGAATAAAGACCAGAGTGAGAACAAGAGGCGGAAAACCAGACAAAACCCATCATAGGATTCAACACCAAAGAAAGAAAGAAAAAACTCTTCACGGCGCACGGAGTGCACGATTCCAGCAGGTCAAGGTTGTCACCTGCATATGCATGTCTTTTGTCTTTTTCGACTGTCTTTTTCGACTGTCTTTTTCGACTGTCTTTTTCGACTGTCTTTTTGGTTGTCTCTTTTTGTGTGTCCTTTAGTCTGTGTTTTGTATTTTTCGGTTTCCCTGCCTCGCCCTCGGATGCAGCTCTCAGGTGCCCAGCACACACCTACCTGCAGCAAGGCAGTTTCGGAGGGAGGGCAATCAAGACAGTCTGACAGCAATCAGGACTAAGAGGCCAAAATGGGCATCATGGAAATGTGCCGCCTCGTCGGCAAGTCGCGTTCGCCCGTGTTTGTTTTTGTACCATTTTTATTCAATTTTTGTCCGATTGTCCGATTGCCTGGCTGTCTAGTTGTCTAGTTGTCTAGTTGTCTAGTTGTCTAGTTGTCTAGTTGTCTGATTTGTGCGATTGAATTTTCACAAAAGGGAGACAAGAATGAAGGGAGCCAACATACGCTGTACATCCTCTCCCTTGGTGTAAATACTGCACTAAAAACAGCTATTGATTACTGAAAAAAACTGAAAAAATCAATATAGTCGGAATCGATAGTCACTCACAACTTTCTTGACTTATCCCCTGACAAACTAATAATGCCTTGATAAAGAACCAACAAATGCAAACAAGGTGGCATCAACAATACCGTCATCAACATGACGACGCGACTGAATACGAAATATCAAACACGAGCCACACATCGACATACGAGCAGCAGCGAATGGCAGTCTGTTCAAAGACAGTTTATACACCAAAACGAGACATTATCACCATTGCAGACACAAACCAGCCAGGCAGACGACACCACTGCTGGCTGGACCAATCACGCCGCCGAAGCTTGATGGCATTCCAGATTTAGAACACGCACACCGGCAGCAGTGGCCTAGTGTAGTGAATGATGAGATTGAGAAGACGAGCTCATGAGCAGCCTATGGGACTCTGGGCCTATGGGCCCACGAACCCGAGAAACTAGTCTGCGACGACGACATAGTGTCTGATTACTGGTGGTGTGCTGTGACTACGACGACTGTGCTACTAGCAGACACGCACTACTGGAACACTATCCAGTATGGGCATGAACCGAGGACATGCGCTACTGCGTGCTGCGCCTCCTCTCTGCTTTCTGTTTTTAGCACTCGGGTCTGTGTTTTATTTTGCATTTAGTTTAATGGCCCCCCCGGTACAGGTACAGCAGAATGCCCTCCCGGCCACGCCACTGTCTCTGTATTCAGTGTCCTTTTTCCAGTGCCTGTCTCTGCTTGCTGGCAGGCTACCTCTGGGCCTGCAGGGCCAGCCATCTGGCTGGTTACAGCGCATTGTTGTCAAAGCTGGAGAGCTGCAGGGCAGGCCCGTGTACTCCGTCCTCCGATCTATTCTTATCATGGAGTCGAGGAAGGCCCGGGACTGTTTGCTGTCCTTTCTTCTGATGTCTCGTGCTCCTCTTGCTCCTCTTGCTCCGTCGCGCCCCTTCCCTTCCTTCACCTTGCCTCTGGATACCTGTTATCAACTCGCTCTCTACCACACTACCAGCACACTGATGACTGGCCATCCACGCCCACACCCTCGATCCTTCTTCCTTTCCAACCAAAACACCATTGTCTCAGAGCCTGCCAAAAGGTGATGGAGATGGACTCATACTCGTCCATGTAGACTCAGGCCTATGGACCTCCATGAGCCACCCGTTGACCTTTCTCCACCGAGAACACGCACCCACTCCTCTTTCCCTCCACCTTTCTCTCAGAGTCTCAAGACCCGTTAACGCCACCCCTTTCCATGTCTCGTCAGTCTTGTCGTCGTCCCTTTTATCCACACACCCTAGGCACGGGTGTGGAGCTCCAACCGTCCCAATAGCTGTTTATTAAATATTATTTACTACACTTTATTTCCAAGTAATCATTTATGATTTATGTGTCGACTTGTATTTAATCAAATATTTGATTTCCACTATTTATTCTACAGAGTATTTATCGATTTTATGTATGCATTATTCCTCCACCGCCTATCACTACTCAGTACTGTCCATCTTCCAGTCAGAGGACACATGCAGGCACTCAGAGGAACACTCAGTTGTCTTCTTACCTTTTCGTTGATCTTAGGCAATGTGTGGGTGGACACGCCTCTCCTCTCGGTCTGTCTTTTATTCTTTTATATTTGATTTTATCAAATCTCAAGAATAAATCAATAAATCACCCATCAATTAACAACAGTATCCATCCGCCGTCGTGTTCTTCCCCGACTATCATACTTCCTTTTGGTATCATTCTCTCCATTTCTTTTATATATTTATATTTTCTTTCCCTCCCACCTCGTCTTATCACGGACACTTCACTTTCATACATATACAACTATTACCTTGAACCATCTTTCTTTTGGACTTTCCGTTCTTTCCATATATATCACCGGAGCCCCCTTCGTTCCTTCCCTTCTTTTATATACTCATAACTTCATCGCATCATCTCTTGTTCGCACTTGCCTTTTGCGCTGCTTGCTCTTGCTCTTGCTTCTTCATCTTCTCAACCTCCCTCAACTTGGAAAGTGCTACTGGTCTCTCGACGAGCACCTGCCTTTTCTACTATCACCATCACCGCCTTCTACTACATCCTCACACCCTCACCTTCCACCTTGCCGTCAACGACATCAATGTACAACACTGTCGACTTTCGAACCTTGTGATTCTTCCATTCTCTACTGTCAGACTTTCAAAAAAGCTGCCGTCCACTCTTTCAAACGACTACACTTGAATCAACTTGATCTCACCATCTTTTGGCCTTTGCCCTCAGTGTATAACTACCCTCATACTTAATACTTGTATGTCCCTCTTCTTCCCTCTTCTTCATCTCTGCCTTGTCCACAACTAACATTGCAGAAAATGGATTCCTCCGTCATGCCCATGGCTTCCGTAGGCTCTTACTTCTTCTACAACCCCGAGCAGACCGACGCTCGCCGCCACGGCAACTTTGTCCCCCAGAACATGCACATCCAACAGCAGCAGCAGCAATCCGGCCAGGCACAATACTACTACACCGCCATGCCGCTGACGCCCGCCTACTCGCGTCCCAGCTCATCGTCATCACAGCACCAGCAGCCCATCCTCATGTCCCAGCAGAAGCAGTCGCCCTTCCCCGGCGCTGCCATGCACTACATGCTGCCTGCTACGCCTCGCTCGGTCTCTGTTACCAGCAACAGCAAGCCCACTATCATGCTCGAGACAGACTTTGCCGTCGACGTCCAGCCCGCGACCCCGACTCTGTCGTCGTCTACCTCCACCGCCTCTAGCACAATTGGCAGCCCCAATGCCAACGATACCGTCCTGCCCACGTCCATGAACCCCATGTTCTCATGCTTTGACAACTCCAAGGACGTCGCTGGCGATGCCATGATTGAGCACTATAACGCTGCCCTGGCTTGCAACTCGCCCCCCTACACACCTGGTATGTAACTTGCACTTTCACTTTTCCTGTTTCTTCATCACTTTGATTTTTATTTTTATTTTTACCCGCACAAAAGGTGTCCATGACGCGACCGCGTAAATACCTCGCCCTCGTGGGACTTTAGCATCCTACCCTTTTAGGCCATTCCTGTACAATTGGGCAATGGGTGCTTCCTAGTGCGTGGCATACGCCATAAGCGGGGCGCGACCCATTCTGCCTCCAGCTTGGGCGCCCTTGCGTCGCCTGTGGTCCTCTGGCGCTGTTGTTTTCTCACCCTTTTGTTGTTTTCCCCTATTGTCCCCAATCCAAAACAAGCGCCTAGCTGTTTGAGAGCTCAACTGTACAAAAACTGCACCAAACTAGCTTGACGGGACTCTACACATTCCGATCGCGTTTTCCCCGTCTTTCCGCGTTCCAATTGTCAAGAAACCACTCTAACACCCACCAGTCTTCATCCAGAACCCCTCGCAGTCTGCCCAGCCTGCCCAGACGCGTTCCGCACCATCAGCTTTGAGCACCGATCTGCTCACTGTTTCTGCTTGCCCTTCGCTGTCTTCGTCGCCTGCCCCCTTTGCTGAGCAGGACAACGATTTTTGTGACCCTCGCAACCTGACCTTCTGCGGCAGCGAAGGCAGTGTGTCGCCCACTTTCTCCACTGTCCTGGTCTCCGCTGCTAGCCCCATTGCTGACGCGGAGGAGGACTTTGTTCTGTCTAGCGAGTCTGCTACAATTGCCCCTTCAGCTACTGAGTCGGTCAATGCCGCTCCTGCTGCTGGCAACGAGTTTGTTCCCCACGGTCTGCCCATTCTCGAGGAGTTCCCCGAGCTTGAGGGCGAGGACGAGTTTGCCAACCTGGTCAACCTCGGTGCCGAGTTCTCTTCCCACTCTAGCATTGCTGCCACTCCCGAGCTGAGCATCCGCTCGCGGGCTAGCTCATCAGTCACTACCCACTCAGAGCCTCTCGAGTTCTTTGCAGAGTCTTGGGAATCTTCGTTTGAGAGCAACGTCTCGGAGCAGCAGTCCACCAAGCGCCAGCGCACCTCAGACAGCTTTGCCACCATGAACACTGCCACTGTCGAGGCCGCTGATGCTTCTGCTTCCGCTGCTGGCAGCCCTGAGCAGGTGTCCGAGGCCCACAACACCTCTAGCAACAACGACAACTCTGTCATGTCCAGCAGCAGCGAGGGCTCTGCCAGCCCCGAGGCCGACTCTGGCAGCATGGACGGCGGTGCATCCGCTCCCATGCCCACCAACCGCCGTGGCCGCAAGCAGTCTTTGACCGAGGATCCCTCCAAGATCTTTGCCTGTGACCTGTGCAACCGTCGTTTCCGCCGCCAGGAGCACCTCAAGCGTCACTACCGCTCGCTGCACACCCAGGACAAGCCATTCAACTGCCACGAGTGCGGTAAGAAGTTCTCGCGCTCTGACAACCTGGCCCAGCACGCCCGCACCCACGGTGCCGGTGCTCTGGTCATGAACGTCTTTGACGACCCGGATCTGGTTGCAGCTGCCAACGGTGGCTTCATGCCTCATATGATGTACCAGAACCAGGGCATGGCCATGAACGACGACTACACTAACATGGGTCGTGTTCTGTTCCAGGTTGCCGCTGAGATCCCTGGCAGCTCAAGCGACCACTCTGATGAGAGCGACGCCCAAGGCAAGAAGAAGCGGAAGCGGATGGAGTAAGCTGGTCTTTCTCTCGTCTCGTACAATTTGCTTCTGTTTTCCGTTTCTGCTTCTTCTTTTCCTTATTCCCCCTCAGTTCTCGTTTTTGTTTTCCCTCACGTGTATACATTCCCACATACACAACACAAGAGGCTTGCGTTTTTCCAAAATTGCCTACTTGCATGCCCCGACACGACCGATCACGAACCAACCAAACGCATTCACATTCTTCACTCGACAACTTACCTCCATACTACACTTTAACTCATTTTAACTCTTTACATTTCTTGTCTTCTTGATCATACCATACTCTTTTAACTCTTTACTTCTTCTCTTTTCATCTTCTGTTTATCAAATTGTTTGCAAATGTGGTGAATCAAATTAAATAGGGGGGTCAAACATTACCCCGAGGGACTGGTAGCGGTGTTTCTTGGCGCGATGCTGTTCATGCTGTTCTGTTTTCTGTTCTTGTTCTGTACTTTCTCACTCTATTCTTACTGTCATTACTTGTACACACTTTCTTCCTCTTTTGCCTCAGAACATCATACATTACACTACAGGACATTCGCATGGACAAAAAACCTCATTAGCAGGAAACTTAAAAAAAAGTCTTTTTCAATTTCATAATTTTTTTTTCACTTGATCTCTTCGCTTCTTTTCCGATTCTTTTTATCTTGACTTCTCTGTTACTATTTCTCTTCTTGCTCTCTTTCATTCACTTCTCATTCACACTCTTCTGATATATTTCCATCTTCGCTTCTTGTTCTCTCTCTATGTATACTATTTGTCTTATACTTTTATTCACTTCTGCACTTCGTCTTTACTACTTCTTAACCTCTAAATTGCTTAAATTCTCAAATGATCACTGCTATTTGACTCTAACTGTGCATCAGTGTTAATTTGCTCGACCTTTGCTTTACCTCTGCTTTACCACATCACTTCATGAGACTGACAGACTACCACAATAGTGAGTCAATGCACTGACAACCAAGACAATTTCCTCTGTCAATAGTACTATATCGAAAATCAAGCAACATTAGCCCATGCCGAAGATCAGTATATATTCCAGTGCAACTCTACTCCGTAACTATGGCAAATTGACAGGACGCTTGCCTATGCTTCGGAAACATGGCATCATCCTACCTCCGCCTGGAATAGATAGGCATGTATTCAGTCAGAACTCGTCTACCAAGCTATCAATTGCCGGGCCCCAGTGCTGCCTCGCGGCTTCCCTTGGGCCTTCTATTTGGGGCCTCTGTGTCTTTAAACCTGGTCTCTGGGTCTTCTTTCTGGGCGTTATATTGCAGGCCTGGCCTATGGGCAGGGCGTATTGCTACCCTGAAGGGCCTGAACCTCCCAGTGCGGCGGATTTGTATTGACGGCGACCTTCTAGCAGCCTTCTAGGCTGTTACAGTTTCTCGTTCCGGGCACTTGTACAATAATTTATCTGCCGTGCTATATACAATCTCGGATGGGGTCGTCTTCGTCTGCCCTTGCAAATGGACAATGGACAGCTTGAGTGGGCCATGGTAAATGACAAGGTCCCCGGGCACTCTCCCCGGGTGGGACTTGTCTGTCTCATCTTATTATTCGAGTAGTATTCAAGTGTTATTCACTACTTCCTCTGACCCATACACCTTCTATGGCTACTACCACCCATGCTTTTAATTACACCGACAGTTGATGCAATTTAAGATGTAGAATAATGTTTTGAGAGTAGGGAAAAAAGAAGGGACGACAACAAAGAAACCATGAAAAAATAATAGTTAAAATATATATAAAAAAAAAAAAAAAACTTGACGCGGGAAAGACCGTTGATCCCGCAGTCCACAACGGCTTGTTTCTTCTTGTTTCTTTGTATTAATCTCTCTACTAGCATTGAAGAAGGATAATCCATCGTCGAGTCTCGAGTCGAAGCGGTCTTAATTGCGACAGGACTGGAACTGAAACGCAATATCGAAATTATCAATAAAACCGTACCTGCATCCGAACAGTTCAAAGAGATAGAATGTCTAGGTACTGAGTATGTCTGGCTTTGCGTGGACTTGGCCTTGGCCTGACTGAGCATCTCTAGACAAGCTAGATTATTCAGTGAGTGAAAATAAGAAATCACAACAAAAAATAAATATGAACATACCTGGACCCTGCTCGCATATCGCGGCAAGGCGGCAGCTCCCGACGTCCTTGTCCTTTGTCTCTGTATGCCTCTCTCTCTGTCCGCCTGCTTGTCTTTGTTCCTGCTTTTCCATGTCTTGCTATCTTGTTTGCCTCTATCAATGTTTCTGTATGTTTCTCTCTTTGTGTTTCTCTTGTGTCTTTATCGTTTGTTCTCTGAGGGCGTGTGCAATCTTACTCATGCACTCTCTTAAACAAACCACACCGCCTCCTTCTTCTTTCTTTTGTTCGTCACGATAAGACACAAAAGCATACGAGGGAACGCCAGAACACAAAAGAACACACGAGATTAGCTTCTGGCAAATACTGCAACTCGGACTTCGGAGCATGTAGGATTCTTAAAACATACACTGAAAAGAAAGAATCGTTTTTGACCTGCCATTCGCCAGAGCACACATTCGAGACACTTGAGATACACAAGACGAGACACGTACTCCCGTGGGACCCCCGTGGGACTCCCGTGGGACTCCCGTGGGCTTACGGAGGACAAAGTGCGAGCGGTGAGCAGCCAACAAGCCAACAAAGCTCTCGACTGTGTCTGTGCTCTTTTTGTGTTATACCGTGTCACGCTACCCGCCGCAGCCGCGGGCATGGACGCATACGAGCGTGTCGATACGAGCCAGTAGAACAAAGGAAACCAACGGCCAAGCTCGCGGAGTCTCATTTCTCTAGTCAAGGCTCATGAGTCGTGAGTCGTAGTTTTGTGAACCGTGCTTTGTGACTGTACGGGCCTCAGCTTTCAGCCTCACCCATATGACCTACATTTCCTTTGTTCTTTGCTCGTTTGTTCTTTTTCATGTCTCTTGTCCACCTAAACGAGCGGTGTACGATGATTCTGTGCGAGGGTGTGAGGATTCTCGAGAGAGGATGTGGGAGAAAAAAAAGCAACCAAAATAGAACTGCATCGTATCGTTGCACGGCATAGATTATATCTGTGCAACGTGTGCTTGGTTTTCATCTTCTTTTCATTTCATTTCATTTCACTGTCTCTTTCCCTTTGTCTCCAACTCCTCCTATGATCTTTGTTATTCTCTTCTCCTCGTCGTGCTAACTTGACATTGATTTACATGTACACGTAAGGCTGACGAGCTGAGACGGCTGACCACGTTAATTACCTCGAGTTGCCGAGAGGCTAACATCATTTCGTCACCAAATCAAGACTAATTGAGAATGATCTGGAGCCGAGAGTCAAAGTGTTCCTGCATGAGCTGCACAGTTGTCTGAATCAGTGATGTAGATGCACAGTCCTTTTCTGTTCTCGCCTCTTGGCTCTTGTCTCTTTTCTTGCTTTTTGCCTTTTGCCTATTGCTTGTTGCTTATTGCTTATTGCTTTTTGCTTATTGCTTATTGCTTTTTGCCTTTTGCCTATTGCTTGTTGCTTATTGCCTCTCGTTTCCAAGACGCCTATATGCAGGTACCAACGCACACACCCAAGAGGTGAACACACACTCACACAGAAAAAAAGAAATAGCACAGCCTACTGTACCACAAACACGCGTGCTGCCTCAGACATTATGAGACTGTTTGAGAGAGAAAAAACATGCAGAGCCACTGGACGCCAGACACTGGCAAATACGGCAAAAGAGGGAAATGCGGATAGCTGGAAGAAGAAGGACGCCGCAACGAAGAGAGACAAAAGAACTGGCAAAAGAAGGAAGAGTAACACAGGCAGTGGGAACAAGATCTCAAGAGCACGCGTGTGCCATTCAAATCGGGTTAGAAACTGAGATATCATAGGTCAGGTGTGAGTAAACTGGAAGACCACGCGGCTGAGACGACTGAGACGACTGAGACGACTAAGATGGCTGAGATGGCTGAGACGGACCGCACAGAATCGCCATTGGGGCTGTACTTTCCTATCGAGGAAATGGGAACTTGTTCAATCACAATGAACCATATTCAAGAATAGACACGTGTGATAGGCATGGATAGGTAGCGAGACTACTGCTGAGTAAGATCGGCCAGAGCAAGCCAGGAACGGCACCGCGCCGCCTGGTCGGCCGGGACACGTTCCATAGTTTGATTGCCGCCGGTAGTGATAACGAGCCGGTTGCTGGCGGTCGACGACCACGCGTCCATGGCCGCCGAGTTGGCGCTTCTGATATTGTTTGGGCTGAGTGTGAGGATAAAGGAAATGTAATAGTCCATCATGAGGGGCACAAGGCCCGGGTTGCCCGCCGCATCCGTGCCATAGTAGGATGCCGGGGCGCCGGGAAGATTGTCCGGACCAAAAATGGCCCCCTTATCCATCATATGGACGGTGCCGAGGCCGTTGGTGACATGCGCGGGATCCTGCATATTGAAACGGTAGGCATATGCAGACAAGGTAGAGTTCATGGCAGCCATTGCCATTGACAGGAGAAGAACTTGTCCGCAGATGAATGTAAGCTCGCCGTAGGCTGCAGACAGTGAGTCGAACCAGAGGCTGCGGACAGAGCCCGTCAG
This sequence comes from Ophiostoma himal-ulmi, assembly GCA_029299165.1. NCBI lineage: Eukaryota > Fungi > Ascomycota > Sordariomycetes > Ophiostomatales > Ophiostomataceae > Ophiostoma > Ophiostoma himal-ulmi. The sequence continues at coordinate 322,178 of JANSME010000001.1, forward strand.
TGCTGCCGGATAGTATTCGGCCAGCATTGACGTAGCTATTGTAGTGTTGTTTGCCGACGCCGAGTCCAAGGTGGCAAGGCCTGGATAGTTGTTGATCATGAATGCGGCCGAGTCAGCGAGAGTCTCGGCATCTGGGACAAAGGTGGCTCCTTCGTTTGTCGTTGTGCCAACCATCATGGGCACGCGCACGAAGCGGCCGTCCTGGAACATGGTGTACGGCCGGTCTTGCAGAAAGTCGCCGTCTACACACGGCCCCCAGTAGGAGTTGGGAGTGCTGGTGGCATTGGGCAGCGGCGATGCCATGTTGGCCTTTTGCAGCTCAGTTGCTGACAAGGCGCGCATGCAATCCAGCTGCAAAGTGCTGCCAGAGCTATCGGCACAGCTCGTGCTGTTGACCGCCGTCGCAAACTTGTACTCGAGCGAGCTGCACGTTGGCTGCGTGGGCAAAAACACAGACTCGGCTACGAGGCCCGAAAACAGACTGTCGTTGCGCCCGCCGTAGGCGAGCGACTGTAGCACGACCGACCCGGCGCCGGCCGACCCGCCGTGAATGACAACGTGGTCTGGATCGCCGCCAAACTGAGCGATATGCGTGCGCACCCATTGCAATAGAAACCGCTGGTCCAGCAGACCGACATTCAAATCGCCATCGGCCTCGACCTGGGAGCCCGGCAAGAATCCATAGAGGCCGACACGGTAGTTGAAGCTGACAAAGACGAGCTCGCCGCCAGACCGCGCAACGAGATCAGTACTGTTGAAGTTGGCATCGGCATTGGCCGTATAGCCGCCGCCCTGGACAAAGACCCAGACTGGTTTAGGCGAAGAGCTATTGGCCGGAGCCCAGACGTTGACGAACAAGCAGTCTTCAGACTGCGATGACGAAGGCGTGGCATCTGTACTCAGACAGATGGGCCCGAATGACTTTGCCGACAGAGGCTGGGACGAGCCCGTGCTGCTTGGAGGTGCCGCGGGCGCACGCCAGCGGAGAGTGCCGAGCGGCGGTGCAGCATACCGCATGCCCAGATAGCTGTTGATTGCGACAGTCTCGTTGGTAGCGGTGCTGCGGTTGTTACCGACTCCAGGTGGCTGGACATCGAGGTGCGTGCCAGTATAGGAGGCATAGCCGAGATCGATGGTGAGCGAGAGAGAAGAGGTGGTGCCCGAGCTAGAAGAGCTGGTGACCGAGCTAGAAGAGCTGGTGCCCGAGCTAGAAGAGTGCGAGTGACGTCTGCCGACGACGACACCGACGGCAATGGCGGCGGCGACAAGAGCAGCGACGAAGACTGCAGCTAGTGCAATGATGCGACGTGCGCGGGGCGAGCGCGAGCGCCAGTAATGAGCCAGGCGATAGCCTTGTGCTTGTTGCTTTGTTGGTGTCGAGGGTATTGGGCGCATCTGGCCGTCATCGTGGACAGCGTCAATTGCCGCTGTCATGGCCTTGATCACACCGGGTTTGTTTTGTGAAGCACTTCACACTGCCGATAGTCGTCATCCTATCATTAGAAGAGTTTGCAGTAGTCGATACTCATATGTATACCACAGCTGCTGATATAGGATAGATGTGCAAGAATGTGGTAATCGTGCAGTGATCGGAATGCGCTGCGACGTCGGTCTGGTGTCGCACTATCACGAATATAGTATCACGTGACCAATCGAAACATGGAAACATTGGTAATTGAGCATCATAATCCTGGTATATGGCGGCACTGTAGGAAGTGCACAATACTATTATTATCGTAATTATGCACGTTAGTTATTCAGCTTCTAGATTTAGATTTAAGAATATCCTATACCTAACGGTTTATTCAACACTGAGAAATGCCACCCCGGCACGCCATCTGTGTTTCAAACATCGTGCGACATGCGACCCCGACCCCGTACCCCTCGAGCCGTAGTGTCTCTATTGTCTGCTCTCTTACTCCGTCGACTTCTTATTATCTCTGTTATGTTTGTTTCTGTCAGTCAGCACGTCGATCAGATCGGCGCTGGGAGTGATCCCAGTGAATGTCTATTATGCCGAGTTCATTTATGCCATGAACAACAGTCAACAGTTGGGAGGATTAGGACGTAGAAACAATTTAGGAGGAAACAAGCAACGATATACTAGAGATGGACTATATAGTTGTAGAACAAGAAGCAAATGCAAGCAGCAGTTGGGCCAATGCCAAAGATACCAACGACGCCGGCCAGAAATGTAGACGATATTTGCGTCAGGTACAGAAAGGAGGCGAGCAGAGTGAGTAGGTATCCGCATACTAGCAAAGCAAATGACACGAAGAGCGACAGGGTAGAAAGGCAAAAGAGAATACTGGCGACAGGCGAGGTGGATGGACAACACTGCGAGCAGGTGTATAGGAGAACGTAGAAGAAAAAAGTCACGTCGAGGAGACGACCATACGTTGACAGAGGAGGCCATCTTGACGGCCACATTGCGAATATATTTAGATGCAAGATATGAAGAAACGAATGGCTTCTGTTGACGCCGACGGCTGCGCCCACCAAAGGGGCCTCTGAGAGCCAACGAATGCGAACTGGTGTGGGAGACAACTGTGTCACTGGCCGTTGTCAACCAAAGCAGCCAATCAGGTGTAACAGACGAGCAGAGTGGGGCGTTTCAAAGTGCTGTTCTTCTCTTATTTTAGACGGCAGCAAGAGGCCCGGCGGTAGGGCAGTTTGTAGCAGCGATTTGGGAGTGATTTGGGAGCGATTTGTCTACTTCGTATATCGACAGTGAGAGAGTCACAGCCAGCGGGGCGATGCTGTATTAAATAGGTGGACGCAGATGCCGTATCGTTGCAGTCCTCCGTGCCCAATGGCGCGCAGTGAAACAAGGCCCTTGTCAGAGATGGCTGCGGACTCTTTTGTGCCTATTCTTTCTGCTTTCTGCTTTCTGCTTTCTGCTTTCCGATTTCCGATTTCGTTCGTTTCCGTGATTCTGTTGCTCTTTGTTCTCTGGTGTCTTGGTTGTTCGGCATGACCACTCTTCAACTCTCAGCAACTATTCGCAACAGCAAATCAAATCTCGTCAGCAAAGTAGAAAGAAAAAAAGAAAGAAAAAAGAAACGGAAACAAAACCAGCCTACAGCCAAACAATGTGATGCTCAAGTGAAGAATAGCCAGCTCATCGGCTCATCGTATTATTCTACAACCTACAGCCACCACTCATGTCAAACACTTGCGCACATGGCTTTTCCTCTCTTGGCAAACTCCTGCCCCTTGACCCATAGCTGCTCGCGAATAACACTGACACTGATACTGGAGACGATCTTATTGCTGGATCCAGGCTGGATACTGATTATCACTGATTGCTGTTGACTATTGACTATTGACTACACGTTGTGCTATTATTTCGCTTTAGTTGTTTCTTTGTCGTTTGTCGTTTGCACCCTTGTCAGGTGTCGTCTTTGTCTTGTTTCTCCCCTGTCCGTCTCTGGTCTCTGTTCTCTCTATTCTCTACTCGATTCCTTGTAGTATCGTTTGTTTCCTCTTTTGTTCTCGTCGTCTCCGTCTCTTTTGCCCTTTGTTCTTTTCTCTTTTTTTTCTCTCTTGTTTCTTTCTTCTTCTCTTTTTCTCTTCACGCTTTTGACAAGCCACTTGCTCGTCGGTTGATCTGACTTTGATTCTTTAACCCTCTTGTTTTGATTACTTATTCACTTCTTAATGATTCACTGCCCGCTTGGTCCGGTGCCCTCTTGAACGGCCTCTTTTTTCTCTCTTTTTTCCTTTTTTAATTAACAAACAGTTTGCTTCATCTCCTCTTCTTCCTCACTGCTTCCTCCACATCTCCATCTCGTTTGCCGCCGGCCTCATTGACGTTCTCTCTGATCCTGTCCTTTTGACTCAGCTGGCCCAGTAGTCTCTTGTCTATTCAAAAGTCTCCCCATCTCTCTCTCTCTCCGCCTCGTTCGACCTTTCTCGACACCTCTCAGCCTTTTGTTCACTCTGTTCTATTTCCGGACTCCCTCAGCCTGTAGATTGGGCTTCTTGTTCTTTCTGCCTGGTCCCAACTTGTTCTCAACTTGCTCTCTTTGTTCATGCAGGCCTGTTTGCAGCTCTCTTATTAACCCGGCACTCCCTTACTTTCTGTTTCGTTTCGATCCTCTTCCTCTGTTTGCCTTTCCTCTTTGGTTCTGTTTCTCATATTTGCTCATCTTTTATCTTATATTTTATCTTGTCTGACTCACTGCTGCATCACCACATCATCAGTGTAACACCGAAACCATTCTCTTCTTATAGAAGAAAACATACAACACATCTCACATCTACACAAAAAATGCCTCCCATACCGCGCCGGGCGGCGTGGCTGCTCTTGACGACTGCCACCGCCGTCCACCTTCACTCCATTGCCGCATCGGCCCTCACTATTCCCCCACCAGACAACAGCTTGTTTTCACTATTTGACCGCGCCATCACATGCTCGGCTTCCGGGTTTGCTCCCTGCACAAACGCCGACTTCCCCGACAACTTTTGCTGCGCATCCGGCTCAACATGCAACGCCCTGGCCGCCAACACCACCATTGTATGCTGCCCGGCCGGAACCAGCTGTGCCGTGCTGGCAACCATCAGCTGTGATATCACCCTGCAGGACGCCAGCCTGCACCCTTCTGCATCCGTCAAGACGACAGCGCTCAATGGCGCCCTGCCCAAGTGTGCCAGTGGGTGCTGTCCGTTTGGCTACTCGTGCAGTTCTGATATCTGCATTGTCAACCCCAACCAAAACGCCTCGCCAATTCAGACTGCCGTTGCAAAGACGTCTACTACTGCAGCCACTTCTGCGGCAACGTCTGCACAGAGTTCCAAGACTTCGGCCCTGGCAAAGACCTCGTCCTCGGCCGGCATTACAGTCATTGCAACAACCGCCCCGGCAGCGGCGTCGACCTTTTTCTCGTCGCTGACGTCGACCGCATCACCTTCTGGAGCTGCTGCTTCTACGACTTCGGAAGGCACAGCCGGCAATGCCAGCACCAAGGAGAGCGCCGTCGCTAGTGCCGACGACCGCCCGGACAAGAAAACAGACACGGCCAGCATTGTCGGTGGCGTTGTCGGCGGCATCGGCGGTCTCGTGGTTGTCGGTGCGTTTGCCTGGTTCATCCTCGGCAAACGCATGCGCAAGAACTCCTCGTCTTCTTCCTCGGGACCCAAATCAGACAACGAGAGTGTCAAGGAGAAGAAGAGACACTTCTTTGCTGGAAGCAACCAGTCGATCGCCTCGTTTAGCCACATCATCAACAACCCCCTTGCCATTAGCATCAGCTCGCCCAAGCCGCAGGGCAACACGACTGCGTTCCGCACGGATTTCATTCGCAAGCCCGTGGGATCGTCTCTGGGACCAGACTCCCGGCCGGGATCGCGGCCAGACGACAGACCAGACACAGCTGCCAGCGGCAGTGTCCTGCTCGCCCAGGCGACAGCCAACACCGCTGCTGCATCAATGCATGCGAGCCCGTACGACAACTACGGCAGCACCTATACCCCTTCTCCTAGCGGCGGCACTGCGGGCGGCGGCAATAGAAACGGCGCACCCTCGGTCAACACCCCGATCAGCACGTCGCCGTTCAGCTTTACCATTGCCATGCCGCCGTCGCCCACGCCACCACCGCTTTCTGTCGGTGGCAACTCTCAAAATGCTCAACATGCTCAACATGCTCAAAAATATAAGAACCCCCAAAACAAGAGAGACTCAATCCCGCCCATCCGCGGCATGCGTTCTCAAGTGCGGCAGATGAGCACCGAAGAGATCAACATTGGCGCCGACCCGAGCCTGATCCGCGCGGGCGGCGGCAACTATGCCGTGAGCCCCGAGGGGACAGAGGTCAGCATCGGCATTGACAATCACCTCGGCAACTCTGCCTCTGTCTCTGCCTCTGCTACGAGCCCCGACACGATCCGGGCGATTGCAAACGCGGCTCTGGCGGCGTCCAACGGCAACCTGGGTGCGCCGCCGAGCGATCCACGGCGGCTGACGACGTTTAGCAGCCTGATGGCGGCGGCCAACCTCGACCAGAACCGGCCGTTTGTTCCGAGGTAGTTGTTGGAGCGTATTCTCTCTGCTCGTTTTTTTTCTTTCTTTTCGTTCTCACTCTCCTTTGTCTTGATACCATGAACGCATCGTCTGATTTCTCTCTTCTCTTCTCATGTTTCTTTTCCAGCCTTGCATCTTTTTTTCTCTATTGCATTCTGACAGCATCACTGTCCTTCTCTTCTTCAACCACATTCTTTACTATACATGGTTTAATCGCAGCGGTGTCTGGTCATCCGGTCGGGTCATCTTCATATGGTCATCTGGCCACCTTTTTTTTCTTTCAATAATACTCTCTTTGCCCTTTTGCTCTCTTCCACTCTTTGTCATGAGTTTGCATACGGACACTCTTTATTTTGGCCTGTTTCATCTTCTTTCATCTCTGCCACTCTTTGTCTAGGATATACCCAACACCTCGTTTGTTCTTAATAAATCAATCGGTTTAATCATACATCAAATCAAATCGTCAGTCAATCTAAATAAAGTGACCCCAATTAGTATAGCGATTCCAATCAATCAATGAAGCGCATGAAATCCATTTATTACTAGATCCAATCGATTCCGCTATCCAACCCTACATGACTTGATACACAACCCACCTTTCCCGTCCCATATCCATCCTATTTTTTTTTGTCACAAAGAAACTACTGCCTCTTCTTGCTCTCCTTGCTGCTAGTGGCGTGCTTCCCAGCAGCAGCCTTTTCGGCAGCCTCCTCGGCCTTGTCCTGCTCCGCGTAGTCGGCCTCCTCGCGCGACTCGGCGTACCACTGGCCAGCCTGCAGAATCAGGACACCGACCAGCACCAGTGCCAGGATCGTGTTGGATGCCGACAGAACCTTGAGCGAGTCCTCGCGGCCCAGAATAGTGTCGCCCGTGATGGGGCCCGAGTGCGCCGCGACTTCCTGCATCTTCTCCAGGTCGTCCCAGATGTCGGCGCTCACGGTGCGCAGACCCTGCACAATGTTGGCAATGTAGACACCGACACCGATGAGGTAAAGGACAAGCGAGGCACCATCAAACAGGACATTGGCCTCGGAGGGGCGGAACAGCTTGGTAAAGAAGCCGATGAAGCCGACAGAGATGACAATGGACAGGATGCGGGCGATGAGAGGCGGGCTCTGGTGGATAAACTTGAGGTGGATCTCGAGCTGGTCGTAGTAGCTGGGGGGCACGGGGTCGGAGGTCCAGAGGAGGGGGAAGTCGTAGGGGAACGACGCGAAGAGGATGCCGAGGAAGAAGCAGACGGCTGATGACTGTTAGCGATTCTGGAGCGATTCTAGAGCGATTCGAGAGCGGAAAGACAGACGAGCGCATGATGCGCGCCAGCAAAGAGCGATGCGCGCATTCATTTGCGACGCCAACAACATGCCACGGCATCACGACACAACATCAAATACTCACGTCCGATGATCATAAAAGTCGCAAAGGAGCCGGATCCGCGGTAGTCCTTGGAGCGGGTGGTCTTGGACCAGTCAATCCACTGAGTAGCCATGGCAATGTAGAGGGCGATGGTGCGATGGGGGGGAGAGGCAACGAGAAGACGGCTTGTCGTGTCGAGACGATAAAGTGTGTGGGATGCAGGGTTGACGATGTCTACGAGGCCAGGCAACTCGCAGAAGAAAGGGGAACTGTCTCCAGAGTCTCTAGTTCTACTATTGGAGACTACGCTGTAGAATAGGCTTATCTTTGGGGGAGCTATAGGTGGGGTCCTACATATATCTTACAGTGGGTGTAAGCATGCTTACGTGATGGCTCCTATTGGCTGGCAGATTAGTCGTCAGTAGACTGAGAGATAGGTATCAGAGCCAAAGATAGCGCCAGTCTACGGGCGGCTTCCCGCCTTCTAGAAACGCGACCGAAGGTGAGTGCAGAAGATGGGCCCTGTCGATGTGTTGTGATTTGATTTCTGCATCTTCATTTCTGGGGGCTTATATCGAGAAGAAGATGATTGAGAGGCACGAACACGATGACTAATAAGGCAATAAGTACTCGAGAATGTGCGTTAGTCAGCAATCACATGCTGCCCGATAGTCTCTGCTTCTGAACAACTCACGTTTTCTTCCAATATTGATCCTTTCAAATTCTACAGTCTTCCATTGCTCACTATACTGGCATGCCCGGTGCTGTAGTGAATTCCAACGGATAGATACTCCGTAGTGCTCTAGCCTACACTACGACTACCCAGGGTCACGGCCAGGGTCGCAGGGTCGTATGAGGCACAGCGAGTACGCAGGTTCCGTCTGGCTAGACCGGTCTTATCTTTAAAAGCATTAGAGTCACTTTTCAGTCAAAAGCATAATCAAAATCATTATCAAAATCGAAATAAGAGATCATAGCGAATAGGTAATATCCATGGTATTCAAGGCTGCGCGCTCGACATGCTCTGATGGAGGACGAACAAAGAGATATAAAACAGTAAAATAAAATGTAACAAAATAAAAGATGGAAAGACCAAGAGGACCGAGGATCATAGTCAGAGGCCAAAGATAGGACACGCCGGTAAAGTCGTAATAATACAGAGAGCAGAATCAGAGGGCGAGAAATAAAGTAGGAAATATAGTACAGCTTCATAAGAAGGAGGGGTGCTGGTGTCAGGTTGGAGAAAAATCGGAATACTTGGCCATCACGGCTGGACGGCGCTCTTGCCCAGGGTCAGCTGGCCCAGACTCAGCGTGCGAGCCGCCTTGCGCCGCTTGCTGTCCGTGTCGTGGATCGGGTCCTCGTTTTCGTTGTTTTCAGTGTCGTTGGGGCTGCCGTAGTAGTACTCGGACGGCGACGTGTCGTGAATGAAGCCCTTGGGCGTGATGCCGCCCGACTCGACCGAGAACGTGTTGCTGGTATGGGTGCACTCCCGCGGCGTGCCGTGTCCCAGCGCCTTGGCCGTCTGGATGACCGTGTCGGCCTTGAGCTGCGCAGCCACAATCGAGGCAGCCACACTGATAGAGCTCGGACTGCGGCGCGGTGACTGCGGCAGCGGCGGCGATTTGGCCGAGACGGACTTGGACGCAGCCGCGGCTGCGGCCGGGTCGCGCAGCATCGCGTACATGGTCGTCGACAGCATATTGACGCGCTCGTTGAGTTTCTTGACCTGGGTCTCGAGCGTCTGGCGAACAGCGCGCTCAGACTCTAGCTGGGCCAGCAGGTTGGCCGTCTGCAACGAGACCGTACTCGCGTGGTGCACCAGGTGGTGCTGCTGCTGCTGGCCCGGCGTGGCCTGGGAGAAGATGTTGTTGGACGTCGCCAGCATGGACGGCGCCTGGGTGGCCGACAACGACGGCGGGATGGACCCGATGTACGTCTGGCCGTCGCCAAAGGACATGTGCGAGTGGCCATCGTCGAGCTCGTCGTCGTTCTCCAGGTCAAAGGACCGGCGGCTGGCGCTGTACTGCGACTGTGGCGACTGCACGGGCGCGACCTGCGACTGGTAGATGGCAGGAATGGGCGGGATAGCCGGCTGGTTCTTGGCGTATGATGCATACGGCGACGAGGTGGGCGCAGAGGCCGGCCGCGACTCGGGCGTCTGCGGCTGTTGCTGCTGCTGCTGCTGCTGCTGCTGCTGCTGCTGCGCACTCGCACTCTTAAAGCCAGAAACAGAATGACACAGCTGGTCGACGACCGACTCCATGCGATTCATGCGCGTCTCCAGGCCACCAATGCGCGCATCGTTCTTGTCCTTGTCCGACTTGTCGCCCTTGTCCGCAGAGGCAGAAGACGACCCGTTCATGCTGTTGGCGGCCTGGGCGCTGAGAATGGCAATGGCCTTGACGCTGTGGCTGCTGACAGGCCGTGGGATGCGTGTGCTCACGGCTGTCGCCGGCCTGCTAGCAAAGGGGAACTCATGGCCCGACTCGCGGGGCGCAGGCTGTGCGTCGACTGCCTGCTGATGCAATTGCAATTGCAGGAGCTGCTGCTGCTGCTGCTGCTGCTGCTGCTGCTGCTCCTTTTGGAGAATGCGCTGCAGCTTGCTGGCGTGAATCACATTCGACAGGCTGTTGCGCTGCTGGAACGCGTTCTCCTTGTTCTCGCCACTGAGGTGGCTGTCATCCTCGACTTCGCTGTCCTCTTCGCTCTCGTCGTCGCCCTCGTAGTCGGGCCGCGTGTACTCGTCATGGATATCCTCGCCGTCGTAGTCGTCATCGTCGTCCATGTCGTCGTCATCGTCGCCGTGGCGAGACGACAGCGGCGACTGATAAGCCCGGCCGTAGCTCTCGCGCCAGTACCGGATCTCGTCGCTGCGCCGCCGTGCCTGCACGCTGTCGAGCGCAATCTCGCCGAGACCCGACAGGCTGCGCGAACGCCGTCTGTGGGCGATTGCGTCTGCCTCCAGGCCGGGGCCGTCAGACGTGATAGCCCGGCCAATCTCGCTCGGGTCGTGCTTGGCCGACATGCTGTTGCTCGACAGATGGCCCAGATGGCTGTGGTGGGATGTGTTGATGGCAAGATCGGATGTCGGCGCCAATTGGGCGTGGCTCGTGCTGGCGCTGAGCCCGTGTCCATGCTGTTGGGAATGAGAATGGGACGACAGCCGGCTGATGCCTCTGCCGTGCGCGCTTGCCGGCCGCGGCGACAGGCCTGTCCATTCGGACCCGCCCAGAACCTCGGCACTGTTGTTGCCGAATCGCCGGCGGGCCTGCAGGGGTTGGCTCAGCGACTGCGACGGGTACAGAGACACGCGCGTCGTTGTTGCCGCACGCCGCCGGCCGCCGTCGAGGCTGGCGACATGGCTTTGGTTGCTCAGATTGCTGGCGTGGCTTACAGTGCTCATGTTGGCAATGGTCGTCAAGCGGTTATCGCGCACGTCTTTCTCCACCCCCGCCAGAGACGTGCGCTCGCTGTCAAGGGCCGTCATGTCGTCGGGCCCGACCGAGTGCGAGCGCAGTGCGCGGTCATACTCGGAAATGGGCAGCGACGCCGACCGCTTCGACTCGCCGCCGCCGCGGGCCATGATCAGGATCGTCGGGTCGGACCGCACACTGCGGTGGTTGGGCCCGCGCTCCAGCTCCTTCTCGGAGTCGCCATAGTGGTCGTCAATGGTGGGCATGTAGCTGTCGGTCTTGTGATAATCAGTAGGGCTTTGCGAGTAGGAGTGCGCATGCATAGCGCCCATCTTCTTGCGGCCAAAGAGCTTGCTGAGGGCGCCGCGCAAAGTAGACTTTTTGCGGTGCGGTTTCGGGCTGCTGTCGGCCGTCGTGTTGGTGATCTCACCGCTGGTGGCAGTTCCGGAAGCGCCGCTGGCCGTTGAGTAGCGCAGCGTGCTTGACGGGTTTGTGCGGTGCCGGAACGATGAGCCCAGAGGCGTCAGTTGCCGGGACTGGGGCTGCTGCTGCTGTGGTTGCTGTTGTTGCTGTGATTGCTGTTGTTGCTGCTGTTGCTGCTGTTGCTGCCGTGGTGGGGGAGGCTGCGACATGTGTGGATAGCGGACAGTCGTGGCTGGCTGCTGCTGTGAGTCGTCCAGGGTCTGTACACGGCGGTGGCCGGCAGGCGACATGGCGGCCAGTCGCTGCTTTTGGGAATGCAGCGGCGGCATCGGCTCGGGCGAATTGGCCATTGCAACCTCGTCTCCCCTCTCCTCTTCATCTTCGTCGACTTCCTGGTGTCTCAGCTCCTTCTTCTCCTCGTCGTGCTCTTGGCTCAGAGCCTTGCCCCTGTCGGCGTCTTCCAGGTCGGCGTCGTATGCATTGTCGTGCGTCTCCAAATTGCAGGGGTCGGCGTCGCCGGCTTTGGCTTCGCATTGATCTGGCGCATCGTATGTGTCGGGCAGGTCGGCGCTCTGGACAGGCTCAGCCTGTGCAACTGCGTCTCCAACTGCAACTCCAATTGCATGCTCGCCGTCGTCGGCCCTGACTGGCGCAGTGTCGATGACAGGCGAAGCCAAGGGCGATACGGCGGCAATGGGCAAAGACATGGCCAGAGATGCTGGAATCAATACGGGTGCAGGTGCAGGTGCAGGTGCGGGCACACTCGGTTCCGGGGTTGTTGCTGTTGCTGTTGCTGTTTCTTTGGTTATAGATGCCGCGGCGACCGGGTCGGGGAAAGGAATGGGAGCCGAAATACGGCCACGGATCGACTGGCGACCATTTGCTCTGTGCTCTTTATCCTTGGCCTTTTCCTTGGCCTTTTCCTTGACCTTGTCCTTTGTCTGTTCGGCAGTGGGCGAGGACGAAAGCGATATCGACCCGCCTTTGAAGAACGTGGCTCTTTTCATGATGCTGTTGGTGCAGTTGACTCTGGGGAGAGAAGATAGATGCAAACTAGCTGTACAGCAAGAAAGGCCTGAATACAATACTCAAATATGCAGAGACGCGAAGACTCTTCGTCTTGCTCACAACTACTTTACACCCGTCCTAGCGCGTGCCGTCCATGTAGGAAAGACGATTGGGGTAGAGAGCAAGAGGACGAGAGGCAGTAATAGCTTGACGTGTGTGATTTCGAACCAGCGAGTAACGTAGAAGAGCAAAGAAGCAATGGTATAAAACGAAGAGATCAAGCAGAAGCGAACAACAAGCAGTCTGAAATTAAGAAACAAGGAACAAGACAGGATGAGGCGCAGAGAGAAGGAGAAGAGCTCATGCGCGGAAGGGGAGTAATGACAGAAAAGCAAGATGCAACTAAGAAAGAGAAAGAGAGGAAGAAGAACAGCAGAAACCAAAGAGGGAAAAGAATACGAAAAGGAAGACAAAAAGAAGGAGAGGGAGAGGAGAGAGAGAGACAGAAGGCGAGGGGGGGAGCTATGGAGGTATGTATATTAAATGCATCAAATAGAGTATATAGAGCAGACGACCCAGAAGAAACCCAGAATACTGAGAGAGAGCCAAGGAAATCAAATCATTACAAACTCCGAGAGATCCATGGAGTATGCTCAGAAGATACGGCGAGAAACGAAGAAAGGGTCTAAGAGCTAGACAAAACGGTGAATAACTCAACAAGGTTAGCAGAGTCTCCAGAGAAGGGAGTTGAGGAGGATGACAAAAGAAAGAGGAATAAAGACAACGGCAGACGACCAAAGCAATGCGACAAGACGATGAAAAGACAAAACGGGATGTCTCCGAGTCAGGGGTATGTAGAGGTCGTATATAGATAGTAGAAAATGTATTTGGATCTTGGTGTTGAAGAAGATTGTCTGCTGTACGCGTGCGTTGTAGAGGGGGCTCTTCTTTTGATTTTCTTTGATTTTCCAGACCTCTACTGAAACCGCCGAGTGGCGCCAATGACAGCTCAGAGCCAGAAGCAGAAAGACAGACTAGCAGGCTAGGAGACACGACACGGAGCGTGGAGACAGAAGCAGAGAGCTTGTTCCAAACACAGCGAGACTACAGAGCACTAAAACAAAGTAAAGTAGCCAGGAGAAAGTGGAGGAGGCGCGATGCAACCAGAGGAAGGGGGAGCAGAGGCAGAGCGTGTCCTTGGATATGGAGAGACAGGGGTAGATGTAACGAGTTGGCAGTGGTGTTTTCTGTACTCAGTAAGATGATACTACAAGCAGCAGTAAAACGAGCTGTTTCATTGTAATCATAGCAAAGTACCTTTTGCAAGATACGGAGTAATTACTGAGTAGACGGACGAGAATGTTCAAAGCTCAGACTCTAAAAAGCTTGTCGATCCAAGAGGGTCTCGAGAGAGGAATTTAAGACATTCAACAGGAATGCAAAGGCAAGACAAATACAAGCAGACAAAGCACAGGTCTTTGGACTCGAGCGTGTGGAGATGGACTGAGTACGTGATGGAGAGTGAGCACACATACAAAGTACAGATACAAGCTGCTAGTTGGAAAGGCCGAGCTGCCGAGTCTACAGTAGCACAGCAGCATTACAGAGCACAGCGTCTACATAGCAGACAAACGATGCATCACTTTTGGTTGTATTCCTTTTAACTATCCCCAGTTGCATTGTCTTGACGCGACGATACTCGGAGGGCAAAAGGGCAAGCATGGCATTGCTAGAGAAGAAGAAGATAAATCAGAGAAGAAACAACAGGGCTCAGACCATGCTGGCATGCTAGCTACGTATCACACTGCCATGCGGAGAATTCAACTCGCGCTGTTGGTGATGGGTGATGGCTCATGGAAAGGTATCTTGATTACTCGCTGGAGGTGATGAGATCTGTCCGAGTCCCGGCCTGTCTCGAGTGTTTCACTTACGCCGTACAGCGCAGAAGCTAAGAGTTCGAGCAGCTCTGGTCGTTCTAAATATATCGAATTCAAGATGCGTTGCCATCTTTCCAAGATCATACCTGAGCCTCGACTATATTCCATCTTACATTTTGCACGGGCGCACGAACTTGGTGCGACGGGTGGGTCGGCAGCTGCAGCCTACTGCACTGGAAATGAGCTGCAAACCGTGGGTTGGACACGGCGAGCACCCGACAACAATCGAGTCTATGTCTACAGATACTAGATACGAATTCACGGGTAGAGCCAAAGAGCCCGCCAAGCTGTTTGGAAGCGGGTGTAACTAAGAGGATGAAAGAAGCAAAGGACAGAGTATAGTCCGAATCAATGTGAGCGAGTAACCGCCTGGACCGTTATCCTGCATCCTGCTGCATATGCATGAGAGCATGAGCATGAGCATGAGCATGAGCACGAAGCATAAAGGGAGCAAGCATGACCGCGCGTAGGCAGTGCAAGTGCAATATAGTTGGAAGCGAGGTAGGGAGGCGAGAGTAGAAGAGGGTGTGCTGCAGCTGCAGTGGCTGCAGTGTGGATAGAGGTTTCTTTTGATTTTGATTTTGATGATCTTTAATTGTATGCGAGCTTTCTACATCCGTCTGGTCTGGATCATACGAGTAGGATAAAGTCCGAGGCAAAGAGAGACAGTCGGGCGAGAAGGCACAAAGCACAGAGGAGAGAGGCCGAGCCCAAGAGCTGGAGCCTCGCCAAACACACGCTCTACAAACAGAATACGAAGAAATCAAACGCCAATAGCGCCCGCTTTCGGTGAAGATTTTCTATTTTACGCGTACTCTGTATGCTGGAGCAGATGGAGACGACGCGCACGAGGCGGCAAGTGTAAATATTCAGAGAGAGTTTAACAGGGAGTGGACTCGGCCGCGAAGAAAGTCGGGGTGAAGCGAAGCTCGGTTCATGCTTACCAGGCCGTGTGATCATGCCATTTGTGAAAACCCGGCCGCCTCTTGTCTGTTCAATCTATGTGAATCACCAGAACCGGGTACTCGTCCAGTCGGGCCATCTCTCCAGGCGAGAAGTTTACGAGACGACGAGACGACGAGACGACGAGACGACGAGACGACGAGACGGCAGACGGCAGACGACAGACAAGAGACTCTTGCTCGCCAGCTATATCCGAACCATGCACTGCTCTCGTTTGATCGTCTTCCGCGGGGTATGCCGTGTGTTAAGATGTGTGTTAAGATGGCGCAAGACGCCAGATATTAGGACGAAGAGACAATTAGACGAGTATGGGCAGGCGAGACTGCACTGTGTCGTGTGTGTGTTATATATGTGTTGCGATATAGGGCCAAAGCGAGGCCTGTTTGGCCGAATCCTCTGGAGTCTTTCTTGGCAGCATATGACTTGCATACCAGTTATGCACTCAGGCACTAGAGTGGCTATCCTACGGAGTGAGGCATGCGCTAGAGCCGCTACGAATGGCGGACTCAATATTACCCAGTAAAAGTGATGGTTGCAAAGCCAGCAGACGGTCAGACTATTTCCAATCTATTTATATTGACCACCTGAAACAGGACAGGGAGGGATGTGATGGATGTGATGGATGTGATGGCCCGGTCACTCGAGTCGACATTCGGAGTAATACAGCTGTACTGAGTACTACTTTGTAGTCTGGAGCGGCTCAGGCGGACGGCCTCTTGGCCAGAAAACAGCCCATGCATAGATTATACACCTACTGCACAACCGCCGATGCATCGGGATACCGCAGGTCCGCGTGCTCCTCCAGAAACGCCATCCACCCGCGCAGAAACGCACTGCCCTTCTTGACCGTCTCCGAGTCGCCAATCACCGTCAGCGACCGCTTCGGCCGGGTCATGGCCACGTTCAGCCGCCGCTTCTCGGCCAGGAACCCGACGTCGCCGTCGTCGTTGCTGCGCACAAGACTGACAACCACGGCCTCCTTCTCGCGGCCCTGGAAGCCGTCCACGCTGCCCAGCTCGATGCCCGCAAACACGGCGTCGGTCTGCGGCAGTGCGGCCGCCACCAGCGCCAGCTGGGCATTGTACGGCGTAATGACGGCAATGTCCCGCGGCCGCAGACCGCTCTGCAGCAGGGCCAGCACATGCTGCCTGACGAGCAGCACCTCCATGGGATTGCACTTGCTGTCGCCGAGCAGGCTCTTTTTCGTAGGCTGGTCGGGCGCATCGTCCACTCCTTCGCGGAACTCGCCGCCCTGGGTGTCGATAAACACCAGCGGCTCGCGCGTCTCGTCCGTGTCCGCGACGACCGCGCCGTCCTCGTACTGGATGCCGCAGAGTAGCCGGCCCGCCACCGCGTCGGCCGCCTGCAGCTTGCCTTCGTAGAGCGTGTCGGACGGAAACCGCATAATGCGCTCGTGCATGCGGTACTGCGTTGTCAGCATGCGCTTGACCGATGCGCCGTGCAAGTCCAGCAGCCGGTCAAACAGTGTGTACTCGAGCGTGCTCGGAGACGGAGCGGCTTGTTTGGGGTCTTCCTTGTTGTCGCCCCCCCTTTTCGGCTTCGCTTTATTCTGGACGGTCGGCGGCAGCTGCAGATGGTCGCCGGCAAGCACCGCTTTGCGCGCCGTCAGCAGCGGCACCCAGCACTGCGCCTCCAGCGCCTGGCTCGCCTCGTCAATCACCACCACGTCAAACGACGCCGCTCCGCTGCCGCCCGCGCCGGCCGAGGCCGTCGACCCCGGCGGCGCCCGCAGCTGCGACCCGCCCGCGCCGTGCAGCGTTGCCAGCACGACCGCGCTGCCGCCCACCAGCTCCTGCACGCACCGCCGCTCGCGCTCGCGGTACTCTTTTCTCAGATCCCTCAGGTCTCCGTAGATGGCGCGCCGGCTGTTGCGCTCTTTGGGCTTGAGCTTCTTGAGCTCGGCCTGCTTGGCGTCCATGTCGGAGCGCACGTCCTTGACAATGGCGCCGGCGGCCGACGTCTGCGTCAGCACATCCAGCGAGTGGCCGAGGACCGACGGCAGCAGCCGCGCCGGGTGGCCCAGGCGGACCATGGACACGCCGCTGTGGGGAGCGAGCCGCTCCACCAGATTGTCGACGGCAATGTTCGACGGGCCGCAGACGAGCACGCGCAGGCCCTGGCGGACCATTTGCAGAATCAGCTCGACGAGGGTGTGTGTCTTTCCCGTGCCGGGCGGGCCGTGGATGAGGGCGACGTCTTGAGCAGCGAGGGCGAAGCGCACGGCGTCCTTTTGCGAGTCATTGAGCGACCCGTCGATCCACTCGATATTTGCGTCGGGCGTCTTTGACACGACCGGGGCGAGGCCAAACAGTACGCGCATGAGCGGCGTGTATGCGGCCTCGGGCATCTCCTGGAGCTGCCGCATTGTCGACGACATGCGCCGGTATGTCACCTCGTCGGCCAGCTTCAACAGCCATACGCGGTTGCTCGCGACGATGCCGTCCAGGTTGTCTTCGCTGTCGCCACCGCTCCCAGAGTTTCTGTCGTCAATGGCCACCTCCAGCACAGACCGCCGGATGCGCGTGACAACTCCGTGCACGCCGCGCTGCTCCAGCTCGCGCATCTCGCGCTTCTTTGCACTGCCGCCCGGCTGCTCGGCCACAAGCACAACATCGCCTGTGCGTAGGCCGTGCTCGGGCAAGCCGCCGCTGTCGTCGTCTTCTCCTCCTCCCCTACCCCCACCCCCACCTCCACCTCCACCTCCACCTCCACCTCCACCTCCAGTCGAGACCGGTTTCGTTTTGCTTCCTTTTGGTCCGCTCTTTGAGCTGGCTTTTGAGCTCCCTTTGGCCGATTTGGCCGCAGCTTTTGTCGGCCCTCTGGCACCGCCCGTGGCCGCATCTACTTCTAAAGTAAGAACGGTCCGGCCGCCCATGCCTGTGCGCTGGCCGGCGACGGTCAGGTTTGTGAGAGCCAGGCCGGCACGCTGGAGTGCTGCTGGAGTATGGCCGCCGACTGTCTCGGCCGTGTGTGTGACCTCGGCCTGCAGCTCGGCCGCGAGGAGCTCCAGCTGCGTCGCCGCAAACGCAGGAACGTCGACGGGCATTTCAAATATAGATGTAGATGTACGTACAACTAGATGTAGATCCAAGTAATGCAAGCTTAAGCTTGAGTTGAGGCTTGGGTGAGAAGATGACGTTGAAGTGGGGATGCTGCATTCTGATTGGCTGGAGCTACCTAGATGGTGAAGCTGGTGTTAACTCACTACCGACACTCGTATGACTTTCTGGGCCTCATTATTCTTAGTTTCTTCAAGCTTCAGCATTAGGTTTTATAAAATCCAATGTAACTATCGCTGGTATCCAGCGCTGCAATCAAGCAACAGCATCTCCGTCCTAGGTATCATCCATATCAAGTTTAGGTAGAGCAGAAACAACAGACAAGAAAGCAAACAGATGAGCAGATACAAATATGAAAATATACAAATATTAAACAACCCCGATACACAAGCTAACCATCGTTGGGCTGGATCACTACTACAATCACCAGCGATGTCACCATCAGGGCAAACGCCACCAGTGATACCAGCAGGATCGTGCCCCGGCTCGCAGGGAACTTGCCCTTCAGGATCCACTGCTGGCTCTGGTAGAACCGGTGGTAGCCCAGGAACAGAATGAGCACGCTAATGCCCAGAAATGTCGAGCCCAGCGGCCGGCCAATGTGCCGCAGCCGTGTCAGCTTTTGTTCCGGCTCCTCGCTGCCGCTGCTAGCCGACGTGTTGAGCCGGAACAGCTGCGTCACGGCAATGCCAATCGATGCAAACGCCAGCGACGTGCGCAGCCATGCGAGAAACGTGCGCTCCAGCGCCAGGTGGTCGCGCGCCACACTGCCCTTGTTTTCGAGCTCGATCGACTGAAAGCCGCTGAGCCAGTCCTTCCACCACGGCTGCTCGACCGGGCCGCCGCCGCCGCCGCCGCCGCCGCCTCCTAATACAGAGGCAGCCCTCGAGGCAGCTCGCGATGGCCTTGCCGAGGCGGCCCCAGACGCCACTCCTGAAACGCCAGAGGCTACAGCGGCTGCTTCTTGCTGATACCCGTGGTCGGCATTTCTTCGTGATCGTGGCCGCCCGGAGCTTGAACGCGATGCCGATGTGCCCAAGGTGCCGTATGTGCCTGTGTTGGCCGCATAGTGCAGGTGCCGTGCACTCCGCTGGCTTCCTCTATCACTCAATGCTCTGCCGTCGTCGCCGGCGGACTCGGGCAGGAATGCACCTTGTGCAAACTGGTCCCGCAGCAGCGGCTCCATGCGGAATGTGGTGTGGCGAGCAAGAGTAGCGTAGGGTGAGGCGTTTGGAGTTTCTGTACCAGACGCCTGGGCAGAGACGGTCTCGGCTCGCTGGCGGGCAGTCTCGAGGATGTCGTTGATTCTGTCCTGGGTGGATGGACGGCGTACACGTGATGCAGACGAGCTGCGGCTGATGAGTCCGCCAAAGGGGAAGCCAGAGGATGGGCCTGCGGCTGACACCGACGGTTGGCCTAGACGAGGAGAGGCAGGGCCCGGCGAAGACGAGGTCGAGACGGCTGCTGAAAAGGACGTGTATGGCGCAGACTGCGACTGTTCGAGGCGCGGGTAGGCTGATGTCAGGTCGGAGATGGAATTGGCAAGTGATGCTGGGGGCTGGTCGGGCCGCTCTTGCCGTTCCTGATCCTGTGGTCTTTGCGGGCTTGGCACAGTATCAATGGGGTCTGCCGAGGCAGGAGCGTGATCAGCAGGAGGGATGTCTTGGGATTGACTTTGGGAAGGAGCCTCTGAGGGGGTCTGAGTATGGGCAAGAGGTGAGGTGAGGTCGAGGTCCAAGCCACTGGGAGTGGCAGCAGCCATGTCGGGTATATCGGAGGGTTGTGAAATAAGAGATATGAAGAATACAATAAAACGAGATAAGAAACAAATGAGAGAATAAGAAAATATTGGTCCGAGTAATCCAAAAGGGTAACGCCGAATCGCTGGACAGTGCCAATCCGCAAGTACTGTTTGTACTGCAGGACGCGGGAAAAGGTACTTGCGGCTTTGACAGACTTGAGGCAGGCGTCGGAGATGTGCCAGCCTTGGCGGGTATTAAAGCTGTATAATTTCTCATAAAAATGGCAAAAGAGGAGGAGCGATCCGCGACCCGTTGCGCGACTTCCGGACGCAACGACCTCTCTTCTTGAGTCTAGACGCCACTCAAGAAACGCCACAAAAGATGCAAGACGCAAGACGCAAGACGCAAGACTATCCAGGCTGGGAGACTTTTTTAAAGACTCCTCTGGCCGCGGTGCGCCGAGCCTGTGCACGCAACGGGTGCAGCGAATTCGTGCTGCAGGGGTCGAGATAGCAGACGCAGAGAATCAAGGATATCCGAGAGATCAAAGATAAGGCTGTCGTGGAGCCGAAGGAGCTGAAAGAGCTGAAAGAGCTCGAGGAGCTGAGGGCTGCCAGGCGGTTTAGACGTTGGAAAAGCACGTCAGAATGGACGCGATGGCGTTTTGCACCTTGACAAAGGGGAAAGGCTGAGATTGCGGAGAGACTGAAGGATTGCGCCGCAGTGCAGTGACAGGCGAGCTAGGGGCGTGTAGTGCAATGCGGTAGGCGGTATTATTCGCGGCGATGGTGCTTGACAGCGCTAAGACTGTGCCGCCGGGCGCTAGTGGACGGGGACGCGGGCCCATTTCATAAAATCTTAGTCATCGTTCACTCCCCCAGGTATCAGTCTCACGATTGATCACAAGCATCACGACATGGTTCACCAAAGTGACTTTTGTATTACTTAATCAATAAACACTCTATTTAAACAATATAGCACACGTATAAATACTATCCAATCCTCTCCGCCACATCTCTACAGATATACTCTACACCTCCTCGTCCGAGTCGTCGCCCAGCAGCTCGCCCTCGTCGTCGTCCACAATCGAATAGTCGCCGCGGCCGCGCGCAAAACTGTCGCGCGTCGTAAACCGCCGCGCGGACCCGCCGCCGCCAAGTCCGCCAGCCCACCGGCCTACTGCATCGGCAGCCGTGCGCCACAGCGCCGTCGCAACAAGCGGCAACGTGCTCGCAACAGCCACAACACCAGCAGCCGCCAGCACGGGGTAGCGGATGTACGGCGCGTCGCTGTTGAACCCGCCGCCACTGCCAGAACCGCCAAGCTGGAACCGTGACGACGAGCCGTCGGGGCCCTCGCCGAGACGGATGGCGCCAAACTTGCCGGTGAAATTGGTAAACACGTACCAGGCCACGGCCGCAGCACCACCGACCGAGACGAGCACAATCATGAAAATGGCAAAGCCGCCGAGGCCGCTGTGCTTCTTCTCAAACTCGTCCTCGTGGTTGCGGCACGCCTCGGGAGTGGTGAGCTTGTCAAACTCGTCGCCGCCCTCGCACGTCGTGAGCGGGATGCGGCGGAAGCCAGTGGCCGGGTAGTAGTCGACCTCGTCGGGGTGGTCGGCGCACCACTGGTCCTTGGATATGGGCGCGAGGCCGGGCACGAGCGAGCACTGGCCATGGTTGTCGAGCTGGAAGTTGTAGTCGCACTCGTAGTCGCGGCGCGAGCATGTGCAGTTTTGCGTGTTGTAGAGGTGCTGGATCTTGTAGCCGTTGTAGCACGTGCGGTCCGTCTTCTTGCGCAGGTACTGCGACACGTGGCCAAACAGGCACTGCGAGTCGGGCATCAGCGGGTGCGTCGGCGACCAGATGTAGTAGTCCGACTTGGACAGGTCCTTGTCGTCGTGCTCGCAGGGGCGGTCGGTCAGGCCGGAAAAGTCAATGTTGATGGTAAACACATGGTTCGACGACCCGGTCGAGCGGCACCACAGCAAAAAGTTGCGCGACGCACCCGACCGCAGAGTGGTAATGTCCAGAATGTCCACCTCGTCGTCGCTAAACTGGTGCTCGCTCCAAGTCTGGCCCTCGTCGGTCGTGTACGACACAGTCTTGGTCTTGGAGTGCCGCGGCGCCAGCACCACAGTCGAGCCCTGGTCGCCAAACTGCCACGTCCAGGCGCCCTTTTTGACGTTGCGCCACGTGATGCCCGCATCCGTCGTCATAAACGTGTCGGCCTCCTTGATGTCCGTCAGGCTCTCGCCAACGTTGCCCACGCCAAACATGAGACCCACGGCGCCCGACGATGAGAATGTCTTGCGGTGGTCCTCGCGCTCCGTGTAGCCGTGGATGTGCAGAGCACACTTGGGGTCGCCGCCCTGGCTCGCGCCCTTCTTTGGCTTGCAGCTGTAGGCCTTACCATCGACATCCTTGGCCGGTGGCGGCAGGAACGCCCACTCGGCACCGTCGTTGTGGCTGATTTGTGTCTGCAGCTTCTTCGAGGTGGCCTTGGCATCATTGCGGTTGGCCACGACATTGACAATAACAACGCCCTCGAGGCCCAGCACCTTTTCAAAGTCCACATAGTACCGGTTGTCGCAGTTCACGCCCTCGATGCTCATGACGTACGACGTACCGTTGGAGTTGCTCTTGATAATGGTACCGTACCGCTTGTCCTTTGCCGTTTCCGTCGCCACAAACAGGTTGACTGCGTGCGTCGAGCTGTCTAGCACCGTGTACTCGTGCTGGTTAGGCACCTGAAAGTTGACGGGGAACTGTGCCTCCGCGTACGTCTCGCCGTCCAGCGACGCCAGCGCGCGCAGGCTCTTCTTGTCGGCGTCCTCGACTGCCACAACAATAAACTCGGCCATGGTGGCAAAGCCCTTGATGTTTTCTTCGTGCACATTCTTCTTTTCGAACCAGTCGTCACTCGACACGAGCTGCAGCGGGTTGGCCGTGGTATCGCCGCTCTCCTCGCGCGCACGCGCAACACACAGCACCTCTTCGAGCTTGCGGAAACTGTACTCGCTCGATCCGATAAACTCACAGCGCTCCACGTACCGCAGCAGTGTCTGCCAGTTGTCACCACGGTCGCGCGAGTACGATGCCTCGGCATAGCACTCGCCAGTGCCCTCACACTTCTTGCCGATCCAGATCAACCAGTCCTTCTTGTCCGGGTGGAAGACGAGAGGCGTGCGCTCGTGCTCGACGTCTGGAGGGTAAGGTGCCTCAAACTCGTGGTACTGCTGGCCGTAGTCAACCGTGTAGATGACGCGCTTCGATGCGGTGACGAAAAAGACTACCTCCTTGAAGTATTCATGTGGAATAATAGCCCAGACAGACTGCTTGTCAAACACGGCCGGCTTGGTCCATGTCTTGCCGTGGTTCTCCGTCACGTAAATGGGGCCGCCCTCGCCTGCGGATCTATCAATCGGGCGCATAATGATGGCCTCGTTGTTGACGGTGGCAGAGCTCGAGTCGCCGCGCTCCAGGTAGTGCTTCTCAAAGTCGTTGTAGCCATCGAGCTTAAAGTCAAAGGGCGTGTTGCCGATCTTGCCTGTGGCCGGCGCACTGGGTGTGCCCGAGTCAGCACCGCCATCAGAACACTTACGGTCGACCGGGTCATCTTTTTGCTTGTCGCCGGTACGCTTGCAAGTGTTGCCGGGGATCAGACGCCAGCCAGACGAGCCCTTGAACGTGTCGTCGGGCTTCGAGTCCTTGCCACAGGCACCCTCGGGAATAGCCAGGGGTCCGGCAGACACACACTCGTCGCCCTTGTCGTTGCGGCGGAAGTTGTAGTCGCACTCAAAGTCAAGGTCGGTGCAATCGCAGTCAGTAGTCTGAGCAACAGGGTCCCGGAACTCGTCGTTGAGGAAGCATGCGGCATCCTTCTTGCGGCGGTGGTACTTTTGCTTGTGGCCCATCAGACAGGTCGGCTCGCCCTTGTCGTCAACGCGGGCCCACCAGTCCTCAAAGTCGTCGTCCTTGCACGTCGCCTCATTCAGGCCAGCAAAATCAATGGCGATAATGTGCCAGCGGTCGTCGGTGGTCTCGCCAATGAGAATGAACTTGAGACTGGTTGAGTCCTGGGTGGTCGTCAGGATGTACGGGCGCACTTTGAGGCCGTCGGGCAGCTTGGCAGGAGTCCATGTCAGACCGTGGTCCAGCGAGTACATGATCTGGTCGACATCGGCGTGGTCGTAGACGGCTACCAGGATAGAGCCCTGATCGCCAAACTCGTACTTGTGAGGGCCCTTGAGACCTTCGACCCAGGTGGCACCGGCATTGTCAGAAACATAGAGGTTGCCGTCCTTGTACTCGCCCAGGTAGTCGCCCGTGTTGCCAATGGCCATGACGAGACCGGGGGCAGGGCTAGAATAGACACGGCCGACGTTGTTGAGGTCAGTGACCGAGTGCAGGTGCAGACGGTCCTTGCCGCCAACGGTCACGGGCGCAAAGGTGCGGCCATCGTCAAAGGTGATCTCGCTGATAATCTTCTTGGCGACGCGGTCCTTGTTGACGGCCTCGCCGTTCTCGACGCGGTTAACCAGGAAGATGCCCTGGATGCCCGAGATCTTCTCAAAGTCGACATGGCCGCGCGAGTTGCGGTTGGTGTACTGCAGGTTCTCGGTGAAAAAGGTGCCATTGGAGTTACTAGTCAATAGCACACCTGTGGGGTTAGAGGGGCGCGTGTTCATGACGTCAATCTGGATGCTGTAGTTCGTGCTCTCGAGCACGGTGTAGGCCTCCTGGTTGATATGGTGGTCGGACGGGAAGACAGCACGGTGCCAGACCTTGGTGTCGTCGGTGACAAACAGGGCCATCTCGTCGGTGTTGAGCGAGGTCGTTGCGATTAGCAGGTACTTCTTGACGGCAGCGATGTTAACGATGCCCTGCACGGCACGGTTGGTGTCGAGGTTGGGTTCAAACTCCTGGATGGGGCCGTTGGACGATGCGGCCTTGAAGAAGTTGTCGGAGATCACAAGGCGCTGGTCCTGCTTGCGAGGCGATGCAGCGTCGCGGTTGATACAGAGAATGCGGTCCTTGTCAAGATCGTCGTCGCCCGTTGTAAACAAGTCGGAGGAAACAGCCCACCAGCAGCCGGCGGTGTTGCCGCGCAGGTACTTTACATCGGAGCGGAAGCCGTCGGTGGTGTACATGGCGACCTCGCTGAACGAGGCAATGTCATAGTCCATGCCGTTGAAGATAATGCGGTCGGGGTCACGGGCGTGGAAGGTCATAGCGTCGTACTGGAACATGCTCATCTCGACCTCGGACGAGAAGCGCGTCCAGGTCTTGCCGCGATCTTCGGTGCGGTAGTGCAGGGTGCCCTCGGTCAGGACAAAGGCGCGCTCAAAGTGGTATTCGTGCATGACGAGGCGCGCCGCCGCCTGGTCGGGGATTGCAGATACCTTATCCCAGGTGGCGCCGGCATCGGGCGAGCGGTAGATGACGCCGTCGATATAGTCGTGGAAGAGGATGACGTCCGAGTCCTCAAAGTAGTTGAGGTTGTCGGGCTGGAAGGGGAAGGAGTTGACCTTGATGATGGGGCCGGCATCTCGGGCAGCGACGAGGCTGTTTTTGTATGGCGACGACGAAGAAGAAGAGGCAGCAAAGGCTGCTGTAGCCCATAAAGGAGCAGCCAGGACAGCTGCTGTCCGCAGCGCGGTACAGACCCTCATGGTCGTGACGGAGAGGGGTGTGGCATGCGATGGCAGAGGAAAATGAGGAGTCGCGGTCCCTTGGAAGGGGAGAAGAGCTCTTTAAAAGTGACAAGTCAGGCTCTCAAGTGTCAGTGGTATCGAGGAGATGCCGTCGTGGTCGTGGTCGTGTTTGTGATCTAGGATCAAGCAGGGTCAAGCAGAATCGAGGAGAGCTCGAAGCTAGGCGCTCGAAACGGGTCGCGTGAGGAAGTCGAGGGGTTCTTTGGTGCAGCAATGGTGAGAACAGCTCCCATTTGTGATGGATGATCGTTGTTGAATGCGGTATTTAAAGCAACGCTGATGATTTTGCAGCTGCAGAAGCCTCGGACAGGTCGGTCGCACGTCGAGGCTGGTCGTTGGATTCAACTGCGAAATGGATGCAAGATACTTTTCGTTGCTAGCCTTGGGGGGGGGCGGAAACAGCCCTAGAGCTTGTGCGGGTCGCACACAGCAAAAGGCGCAGTTGTAGTTGTAGAGGATGAGAGCCGAGTGCAAGAAAGCTGTCTAGAATTGACAAGCTGCCGATGGCGATGCAGGATACAAATCAGAAAGAGGTCGGAAAGAGGTCGGAAAGAGGCCAGAGAGACGATGAGAGAATCAGAAGAGCAGTGTGCCTGGACTGCGTATGTAGTATGTAATGCATGCGTGGCTTTCCTCTCAGGCGCGGAAGGAACGTCTCATCGCTATAGGTAGCTCCTTCACTGTACTGTCGTATTACATAATCAGGCAGAGCGCGAGCTAAACGAAAAATAGCTGGACAGGCCGTGTTCGGCAGTGTTTCGGTGGAGTAATATGACGCTGTCTGTTGGGATCCGCGGAGCCTGAGCGAGCTACGAAGGAGCCAGGTAGGGAGGAGCGCGAAATACAGTGGGCAGTGGAAGTGGGGCGCAATGGAAGGTGGCTGGAACAGGTGGACAGCTTGGCAGGAGATGCACAGTGCGGTACTTTGAGTTTGGTGTGCCTCTCTGCAGAAGACAAGTACCTCTACCAAAGGAAGACGACGATCTAACACAATGGACACTGCAAGGTATGGATGGTCAGGCACGTCAGGCAGAGGCCAGGCATTGGCCAGATAATGTGAATACGAGTTGAATACGGTTGGTCTGACTTGTGTCGAGCAGTGACAGGTGTAGCAGCGAGGCGTGTTTGTGCGAGGGTTACATGCAGCCTTGCGCAGTGGAGGACAGAGGACAGAGGACAGATAAAGGGCAGAGAACAAAGGAGAAGGACGTGTAAGTACGGGATAGGTAGAGGACGGATCGTATGAATGGCTTAGGCCGTGGTTGTAGACAGACAGGGCTGCTCATATTGCCGCCACGGTGATGAGTGGTCTACCGAGAAGCAAGACGAAGAACGAGGACAAAGGACGTCTCCTTCTACATGATGCTTGCACGACAGCGACAAGGGTGTACTTTTCTGACTGACGGAGTAAGAGACACAAGACAGCAACCCGGTGGATGCATCATCGGAGAATTGCAGCTCAAACAAGGCGGCAGCTGTAAACCGAGCTGAAGCATACGTCCGAGTACGCCTAATCACATGTCCTCACAGTCATCACAGTCATCACAGTTGTATCTTGGTACAGCGACGTACATCACGGTAGCAGCAAGTCTTATAAAGAGCATAATTTCAAAACCTTGCGGAAGCATAATTTACAAGAGGGGGGCAAGAAAATACACCCAATATAAGAAGACGGGATTTTTGAGAGGTAGAGGTATAGGAGGAGGGGGGAAGCGTTGAAAAAAGGGGTGGGATAGAGAAGAGATAAAAAATTGCAACGATATAAAAACATCAGATCAAAGATCAACCAGAAATCCAGAGAAAAGTCAATCAAAAAAAATCAAAACCAAGAATCAGAGAAAATAAGTAAAAAAAGGAAACAAAAGAAGCATGTAGAAAACCCTCCAGAGGCAGACAGCATCAGAGGGTCTAGTTCAGTTCTGCTGATATTGTCTGCCAATCATTGTCGTGGTATTGTCATGTGGAAATTTGATGTTTTTGATGGAAGAAAGAGAGAAAAAAAAACTCCAAAATATACACGCTTAACCAGTGCCGTAGGGCTTGAAGGTGATGACGGCAGAGCCGCCCGACAGGAGGGCGGTGGTGCAGCCAGTGCTGCTGCCGTAGTACTTGCCGCTCTTGAGGTAGCAGTCGGCAGTGATGTCACCCGAGATGACAATATCAAAGTCGAGCTTGGCGGAGGTGGTGGGGATGTTGGGGAAGATGGAGATGTAGGTGATGCCGTTGATGTCGGTACCGGCGCCGATGTTGACGGGGGCCCAGTTGCCGGCCGAGTCGGGGTATTCGGAGGAGTCCCAGACACAGGCCTGGTCCAGCTCGACGCCCTGGTTGTTGACGTAGTACTGGCCCGAGGTGTACTGGCCCTGCCACTGGTAGGCGGTGGCGGCGTCGATGTTGGTCAGGGTGTACTCGCCGCCGGGCTTGGTGACCAGGGGGATGCTCATCTTCTCGTCGCCGGGGTAGTTGGTGCCGCAGACGCAGGACTGCTCGTCGAGCTCGTTCTTGATGGTGATGCCGCCAAGACCCTCCTGGCACAGGGTGGTGAACTCGGGGTTGGTCAGCTCCAGGTAGCCGTCGGCGTTGCACCAGAGACCGCCAATGGACTGGCCGGTAGCGCCCTGCGAGGTGGTGGGCCACTGGGTCTTTGACTGGCCGGGCGCGCAGGCGTACGAGCAAAAGGAGTTCTTGACACAGCCGCCGGTAATGGCCTGCTCAATGTAGGAGATCAGAGTGCCAATGGACCACGTGCCGGTGGTCTGGATGGAAGCCCAGCCGTCCAGGTTGATCCAGTCCAGGGCCACGGCGCCGTACTCGGAGGGGAAAGTGGAGCAGGGGATGGTGCCGTTGGGGAAGTCGCCGCCGCTGCCGTAGGAGGCAGCAGTGGCGGTGGCGGCAGCCGACGACGAGGTGGGCGAGGCCGAGCTGGAGGCCGAGCTGGCCGAGCTGGAAGTCCAGATGGACGACGACGACGACGACGACGAAATCGAGGTCGAGGTGGACCAAGTCGAGGTGGAAGACGACCAGGTCGAGATCGAGGTGGAGCTGGAGCTGAAGCTGGACGAGGTCGAGGAGGTCGAGGTCGACGACGACGACGACGATGACGACGACGTGGACTCGAAGAACTCGGCGGCGAGCTTGGTGGTGGGGACAGGGATCGGGGTCGGGGTCGAGGTGCCGACAACAATGCACTCGCCGTCGGCGATGCACTGCTTGGCCTCCTCCAGGTCGACGGCCTCACCGTCAGAGTAGACGTACTTGGTGGCGACGGGGACGTTGGCGACGGACGCGGCGGCCTCGCGCTTGAGCTGCTGGCGGCCAACGTTGAGGGCGCGGTGGCGGTGCATGTGGCCGTGGTTGTGCTGGGCGGCAACGCCAGCGACCATGGCGGCCGTGGCGGCGATCTGAACAAAGCTCTTCATTGTCTGTGATGTTAGTGAGTGTGGAGATGGTGGTTGATGTCATGGATCTCATGAGATGAACGGTTGGGCGGTGAGTGAGTCGGCGGGCAGGATGGTGATGCCGCGATGCGTGATGCCAAGACATGAAATTCCTTGAGTGAGATATTGTGCGTAGTGAGTCGTGTGGTGAGTCGTGCGTCGTCGACCCGGTCAATGATGCCGTGGTGGTAACTCAAAAAACTCGCATGCGCACGAGGATGTCCCTCTCATCATTCATTGCTGTCGCGCGTCTCACACTCATTCCTTACAATGAGTCGGACTTCCCCCCAGACTGGATAAGCAAGCGTACCTTTTGTTTGTAGTGATGCTTGGAATTAAAAAATTGAAGATTAACCGTAAAAAATCGTCCTGGAAATCAGAAGACTGAGAAACTGAAATTGTTGAAACCAAATGAGTGTGGTAGAGAAGGGCAACGTGCAGGCGCGTCGTTCTTCTCAAGTTGGATGGCGGTGTTGAGGAGCAAAAAAAAGAAAAGAGGTGTAGGGGAGGAGGGAGAGGAGAGAGAGAGAGGAGAGAGAGGAAAGGGTCGTGATAATATCGGTGGTGGCAGAGAGGGAGAGGCAGAGGGAGACAACAAGGGGGGTACATAGAGTCAGGCACTACTACGACTACGACTACGACTACGCCTCGTCTACGAGAGTCTACAAATCTGCTTGTACTAATCTGCTACTCGACTGCTCATAAATTACAGCACCATACCAATAGTCGCAAGTCTCCAAGCAGGAGCGCAGGTTCTTGAAGTGGAAAACCTTGTACTTGGAAGAGGAAAAAGGGAGGTGGAGTCTTCCAAGTCTCTCAGAATAGAGAGAGAGAGACTTTCTGCAAAGTACTCAGAGGGCTACCGATATCAACAACCCACGGGGCTTGGCGAAATTGCATTCCCCATCTGAAAGGGGCAAAGGCCAGTCTAGGAAATGAACATAATGGCAAGTACTGTTGCAGAAATAGACGGTGGGAGGGTACAAGTGCGTGGTGGGAAATGGGAGTGATGGAGAGAGCAGACGGCACATTGTCCTTGTTGCGGTCTGGTTGATTATTGAAGACGGACAGGGGTCAGCAATGGCCATGGCAATGGTTGGACAGCAGGGATACGGGATGAAAGCTGGGAGAGTTGGTCAACGTTGGCAGATGAGATGAGACGAGATGAGCGCATGACAGTTCTTTGGGTTTGTTGATTTCCGTTGGCATCCTTTGATTATGGCAGCGGCCATCAGTGGCGATTGTGCTGCGCTACACCGTCTTGTTGTTCTCCGTTTTGATGCCAGTCTTATTCATCGTCTCTATCGGTCTTTCCTCTTTCCTCTTCCTCTTCCTTTTACCGCTTCCCTTTATCCTCCATTCCCCCTGTGCATGCCAATAACCGCGTCTGGAATGCCCAGAATCCAAGCCCATCCCATGCAGTGCCACGCCCGCTGCAGTTCAGCTGAATAGAATAGAATATGATAGAACATGGATAGAACACGCAGCAGCGACAATAGTTCTGCTCACTATCAAACTGTCCTTCTAGGCTATCATCTGAATCTGCCATCGGCCTTATTCATCGCTTACCCGTCCACATCTGCAATCAGTACCACCCAAGAGCACAGATCTATTCCTGGAAGCTGTCTCGTAATTAATTACTTAACTGGGTACTGCATCTCCCTCTTCCCAATCAATAATTCCAACTCTTGCAACTATATGCTGCATGCTCCTCGTATCAACAAGCTTCACAGCCTTCGGTCCGTTGTTTCACGATCAAAACAACTCCTTCCGTTTCGGTAGACGCACCGTCACGACCGTTTTGCTTGTTTTCTCCCTCTACTTCTCGCTCTCTTCTCCCTCGATTTCGCTCTGCTTTTTTTTTTTCTCTCTCTTCTTTTCTTATCTTTTTCCCTTTGCTTTTTCCCTTTTTATCTTCTCTCTTCTCTTTCCTCCCCCTTTCTCTACTCCGACGTCGTGCTCTGCCCCTTGGAATCTCCACTCAATATCCGTTCTTGTTAGCTGATTGGTTTTTGAGAGTGACTGCAGCGCGGTCTGTTCCTGAACTAGTCCCAATCAGTCAGGCTGCCAGTTACACCATGCCTAACAAGACTGGCGCCGTTAATCGAGGCTGCTCGAATAGGGATCGGCTCATGAGTGGGTCCCTCCGTCTGAAGTCTCTCTCCCACAGTCGCTCTGCTCTCCGTCTCGCTCGGCAAGACTGACGCTGGTCTTCCAAGTTATCCAAGATTTCAGCTTCAGTGCACGCCAGCAAAATCAAGTAATCTCACTGGGATCTGGAGAGGTACTCATATGCTTTTGATCAGGTATTATTGATTCTGGGCTGTTTGTTTGTTGGCTCTCCTGCATAGCACTGCCATAAACATAAGCATATTCCGTCTACTCCACTAGAATACAGGTTTGCGCTGTAAATCATGCTACCGTAATCTGCCAGTTGCCCAGTCCAGGTCTGAGCATGGTACATACCACGCCATACGCGCCCCTTTCCGTTTTGGCCGTCCATTCCTCTGCGCACATCTTCACGCGTCGGTACTTTTGTCTGCTGTTTGTAAATAGAGTTTAGAATTACAATCAAAATAACCACCACGGCAATAGCATCAAGTAAACTCGGCAACAAAAGTACTGTACTCGTCTCTGCAGGCCAACTACTTGCAGCCTCCTGCAGCCTGCAGTCTGCAGTGGGACGCATACGCGGCGGTAATCTTGCGATGGGTGCTGGAGTCTAGGATTACGACTCATGCACAAGGTAGATATGCTAGCAATTGCAGTGCAAGGATACTTATATTTAGTCGTAAGCCGTGGGAGATTGCATCAAGCCTACGACGATCTTCGCTGCATTGTCTCTAAATCATTAAACATCTTGATTGGCAAAACCGCGGGGGGCTCATGGTCGGGTAGGATGGAGGTCAATAAAGGCCACTATGGATATCACATGGAGAGAGAGGAGACCAGAAAGAGGAGAGAGGGACTCGCCAGAAGCATTCTCCAGATCGCAGACTCTTCCAGAACGCGTGTTGGGTCAGGGGATGGCTTCATGGAGTTGATCCAGGGAGGGTCCAGCATGGCTCTGTCGGTGCGTTGCCGATCACATTGACGATGGCGAATATCGTGAGACGAACGATAAGATGGCTACTGAGTATGCGTGCGTTGTTTTGCTAATGATGGCTTTTGCGAATCGATCCTGTGGCGGGATTCACAGTCGGGTTGCTCAAGACAGCCAGGCCAGTCGGGATCAGGCCTCTAACGAGTACAGTGGTGCCTGTCGTGTGCCAGCCCGATATGTCTCATACTGATAACTCCGACTGTCCATCGTTTCACATATCTCTACTTTGTAGTATCGTGAGATACGCCACTTGTCGACTCGACGGGTCCGATGGATGGGGCTCTCTCTCTGCATGGGATATGGAATTCTCCGTGGCGCAGACGATCCACGGGCTGTTGTAAGGGAGAGTTGGTTCCCCATGTGGAGGGGAGAAGTGTTCCACGCGTACAAGACGTGATCAATAATTTCGTAAAGATTAAACGAGTGTGGTTTTGACTTCTATTTTGGATTTGATTTGAGTCGAGTTTGCGGCTGGGTTTGAGCATCGTGATGCTGTGCTGACTAATCGTGCATAGATACACATCCCAGTCTCAGTCGGCAATTTGCGATTCTTTGTCTTGACCGTTAGCTTTGCTCTTTGTATTATTGTTGTTGACCTTTGTTAACCTTTGTCCTCCTTTGTTCGGTGGCCATTGCTACTGCTATCGCTTGGCATAACGTGGGCTACACTGTTTACTATTTCTACTTGACCATCTCAACCGTCAAAGTTGAGGAATCAAAGAGTCAAATATTGTGAATACCAAGTGGGCTGCAACAAAGGAATTGACAGAGTTTTATTGCTCTTGGATTTTCTAGTATTTTCCAGAACTTATTCCTTATTTTGTAGTGGTAACTTTGTTGAAGAAAAAAAAAAAAAAAAAAAAAAAGAGTTTGCACGAGAATTGTAGCATATAAAGAGAATTAACTATGAAAACTCAAAGACGAGATGAATCAAATCTACAAAAAAAGAGACAAATATTAACAGAATTTAGTTGAAAAAAAGTCTACATACAAAATCATTGTATGCAAATAAAAAAAGCCGCAAGCTCACCTCCGACCCCTCCATACTGGAATGCATGCTTGAAAGTGGCAGGCTGACAGGTGATGATTATCACCAAATGTTCCGGCATGGCCTTGACGTGTAATCGGTTTACTATTTTTGAATATATTTTAGATATATCTAAATACGAGTAATAAACATAATAGTACAGACAGAGGCAAGCCTCGTAGATATGACCAAGCATAAGCAGATGAAAACAATAGCACCCCATGCCGCAATGCCGCAGTCCGTCCGGTGCCCTAGCATTAGCAAAACAGAAACATCAAGCTGTACAATATAAAAACACAGAGATATAAAAGCAAAATAATAGTCATCCAACGTGTCATTCGAGACATCCCTATCCCTTCTTTTCTTTAATTACTCGTCCTCGCTCACCCTATCTTCTCAGCTTCATCTCAGCTTCATCTCATCTTCATCTCATCTTCGCCTTTATATAGCCACAAAACTACTGCCCGGTCGTGGCGTTGAGTGCCTGGGCGACTTGCTGGGCTAGCTGCTGCTCAATGCCCTCAGCATGGCCTGCCTGCTGCTGGGCATGCTCAGCCTCTGCTTCTGCCTGGCCTTCGACGGGCTGTCCTTGTACACTCGCTTCTGTCTTGGTGCTCAGGTCCGAGTGTTCTTGCGGATGTGGGTGCCCATGCTCGTGCTGCTCGTGCTGCTCGTGCTGGTCCTGCGCATACCCTTCCGGGTCTTGAGGAACGGGCTCCTGAAGCTGCTGCTGCTGGCCGTGTTGCTGCTGGCCATGTTGGTTGTGCTGCTGCTGCTCTTGAAGCTGCTGCTCATGCTGCTGCTGCTGCCGCGCTAGGTGCTGCTGCACTAGCTCAGTCGAGAGCCCGGCAATCTGCGACTCGTACTCGTGGTTCGCCGCCTCCAGCTGCCCGATACGCTCGTCCTGCTCCTTGATGTGTTCATCCTGCGTCTTGATGCGCTCCAACAGAGACTCGATATATGTCCACACGTTTTGCTCGGGCGACGACGTGGCGGCGGCGGCGGCAGCGGCGGCAGCTACGGCAGCAGCAGCCGTCGTTGCCGTGGAAGCGGGTTCTCCATTGGTTGTGGCTGTTTTAGAGCCTGGGTCGTGATGGGGATGAGGATAGTGCGCGGCCGGGCTGATTGTCTTTGGGCTCTCGGCAAGTACGCCGTGCTGGGAAAAGATGGGTGCACCGCCACCGGGAGTCGCCGCTGATGTGGCCGACGTGGCCGATGTCGAGTTTGTGTTTGTAGTTGTAGTCGTAGTTGTAGTTGTCCCGGTGGAGGCGCTGTTGCTGGCTCCCGCGTGATGTTGCTGCTGCGACAAAGGATATGTCCGCGCATGCATTACACCGGTCGATGTGGGTGCGCGGCCGCGTGCCTGGTGCGTCTTGATCCCCGGTAGGCTCATGCGCCGCTGCTCCTCGTCTGCCAGGCCCGTGCCGTCGGCGTTCACATTCGCCCTAGACGGTGACCCTTCGTATTCGACCCCCGACATGACCGAATCGCCCTCCATCATACTGGAGTTGCCCTCGAAACTGCTGTCGTCCATGCTCATGCCGCTCATATTGCCCATGCCGCTCATGCTGCCCACACCACCAAGATTGCCATATACGCCTGAGCTCGATCGTCGACCCGCACACCCACCGGCACCCTTGCTGTGCCGCGCCAGGGCATCGCCGCGCGCAAACTTGCGATCGCAGTGCGGGCAGATGTGCGGCTTCTCACCCGTGTGCAGCTTGCTATGCCGTTTCAGGTCGTGCAGGCGGCGGAAGCGCATATCACAATGCTGGCAGATATACGGCTTCTCCTGGCTGTGCGTCAACAAGTGGCTCTTGAGGTTGTGATGCCGTGTAAACTCTGTATCGCAGTACGGGCACTTGTGGCGTTTGGACGAGGAGGGCGATTTTGGAGCCAGGTCGGGTATTGGCATGTGGGTTGGTGGCGTCAATGTAGCTGGGATGAGTGGTGGCAGCTGTGATGATTGATGGCGTTGTTGTTGTTGTTGTTGTTGTGCTTGCGCTTGTAATTGCCGCTGCTGCTGTGCGTCTCTGAGGATTTCCGGATCGAGATCCATATGATCGGTGTGTGCAGTTATGTCGGCTGGAGGCGCGGTTGCCGGAATGCTGGCTGCTGCGGTAGACGAAGAGACGGCCTCCGCGGCAGCCACAACTGCAGCGACTGCAGCAGCGGTATGTGCAGCATTCGCAGCGGCGGCAGCCATGGCGGCCGCATCGTTTTCTGCAGACGCTGCCGTCGTCTCAGCATTGTCGACGTTCTCGTTGCTCTCGGTTCTCTCGGCACTTTCAGCGACAACCTCAGACTCCGCGGCGGCAGTCACGGCAGCTTCGGCAGCTGCGGCAGAGTGCTGCGACATAAGCGCCTCGGCTCCACGGAGCACAGACAGTGCCGTTTCAGCTGCCAAGTGATTGTGCTGTTCGTAGGCAGAGTCGGATGTTGTCGCTGTTGTGGTTGTGGTTGTGGTTGGTGGTGGTGCCGTTGTTGTGGCAGTCGCAGTATAATCGTCGAACCGTGAACCGCTTTCTAGACGCGCCAGTTTCCTGGGCGACATGTCGCCGTCGTCGGCACCACCATCCTCAAGAGGTGCTGGGTCGTCTGCTGTCCCCGATGCCAGTGCGCCAATGTCTCGTAGCCGTTTTGCGCGTCCCGAACCTGTTTGTGACGTTGATGTTGCCGAGGCCTCTTCTAGTTCTGGCTGTGCTTGCTGTGCTGCCTGCTCTGCTTCGGCTGATGCTCGTGCTTCTGCTACAGCAGCGGCGGCAGCGGCAGCAGCAGCTACGGCAACAGCGGCGCTTGCATCTGTATGGGAGGAGTCGGGCATGCCGGTCGATGTGGAGGTAGATGCTGGATCAGTCGCTGTTGCCGCTACTTCTGTTGACGTTGCGACGGGATCGGCCAGCGGGGCAGCAGACGAGTCGATGTCTCTTTCGAGTGGTGAGGCCATCACGTCGGTGGGTGGGGGAATCGCAATAACAATAGCAATAGCAGCTGCAATCGCAATATAAAAAGCAAAGCAAAAGCAAGGCGAGGCAGAGGTAAGGAAACGAGGCGGTAGGCTGTAAGCTACAAGCGTCTATAGGCGTATAGGTTGTAGGTGTATAGGCTGCGGTAGTCTGCCTGTCGGCGGTGGTCTGTCTGCACGAAGCGAGGCGCAGCTCGCAATGGTGAGCCAAAGATGGCGAAAAAGTGATCAAAGTGACAAGAAACAACAAAAGCTAGATTCGCATTGGAGGGACGCGTCTTTTGGCATTACACGTCGTCTTTCGTCTTTTGTCTTTTGTCGGTTCGTATATTCGTGAATCTTTTTTGTCTCTGTTGATATCGTATTGATTCTTCTTCTTCTCCTCCTTTCCGCTTTTCCTCTTTTCCTCTTTCCCTCTTTTCTTTATCTTCTCATCTGTGATCTTCTCAGCCTCCTAAGCCCAGTGACGTGCAGAGACCGTCATTGATACCGCGACGGTGGTGGTAGAAATGAGGACGAAGAGGAAACAAAGACAAACAGACAAAAGCCGTGAAATCAGAGAATAATTGCAATAATAATCGAGAATAACAAAATAATAGAGAATAACAGTGAAGAGAAAATCGAGAACAATGCAAGGGTACGTTGAAGATGGACGAAGTCGAGGTGACGAGGTTTCGATGCTTGGATGTGTGGCTGAAGAAACGTGGCGAGAGCTTGGATCGGGGGAGATGGGGGATTGGAGGGAGGAAATATTGTGTCGACTCAGAGAGGCAAAACTAGGCAAAAGGGAATAAAATATAATATAATATTAAAACATGATAAAAATGGGATAAAGTCTGGGGGAAATTGACAAAGGCACGGGCAAGACTGGCAATGCTGACTAGTTAGCTGACTAGTTAGCTGACAGGCAGTGACGGTGGACAGTTTTCGAGTGGACTGTACAGGTTTTAGAGTGAGCTAAGAATAGCACTGAAATAGAATACTGATACTGGGTAGTGGAGAGAGACCAGGGGCAGGCAGGCCGGTAGGCAGGAACGAGCAGGAACGACCGGGAGCGAGAACAAGACGAGAATAAAAACGAAAATAAAGGGATTGATGACAAGGAAAGCGAGTAAAAGAATTGGGATGAAAGGGGAAGGAGCAGAGGAGGGAGCAGATACGATAGGTACAGGATAAGAATGAATCAGAACTTAAGAAGAAGGATGGAACACAACAAGGAAAGAGCGACGGGTCATACAGAAGATGAGGCTGGTGAAGTTGGTAGGACGGGAGGACAGTAGGCGGGAAGTGCGGTGTTAAGGAGGAAGGAGCGAGCTGAGCGAACTGAGCGACCTAGAAGGACCTAGAGCGACCTGGAGTGAAGCTGAAGGAAGGAGCGATACAATTGAAGGAAAGATGCAAGATGAAATGAAGATGAATATTTTACGTGAAAATGAAAGATACTAGAAACCCGACGAGAAGAAACAAACGCCACAGGCTGACTGTTGAAGAAGAGCACACGGACAAATCAACGCAGAAAAACATCTTACGCGCAAAGTACACACAACTGTAGGCACACACGCAGACTACATACATAACGAGACAGACCAAGGACCACGGCCAGATTAGGAAACAGGGAATCAAGGCAGGGAAGAGGAAGAAGAAAACAGGGGAGGCCGAGCAGTGGACAGAAAGGGCAGCTGAGCCGCGCATATTACAGCTGTTTAGGTGTTTAGGTAATTGTAGCATTGACTAGCTGCAGGAGGTTGATACAAAGCAATACACATACACACACAAAAAAAAAAAAAAAAACAACAACAAAAAACAATACGAGGCCTCTCGATGTCAGCATGGCGGCAGAACAGCAGCTGAAAAATAGGTTAAACAAGGAGGGAGCATGAGCCGTCGAGATGATTGGCTGCGGCAGCGTAGCTGTTGAGATAGATGAGACGACGAGAGATGGAATAAAAACACAGAGAAATAGACAAAAGGTACTGCCCGAGATATAGGGGCGGTTGTACATGATCTATTAATATCTAGATCTGATTCAGTTCATACTCATTGATGCCAAGTTAAATACTTGATAGAAACATGGGACGCACAAGCAGAGCCCAGGAACAGAAGATGCCATGCAACAACTGGCAGACAGAGACAATAGAGATACACCAAGACAGGCACAGCATGTGGCGTTTCCATGACAGCTGGCTGCCCTTGTATGTGTAAAGGCAGTCAAGCAGTCCTACGCACGAGATGTAAATGAGACACTTGCCCTGTCTGTATGTGTTCTGTCTGTAGCATGGCCGGTAAAATAGGAGGTTGCGTGTCAGGTATCGAGTGTCCTATCATAAAATTCATACACTTGAATACGACTATACGAGCTGTGCCCCTCCCGACAGCCCCTTTTGCGGTAACATGCAGTCTATTGTTTTGTAACTTTGGATAGTACTTTAAACCACGATCACAGGAATACAGAAATCACCATAACAAAACGCAGAGACAGTGCAACACAGCATCAAAGAGAAGCCGCGATAGGTGGGTGACAACAGACTCATGCGGCATGTGTTCATCTCAGAATCTATATACATAATCTAGAATCCATCTGGGCTGATACCTCGGACTCTATCGGAGTCAACGACTGCAAAGTCTGTCTTGACTCGTGTGGGATCGGTTGTGGCTGTGCTGCCGTACAGGTGCTGCAGGCAGATATTGCAGCTCCAACTCTAGCTCCAGCTCCAGTATAATGTGGCCAAGGTAACAAGGCGACCGAGCTTTATTCAATCCCATTTGACAGAAGAGGCTGACTACATGGGCCAAAGCAAAGCGTCGACTGCCTGCCCGGCCTTCCATCAGGACTAGCATCGGGAGCAGAGCCTCAGCAAGGCCAGGGCTGGCTGCCATGCTTTCACAATTTAGAGAAGAAGTGCGCACGTTAGCGAAGCAATCAAAGACAATTTGAATTCAACTGACCCATAATTGTGAATCCAGCCCCTCTATCATGCCGACACGCCTCGTTCTCGTCGACTGGCTGCCATCATCGCAGCCTTGTTTCGTCGTGGCCCAACATGACAACAAAATGGCCAAACCCCGCCTTAATCCCACCGCTAGTTATCATTTATCAGACTGGCTACGATAAGGCATTATCAATAACCAACTATTCATGCTACTGGTATCAGAGTATTTTCACCGAGGCATCTGTTTCCCTTGATGTTGGTGCACACGAATGCGTACGCCCTTGAATGATGTGCTTTTAAAAGGCTTGATATGTGCAGCTTGTCAAGCAGCTGTAGATGCAGGTAAATCCATAGTTGTTACAGTCTTCTAGCCGTTACTCTTCTTCCCTTTGCACATCTGCCTAGTTGTTTCTCTGACTGGATGTCTAGTACTATCTTGACGAGGTGGCTTATAGTTCCTGAGGGTGATATAATGATACTAAGCAAGATACCAAGTAAATTGCATATACGCATACAGTTATAAAAACTTAAGAGAGTTACTTGTATAATGTTACTCATAAAGAAGAGATGAAGACACAAGAAATGTCATGCTTAGTCATCGAAAATCAAGGGGCACAGCTACAGCACAACGTCATCGGCACAAGCCAATTTTTGACCCAACCCAAGCCCAACCTGACGCGAGGCAATCCACAAACACCTGCTGTTTTT
This sequence comes from Ophiostoma himal-ulmi, assembly GCA_029299165.1. Classification (NCBI taxonomy): domain Eukaryota; kingdom Fungi; phylum Ascomycota; class Sordariomycetes; order Ophiostomatales; family Ophiostomataceae; genus Ophiostoma; species Ophiostoma himal-ulmi. The sequence goes on from JANSME010000001.1 coordinate 362,014, forward strand.
ATTTAGGAAGGAGCGATGGGCATCTACATGTGACGACCGAGGACATTGATACTTTCATCTTTTGTCTTCTTTTGTCTGTTGTCTTTTGTCTCTGCATCTCTTGAGATCTTAGCAGCACAACTAGACCAAATAGAACAAGGGGCGAATCGCGGCCCATCCCTGCTCGCATCGGTTTCGCTTCGCGGTCTTTATTCGCGTTTTGGTTTCCTGGTTTCCTGGTCTCCTAGTTTCTTGGTTTCTTGGTTTTTCATTTCGATATTTATCGCGCGTCTATTCATCTAGATCTGTCGCATCGACATCGACTTCGACACCATCCTCGACGACGACGGCGGCGGCTCTCCACGACCTCGATAGGTTCTATCAACATAGTAAGTGCTAGATGCGGAGAATAAGCAATGACTCCGTAGTGCTAAGCATCGCTGTGGAGGGGTGAACACTAACCAAGACAGACATGCCGGGCCTGGGCCTCTACTCTTCATCCTCCGACCTGATACCTGCATCGACTGATTCAACGACCTCGACACTCTCGATCACCCCGACAGTCCTGACCATGTCTACTACCGAGAAACACAAACCCGGGAGCACGCGCACGCGCACGCGCACGCCGTCGCCGCAAAAGGACCTCCCCTTTGACAACAACCCCCCCAAGGCCATCCGCTTTGCGCCCCTCCGCGTGCCCCTGCGTCGCCGCAAGCAGACCTTGGCCGTGCTCGTGCACTGCTTGTGGCTCATCGTTTCCATCCCGCTCTTCTTCTTCTGCTGCGCCATGCCCCTGCTGTGGCCGCTCATTATTCCCTACGTCCTCGTCATGCTCGTGTCTAGCGCGTCCACCAACGGCAAGCTGCGCTGGCGCTCGGAGCGCTTCCGCTCGCTCAGTCTGTGGACCTGGTTCGCCGACTATTTCCCGGCCCGCCTGCACAAGACTGCCGACCTGCCCGCCGACCGCAAGTACATCTTTGGCTACCACCCACACGGCATCATCTCGCACGGCGCCTGGGCCGCCTTTGGCACCGACGCGCTCGGCTTCTCCACCAAGTTCCCGGGCATCACCAACAGCCTGCTGACGCTCGACTCCAACTTTTACATTCCCTTTTACCGCGAGTACTTGCTGCTCGCGGGCATGGCCTCGGTGGCGCGTGAATCCATTATCAATATCCTGAGCCGCGGCGGCAAAGACAACAGCGGCGCCGGGCGCGCCGTGACGATTGTGATTGGCGGCGCGCGCGAGTCGCTGCAGGCACAGCCGGGCACGATGCGGCTGGTGCTGCACGGGCGCGCGGGCTTCATCAAGGTGGCCATGGCGACGGGTGCGGACCTGGTGCCGGTGCTAGGGTTCGGCGAGGTGGACCTGTACGAGCAGCTCAAGGGCGACGATTTTCCGTTGTTGCACCGCTTCCAGATGCACGTGCTCAAGGTGTACAAGTTCACGCTGCCCTTTATGCGCGGGCGCGGCGTGTTCAACTACGACTATGGCCTGATGCCGTACCGGCGGCCACTGAATATCGTGGTGGGCCGGCCGATCAAGGTGAGTAAGGCGACGAGCGACACGCTGGACCCGGCCGAGGTGGACCGGCTGCACGGCCTATACACAGCGGAGCTGCAGCGGATCTGGGACGCGTACAAGGATGTGTACATGCCAGACCGGACGGAGGAGATGCAGATCCTGCCGTAGGATTTTCTTTTTGGATTCTTTCGATTTTCAAGTTGGTATATGAGACATCTTGTACACCATCTATTTCTTTGTATCTAATTTTTTTTTTTTTTTTTTGGATATTTCCTTTGTCATGGGGATGGTCATCTAGGCGTTGCATTTTTCTAAAATCTATAAGATTTATCGTCATTCATTTATTTTACTTCATATCAAGCGTAAGAGGTCCGTACGACGACGGCCGACAGACGGTCTCCATTGCCGGCCCACAGCGAGAAGCACGGCACAATAGGCGCCTTTGTGTCGGCAGCGACTAATATTGCCTGTGTGTCAACATATACCACGTCGGCTCCCGATACTCTTGGCAGTTTTGAGGAGGCGCCATGCGGCCACACCTCGACGGCCTGCACCACCTTGGTCTCTTCTTTGGCCGGCGTATCCTCATCCTCGCTGTCGTCGTCGTCACTGCCCGACACAAACGTCAGGATGGTCTGGTAGATCTTGACCTTGCTGTCTGCATCCATCCACGACTGCGTCTGCACAGAACTGCCCCGGGTGCCCTGCTTCCTGAGCTGGCTGAGGCCCGCATGCGCATGCCACTCGACCGGAGCACCGCGCGGCAGCTCGGCCACCTCGGCCAGAAAGACGGGTCCTCCCTGCAACGGCTTCTCTTTATCTTTGGAAGTGACAAACACACTCCAGTCTGGAAGCTGTGGCCTAGTATCTTTGTCGCCACCGCCGCTGCCGTACATGGCGTACCGCGAGTCAAACTTGCGGTCCCACAGATCGGGGCCGTCATTGTCGTCATCATCGTCGTCTGCACCTTCACTGCCCGCATCACTTTTGGGCCGCCACTCGTGAGCACGACGCCATGCCTGGGAAATGATGGCTGTCTTTTGTTGAAGAGACTCTTGCGAGCCAGACTCGGCTCTCGGGATATATGCCACAGCGCTGGACCACCACTGCACGCCGACATCGATGCCGATACGCCACAAGTGCTGCAGGGCGAGTGTCGTGCTGTAAGCAAAGCCTTTTGTGGGCAGCTCCATAGTGGCAGGCACGAGCGGGATCTGGCCGGCGACCGACACGATGCGCGGTCCTCCGTGGCCGGCAGCAAGAATCGATACAGCCTGGCTGTAGGGGCCGATATTGGCGGGTGCCCAGTAGGATCGCGACTGGACATGAAGGCCGTCCCTCTTGGTATCGGCTTTGGCCTTGGCGTGATGCAAGACACCAAAGTAGACGGCGACGTCAACGCCGACCGGTAGATTGGATGCAATGGTGACGCGTGCAGGCGGGTTGGGAGGGCCACCAGCAAAAAGGGAGCCGTAAACGGAATTGAACGCGGCAAAGTCGGCCATGCGCCGGAGCACGACAAGAGTGCGGACAATGCTGTCGGTGGGTGATGCTGAGTTGATCTCGGCGAGCTTGTGTCTGGCTTGTTCGACGATAGATTGCGTCGCAGCCGCGATGGACGTAGAGGTTTGCGGCAGGATGCACCATGTAGTGATGGGCTGGGTAGATGAGGATGAATCTGACGGAGGAGGCGTGTCTGATGAGAGGTCTTTGAGCGACAATGTACTTGCATCGCCGCTTCCGGACTCTACGCTTTTGAGGACGTCTGCAAACCGTGCATCAAACAGGCCAGGCTGTGGTACTGTCACCTCCTCTGACTCTTCTTCTGGTAGAGGCTCCTTTGACGCTACCCTCGCATTGGCGATGCGCAGCCATGACGTGCCGCCGCCCTCGTGCACGACGTGCCGGTCGCCCTCGTCAATGTGGATCGAGCCGTACGGGAACAGCGCGCGCGGCCCGTCCACGACGAGCGTCTCGTACTCGCCGCCTTCGCCCAGCAGACTGCCGTACGAGTCAGCGCCCCCCTCGAGCAGTCCCATTCTCTCGAGGGCGCGGCTCAGCCGACGGCGGCCGGCAGCCGACGCCACGTTGGCCCACAGCATCGACTCGTCGAGGCCGCCGCTGGCGACCTTGATGATGCGGGCGTCAAAGTGGCTCTCTAGCAGATCTTGCAGGTAGTCTGTCTCTGTCTGGGAGGACGCCGTCCCCGGCCCCGGTAGTACGGGATACTTCCACATGTAGGCGAGCGACGCCAGGCCCAGGCGGACGGCGACGGATTCTACGCGGGTGCGCTGGTAGGTGCTCAGCAGGGCGCCGGCGCAGACGGCGTTTGCTTCTGGGTGGGCAGCCATGACTCTGCGCAGGAGGGTGGTCATGGACTCGGTCTCGTCGCCTGTAGAGGCAGAAGCTTGCAGACTTGCGCTCTCATTGTAGTCGCGGCCGCTCTGGACGGCATGTCCGAGGATGGGCTGTCTGTAGACGGGTAGGCCAGTCGCTTGGGCATAGAGGGGAATGACCTGGTGGCCGACGGTCTGGTACATGAAGCTGTTGAGGTCTTCGTCGACGTCGACGTCGTCATTTTCCTTTTCTGGATGCGCCTCGGGGTGCAGATTGGCGAGCGCGACGATGCAGTGGCCGTGGGCGATGCAGTGCAGCAGGCTAAAGAAGCTGTCCTTGCCGCCCGACACGAGACCAATCACATTCAGAGACATTTTAGTTAACTTTTATTTTATTTTCATTCTCATGTTTGGATGTGGTTGTGAGATGAGACTGTGATAGAGTGTGGTGTTGGATGATCAGTCAGCAAAATTTTGAGCGACCACCCACCTTCCTTCCAGATTGAGCAGCACAGGATTCACTAACAAAGTCCACCTGAGCTGATGAGTCCTATTTGCACGGTGGTTATTGATGCCCCGCTATGTGTAAGTCGATGAGTAGTAGCGTGGTTGGACCTACCGAAGAACACTATAGTGTAAATAGCCAAACGGCAATATGGAAGTGCCGTCCTAGGACGTGAGCACAATCTTTGTAACAAGAGTACAGACTATTTTGAGATGATTTTTATCTGGATGCAAAAGAATAGAACTCAACTGGGATATATGTTTTGTGATATAATGCGTTGCATCTGTCGTGACATTGATAGAGGCGTCCGGAGTTGGCGTTGTTGATATGCGGCTTAGTGACAGCACAAGATGCATAAGTTTATGTCATCATGTCTTGTACGATTCTCATTGCTAGTGGAGTTCTTTCCGTGCGCATCTGGCGTTGGTGCTGCCTATGAATAGATCTCAAGTCAGTGCTTATGTAATACTGACTCGGCGAGCATGCGTCTCTGGCGTCTTCTACTATGTGCCATTAAATATCTTCAGCAATTCGGTTTTATTTGATATGTGAATACACGGGACATCAGCCGCACTACAGCTAGATCTTTTCTGATGCGATTGGCTTGAGCCCGACTGATACAACGTTAAAGGTGGCCTGATAGGCTGTCACACGGTGTCTCTTCCGACTCTCTTGCAACGGCTTGCCCGCACGCTATTCTCGAGCTAACCAAGATACGGGCGTTGTCAGGTGACCGACACAGTGGCATGCACCGTGTGACGCACGTTCCGTCCACGGTCCGTGCATCACACCATACTTAGCTTTAGTTGCCACATCCCCTTAAGGGATGGAAGAACGTAGAATAATCAATCTATTCTATTCTACCGATCTATGCGTAACATTGGCAGCAGCTCTAATACCAGCCTCACAGCACCAGCGAAATTTTTTTCGTACTACTCTTTTTTACTTTGTTACTACACCTAACCTCCCTTTTTTTACTTCTATAACCCCGGACCTCCCGCCCCTACCTGTATTCCGCCTCGCCTACTTATGCCTCCGGTAAAGCACTTTAGCATTGCCGAGCGTCTCGCTTAATTTATTAGTTACGCCCCCGACTTTAACGACGATTTACTTATAAGCTTAAAACAGGCTTTCCTTTCGCGCTTAGCGTAAACCTTCGACTACATCGATTAATTTATATTCGACATTGCCTAGGTCGAGAGTAAGACCGTACGATAGACAGCCATTCGTTGTTAACGTAGCGATACTTAGCTTTACTATATTAGCGTAGGTATTGCCGATTTAGACTTATACTCTCCTTACCTTACTCTCCCCGGTGCTTTTATTAACTTTCTCGTTAATTATTACGTCGAGACAACCTTTTTTAGACTTATATTAGTTTATAATATACTTTTATATAACTAACGTACTTTTTACTATACTACTTTATAGTTATTAAGCCGTATTACGTCTCTTATTACGTTTACTTTATTATTATAATATAATACTACGTATAATATTACCTTTTATTAAATACGCTACTTTAATCTTATTAAACGCGGACGAAGAGGCAATCGTTATCGCGGCCGTCTTTACTCTATCTTATTTTTATAATAGTGCCTTAGCCTTGATTACGTATAAATAAACCTATCCCCCGAACACGTAACTTAATTAACATTACTTAAAAACGTACTACTACCCGCCTCGCTTAGTTAAACGCCACACCCTAGCCTTAATTACGTTATGTCTTCTACCGGCCGCTATAATATAAGCAGTAGTAGCTAACGCTTAGGCACCCCCGAGAATAATAACGGTAATAGACCGGAACTTTATATCCCCGATAACGTCTTTTTCCGTTCTATAACCTTAAAGCAATTCCGCGTTTTTTAATAACGTTATGTCGACTTTAACGCCGGCAACTCTCCTTTATAACCCGCATACCCTCGCCTTAACCGTAGCGTACTACGCCTTAAACGCGTAAGCTTCTTCGACTTTAGTAAGCCGGATCCTCGTTAAATTAGTATCGTCTCCGATAGTAAAACCTTTACTTATATTAGCGTCGATATATTTATTAGCCGACTCCGTTAAATAGCCGCCGTCACCTTTAAGACACAGATTCTTAAAGTTTAGACTTAATGTTTATTTAAAAATATACTTAAATAATTTAGCGTCGAGTTAATAGACGTTAACCGCTTCGCCTTTACTAATATAAATCTTAACTATATTATCGTCTAACTTACTAACCGCTTTTATATACTTATCGTAAATAATCTATAATACCTTAAAAACGCCCGTTTCTCCGTCCGTAATATAGCCGATAAAGAAGACATCGTCGCTTTTATAAATATAATCGCCGCTAAAGCTAAGTCTTACGGTATAAACACATACGGTTAAATTAAAGTAGTATACTTTACGTTAAATATATATATATAGCAATATATCTTACAGCCTATACTATATATAAAACTTTAAGACTTTATTAAGTTTATCGTTAGTCGTAAAACAACTATTACTAAAGTCTCCGAACGCGCCCGCCGAGAATAAAAAGCTTTATACGCTATAAAGAAAGAACTATCCCGCCGCTTTATATAGAATAATTATAATAAAAATCGTCGTAATTACTTCGATAACCGCGATAAAAGCCGAAACTTTTACGATAATTAAAACTAATACGGCCTTAATAACGACGGTAACTAAAACCGTACGGGTTATAGTAAGAACTAGTCTTAATTTTAAAACGGCTATAATAATAATAGTAGCTAAAACCGTGTTATATACGATAAAAACTAATACCGTCGTAATAATAATAACTAGCCGAACGCTTAAGCTATATAAATATACGACGACGGTACTTTAAAAATTTTTAACCCGTAACGGCGTAATAATAACAACCCCTTTAACTAAAATAATACGACCGGAAAATTCTCTAAGCCGTACCGCGCTAACTATAACCGTAACTTTAACCGGCCGTAACGCGTTTACGTAACGGCATAAGACGACGAAGACGACGCCTTATCCGACGACTACTTAGATACGTATAGTATATTCTCGGAACCGCTTAATTACAGCAACGACGCCGACGAGGATAACAACGACGACGATAACGCCGCTTTCCTCGCGATAGTTAAAGAGAGCCTAATCTCCCCTTAAACACCTTTTATATATATAAATTACGGCTAAAATTTTCTTAGCCGTAATAAAAGTTTTACGTATATACGTTTAGTATACGGTAAAATTCGCCCTTAAATCTTAAAAAATTAATTTATTATAAAGAAACCGTAAGAGCTTTTATAGCGATAAAGTACTTTACGGATAATACTAGCGGTATTTTAAAACAAAAAGTACTTAAAACTAAAAAAAATAAATTACCGCGAAGTATAGCCGTAATAATTAGAACTAAAACATCGTTAAAGAAATTATAAAAGTATAAAAATAACACTTTAATCATTTCTTTAGATAACTTAAAAGTATAAAATCTATAGAAAACAATAAAAACAATACACCTTTAAGTATAACTTTAACTTAGCCTACTTAGTAATATCTTATTCCCCGTCTACGTAGACATAAGATGTTTATAATTAATTATCGATAAGACTTTCTTTAAACGATACTACTAAGTCGAACACTTTTAAGCTGACTAGCCTATTATTTTAAAAGGCATTAATAAATTTACTTATATAACCTCTACATTTATTAATCTGCCTTTTCTCTTTAAAGGCAGACGTATAATCGATAACACCCCGGTACTAGCATTATTCTTATACGTCGTGTTTATCGTTTATAACCTTGCCTTAAACCTACTTATCGGGAATAACGTAATAGTATATAAACGGTTCGATATACTTTATAGTAAGCTTTAACTTATCGTCTAAAGTTATAACGTTACTATACCTTTTAACGTAATTAACCGTAAAACTTTTATTTACGTTAATATACGCGCCGTTGAGACATCCGTCATCCTTGTAAGTATATACGCGAGTATCGTTATTAAACCTCTTCCGATAACTATATAAAACCTTATTTATAAACTATAATATAACCTTCCCTTCTTTATATACGCCTCGTTTTTTAATAGGTTGAGTAAAGTTATTATAGTAGTAAATACTATATCTCGGCTTATTATAATTTAACGTAACCGCCTCCTCGGTTACGTAACCTCGTTGTCCGATTTAGCCTAACTCGTTTAACTAGAAGCCGACGTGGGAATAAAACAGTATTGTTAAGGCCTTGTTATAGCCGTATACGTAGTAATCGATTCCTTAAAGGCTATAGTCGATATTACTAACTTAATTATATATCCGACTAACGTTACTATATATAACGATCCGTCGTACCTTTAACGAATACAGCTTTTTAGTAACTTTATTACCGAATTTGAGTAAGTGTTCCGCGACACCGGATTTATTTAACAACTATAAGAATAATAAGTTAGAGTTGCCCTTAAACCCGACTAGCAAAACTTTATCTTTAAATATAACAAAACGTACCCTTTAAATTCAAAATCCGTATAAGTTATTGAAGATATAATAAATAAACTAGTATAAGACGGTAAAGTATAACGTATAATAAAACTAATACTAATCGCATTTCTTATTTTCGTCGTTTAACGTATAGTTAATAATAAAACTAAAGGAAGAATAGTTATCGACGTACGTGACTTTAATAAAATGACTTTTGCCGACTTTTACTTAATGCGTATATAAAACGAAATCTTAAATATAATTACTAAACGGCACGCTAAATATATTTTAGTCTTCAACGCCCTTTCCTTTTACTACTAGTAACGAATCTACTTATCTTTATAATAAGCATTTATAATAAATACGCTAATTAAATAGTTTATATTTAACTATTTAATTATAAGATATAAAAGCGCTAACTCTTACGTTTAAAAACACGTCGATACTTTACTCATCGACCTTAACGACGTATAATTATACTACGACGACGTTATATTAGCCGACCCCGATTTTAATAAATACGTTTATAATTTACGCCGATTACTTATAATTTTTAAGACATTTAATATATCTATCGGCCCCGTTAAATCTTTCGTCGTTTTTCTTAACGTTACCGTCCTTAGACGATACGTTAACGGCTTCTCCCTTACTACGACGGAAGAAAGAATCGCCGTAGTACGATAGCTATAATTCCTTACTAACCTAAAAGACTTAAAAACGTTTATCGGCCTCGTAACCTAGCTACGGAGCAGTATCCGTAATTTCGCTTAACGTATACTACCTCTATAGCAATATAAAACAAATCTTTTTAAAATAGCTCCGCTATATAAAGATAAAAACGCACGCTTTAAATAGACGAACTTAACGGTATTCGAAAGCACTACCGTATAACGAGCCGCTTTCGACGACCTTAAATCAGCTATTATTATTAATTACTTATTATACTACTACAACGAAAAACGCCGCTTATTTATTAATGTTAACGTATCCGTTAAAGGCATCGGCGTATACGTTTATTACGTTAACGTAAAGCTTTTCTTAATAGATAAGTACTTATACTTATAGAAAGTTATAAATATAATCGCCTTTTTATCTAGAACGTTTACCGACGTAAAGTAAAAATATTAACTAACGGAATAAAAAATCCTCGGCTTAGTATAAGTATTAATAAAATATAAAACATAGGTAGAAGGCAGCACGGCGTAACTAATAACAATTATTATAGATTATAGTTCTATCTTATACCTCTATAAGCAAAGCAATATCGTTAATACTACTTCGCGTAACGTCTAAAATAAGCGTTTGTTACGGGCTATAAAATTATTAAGCTTATTCGAATTAAATATTTAATACCGTTTTAGTAAATAACATATTATACCCGACGTACTCTCGCGACTACTTATTACACGGTCGACGATAAGCCGGCTACGATACGACAACGAATAATCCGGCGGATTAGACGTAGTCGACGGCGTAGCTTAAGCCGTATATTAAGTTAGATATTAACGAATAAACGACGATGTCTACGTAAATATAGCCTTCCCGGTATTTTAAATCTTCCTATCCCTCGACTTTCGACATGACTTAATATAAAGGTATTAGTAAGACTAATTTTTCTTTAAAGTACTACGTATTATCCGTGAAAATAATATACTAAGAGCTAATGTAGCTAGTTTATTATTCGTTCTTTGAGGAGACTTTATATATTATATATAACACGGCCAATCCTTTCGTCTTTATATACTACGGTTATGCATACCTTAAATATTCGCGGCAGCCTATGACGGAATATACGCGGGCGTAGCGGCTTTACGATTAGTATTAGTATAATTTTATATTTATAAAGCCGACAAGCTCTTTCGTTAATACGTCGCCGGATACTTAGAATGCTAAAGGAACTAAACACTACGGTATAAACCGTACGGCTTTTTATAGCCGCTGCCTACTTTAGACACCCCGTACTCGGCGGTGTTAATCGATTTCGTTTTAAGACTTTTATTAGTAAACGACGGCTTAGACGTAATACTCGTTATAGTATGCTACTTTATAAAACAACTTATACTTATTTTAAGTAAGATAGTATATATAATAATAATTTAAGGAATAAAACTCGTTAACGTATTTTAATAATATAATTAAGGCATCCTTTATTAGATTGTTAACGATAAAGACTTAAAATTCTTCTTTAATATTTAAATATCGTTATAGTCCCGACTTAGTATAAAGTTACTATACGTTACGGCTTATTACTTATAAATTAACGGCTAAATAGAACGTCTTATTTAAACGATACAGAACTTCTTACGCTACGTTATTTAAAAATTACCCTTATTTTAACTTTAATACCTTTTATTAATACAATTCGTTTATAATAACCGTAAATATAGTTCTATAAACATATCACCCAATAAGGCTATCCTCGGATTTCGCCTACGAGACATTCTCTCTCTCTTTAATACGTATTTACTTATACTTAATATTTTATTTACTCGCCGTTTAGTAATTAATAGCCTTACATACGCGGCTTTTACCGTTAAGTACTATTATAATAAAATTTACGAACCACGTTTCTTTTTTATCGGTAATAAAGTTTACCTCCGTCTTTACTAAGGCTATACTTAACTTACAACTATAAAACTTAACAAATTTGCACCCCGGTACATAAGACTATTTAACATTATCGCCCGCGTCGGTCGTTAAGTATACACTTTATAGCTGCCCCGGTCTTAAAAGATTTATCCTATAGTTAATATTTCTTACTTCGTGTTAGTTATATTCGACAACTACGAACGCGTATTACTACCCCTTCTACCTATAGTACCCGCGGACGTAGAAGTAATAATTATCGGTAAACGTAACTTCCGTAATATAAAGTAATACCTTTTATACTACTTTAGCCTCGGGCCCGACTATAATAAATAGCGAAGCGCCGTATAAACGCCCGACAACCTAGTTGTCGAATATATATAAAGCACTAACCGTAGTATAATACACGGAACGTATAACTTAACTTTTCCGCTACACTCCTTTTAAGAAATATTAACTTAAAATTATTAATAAAGTCGCCGATACCGTAGTAAAAGCTTTTATACGTCGCTTAACCTTAGCTAAAACTAGCTTCGTTAAGACTATAACTAACTACGAATTAAACCTTATAAAGCTTTAATACTACTACGTCGTAAACGTATACGTATTTATAGTTTATAGCGCGACGAAGACTACCCGCCTTAAACGCTTGCTTTACGTTTTTACTTTTAAGTTTTTAAACGTTACTATTATTTTAAATATCCCCGTCCGCGATACCGTACGTATCGACTTATATACTTTTATTTCTATAATAAACCGCGTAGCTATTAAACGCCGGAATCGTAATAAACTATTACCGTTAAAACCGCCGAATAGTAAATACCGAAACCTTAATTAAACGTTACCGCGAAAACTATTAAATATACCCGATAATACCCCCGACTTTATATATAAATCTTTTTACGACGTAACAACCTTAAACTAACTCGAGGTAAATATATACGCTAACGACCCCGTCTCGTAAGATAACGACGATACTTTTATCGATAACTACGATTAATATATTATCGACAATATATAAACGGTATTTAATAATATTACGTTTATAAATTAACTACTTTATAATCGTATCTTTACTATTACGCTATATATCTTTAATTATAATATTATATACGTCTCGGCCGCTTTATAAACACTTTAACTTCTATAATAAAAAAACGAAAAATAATTTTAACTATATCGTAATATATTAAAATCAACGTACGCTGCTGTAAAAATAAACCTTTCGTTCCGGGCTTAAGAGTAATATTTTACCGTTTACTATCTTTCACTATTTACTTTACTAATTACGTTGCTTTAACTCTACGTATTAATTTTATCTACATTTCATATAACACTCAACTGCCATCCCGTTCATATTCACACTACATTTCAACGGCACTCAACTGCCATCCACTCTGTTCACGGCATGTCTACACTGCGATGCGGCGGGTCGCCGCATTTCTTGCCGGGGCACTGTCAGGTGACCGACACAGTGGCATGCACCGTGTGACGCACGTTCCGTCCACGGTCCGTGCATCACACCATACTTAGCTTTAGTTGCCACATCCCTTTAAGGGATGGAAGAACGTAGAATAATCAATCTATTCTATTTTACCGATCTATGCGTAACAGGCGTCTTGTCTAGCAATTTACAACGACCATGTTGAATGCCTCTAGTCCTTTAGTGTAGCAGGACAAGACACCACCACGCCAGCCCTACTGCGCCAGACTGACTCGACAGGCCGAGTTGTATTTCCAGTCTTTTTATATGAGATTCATATCGTGTATCTTACGATGCTTCCAGCGCGTTTCCATCCATTTGTATTGCCTTTATCGAGGCAGACCATGAACTTGATGTACATCTCTTGTAGAATGCGCCAAGGGAGTGAGCCGAGGTGGGGTGACGGCTGTAGCTTGTGCAGTTGGTATTGTCTTTTATGGGTCCTTTGCCCTACACAGACGCATCGGGGCTGCTCTTTCTATTCTTGTCGTCTATCAGCTCTCGGTCACGTCGTTCATCTTCGGCAACGCACCATCTATCGACTCTGACCAGCGACCAAGGCTCTTTCAACACGTATTGACCATCTGCCAACAGACACCTGCAGCTTCTATTCCTGCTTCTGCAGCTTCTGCAGCTTCTGCAACTTCTGCAGCTTGGGCTCTCACCGCACTGTCTGCCAGGCCTGCAATCGCCAATTGCCTGCAACCAATTGGACGGGATCCCGGTCCGGCAGACGTGTCAACGCCGCAGCATCTCCAGGCAACTCTAGTCGTCTCAGCCATCTCTGTCACTGGTCTTGTGTCTACAACGTCTTTATTGCTTAGTCTTCCTCCTCGTTTGGCCGTCTCCTCATCTGTTGTAAGTGGGGGATGCAAGGGGTCTAGACCCGAGAGGAGGGAACCCCTGCTACTGTATCGAGAAGGAGCCCAATAAGTAAGATACAAAACGGCAAGAGCGAGCACCGGCCCACACACCACACGATACCCAGGCTATTTCGAGGTTCCAAGAATCTACACGTCAATCCAGAGGCCAGAGTCCAAGTGCTGTACGCCGCCACCCGCGATAATTCGTAATTCTTAATTCTTAATCCTTAGTTCCTATCATACATTGACCCTACATCTCTTCACATACATTCCTATCTCCTCCGCTCCAGCATTGTTTACTTGCTACCTTGTTTATTTCTCCTCTCACAACTCGCTTTCCCCTCACGACGGCATCAGGAGACGCTCGGCACTTGACTCGCCTCGACTTGACCACGAGACGATATCGGACGCAGACGCAGACGCAGACATAGACATAGACCCCTGGCACACGGCACACGGCACGCTGCATGCTGTCATACGTCAATACGCGGACGGGGTTGGGCGTATAAAAGACGAGAAGAGTCTGCCTTTGAGTTTGCACTGGACAACGGAAAACCGCAATCAGCAATACTCTGCAACAATCAGAAATCAAAGCAACGGCAATATCATCTTCTCACACAGCCTACATCATGTGCATTGTTCTCTTGACTACGGCGCACCCTGACTACGCCCTTATCGTCATTGACAACCGCGACGAGTTTATCCTGCGCCCAACATCCCGGCCCCATTGGTGGAACGACGACCAAGACAAAGATGACAAAGATGGCAAACACGACAAAAACGACAAAAACGACAGAAACGACAGAAACGACAAATACATTCTCTCGTCGCGCGACCTCCAGCGGCCAGAGCACGGCACCTGGCTCGGCATCACCAAGGCCGGCCACTTTTCTGTCCTGACAAACTTTCGCGAAGACTCGCCCAACGATGCCGCCCACCCCATTGCCGGCCAGCGCAGCCGCGGCGGCATGGTCACGGCATGGCTCACAGCCGATCCCGCCGAGTCGACCGAGGCCTTTGTCGCGCGCATGCTCGAGGGCCAGGGCGTCAAGGGCGTCGGCGGTTTCTCCCTCATCTGTGGAAAACTGAGAAAGAGCTCCTTCTCGCCCACAACGAAAAAGAGCGGCCTGGCGGTCATGTCCAACCGCGCCGACGACCTGGCCCAGGTGCCATGGATAGCCGGCCAGCGCGGCGAGGTATACGGGCTGTCCAACTCGAGCTACGACGAGCCGGACGTGTGGCCCAAAGTACAAAACGGGCGCGAGCTGCTGCGGAAGCTGGTGGACACGCCGCCGGCCAGCGAAGCCGAGCTGCGCGCGAGGCTGTTTTCGATTCTGGACCACGACACTCTGCCGCGGAGCCCCGGGCTGTCGTTTGAAGAGCAGATCCCGCTGCTCAAGAACTCGATATTCATCCCGGCCATTGGCGACGAGGAACACCAGCTGTCGATGAACCAGGCCGGCGCCGGCGGGCCACGAGCAGCACGAGCCGACACGGAGCCCGAAAGTCTAGCAGCAGAAGCAGAAGCAGAAGCAGCGCCCAAGACGACTGCGACGGCAGAGGGTAGCGCGACGACGGAAGCGGACGTCGAGCTGGCCAAGGAAGAGCGGCCGGACCAGGCGACGGGGTTCATGACGGGCCTGTACGGCACGCAGCGGCAGACGGTGGTGCTGGTGGACTGGGAGGGCCGGGTATCTTTTACGGAGCGTGCGCTGTGGGATGCGAATGGGAACCCGATACCCAAGGGCGAAGGCGATGCTCACTTTGATTTCCAGATTCAAGGGTGGAACGACGAGGCGGTGACGAAGTAGATTAAGGCGATTGGGTAGATCAGTAGATCGGTAGATCGGTAGATTGAGATAATCTATTTGGATAACACAAGCCTATGGAGTCACTCGGGATGTGTAGATTGTATGTGCTGCACAAGAATATAATAATTGCACAAGAATATGAGTCCAAGTGAGTGGTGTCTTGTGTGCATCGAGCTGGTTATGAAAATCACAAAGAAATGCAAATTATAAACAGCTTCACTAGCAGGTACTCAAAGTGTAAAGTGGAAAGACTATATTGACAACTAAAAATAACTAGAAATAAAGAAAACTCAAGAAACTCAAGAAACTCAGCAAACCAAGAAAACCCGAGAAAATTTCACTCTACTTATAGTCTGTTTTGCAATTCTTTCCTTGTCTCACAATCTCATACAACACCATCCAATGCCTAGTTCACAGCAGGAATTTTTTACATACCACGAGGCTTGAACGGCCCAGCACAGTAGAACTGGCCGGGGATGTCGCCGCAAAAGGCACCCTCGATGGTGCTGTGCTTCTTCACTGTCCACCTGCGGGCCGCGGTGCTCGCCTGGTAGCGGTGGTAGACGTACAGGCCGCTGGTGTAGTAGTGCCGCACAATGGCCAGCGACGCCTCGGCCTGGAACCGCTCGTCGGCCGTCATGCGCTCAATCACCCACTCGTCGTAGACGGGCGCATCGGGGCTCGTGATGCACTGCCAGCGCTGCTGCACCCAGGTCTGGGCAAAGTTGGCAGTGTGCTTGCGGCACAGCAGGTCTCTGATCTCGCGGTCCGTGTACTTGAGCTTCAGGTAGTCCTGGTCGAGCTCGACGGAGCCGCTGACCGAGTGCTCCAGGACGGCCTTGAACGACGCCAGGTCGGCGAGCCTGACGCTGCTCCGCAAGGTGCCCGTGTAGTGGCCCTGCAGCTCTTCGCTGAAGCCATACCACACAGTCGACTCGGGGGCATACAGGCAGTCACGGGGGATCCTGGTGTTTGTCTTGATGACGCAGTCGCTGGCATCGACCAGCACTGTAGAGCCAGCGTGATCTCCATAGATGGAGCTGCAGGCTAAAGTATCATCAGCGCCGTCGTGGGTGAGGTGGTTAGTGATGTAGTTAGCAAATCTGGTAGCATCTGATAGACGAGGCTCCTGCTGTAGAGGCTGTAGAGGCTGTAGAGGCTGTGCAGGTTGTTCAGGCGCAGCTCGTGTAGCAGGTGATTCTTCGTCTTCATCTTCGTCGTCTGTAAAAATAAGTGATACTTCACCGTCACTGCCAACTAGTGTAGCATCATCGCTAGTTACAGGCGAAGCGATAGCTGTAGGCGCCATTGGCTTGTAGCCACAGGTGTCAAGTGAACGTTGACGCTGGCGCCCAGAAGTGCGCTCAGGCTCCTGAGGAGCAGGCTCTTGGGGGGGCTCTTGGGGGGGCTCTTGGGGGACAGGCTCCTGAGGGGCAGTCCTGACGAAAGCAGGCCTAGGCATCTGGGGCGCTGGAGGCTGCCATTGCCGCTGGCTCGGGCGCCAGCGGTCGCCAGCAGACCCCTCTGGGGCTGCTTGCCTCTGGGGTGTAGGCTCCTGCCATTTCCGCGCACTGCAGCGCCAGCGGTCGCCAGCAGGCTCCTCAGGCAGGGGCGGGGCAGGCTTCTGGGGGCTCCTCGAGGCTTGCCACACGCCCTTTGTCTTGTTCTGGCAGGGCTTGGTAGCAGGGACACAGGAAGGCGCCACAGAGGAACCCTCATACCCTAAACGCTGAGATGGGGGCACATACCTACGAGGACTAGCGCTGTTAGCAGCAGCGTCAGGGCCAGGGCCTGAGCCGGGGCTCTTGCTCTTGCTAGAGCCGGAGCTTGACTTGTTTCCTTCCATTGTGACTGAGTGAGATTTCTGACTAATGGGAGAGTATCCTGGAAGAATCTGCAAATGTTAGCCTTGGTGAATATGAGAGTAGCTGATGAGACTGGGAGATGTAATGAAAGATGAGAATGAATATAAGGATGAGGATGAGGATGAGGATGAGGATGAGGACGAGGATGAGGACGAGGATGAGGATGAGGATGAAGATGAAAAACAAAAATATCAAAAGAAAAAAACTAGGACAAAACTTACTTGATCAGTAAAACCAAAGTATGCTCTTTATATTTATCGAGAATCGTTGCCTGGGGTCGACAAGCAGGCAGGTGGGCAATATAAAAAAAGTGAGGTTCTGACACTGAGGGATGACCAGCTAACTGTTTGAAGATTTTGGATCTGAAGAGCGTAAAACCTTTAGGGCAGAATACTTGACCAGGGAACCGATGAAAAAAAAAAGGGAAACAAAAGAAGGAATTAAACTTTGCGATCAAGCGAGGGGGGTGCTGTATTTATAGACTTTTTCTTGGTGCTGAGGCGAGAGATGTGAGGCTAAACTGGCTCCGAATATAAGGTTCACGATGGCAAACACTCACGATAAGGTTCACTCGATTCAAAGGAAGCACGCCTCTGGCTTTATGCCGTGCGTGTTGCATCAGGTCCTTTAGAAGTTTGTGCGTCATCCGGCTTTCCGGCTGGTTCTATTTTGAGTTCAGATATGTATTTATTTTCGTCGCGAGTGCTTCAGTCTTGAGGGTATTCAGTCATGTGTTTGTATGTCTGATGATTGTTGGATTTACACGTTCAACAGCGAGCTGCTGCAAACTGAAACCAGAAAAATGCATTCCCAGTGCGTGTCATATAACGCTTATCATAAGAGAGAGTTCTTGAACGCTGCCAAAGCTGATATCCATCTGGATCAAACAGCTCAATGCCAGGATAAATCGCAGGCCATGCCCACGATATCCTGCATGCACTTGTTATAAAGAACGCCGTTACTAGCTCTGCCATCTTTTCAACAGCATAGTCAGGCAGTTTATGAGCATAATCATCATATCTCGTCATAGCACATGCTCGTCTCTTCTTCTCTGGTCCTTAACCACAAATGTTGCTTTTCATTCTCGAAAGAAGGCTGCCGCCCCGCCGCCCAGGACGATTGCCGGTTCGTTTGCGCCTCTAGTAGCTTTAACTACTACAAGTAAATAACTAAAAAAATAAACGCTGTAAATATCATTATGTAGTTCAATGTAATGCGTCGTAGACTCGCGCTGCAAATGCACCAACGCATCACCAATTCTCGCTTTATTCTATATGACGTTGATGCCGATAGTAGCTACCCCGGACGACCCACTTAAATCATACACACAAGGCTGAGCTCGAGTCGGTGTTAGTGCTCCCGTTTGGGTCTCTCCGCACTTTTAGTAGACTTGTGTGGGGGCTGCCAGTGGTCTCAGGCGGACGTGGCTGCTTACATCTCGATCACGTTCTTGAGCTGTCTTTCTGTGCTTTTGCTTGTGCTTGTGCTTGTGCTTGTGCTTGTGCTTGTGCTTGTGTTTGTACTTGTGCTTGTGCTGTGGAAAGAATCTCAAGAAATAAACGGTCTACTAATGCGTGCTATTTTAGCAATAAATTCATGGTAAAGTTTAATAGTAAAATGCCTGCATTTCTTTCCACCTTAAGAGTTGCACCAGCTTGATCTTGTCATGACTTTTGCTGTGCTGAGTAGACGGCATAATTACTATAACGCGAGACAAATCCAAATAAACACTAAAGCAGATTGGTTCCATGCAGACTAGATTTAAAGTAGATTCGACAGATAGAAGATGGGATAGCACCAACACCCAAACACCGAAGCCCGGCCCAAAGAAACAAAATGTAGATGAAAAAGCAATATCAAAACCAGATGCCCAAGAGGACACCAGCCAGTCTATGCCTGGTCGGCCTTTTTGCGCGCCTTGAGATACGACACCAGCTGCTCGTGCTTGGTAACGAAAAAGTGCCGCTTCTTGTCGTTGCGGTACACCAGCACGCCAATCTCGTCGGCATACTGCGCCAGCATCTCGTACTCGCGCATCGTGTCAAAGTCCTTGAACAGGAAGCCCTTGTGCGACTTCATGCGCTCGTTCTCCAGCTCCCACAGCCGGATCTGGTCCACCACCGTCGGCGGCAGCACCGGCCGGTGGTTGGCCGCCGCAAAACGGTGCATCTGGTCGTGCGCGTTGGCCGCCAGGTACGAGATGATCTGGTCCGACGTGATGCCGTAGGAGATCGCGCGCCGGATCGACTCGCGCGACATCTTGCCCGCCACCATGCCGGGGAAGCGCTGGTTGAGCTTGACAAACAGCGCCAGCACCGCAATCTGCAGCGGCGACGACGTGAACGCGTACATGCGGAAATTCGTCTCGATGATGATCGAGCCCTGCGCCTGCTTGCCGCCGCCCGTGCTGCTGTCAATGGGCGGCAGGCCGGCAGCCGCAACGCTGTTGGCCGTCGCCGCCGCGAACCCGGCCTTGATGCTGCGGAACCCGCCGTTGGGTGCGTTGCCCGAGCTGCTGCTGCTGCTGCTGTTGTTGTTGCTGCTGCTGCTGTTGTCGCCGTCGCCGCCGTCGGTTGCGCCGCCATTGCTCGTCAGCGTGGTGGCCAGGCGCGTGGGAAAGTACTGCGACGCGCGCTCGTGCGACGGGATGTACACGAGCCCAAAGTCCATGAGCGACGGCAGCATGTTGCGCCGCGGCTCCGTCAGCGCATTTGTGTCGTAGGCGCGTCCCAGCTCGAGCGTCGACAGCATAAACAAGAAACTGAGCATGTCCACGCTGTCGACGTCGCCGCCGTTGCTGTCGACAGCGTCCAGCCACTGCAGCAGCAGCGTCCAAACCTGGGCATTGGCCGCCTGCAGCAAGAACGTGAAGCCCGTCTGCGTGATGCCGACGCCGCCCGGCATGCCGCGTCGTGGCTCGACGAGCCGCCCCGCCAGAAGCAGCTCCTTCACCGTGCTCTTGACACCCGAGCTGCCGCCTGCTCCCGCAGCAGGGCCGACACCGCCGCCGCTCCCTGGCGGGCCGTCAAACCCGCCACTGCTGCTGCTGCTGCCGCCGGGGATGCCTACACTGTTGACAACATAGTGCAGGATATCCTCCCATTTGCGCCGCGCAAACCGGTCCAGAAACGCAGTGTCAATGTCGGCCGACACGGGCTTCTCGCTCGGCACACCAAACGAGTTTTGCCGGTTGTTCCCGTTCCCGTTCCCGTTTCCATTCCCATTCCCACCATTGGCCTCGATGTTGCCACCCCCTCCCTCCAGCGCGATCCGGAACGAGTTTTTAAAGTTTGGCGTCAGCATAATCTCCTGCGGCTTGTCGCGCAGCGGTGCCGTGATCTGGACAATGTGGAGCGCGCGCAGGATCGAGAGGGCCTGGTCTTTTTGGCGCTTGGCGTCGGGTGTCACCATGGTGTCGAGCGTCTTGAGCTCCAAGGGCCCGTCGAGGTAGAGCATCATGCGCACAAACGCCTTGGCGAGCGCGGGCAGCATGCGCCGGAAGATGGCGAGCGTTGTCGACGGCTGCTGGTAGAGGCGGCGGAAGCTGGTGCCGGGCTGTTTCTCGAGGTAGTCTGACAGCGTCAGCGACGGCGAGCCGCTGCCGACAGCCATGATGGCGGGTTATGTGATGGCGAGTAGTGTGTAGAGGGATGGTCGATGGTGGCTGGGGGTCTCGTGGCGTCTTGTTGTATCGTATCGAGTGGTGACGTCGGCGAGTTTGGATCTGGATCGATTCGCGGTGTAGGAGTCGCAAGGGTAACAAGAGGTGTAACTGTCGCAACCTATATATGCCGGTAGAGAACCGGTCAGTTCTTCATTCGTCGTGTCGTTGTGGCTGGCCAAGTCGTTGCTTGGAGCTGTCGCATGCTTCACCACTCGCTGATCAGACCGATGAAGCTTGCGCCAATCATCACGAAAAATGGTTTAGTGGGCCGTCGCGCTGGATCGAGAGCTGTGCTGCCTATCTGCCTGTGACGCTGACCTAGAGTGCTCTATACGGGGCTCAGCCGCTAGCCAATGCCGTCTCCAGTTTAGCAGTCACATTGCGTGCTGCAGGCTGGTTGTTGGCGCTCTGCGGGGCATCAGCAGCTCAATGGGGCCTGGCCCACTTATCCACAGCACTGAGCCGAGAGCACTGTACTCTGAGTCTCTTAGCGGTGCTTATCTTATCTAGAAGCCGAGCACGGAAGCTTGACGACATCGAGCACTGTTATATCATATCTGATTGAGCGGTGCGATAGCGGTTTGGTCTTTTCACAAAACAAAGATTGAATATCGAAGCGGGTTTTCAGTACACAACAAGAACAATGGCCGCACGCAAGCTTGCACCAACCAAGTTCGTCAGAGCAGTGAGTACGACGGCGACGGCGACGGTGATGACGATGATGATGATGATGACGATGCCGGAAGAGGGCGAATTCAAAGGACGCAGTGATGACAGGGCTACATAGTAGAGTACTAACCAATCTGCAGGTCTTTGGTGACTTTCTGCGCGAGTCTGGCCTCGAGCCAACGTAAGTCAAAAAGTCAACCTGAGATGCAACGAGCATCGACATCGACATCGACATTGACATTGACAGGCATACTGACGCTGTAGACTATTCGGACCTCACGTATGACCACCCTTGTGTCGTATTTTATCTCCAAGTCTAACAACACAGATGAGAATCACCAATGCTGTCCCCGGCAAGGTCGACTTTGAGCTCGACATCAAGAAGCAGCACACGGTGAGCTTTGCAGAGAGGCTGCGGCGCTTTGATACTGATCCAGTACTGACTGCATCTGGCTGTGTAGAACCGCCTGCAGATCCTGCACGGAGGCACGATTGCCAGCATGGTCGACCTCGGCGGCTCGCTCGCAGTGGCCTCGCAGGGCCTCTTTGCCACGGGCGTGTCGACGGACCTGAATGTGACCTATCTGAGCAACGGCGGTGCTGTCGGCCAGACCATCAAGGCATCGGCCATCTGCGACAAGAGTAGGTCGCCCTGATAACTAGATCTATGCCATGTATATAACAGAGAACTGACAGCCAGTCGGCAAAACACTCGCCTACACGACGGTGACGTTTACAAACGAAAAGGGCGAGCTGGCCGCGCGCGGCAGCCACACCAAGTAGGTCTACGGCACAAGCTGGATCTAGAGACATGCTGACTGTGTAGATTCGTTGCAAAGGCATGGGGCGGCGAGCCGTACACGACGGACAAGCCTCTGTTCGAGGGCGACACTGAAGACAACTAGACAGCTAGACATCTGGACCTTTACGATAGGTGGGATGAGAGGGTGAATAGAAATTTATAATTCTAAAATGCGGAATGATTCATATATACAAGAAATAGATATTAGGTGATGGATATGACGGATATGCATATGGGACAGCGGGTGCTGACAGAGTGTCGGATAAGAAAAAAAGCGCCTCTTAGAACATGCTCTTCAGCGTCTCATAGACACCCTCGCCGGCCGCGTCGGCGGATAGAGGACTGCTGCCCGCACCAGTACCGGCACTGCCTGCGCCGGCATCGATTTTGGGGTCAATGTCCGTGGCTGCGGGCGGGTGCGGGATGATGCTCATCCCCATGTAGCCCTCAAACATGCGCGTCATCTCTGTCTGGATGAGCAATCCGTTTTCCTCCTGCGGCGGCTGTCCCGCGGTGCCGGCAGGCGTCCGTGCCGGCGACGATGTGCTGCTGCCGCTGTTGGCCTGGGCCTGGGCCACGGCTAGGGCCGCGGCTGGGGAAGGGCGGCTCAGACTGGCAGCGGGCGCGGCGCTGTTGGGCTTGGGGTGCGCGCTGAACCAGGCCGCCGTCGAGCTCTGCGCAAGCGCGTCCTCGTCCTGCAGACCCAGCCGCGGCGCATACGCCTTGAGCGACCGGATCGTGCGCCACAGCCGCTGCGACACCCAGCTCTTGGCCGACATGTCCTTGACGAGGTTCATCGCCATGTAAAACTCCTCGCGGCAGTTGGCGCTGAACTGCACGGGCTGGTGCGTCGACGCCAGGAACAGCACGGCAATCGCCGACGTCAGGAACTGGTGGTAGAACACCTGGATGCGCCGGTACAGATTGCTGCTGTTGTTGAGCCGGTACAGATAGCGGATGGTGTCCTTGGCCAGGTCGACAATGCGCTGCGCCTGCTCCATGTTCCCGTTGATGCTGCTGGCGCTGTGCAGCACCGGCGTGTGCAGCCAGATGCGGATCTGGTTGAGCCGCAGGCGCGTCCAGATCTGCAGCCGCTGCAGATTGTACGACGGCGTCGACGGCAGCGGCAGCTCGCCGCCAAAGTGGCTAATCTTGACGGCGTCGGGACACGAGTCGTACCACTGCAGGATCTCCTGGTCGAGCTGCTCAAACTCTTCGCGCTTCAGGTCGCGGATAATCGTCGGCTCGAAAAAGTCGACGAGCGTCCAGATCTTGGCGCCGAGGCGCGAGTACGTGATCATGGCCACCAGGTAGGGGAACTCGTCGGGGTACGGCAGGTTGGGGTCGATCTTGTCGTCGTGCAGCACGTACGGCAGACCGGTGCCAAAGCTCCACCGCCGGTCGAGGACATAGGCGCTCCAAAACGTATTCACCGCATTGCGCCGCTCCTGCTCGTCGGAAATCTTGGAGATGCCCTCGACGCGGTGCAGGCCCTGCTCCAGACAGTGCCGCGCCACCTGTCCCATGACGCGCCACGCAAGCACTTCGTCGTTGGACAGGAACCGGAAGCCGGCCACCAGGGCAAGGAACGGCAGGTTCGCCAGATGGCTGGGCTCGCTCATGAGCTTGGCGTCGACAGTGGCCGATATGCTGTCGTACAGCCGGATGGCCTTTTCACTGTGGCCGTGCTCTTCGACGGCAAGGCCGCAGCACATGATTATCTTGAGCGTCAGCGTGCGGATGTCGGCCATGGCTTCGTCGTAGTTGGGCGGCCACAAGAAGCCGCTGTCGCTGCTGCTGCCGCCGTGGCTGCTATTGACACTGTTGGTGCTGTTGTTGGTCTTGCGCGCCGACTCCATCCACGACGACAGGCTCTGGGCGTGCTCAATGACAGTCTCAATCTTGACAACAGGGTACATGATGCCGACCTCATCCTCGTGCAGTCGACACAGCCGGATCATCTCGTTCTTGTCAAACAGCTCCCACAGCGGGTCGTTGGGCATCTGCCGCGACAGAGACTGTGCCATAGATGGCGGACGTGTCGAGAGCGGTATCGCAGGCGACTGGCGCGGGCTCTCTTCCGCAACGGGACCGCCGGGGTCTTCGCTGGCCTCGCCGCTGTAGCCCATATTGTGCAGAGTGTTCTTGGCGACATCGACCGTGAATGCTATACTCGTCGGGCCGCCGCGGAACGTGTGCTGTTGGCGAATCGGCGGCAGGTCGGGCTTGCTCATAGATGGGATGGATGCCGAGGGAGATGGCGATACCGTCGACGGAGGCATGGGCAGGTTGCGTTCCTGCAGCGGCGCGAGACGTTGCGTCTCTTGCCGCAGCCCATTGACAGTCTGCAGGATGGACTCGAGCTGTTCTTCGAGACTGTGCAGTTTGTCGTTCATCTGCTTGTACTCTTCCGAGTCCTTGAAGCTGTTGGAGCAGCAGTTGGGCGAGTAGAGGCATGCTAGGCTCAGGTTGCCGCATCGCTGACAGGGAGTCTCTCCATTGCCTGCTCATTAGTGTTTGCTGGCCTGGATGGGAGTGAAATAAAACAGAACACATACATTTGATCTTTCGGCGCTTGCATTCATTGCTGCAGTATGTTAGCTTGCTTGTCTGGCTATGCTACGTGGTCGAGACAAGTCTCAGCAGACTGATATAGCATACCATGCGATTGAGATGTACTGCACATGTTAGTAGATGTATTGTATTGACAAAGTATGAAAAAGACATACCCGATTGCGCTTGCTGCGCTGCTGTTTGGGGTTGGACTCGTCGTCGTCTTGTTTCCGCTTGCCAGATGGCGTGCCGCCCGTATAGCTGGCCGGACTCTGCGCGCTCGGGCCGGGTGTGTTTGCAGTAGCTGCTGTAGTGGTATTAGGAGGATTGTTGGTAGTGATGTTGCTATGAGAAGCCGAAGCCGAGGCAGGGCCTGGCGGAGGAGCTGGCGGAGGAGCTGGCGCGTTGCTGTTGTTGTTTGCGCCGTTTGGTATGTGGCCGTAGTGACTGCTGCTGCTGCCGCTGGCGTGGCCGTGTGGTGCCTCGGGCGAGAAGGGGTTGGGCAGCTGTGGCGACCCTGCATGCGCAGGCGGGCCGTCGGAGACAGAGTGCAGCAATGGCGGGGGAGGCCGTCCGGCGGCCGAGGGAGAGCCAAAGTGGCCGTTGGAGGGCGAGCCGTAGGCGCGCGGTGACATGGCCGCGTGGTGGTGGCGGTCGTCGGCTGCGGGTAGACGCGGGTAGGGAGTGTGGTGCTGATGCTGCGGCTGCGGCTGCGGCTGCGGCTGCTGATGGTGATGTGCTTGGTGAGGTTGATGGTGCGCATACGGCGATGGAGAATGGTGCGAGTGTTGGGCGTATGGCTGCGGGAGGTGATGGTGCGAGTGATGGTGCTGGCCCGGGGGCTGATGGGATGGGTGAGCTGAAGAGCCTGCGAGGCTTGTGCTGCCGCGGTTGACGCCGTGGCTGTTTATGTGGCTGCTCATGCTCATGCTGCTGCTGTGGCCGTGGCCGTGGCCGTGGCTTACGCCTCCATGTCCACTGCCGGTAGCGGTGCCGCTGGGTGCAGGCACAGGTGGAGGTGCACCAGTCGGCTGGGCTAGATACCGCAAGTCGGTAACTTGTGTTTCGATCTGCTCCATGGTGCCGACGGACTATGCATTGGCGGAGGCGAGATGTAAGATGTAAGATGTCAGATGTCAGATGCCAGATGGTGAGATGCGGGAGACGCCGAAAGGAGACGCCGAAAGGAGGCGCAGAGGAGGACGGCCGAAGCCGCAGTTCGGTATACTGTCGCAAGCTGGGGTGGAGGACAATGGAAGACACCTGTATCAAATGCGACAGCAATGGCGGCGACGAGGTGAGAAGACAGCACGTGCGACAAGCAAAGCAGAGCTCGAGGCTGGGCAGGATGCGATAAGAGAGGCCGAGAATGGAGGCCGCGATGGCGAATTGGCAGATCAAGGTGAGCGCAAGAGGCTAGGGCACGCCTGGCCTGTGCAGACCAGTAAGAGTGCTGAATCTCTAGGCCGACGAGCGCTAGAGGGGCCTCGCGAGGGCCTGACCAAAACCGGGGTAGCTGCAAAACGTTCCGTCAGTGGGCTCGCTGCCCCTTGCTCTTTCCCTTGCGCAGCTTAGAGGTGTTTCCTCTTTCGGCGATCTTGTATTCTATATTTATATTTATATTTATTTAGATTTAAATTTACTATTTGTTTTATTGGGTCTAATCGCCAATAGTCTTCGGCATTCTTCAAGACCTTTGGTCGATTCAATAGTCATGGTGTCCTTGAGACATCAGCTGTCGGCTCTGTGCTCTGTATTGGGTCGCTTGCATTATTAACTATCCTCAAAATTGCATCCGTCAACAGCCCATTTCTCGCTTGCGCAGGGGCCAAGAACGCCGCCCGTCGCATCACGTGGCTTGGATCCGAGCCGATGCAGATAAGGCAGACATATACAGTGGGGCTGCATCGGCTACCGGCCAATCACACTCGGCCCTACCAGTGCCTCCCAGGTACCAGGGGTTTGGACTCTTCTCTCTGTATCTTGTATCTCGGCCCTCTGTCGCACTGATCGATCCCATCGTTTACAGAGTCCTCGAATCGGACAAGTTGCTGAAATTTCTTTCCAATCGTGATAGTGATATTGCACAGCAGTGCGATCTGCAGATTACAGCAGCGGCACCTTTGTTCGCCCGCGTCTGCCTCGGTCACCTGCGAACATGATCGCCTCATCGTCTCCGATTATAGCCCAGTAGGATTCTTCTACTTGCCGGTGGGTTGAATGTGTAGAACAGTTACAGCTGCAGTCACCAAGGCCTGGCCAGGCCGTGGTCCATCGGTGCTGCGCTGTTTGCCATCCGTAGTCTATGTGGCTGGGATTCACGTCGATCTCACAGGTTGCGCATCTCGCGGTTCAAGGAAACTATCATAAGCTCCGTGACGTGATCATTGTTGGCTACTTATCATCTGCTGTTTGGAGCCCGTGCTGCTTGTTTGATTAGGAACTTATCCTTGCATCCAGCATAGGCCTGTTAAAAAGTGTCTGCAACATAAGGTGTCTTGCGCATGGATGAAATATCGGAGGATAAGCTATCCACCAATAGCAGAACGTGGTATTATTGCACTGGTCTGATTTATGCGTCTGAGTTTATCCGGAGAGTGGTCGGTATTATCCCGTGAATTGCTTCTGGAGATTATTCAAGTGCTGGCAACCTTTCTTTCTGTTTTGCTGATTTCAGAAACAATGCTGTGCATATTCGAAAGCGAATCTAGAAGATGAAAAGCAAAGAACAGAAACTGAAGTAATATAAATAGATATTCTAGAGCACAGCCCAGATGTACGCCCGATGATGTGAGTGGCATCAGAAGCAGCTCTTGTCGTTTTTCACTTTCTTCTTTCTTGATCTCATACTCAAGGCAAAGTCTTCGCACGGTGCTTTGCCCGTATCATGGTTGGCTGTTCTTCTTGGCATGCTTGAGGCTTACTACTAATGGCCCAGTGCTGACGTGCCAAGAGCAAAACAGTGGCCAGAATCCTTATGATTTGATCACGGTGATGCAACGGCAAGGAAACATCTCATTACCTAGAACAAAACGATACATGGCAACAGAGTGCGACTACTTTGTAGAGCGGTCGTTTATCAGTTCATGTGTAGATGCCCAAGACTTGGCAGCGACGCAAGGTACAGCCACACTCCAAAGCTAGCAGCAAGGACCAAGCCCGGCGTTACAATCAACATGGCAAGAAATGAAAGCTAGTTTTTATGCTTATTTGCAGTTGCCCGTCGAGTATCCAACGAACTATTCCAAGAGCAGACCGTTTACCGCTATTGTTGCCAGTTTGATGTTGGGCTGTCTTAATAGCCGCGCCTCAACATACGCACATTTGCTAGAGCTTCGCTAGGTAAAGTCGAAAAAGACCAGTACGCGGGATCCAGATGCAGAGATAATAAAGAGTATTGACTTGAGAAAACGGAAAGAAACACCACAGCCTTGATTTCAGGACGGTCTTTTCAACCCAGCCGACCTTGACATGATGTTTCAGATCGACGAGCAGTAGTGCTGCTAGTATATATAGTATATATATAGTATGCTTTCTGTATGCTAAGTCTCTTGCCGCTTTCTGTGTATCCGGATACTACACAAAGAGCGCGCGTATTGGTGATTGCAATAAAGGGCATGGGGCCGTGTGAACGAGGACCATCGCCTTTTCTGGCAAGGTTAGCCCAGGCCGAGGCTGAATCCTAACATGTCGACCACTACCCATCGACGGCTTAGTACTGCCAAGACGCAGTAAGATTGGAAAACACTTACAAGACTGCTGATGCAATTACTCCTTGCACACTGTGTAAGACACAATGACACCCTTTTTGTTGCAGCTACTTGAGTAGATGTTGGAGCTGGGACCATGGAGCGTGGACCCCTGGCATGTAAGACCGGCACCGTATTGCCCGTAAAGAGAGTTGAAGTTAAATATAAAACGCCATCTCCCCATGATAGTTCTCACCTGTTATTTTGATTTTAATTTGGATCTCTTTGCTACTTTGTTCTATTCGGGACAGTTGTCATTCAGTCATAATACAGCAAGCACGACAAAAGTACAACAAGCAGTGCTGGACATATTCAACGAGAGACGCCTCTGTTTAGATCTACATCTACTCAACAACAACAAAACATTGCACAATGTCACGCATCATTGCGAGCATAGTCCTTACGGCCCTCTCCACCATCCCATTAATTCCCACGTGGATTTTGTCGCTCGTCAAGAACCAGGAATACGAAGACCCAGCGCGACGCGGTGTTGGCTGGCTCAAGGCGGCCTTTCCAGTTTTCATCCTGTCAGTAGGACTCCTAGAAACATCTTACCAGAATGACCTCTAACCCCTACAGTGGCCTACTCGGCAAGCTGGTTTTTTATGGCATCCTCTATACAAGCTATACACAAGATTTCTCCATTCCATCATGGATTGACTGCCCGTATTATATCAGCACTTACTTGCAGGAAGTGGCCACGATATTGACCTTTATCGCCCTCATCCAGACCGGCCTCGGTTTTCTGTATGTCCGCAGCAAGGGCTTTGTGGCCGTCCAGCCCCCACCCCCCGGCACCCAGAGAGAGAAGACGCTGTGGCCCAAGTCGCACACAACCGCCCGGGCTGTGACGTATACGCTGGCTGCTCTCCTGCTAGCCACGGCTACAACCGCCTTCGGCCTGGGCGTCGCCGCTATTGCCTACTTCGTAGCCTATAGAAGCGGCGGATCAGACCGCAACCCCTACAATGATTACATTACCTATAGTGAAATAGCGAGCAAGGTAGGCACTGCCTTTGACATTAGCTTCTTTGTTCTGACGATTCCTCTGAACGGATTTGCCATCTCTGTTGTATCCAAGTGCAAGGGATCGGTCATTGCAAAGTCGTCGCGCATTTACGTTGCCGCCGTCTTTATCTTCTTTGTGCGCTTCCTCTGGCGCATAATCTTCCAGGTCGGCTATGTGCTGGTCGAGGACTCCACGTTTGTGCCGCAGGCCGCGATCTATGTCAGCCCCATCTTGGAGCAGTGGTCCATTGTGGTTGTCCTTATTTTGCTGTATGTCATCTTTGCAGCAAACCACACTGGTATCTGGTCCATTGCCAGGCCATGGATGTCCTACCAGCAACCCGTCTACCAACAGCCCGACTACGCACCCCCAACCCCTGCCCCCAACTTTGCCTACGAGTCTCTAGTATCACAGGCCGACAGCCGACAGCTCCATGAGATGCACCAGACACCCTCTCCGATCTACACAAACACGTCGACGTGGGGCGTTCGCACTTTCCCTCCGGCAGAAGTCAAGGGTTGAGACGAGCATGCAGCTTTATATTGACTTGTTGTGGGTGGGAATGAAGGAGCCAGAGGTGATACCAATACTCCGTGCATGTCGCATGTTGTTTACTATTTAGTTGTTTTATATCTAATATTAATATATTTAATTGTAAACAAAAGTGTTGTCCAAGCAAAAGATGCGACCTAAAAGTGGACGGC
Source organism: Ophiostoma himal-ulmi (assembly GCA_029299165.1). Taxonomy (NCBI): domain Eukaryota; kingdom Fungi; phylum Ascomycota; class Sordariomycetes; order Ophiostomatales; family Ophiostomataceae; genus Ophiostoma; species Ophiostoma himal-ulmi. The sequence goes on from JANSME010000001.1 coordinate 392,556, forward strand.
ATGTGCCAACAAACACTCAAGAAAAGAAAACTACACAACTAAACTACGAGTCAGTAGCTCTTGTATGCCTTCTGCCGATTCCGAGTCTGACAATGGCGTGGTAGAGAGTTTACCGGAACAAAGATTCAGCCAGACTTCCAGCTCTGGTGAGCTTTCTGTTTTGGCCTTGGGGTCCGCCTCTGCATCCAACAATTGGCGGCTCTAGTATCACTAACGGATATAGAGATGTATAACTGCCGAAACAGGCAACTCACCTGTTCGCAGTCTACACCGTGGGCTGGCCAGCTTCAGGCTGCTTGCTTGGTCTAGGAAGACTATTGCCGCCATCGCGACGAAAATAAGATCCCGCTATATACTACCATCTGTCTACTTTATCGAGATAAGATCTATTTAAATATACCTTGATTTTCTTGTGGGTTGCTCGATCTGTATCAGCTAGATCCGCGAGGGGAGCTGGGCATTGCATCGAGCATGGGCCGAGAGCAGTGATGGCTGGCAGGTGTCTTGCATTGGCGAGCATATTGATTGGGTGGTGGTAGGGTGCTATGCGCATCAGAGAGACGGCAATCTTGCGGTGACGATGATCGCTTACTTTTCACGGAAGATGGGTACTTTATAGACTATAGTGTGATTAGTGGTATCTTGAATTTTACGCGCAGAACTAGTGACACAACGCACTTATGACTAACTACACTACTGCGCAGTTTGCCGAATTTCTTGCGTTGGGCTGCTTAGCATTCATCATCCATGCATGCACATGGTCGACATAACGGCTTGCACGGTAGACACCTACTGCACGTCCTGCGTCATACAAGATGAGTACTGGCCGTGGCATCTCCTCCCTGACTCAGGATCTACACTTCCACTTAGACGGATGGATACATCCGCCGCTTGTATAGAAGACCACCAAGAAACGGTCAAGCTCAAGATGCACACTATGCTAGCCTCTGGGCTTTGGAAAAACTTCCGAACAACAGATTCCAAGGCGTACGGCATTTTCAGATGCAGTACGAAAACTAAAGGCCCAGTATACTGTAGATTGGCAGCAAAGGCTGAGTCGTTCCGTGCCACTCGCCAACGCCAGCGATTCGGTGTCGCCCGACATGACGAGAGAGGGACGACACAATTACATCTCGCGAGCACTACTTGCCCGGACCATATGGCGAGCTGTTTTGGTTTGTACTGTTGGGCCGATGAGGACGAGGCACAACAAACAGTCTCCTTGCAGCTCTTGGATGGATACGGCCAGACTGCTACTCTGCAAAGTACGGCAAGAGGAGTAAATAAAACAAGTGATATCATAATCAGGGACCACCTCGCACCCGGGACCAGGCCAACGTTGGATCTACGTCGTAAGCTACCACGCCAAGACCCATAGGTCCCGCAGAACGGAGAAGGGAAAAAAAAAAAAAAGTGCAAGTCCGACAACTCTGGAACTAGCAAACCAGCAAACTGTGCGGCTAGTGTTTGCCTCGCATCTTGACCGAGCTTGATATACATTCATAGCCCAGGACGGTCACTCAATCCCGTATGTACGTCCTCTGGTCTGCTGTGGTAAAACAGGAGCAGCACACCCAAGAAATGACAGCCCAATGTCTCACGTTCTGCAGACGTTCTGCATACAACGACAATACAGACAAAAAAGAAACAGCTTTTGAAAAAACACAAGAGATGGACCCAACGCCGGTAATACAAGCTTATGATCGGTGCCCTGACGACTTATGACTGTGCCACTCGCCATTCGACACTATATAAACCACCCCATGACTACAAGAACGATGCTACTTTGATCAACAACACCGTCGGAACTAGTAAACACCAATTTATTGCTGTAGAAGACCCCGGAATGGTATGCTTTACTCTACATCCTACGTATAAACTCCTGCGAACTACTAACAGCTCAGGAAATCATAGTTATCGGAGCCGGCCTGGCTGGCCTCACGGTGGCCATTGCCCTTCAGCAGGCCGGCCACCACATTGCCGTTCTCGAGAGTACACCACAAATCACCTATATCGGTGCCGGCATCCAAGTCTCCCCCAATTCGTCTCGCGTGCTGCGAAAACTAGGAGTCGAACCGCACATTGTGAAATACTGCACAGAGCCAGTCGACTTGCGCATGATGCGGTGGAATACCGGCGAGGTGCTGGTCGAGTGCCCTCTCAGGCAGCCTGCACAAGACGAGTACGAGAGCCCATATTGGCACATCCACCGCGCCGATTTCCACCGCGGACTCATGACGCGCGCACAAGAAGTCGGCGTCGTTGTGCACCTCGACAGCCGCATCGTCAAAGTCGAGCCTGACCTTCCCCGCCTGACGACCAAAGGCGGCAAAGTCTACACGCCAGACCTCGTGGTCGCCTCTGACGGCCTGCACTCCATGTGCCGCGCGATCGTGCTGGGCGAAAAGAGCCCGCCAAATCCGACCGGCCAGATGGCGTACCGAGTAACCCTGCCGGCCAAGGAGCTGGCTGGCATCCCCGGCCTCGAGGAGTTTGCCACAATCCCACGCAACAACCACTGGATCGGACCACACGCCACAATCTTATCGTACCTCCTCACAGGCATCGACCAGCCCCTGATCAACTTCGTCTTCACATGCGACTCGGCCATGAACGACGGTGTCGACACCGAGCTCCAAGGCAACGAGGAGGTGCGCGAGCGCTTCAAGGAGTGGGACCCGCGACTGGGCGTCATGCTCAAGCACGCCAAAGAGGTGCTCAAGTGGCGCCTGTTCACACACTCAGAAATACCCCATTGGGCACACCCGGCCAGCAAGGTCGTGCTGGTTGGCGATGCTGCGCATGCCATGACGCCATACCTCGCACAGGGCGCGGCCATGGGCATCGAAGATGCAGCCGTGCTGGCCGGCATCCTGGCCGAGCCCGATTTCGCGTCGATCGACAAGCTGCCCGAGAGCCTGAGGCTGTACGAGAACATCCGCATCAAGCGCACAGCCCGCGTTGCCGAAGCATCAATTGCGAGCCGCTACTTTACACAGATGAAGGACGGCCCCGAGCAGGAGGCGCGCGACAAGTGGATGCTGGAGCACCCGGGCATTTGGGAGCGGCACATCAACATTCGCAGCCGCAAAGAGTTCTTGGACGAGCTGTTTGGCTACGATGTGTATGCTGTGCTGGTGGAGGCTCTGGCCAAGGCGCGCACAGAGGGTATAGATGCCGTCACGGCCAAGGTTGGCACATCACCTGTATCCGCCATTCCGGCGGCGTGGCAATAGTCCGGGTGCGGATTCAACAGAGATACCTTATGAGACACGATTCAATGACATTCAGTATTCACCTGACTTGATTATGCGATTGGTTCTGGGCTGGCAAACGGTGATCCGGATTTATGCACGTAAGACGGCTGGTAATTTGTAGGCCCTGCAAGGAGCGACACCGCACAGCACACGGCCCAGGCACTCGGTGATTCTGCCTCCAACAAAGTGTAATGTACCGACAATGTGGCATCAACAAGGCTGACCCGTGGTCGTATGCTAACAATAATCAATTGTAAAATGAGTATATCTCGATTGTTTAAACTGTAGCAGGTGAACACAATGATTGTGCCATCCAAAGTGTTCGGTATCATGAAAGCAAAGAACAATAAACAATGCAGGGGAGAAACGACAAGAGGTATAAGAAGACAGGATATAAAAGAAAATCATGATGGTATAATAGTGTAGACGAGCGTGAACTGATATACGCTCCTCCTCAAGAGTACTGATGGAACTTGGGAGGACCCAGGCGCAGACGCCACTGTTCGCCCCAGATCATCAGCGACAGAATGGGCAGCCAGAATACAAGCAGCACCAGCGCCAGCGACGACCACGTCCACGCATAGCCAATCCGGGCCACCATGGCCGGCCAGAAGAAGCCAATGACAAACGAGATGCCGCGGCTAAAGTTCATCAGCACGGCAGACTCGGGCGTCTGCGGCCGGTAGCAGTCGGACAGGTACGCGTAGAGGCACGTCGATGTGATCTGCAGGCCGAGCACGCCGACGGCTAGACCGACGAGCGGCACGAGATAGTTGTACTCTTTCTGGACGCAGACGCCAAAGATGATCATGCCCGTCGGGCCAAACACGGCCGAGATGCACGTGAGCACGAGGCGGTGCTCGGGCGTGGCGCGGCCGCCGTTCTTCGTGGCCATTTTGTACAAGATAAAGTCGGACATCTTGCCGCCGCAGACCTCGCCGATGAGACAGCCGATGATGAGCGGAATGCCCGTGCACAGGCCGATCTGGCCGCTCTGGAAGCCGTAGCGGCCGCCGTAGATCTTGGCCATGCTGATGGCGGGCAGGATGTTGATAAAGGTCCAGCTCCAGGTGTAGAACCAAAAGGAAAACGCGACGGACGGGTACCTTAGCATGTAAAAGGCCGTGAAAAAGTCGCGGCCCTGGAGGCGGCGCTGCGGGATGAGGTTGCCCTTGGGGGCGAACAACATGTCCTTGAAGGAGCGCTCACGGGTGCGGCTGTGGAGGAAGCGCGGGTCGCGCGAGAACAGGGTTTCCGGCAGGCAAAAGAGCGTGACCAAGAAACAGGCGCCCGTGACAATGGCGGGCATGTAAAAGTCCCATTGCCAGCCGGCATACTGGCCTAGGTAGCCGCCAAAGAGCACGGCAATGTGCGCGCCGTTGGTGACGAAAATAGTATAGACGCCCGTCATTTCGCCGCGCTCGTGCATAAAGAACATGTCGTTGAGCACGGGCGTGCCCAGGGCCATCATGCCGCCAAAGCCGATGCCGTTGAGTGCACGCACGCCGACGAGCGATGCAAACGTGGTGGTGCGCGCCGTTGCAATATGCGATACAATGGTGATGGCCTGCACGACGAGGCACAACGGGCGGCGGCCAAGTACGTTGGACAGCGGCACCCAGACAAAGGGCGCGATGCCGCCGGTGATGATGGCGGTGGTTGTGCTGTAGGTGACGACCTCGACGCGCCGGTCAAACGCCTTGCTCAGCAGGTTGAAACTGGGGTTGGGCACGGCGGCGTTGAAGGGGCCCATAAAGGCCATGAAGCTGACCTGGAGCAGCACTGCCCACTTGAGCCAGCGCGGCCAGTTGAGCGGGTCATCAGCAAAGTCAGACGGCTGAGGCACGAGCGGCAGACCGTGGGGATCGAGTTTGAGGTGGGCATTGGCCTCGCTGACGCCGCCATCGAGCGTGATGTCTCTGCTGACTGGTGATTTTTCGTCGGCGTGCGAGCCGCTGCTGTTGTCAGATGGTGCGTGCATGTCGTAGCCGTGATTATGGAGTGGTGATTCTAATGGGACAAAGGAATGAAGGCGTAACACAGGGTACTTTAAGAGGACGGCTCCATGATATATGTGCTCATGCGAGGAGCAGATTGATGAGTGCGAGAAGAAGATTAGAGCAGGCGGGACAAACGAGAGACTCTATAAAAATCGAAAGAAAAAGAGAGAACGGAAACGAGAGACGAGACGAACAGAATAGATGATTGCCGGGTGTAACAGCGAGACAGGAGGAGAGGAAAAGAAAGGGACAGTGTATTACTCGATGGAAGGGAGCCAAGAGTGATAGGAGGGTGCAGGAGGCACAAGCCACGAAAGAAGCACGAGGCTCGCGTTGAGACAGTCAGACAGTGGAGAGAGACAGAGAGAGAGACAAAACGAGAGACAGGCGTGGACAGAATGAGGAAGTGAGCGGCCGCTAGTTCTCGCCAAGTCGGCGATGATGTGTCGAGCAAAGGCAGCAGTAGTCTGGGCGTTGCGGCTGCAGCATGTATGTCCGACGTTCTTTTGCTTGGTGCTCTTGTGCCGCCGGGTTTTCAAAGCTTGGTCGGGAACTCGAGCAGGGATGCAGGTTTCCGATCAAGGGACCTTTTGGCTTCAAACCCCAGCCGCCAGCCTTGAAGCTCTCAGCGGTTAAGCTTTCACTTGCGGAGGAAGTTGAAGTTGACGTCGGACTTTTGTGATTGTAATGATCCGTGGTTTGGTGTGGGTCCGTTGGCTATCCTGTATTGCATGTATATGATCAAGGAAGATCAAGGAAGATTAAGGAAGAATAAGAGAGAGACAAAGACAGGAGCCCGGGGAGAAAGGAGCGTAGTGGGACAATTCGGGACAATGCAAAGAGTGTATGACGACGTGGTGCCCGGCCTGGCTTACTCGAGACTCGAGACTCGAGATGTTGAAATGGTGCATGCGCAGATTGCGACGAGAGAAAGTAATGTTTATGCTTATTCTTTGTAGAAGTACTAGGGATGTCTAATCCATCCAACAGCCATGAATCTGATAGCATAGGACTTGAACGCTGTGCATCCGGGGAACGTTGCAGAGCCAGTGGGAAGAAGCAAGGTGAAATGGAGCAGTCGAGTACACAGGACGTATATTGAAAGTCTGCCTCTCGGCGAGTGAGCGTAGTCACTACCGATATTGCCGATGTGTTGTCGAGTGCACAGAAGCAAGCTAGACTGGATACGACGACAAATAAGATTGAGGTTAGAGATGCAGAAATGGACAGAATCGAAACTAAAAGAAATCAATGGCAGCAATATATCAACGGGGGTCATTGATTATTTGACTGGGACATTGGGATGGAAGACTGATTAACTGCATGTGAAGCCGTTGGATCGATGCCGGCAGTAGAGTCATGAGCTCATCCCAGATTATAAATTACAAGGACAACAACTACTGCCAACTGCAACTGCAACTCCGACGGAACAGGACGGTATAGCGTGCGTCGTAATACGACGGAGACCACAGGCGTGCTCCGAAAGTGCGATCAACTTTGCCATTGTGGAAGACGACAAATCACCCCAGTCTGTTCCATGCAGGAGGAGTGCCGATCGCCAGGCAGATGGTCGAAATGCTACCGTTTCTTTACTTTGCCAGACGCGTGATGGCCGATGGGTTTATTTCCGGTAGCTTGTCTTTTTTTATTTACCGTTTTCTAATGATCGAGATCAATAAGACAGCCTTGTCGTGGATGCGAATCTGCTCAATATTGTCTCGACGTGATGTTTCGCTGTAAAGCCGTCGAGATGTCGAGCGCGTCGCGTCTGACTGGTAAGCCGCTCGGGCCGGTCAATAATCTCTCTCTGCATTGCCAATAGTGCTCATGATACTTGGCAGATGCTACCCATCGATTGCTTGTTGTTCAACTATAGTCGAGATGTCATCTTCTTAATGTCAACATATTTCAACCATAACGGTCAAGCCCATCACCCTGCGGAAACTGTCTACCCGCCGACCCATCCAAGCTCATCACAGAATCACAGATGACACCGGCTGGCGTGACACCATGTCAGCGTGTCTCAAACTGCAACAAGCATTTGTCTCTGCTAAAACGAACAGCCATTATGAAAGACTGGATTGGCATGCCGCAATCAATAACCCTAGCTATGTAGATACTAGCACACCTTTTCGTATGACTGCCAATCTATCTACACAATGCACTGTGCACTCCGATTCAGCAATATAGGAGCAAGGCATACGCGGTGATTACTCAGCTAGCAAGACTGCATCTCGGAACGGGCCTCTGTGCGACGTTGACTTGGGCGGAAGCTTATTATTGAGCCGATTGGGACTGTTGCTGCTGTGTCACCACATGTGTGGCGGATGCGGTGTTATTTCGTGCTACAGTATCATGTTAAGCTTATCATGAAGTTTGGCCTCGATGAACCAGTCTCTGTTTTTAGACAGCACTTGCACAGCCGACTTCACTTTGTTCCAGCATATCTATTCCACCTCGGTGATCGCCACTACTTGTATATTTACGTAGTCTGGGGTTCTTCCATGACAATTCCAGTCACGCCGAAACGTCTTCCTGACGCCTTGCTCAGTTCCCTAATCGCACGGATGCGACGCGCAGACTTTACGACGGCAAGCTTTGTGAGTACGTTTTATGGATGGTGTATGCCCTCACCGCTTGATTTCATCGCCCTGTCTCGCCCATCCTCTACTGCATCTCCGGATCATGCACTCTCGCGACCCGTTCCTTGCCCCCCAGAGTCTCAGCCTGCTGCACTCGTATCCCGGGTTTCTCTCAAACATCAATCATCACCCATCTCGTCTTACAGGTGCACCTTGCTTCCACATCAATCTCACCTACATCACATCTCACTCTTCATTTGCCAGCGCTCACACTCCTTCAACCCCCATGTCCCCCAGATCCTGGCATATCGTATTATCCCTACCGCTCTGTGACTCGGCATCGCCTTTCTCTATTTGCATTTTACTTCACACCGTCTACGCAGTACATCTACTCAGTACATCACCTACATCTTCGTCATTACTGAGTATCTACATCTCTTCTTCTACTCATCCAAGCATACAACCACCGCTTTTTCCATCCCATCTCCCGTCTCCCGCCTTGGCATAAGCGGCCTCGTCCTGCGGCGACGGTTCTTGCTCACCATACAAACTATATCCGTAGAGTCAATGACCGTGGCTATCAAGTTTTATATTTTCAGTTACTTATTTTGCCGTACTCTGCAACTCTCCCATCTCTCCTCCCACTGCCACTGCCACTGCCACTGTAACTGTAATAATACAGCAGTTGCAGCTAATCCCCACTGTCTTCCTGCAGCTCGGTGGAGTCCAAGGTCAACAGACCCGACTTTGATCTTCTCCACTTTCCATTCGCCGCACCTTTTTGTGTAATTACTCCGTATTGTGAGTCGGTTTGCTCCGCCGTCGAGTCTCCGAGCTGTCCTGCAAGTCCCGTCTCGAGGCAGGTACGAAATAATTATGCTCCATCTCCGGCTTGGGCTTGGGCTTGGGCGTGTGCTCGATTTGGTAGGCTTTTGTAGGCTTAAGTAATATACTGTCGTGCTCTCGTTTGCGTGCCGCTCGTTGTTGCCTATTGAGGGCCACGCAGCTACCTCTACCTTCCCCATGCATCTTGGAATGGTTTTGCGCTCTGCGTTTGCACCTTCCTAATGCTGGTGCTGCCAGTCGTCAGTCGCCAGTCGCCAGTCGTCATTCGTGGTCGCTCCTGCCCCATGCTGTCCATAGTGCCTTCCCGCTGTAACCCATCTCCTGCACCAACTTATGCTTATGCCTAGGCAAAGATGGTGCAACAAGTAGCATCGCTTCTTCCTTCCATCTCCGCCCCCAATTGAACCTCACTTTAGCTTTCTACTACCACCAACCCTTTGATAACCCTTCGATACCACCGTTTGTACGGCGTGGGCTGCTAAGATACAACGTGCTCTACTGTACGCCCTTTCTTCGCCTCCTTCTCAGCTGTTCTCATTCGCACATTCACACCCCGGCACGTCCGCACCCCAGCTGCATCGTTATTACGGCTACTTTGACTGCCGCTATTTCTGTCCCCACTAGCCAATACCCATTACCAATTGCTTGACGTCGTTGCGTCTCTTTGTTTTTTTCCGGGGTCGTCGGTCTTTAGTTTACGCTGTTGACGTCTTACTTGCATCATACTTTTCGCTCTATGACTTTGGCTTTTGACTCTTGACTATGTCTTTCTTGACGCTTCTCCGCCCTTGCCTTGCCCAGAACACTGTTGTTCTCCTTCTGTAGACTCTCTACACGCGTGCCGACTACCCGGCTACTCCACAAACTGCAACTAAGACTCAGCCAAGCCTTCATCACTCTCGGCGTTCTCGTGGCGCACCATCTAATTAAACATATCTTACCAGGCCGTCCTCCTGCCCCAGTCCCAGTCACTTGGCGAACGTGGCAAGCTCAGAGCGGCATTCCGGAGAGGGACACCGGGCCTGGTGATCCGCGATTGGCGACGGCTTTGATAACAGGTAACACGGAATACGGTATATAGAACGGATTACGGAGCACAGGACGGGACACCGACCGACACAACAATGGACGGCCAGGTGCCTTTGGGCGGCTACGGCCAGATCCCGAGATCTGCACCATCGTCACAACCACAACAACCACAACAGCCGCAATCGACAGCTGCAGCCGGCAAGAGCAGCACCCGCGCAAAACGAGTCCCCGAACACCAGCGACGCCGAGCTGCCGTCTCCTGCGACCACTGCAAACAGCGACGTGCCAAGTGCATGCGCGCATCGCCCCGCGACCCCTGCTCCAACTGCATCGCCAGCCGCATCAAATGCCAGTCTACCCTGCCGCGGAAACAGCGCGTCTACGGCAGTGTCGAGTCTCTCAGTCTGCGATACCGCGCCCTCGAGGCCCTGGTGCACGGTCTCCTGGACCCGGAAGCCAAGGCCAAGGCAGCAGCACACGATGGCCACTCCGACGACGAGTCCATGCTGGATGACGGCACACCCGACGGACCGTCAAGCCGCACTGCCACCCTCGACATCGACACCCTCTACCGCGCAGCCGCCGAGCGCAACATCCCCATGCCCTCGCGCGACGACATGACACCCGCAAACGAAATCTTTGCCGCCTCCTCACAACCAAGCAGCTCCTCTGCCGGCCCCGCGTCAGGCGCATCCCACCACCACCCACTACCCACAATACTTCAACCGCCAATACCGCCGCCCGGCACATCAATATCGACATCAACCACCACTGCATTGCCTCCCCTGCCATCCGTGACATCTTTAATACCAGCCGACGGCAGTGTCCTTCCCTTTCAAAACCCTCACCCGCCCCAACACCAGCCGCTCACAACACCTGCAGCCGACGAGAAACTGATCCCCACCCCGAACGGCGTGGCACACTATGTCGGACCATCCAGTTCGTTCCGTTTCGTGACGTCTATCCGTGCCCTGGTGGCAAAGTGTGGAGATAGTATCATCACTGGCCTTAACGGAGGCGGTGATGTTGTGCCCGGTGCAAGAAGCGGTGGCGCCAGCGAATCAGGTAGTGTCGCAGGTGCGAGCCCGGCCACGGGCAGTCGCGGCGGCCCCACACCTAGCGGCACCGGCGACGGGTCTTCCAGCTCTCATACGCAAGGCGAAGCCCAAGGACAGTCTTCGATCCGCGACCAGTTTGTCGGCCTCAAAGTCAGCAAAGCCCTCGAGGTCCTGGATTCCGACAGCAACGAAGACGACGACGATGACGACGACGACGACGACGACGACGAGGGAAGTGATGACAGCGGCGACGAGGCCGAGTATAGCGGCGGAGACGACCGTGATGTCATGGACGGTGTTGTCAACGCTCCGCGTTCGTCACAGTCGTTTTCTCAGTCCCAGTCGGCCCACCCACCGCCGCACGCCAACCAGCAACAAACACTGCCATCGCGTCACTACACACCAGGTGGAAATGGAGGAATTGTAGGAAACAATGCGACATCAGCGTCCTCTCCTGCCAACAGTCGCCGGGCACGCGCCGAGGCAGACGATGCTTCGTTTTCCGGGACATTTCTGCCACCACGGGAAACTGCCGACATCTTTGTGCGCGTCTTCTTTGACAGAGTGCACCCCAACTACCCGCTCTTCCACCGCGGCTCTTTTCTTCTCCGGTACGAGGCACTGTGGCAGCGGGGCCAGGCCCATGCCGCGGGCGCAGGTTCTGGAAACGAGCCAAAACAGCAGTCTGGAGACAGCGGTGCCGATGACGACTACGGCTGGAACTGCTGTCTGGCCATGGTCTTTGCATTCGGCGCCCAGGCCCTCGAGGGCCACGACCGCGCGCGCAAGGCCGCAGCAAACATGCAGCGGCGCTATCTGCACCTGGTGTGCTCTTCTCTCAGCCGGCTGGCTGGCACCACCAACCTGGCCAACATCCAAGCACTGATGCTGCTCCAGCTGTACGAGCACAACGCCGGACGCCGCAATGCAGCATGGTCGTTCCTGGGCTGTGCGTCGCGCATGGCTGTCGCGCTTGGCATGCACCGCGATGGTGTGGTCCCCTTGATAGTTGACAGTGGCAAGGGAGTTGTAGTCAATGACCGTGATGCGCGTCGTCGTGTCTGGTGGACGCTCTACTCGTTTGAGCGCAATCTCTGTATCATGCTCGGCCGCCCGTCGGCACTCGACGAGACGGAGATTGCTGTCGCGCCGCCGACGGATGATGTGCAGTCGGCCGATCTCCCACAAGGTCTCCCTGTCAGTCTGCTCAGTCTCATTCGCATGTCGTGGAAGATCAAGCAGCTGCGGTTCCCTGCCCCCGGCAGCCAGCCCAACTTTTACGGCTACGGTTTCGGCTACGGCAATCCCCAGCAGACTGCGCACGAATTGCTGAACGAGCTCGAGGCGTGGCGCGCTGCACTGCCAGCACACCTTCAGCCCGGATGGCGGTCCATGATCCCCTCGCATCGCCGTGCTGTCCTTGTCTTACATGCCCAGCACCAATACGGCCGCTCGCTTGTTACGCGCCAGTTTGTCCTTGATCGGGCTGAGCGCTGCTGCAATCTGGTCGCCGACAAGTCCGACAGCAAGCACATTAACAAGCTGCCGTCTGACAAGGACACGGCCGCCTCGGACGAGCTTGCCGATTCTTGCATTGATGCTTCCGAGCGTGTCTTTGACTATCTGCACCAGCTGTTTGAGGCGGGCCTGCTGGACGGTGTCGCATGGATTGATACATACTTTCTATACCACGGTGTCTTGATTCTCTGCCTGGACTTGGTGGCCAAGATCGTTGTCGTAGGCCACGCATCGACGCCACCGGCTGACAAGGCGACCCTGAATGAAGCGATTGCCCGCCAGCGCGCGTCCGTGCGGTCGATCTTGCTGGTGGCCCAGCAGACACGTCTGTGTCCGACTTTCCGCGTACTGGTCGGTGTTGTATGCCAGCTAGCAGCCATTGTCGGTGCCCTTGACGGGCTGCTGGCATTGCCGCCCCCAGCGACAACCATCGACGGCTCGTCTCTGTCGTCGGCATCTTCGGCCAAGCACCACCATCACCATCACCATCACGGTCACAGCCACAACAGACATGGCGGAGGACACCGCAGCAGCTCATCGACACGCGGCCGCGGACGGCAGCGGCGCAACAGCTCCAGCGTGTCTAGCGATCGCAAGACGTCGCAGGGGCCATCCTTCACCAGCCAACCGACAACCTCTTCGATGATTGTAGGAGGTGTATCGATGGCGCCTCCATCGGCGTCTCCGCAACTTCGCACAGCTTCGGACCAGAACGTGTCTATCAAGTCGTCGCCAAAACTGTACTATTCGCCGCCGGCGCCAACCCATATGCCTAACCAAGGGCAGTACCAGCAGCAGCAGCAGCAGCAACACCACCATATCCTCCAGCAGCAACATGCACAGCAGCAGCACCAAACCAACCCGCAGCACCAGCTACAGATACAGCAGATGCAGGCCTTTGCTGGAGACTGGTTCACCAATGGCACAGACCACTTCCCATGGAACACGTTTGATCCGTCCATGAATGTGATGGCTGGTAATAGTGGCCATCTTCAGAGCGTACATCCGGGCCAGGAAGGCGCTGGAGGGCAGCAGCATGGAAGCGTCGGTGGCCATCCTGGTTCAGCAGCGGCGGTACAGGCACAAGCGCAGGCACAGGCACAGGCACAGGCGGCAGCAGCAGCTCAGGCAGCCAGCTCCGGTGGCATGATATCACCCACGAGCACAGTACCAGTCGTCAGCAGTTGCTATCCCCAGAGTATCGATTTCAGCATGGCAACTGAGCCGGCCACCTTTGGTGAAGACCCGTACCTGTCGCAGCCCAACTATTTTGGTCGGCAGCCTGACGGAAGCGGCAATGGTGGCCCTGGTGGCCCTGGCACTGGAATTGAAAATGGGACTATGCCTCCGCAAGCATACAGTGGAAGCATGGACATGAACCAGTACGGACAGCAGCAGGGTCTGAACCTGCAGCAGCAGTCGCAGATGGACAACAGCGAATGGGTCGAAGCGTGGCGGAATCTCAGCACGCAATTCCACTAGTAATGCAGTCTGCCTTTACAGTTTACGACATTTTGTGTATACCATGAATGAATAGCGGCCATTTTGCTTTTTTTTTTTTTGAATTGATGTTTTTATCTCATAAAACTACGAAACACTGCTACTGCTGAAAATATCATTCCGCCACCCTCTAGCGGCACTGTCGTCGACTCGGTCGGCAGCCGCCTCGGCCTCGTCCCGCCAGACCCGGACGAGACTGCCTGGCGCATACACACCTTCAAATGGACTGTCGGGAGACGGCGCTACACCCACCGACACTTGCACGTCTGTCTCGACTGGCTCTTGGAAACGGGCGAGCAGTGCGCGCGCAAGACCGGGCAGGCTCTGAAGCATTGACAGCCCGCTGCCGCCCCTGCCAGCAGACGCTCTCGCCCCACGCAGCCGCTCGCGCGCAAACACAATCTCCGTATTGACGCTGGCAAACAGCTCTCTCAGCGACGCGGACAAATGCTTCTCGATCGTCTTGCGCAGGATGGGCCGGAGAATGGGCTGCAGCACCCATGCCAGGCACGACAGGTTGCTCTTGCGCAGGCTGTAGTCAAGCTGGCCGATGCTAACGTCAACGCGGTTTAGCGACAGAACCCGCTCCGCCTTGTCGCGCACGAGGTCGACGTCCAGAGTGATGTTGGCGTCGGAGACCAAGAAAGAAGCAACGCCGCTGTCCAGCAAGTAGAGCAAGCCCGAGTGCAGGCGCATCACGTAGCCGAGGTCCTGTGCCTGCAGCGACAGGCCGTTGACGGAGATGGTGACGGATGTTTTCAGGGAGCTGTCGGAAGGGGTGGCTGTCGTGTTGACGGCCTGGGGCGGGAAGATGTCGACGTCGTTGCGCAGCTGGATGCTCAGGTGGTTGGGCAGGAGCGAGTCCGTTGTGGACGCCGGCTCGAGGATGAGCGACTCCAAGAGCAGGTCGATCTCGGGCGACACAATCTCGAGGCGCGGGATGGGAATGTAGCGGACAGCCTGGATCAGGGCGGGCACAAAGACGGTCACGGCATCGCTAGCAAGGTCGGTTGCGATGTAGCCGTTTCCGTTTCCAGACGCAGCGGCAGACGTTGGCCACAGCACGTCAACCATGGCGAGAGAGGTGTCTATGAGAGCATGCACGTCCTCGTCCCCCAGTGCCGAGCTAAAAGTCTTTTTCGCCTGGTCGATGAGTGCCTCGATGCTTTCCTGGAGGCCATGGACGGGCGTATCTGACACGGAAAACTGGCCGAAGCGCTGCTTTAGTTTGGGGATGGAGTCGTCGTCGAGAAAGTTGGGGTCGGTCAGGGCCTCCTCGAGAGTGCTGCCGGCATTCTCTACAAACTTGTCGATCTTGGCATTTCTCTCCTTTTCCCTTACCCGGTCCTTTCCGTTTTCGTTTTTCTTCCCATCGGCCTCGACCTCGTCCGCGCCAACCTTGTCGAGGACCTGCTTGACTTGGTGCTCAAGTGCCTTCCACTCGTTTTCGTCGCCAAAGGAGGTCATGAATGACCATAGCTCCTTTAGAGCCTGGTCGTGGTAGTCGACTGCTGCTTCCTGTTGAATCTCGTCATGGACGGCCTCGGCGACGTCGGCGACATTGTCTGCCGCCGCCGCAGCGCTCTTGAGATAGGCTGCTGCGCCTCTCTGCAGCACTCTGGTGAGAATGGAAACAGACTTTTCATAGTCGGGCTTCTGCGACAGCGTAGACACCACAGTCCGCAGTCTCTGTGTCAGCCGTTCGCGTGTGCCGTCGTCGTTCTCGACCAGCTTGGAGTTGACGCTCTCCTGCGCCTCGGCAGCCACTTTGGAAGCGCCAGCGGCCACCTCGTCGGCAATCTCGCTGAGGGTCTCGTCTGCCCGTGGGGGTGCATTGCTGCCTGCAGTCTCAGGTCCGTGGTCGACATGCTTGGCGGCAGCATCCGCAGCTTGCGCAGTGGCCGCGGCCGTATCCTTGAACACACCCCGCGCGACATCGGCGAGGTCGGCCAAGAGCATTCTGAATGGTGTACTCTCTAGGAGCAGAGAACCGATGGCCTGCAGGCTGTTCCATCCCGTGGTGACTGATGGCATGGGCTGGCTGGCCTGATTGACCACCGCATGCGCCCCGTCTTCAATGGTCTCAGTGACGCCGGCAATGCGGACACCCCTCGCCCACCAGATAAACTCCTGGATCTGGTCGCGGCCATTCTTGTGCTCGGCCAGCAGTACAAGCTGCTTGAGCCATGCCTCGGACAGCTGCAGCAGGCGCCGTCCTTGCGGGCTGAGGCGGCCGCGGCGGACTGTCCGCGAATTGATAACGTCGGCGACCGATGCTGCGCCCTTTGAGATTTGCGTAGCAGCCTGCTCGGTCGACGGCATATACCCTTCCTTCAGAGCCTTGGCAATCTGGTAGGTGTGCAGCTTTTCATGCAGTGTTTGCTGGCGCTCCGTCTCTTCGTCGGACGCGAGCAGCGGCCTGCGCTCGGCCTGGCCCTCAATGTCGTCGTTGTTGTCATAGTCGCTCGGCGAGCCGCAGATCCCACAGCAGGACATTTTGTAATGATGGCAGTTCTGATTGTGCGTATATAAGAACGATGAGAGAATGAGCAGCAATTAACAGCTGGTTTTGTTTTTATTCTTGTTGAGCTCGGCGATGACGTCGTTGTTGTACTTCTGAAAGGGCCTAGCGCCGTATTTACAGTCATGACGAGTCTCACCTCTTTGATGGCTGTGAGACACCTTACCAGCATTGCTTGGGTTGCTGTCTGCTTCATTTTGATCCATGTTTATTATTATTATCAAAGCAGTTTTAGCTATGCGCCAGAATAATGACTAAAAAAATACGATCATACTGGTACTATAAGAGATCCAAAATTTAGTTATTTTTGCTCGATAAAGATTAGTCATCTCATGATAAGAGGTGGGATAATGAAATCAAAAGCAACCAGCATGCAAGGACTATACAGATGTAAAATGAGTTATCATGGTTCTAGACTAAGTCGACGATAAGACCAGCTGGGTGCGTTGACTCTGAATACCGCCCATCGCCTGGCCTGTCAGCCGAGCTGCACCGCGGGCCACCACGGCGGGAATTTGCATGAATCTTATACCCTTAGTCAGCCTAACCACATACCATGCAGCTCTGTTCTCCAAAATTCAGTCATTTATGATCCTGCCGAGTATTACTGTCCTTGCTGTCCATATTGCGGCCGGGTCTGCCCCGCAAAACTAAGCGTCTACTGCCCGCCTCCCACGGGTATGTTTATCCCCTATGCCCGGAGTCCAAGGAATTCCGAGCATCCGATGGTGTGAGACTTGTGGTGATATAGGGATCTAGTACTACAGTTGAATCAGGTTTGGCCGTGCTTACGCATGTGGGTGACTCACCAACCACAGTGGGACAGGTGCTCCCGTTTCACAATACAACACAACCATGGCAACCTTTACCCCCGACCGCAGGTTCAGTGTGCCGCGACTAAGCCCGATCGCCGACGTGTCTTGACGGCGGTGCAGACAGTCTTTCCGTCTTTGGGATAGTCGTTAACTCCATTCGCCGACGAAACCACAGGAGAAATACCGTGGGCTGCAATGTGGGGGAGGGGAAGGCTTGATAGCCGGTGTATAAGTGAGGCTATCCTGCTCCCTGCTCCCTGCTCTGTTGTCCCGCAGCCCGCCATCTTCCCCTCCTAGACACACGTCTATCTATATTGTTACCACTACACTCCAAGCCAGCTGAGCCAGCAACATGTCATCACTCAAGGGCAGCGTTATTGCCATCACCGGGGCAGCGTCGGGCATGGGCCTGTGCACGACCAAGCTCCTCGCAGAGCACGGCGCCCATCTTTCGCTCGCCGATGTCCAGGCTGAGCTGCTCAGCGAGGCTAGTGCTGCCGCGCAGGCCATTGCAAAGGAGCACGGACACGCAATCAAAGTGCTTACGGCAGTCGTCGATGTGCGCGACCGGGCCGCCGTCGACAAGTGGACCAAGGAGACCGTTGCCGAGCTCGGCCCTCTCCATGGCGCCGCCAACATTGCCGGCGTCTACAAGTCCAACCTCAAAGACTGCATCGCCGACGAGGAGGACGACCTGTGGGACTTTATGATCAGCGTCAACCTGACAGGCACCATGAACTGCATGCGCGCGCAGGTGTCCAGCATCCGCGCGCACGGCGTCGCCGACAAAAAGGCAGGCGCGTCGATTGTCAATGCGGCCAGCATCATGGCCATCCAAGGCGCGCCCGGCTCGGCGGCCTACTGCAGCTCCAAGCACGGCGTCGTCGGGCTGACGCGGGCGGCGGCCAAGGAGGTGGGCAAGCTGGGCATCCGCGTGAATGCGTTTGCGCCCGGGTTCATCGACACACCCATGCTGCGCAAGTCCGCCGAGGCGCGCGGCGGCCAAGTCAACACGTCGTCGACGCCCACGTCGATTGCACTCGGCCGCGAGGGCCAGCCCGAGGAAGTGGCCGAGCTCGTCGTGTTTCTGCTCAGCAGCCAGTCGAGCTACATTACGGGGCAGTGCATATCTATCGACGGCGGCTGGAATTGCTGAGTGTGTGTATACTGATTGTGCTGATTGTGCTGATTGTGCTGATTGTGCGGATTGTGCGGATTGTGCTGACTGTGCTAATTGTGCGGATTGAAAGAGAAACTGTCATTAGTAAATCTAGCTGGTATGACGTTTGTTGATTCGGTTTGTGTCTTGGTTTCGTGGATCACGCAAGGCGGTCCTTTTGTCGCCGTCTATTGTCTAACCTCGGCTTCTTTGTCATCAAGTCTGGCGCAGTAAGATCGATCTACACTGCACTGCCTAACATGGGCTTCTTTCCTAAATAGGCAATTGCGAAAGCCGTGACAGAAGCACGGTATCTCGGGATCTGAGCCAACTCAGCCTTGTGCCAGCAGCCTTCTTTGTTAGATGGATGTTATGTTCAAAGTACTGCAACAAATCGCAAGCGCATACTCGTAGATGCTGTCGGAATTTTACTGGAATTAATCAAGCCGTTCTCGGCCGTCCTGTTCATATGTGCCCCTCAAATGTCTTCCACTCGACCAGGCTTTACATCTACAATATAGATCTTCCAAAATATTCCCTTACCCCTATCTTCCAGAGCCTTGTCGTTATTTGACATATTCGTACAATTATCTCTCAAAAAATACGTTCAAACAGCTCAAATACACCACATACACCACATATCGCAACCCACGACATTACTGTTAGTAAAACAGTGGGGACTTTCCTTCCAGAACACATAAAAAAGAGGAATCTTTCCCCGATTAGGCAATTATCGGCCGTTGTCGCTGGTCCCGCTGGTCCATTCCTTCTTTTCCCTGTCAATCGGTGCTTCTTTCAGGCGCTCTTGCCTCTTCAGTCGCAGCCAGGATTGCTCCAACTGCGGTCTACTCCAAATTATCCCCAAGCTGTGCGTCATTCCCTCGATTCGCTCACAGGTCAATCAAGGTGAGAGTCAAGGTGAGCTCGCTATAAAGACGGCATTTCACCATTTTTATTTAGTTATCTCGATCATACACCCAACCATAATCAACAATCTAGACCTAGATCCATATCTGTGCCCAACGAATACCGAGATAACGCCGGCCCGATCCACGGACATGGCCGCAAGCAACACGCAACGGGAAAAATCTGAAATTAAACGACGAAATTCGACGACGATATTCGACGACGACGAGGTCTGCAGGCAGACGCAAAGAATTGAAGACTGAAGATCAAGGTTGAGCTTCAGAGATACCCATCCCCGTGGACATTAGACGGAATGGCTCCAGCGCAGTCAGCGCAAGCGTCGCCGCAGCAGTCGCGGCCGCAATCGCCGCAATTATCACAATCGCAATCGCAATCGCAATCATCACAGTCACAACAACCGTCACAACGACCACAGTCGCCATTACTACCACCACCGGCCGGCAATGGCGAAAGTTCGGCCATCGTCCCCGTCGTCAAAGACCTAGCCCTCGCCTTCAAGCTAGCCGTCTTCACCGAATGGCGTCGCTTCGTTCGGTGCTTCATCCAGGTGCCCTTTGGCATCGTCGCCATCATGGCGTCCTGCTTTGGCATTGACCGGCTGCTCAACATGGGCGGTGTCTCGTTCCCGGCATCTGTCGCCTGCCTGGTCATCCTCTTTGTGGCCCTCATCCTATGCGACTTGGTCATCGGCAGACGGCCGACCGAGAAGATTGTGCGAGCTATTAACATCCCGGTACGTTGGAAACCCGACGCTGCAATATTACGACCGAGCAGACAAGATAACTAACAGTGCAGGGCGGCTGGTCTCTGCGGTGGATGAATCTCTTCTTTGTGCAGTCCTTTGTCATGCTGCCACTCAGCCCGCGCATTTCCATTGTCGAGGTCGTCAAGCTGATCCTCGTCTTTGGTAGGTCTCGATCTCCAACACCTCTGCCGTCTTCTCGTCTTCCCGTCTTCCTACTAACAACATCTACAGTTATCGGCTTCCTGCTGATGATGGTGGTCTCGGTCTACATGACCCGCTGGATCCAGATGTGGACGAGCCCGCCGCGCAAGGCCATGCTGCAGAGATCCGAGCAGGTCGCCAGCGAGAGCGAGTCCGAAGAGCTGACACCGCTCCGCGCATCCACCTTTGTCAGCGACGACCAGAACGACAGAGATCTGCCGCCCATGCCGCCGCGCTCGCACGTGGCCGCCTACATTACCGTGCGCGGCCAGAACCTCGACGACCCTCTCAGCTCCTTCAGCGACGTGCCCGCATCGAACATGCACTTTTACTCGTCGTCCTCTTCCTACTCGACACCGCGCCACTACTACCGGCCCGGCGGCGGCACGCGCACACCGACACCGCCGCCGCGCGAGAGCCCACCGCCCATCATCCGCGCTCCCCGTGCCGACCGCTGGGCCGAGTGGGCGAGCGGCCACATCGATGCCTGCTTCTACTTTTTCGTGATGCTGGCCGTCGGCGTGCCCGTCTACTACAGCACAGGCTATGCCATGCCGCTGCAGCTGTCCATCAATATTCTGGCCTTTCTTGCCGCCATGTCGCTGCCGGCCTCGTGGCGCCAGATCCTGCACCCCGTCATCGTGTCGGCGTTCTCGTCTCTGCTGGTCATCTGGCTGCTGGGCCGCGTGCGCGGCGACAGCCTGACGACGACGCTCGGCCTCTACAAGCCAGGCCACACCTACATCAAGATCTGGGCCAATGCCGCCACCCACCCACACGTTCGCATGCTGCCCGGTGCCGGCGACATCTTGTCGAGCTTTCTCGACGCCAGCATCGTGGCGCTGGCGCTGCCCATGTTCCAGTACCGCTTCGAGCTCAAGACATACTTCTCGGCCATTGTCGTGCCCAACATTGTGCTGTCGATTGCGTCAATGTTTGCCTACCCGATAGTATGCCACTCGATCGGCATCAGCGCGACGCGCAGTCTGGCATTCACGTCGCGCAGCTTGACGCTGGCGCTGGCCACGCCGGCCGTGACCAACCTCGGCGGCGATCTCAACACCATTGCCGCCATCACCATCTTGTCGGGCGTCTTTGGCGTGCTCATCGGCCAGCGCGTGCTCCGGATGCTGCGCATTCCCGAGGACGACTACGTGACGCGCGGCGTCACGATGGGCGCCAATGCGTCTGCCCTGGGTACGGCCTTGCTCTTGCGGGTCGACCCGCGCGCTGCCGCGATTTCCAGTCTGGCTATGAGCCTGTTTGGCACTATTACTGTGGCCTTTTCTTCGATACCCCCTATTGTTAATGTCATCAGGGCCACAGTGGGCTTGTGATTGCATGTCTATGGAGTTTAGAGTTTAGAGTTTGGCGTTTAGCATTTAGAGTATAGAATAAATATAGAAGATCTAGAAGATCTAGAATATCTCAATATACGAAGAGCATGATCTCTGAAGACGGATAATGAATATCGACTGAGCAATATTACTTTATGGAAGAAGAGCAAATTCACAGTGCAGCAGAACAATTGAGAAATGCTGAAAAATGAAAATAAACTGCTTAAAACAATCTTAGTAACATCTAGTGCAACAAGAATAATAAAAAAGAAAATATTAATGAATTACTTCTAAAATGGTGTTTGTAAACCAAAACAAAAGTTATAGCAATAAAAGGCATAAGAGAAAAAAAGAAGAAAAAAACAGAAGTCTCTCCCCAGCCGAAATCGAATCGGCGACCTTTCGATTACATTGAAGAACCATTACAGTCGAACGTGATGAACCAACTACACCATGGGGAGTGGGAACATCTGAGAGATTGTTGGAGAGGTGAGTGGAGCTACACTATATATAGGCAAAGTGGGGCGCTCAGCACTCACTCGCGAGCAGTCATCGCTATCCCTCATCATCTCCAACGCATTACAATCTTCATCATCACCGAACAAGATGGCGGCAGCTGCCCATATCCGTGTCGCACGGCCGCCAAACAATATTGCCGCTCTCATCCCCCTTTTACTGCGCCGGCCTCGGCTTCTCTGAGCTGCTCTGCTTCCAAGACCACGACGGGTTTGACGGCGTCATGCTGGGCTCGGCCAAGTCGGCATACCACCTTGAGTTTACTACAAAAAAAAGGACACGATGCCGGCCGTGCACCATCCGAGGACAACTTGTTGGTATTCTACCTGCCAGACAAGAGTGCCTATGATGCCGCCCCGAGCCGGATGGATAAGGCTGTCGCATCCAGCAGACCGCGATTTACTTGCAGCTACAGAAGCTACGAACAGGTCGAATAAAGACTTTTGAATAGCACACACACGCGTATACTACAATGTCAAGCGTGCATTTTGATTGCATGCTGTGCCAAGTGATTAGATGGATAAGAGTTGGCGGCGTCATACGCCCGGCCGCCAAGAGGTTGGTTGTTGACTCCCGCCTTGGCAGTCATTATCAAATGTAGATACTTTAACTATTCAGGAACCTGTCTTTTAAAACGTGTGACTCTATTACTGCAAGTATAAGTATAAGTATAAGTGTAACGCGCATGTGGCAATTCCTAACGAGCAACGAGGCAATACAGTCGCTCATCGTAACATTGAAACGCAAAGAAGTCATATCGTGACATTATGGGAGATTCAAGGGCCTATATCTACATATCATTTACTCGTAATATATGCTTAGCTGACCTATAAATAATGACTGGTGCCACTGCCTCCATCTGTTGCTAGCCATTACCACTCATTGCCGTCCTATCAACAACCTATCGATCAGAGCTCAGCCACATCTATGGCGAGCTATCGTTTCAACATTGCTCTATAGAGCATGCAATACGAGAGTGGTGCAAGAGGTGCCTCTGCCTTTCTCTCTTACTCTCGTCAGTCGTCTCGCTACCCCGAGAACCACCTGCTCATCGTCTGTTTCATGAATAGGAGAAAGAGGGGTCAAGAGATCATCGAGCATCCGTATCCAATAGATTGACCTCATGAAGCGCTTCTATATAGGAAATAGAAAGAAGGGTCGGCCGTAAGAAGCACCCGGGTTATCGCCGGCCAGTGCATAGACTCACAGACCACACGAAACGGCACAGCACCACGCTGCCCACAAGCATGTTTCAAGTGCCGGTCTTCCTAGGCGAGTACTCCCTGGAGATTTAGTACCATCTACAAGACTCGGGATACAAATGATGCATGTATCTTGTTTGTCAATATCGGTCAGGATGGGGTCGACGGATGGAAAGCTAGTAAAGGGGGTAGACCTAAAGAGACAGCAATAAACAAGGCAGCAAGACAAACAAAGCCGTGCCTCTTGACGGTATCTATGGCCGGCGCTACGAGACCCCTGAAAGTGGCAAAGGGTCCTACCTCTCTTTAGACTAGTTTGTTAAAAGGACCGGGGACGCTGCAGATAGATACTGGCACCAGATACTGCCGAGAGGAAATGGACCAATGCGTCCAAACGGAGAGAAACGGGACGCAGCAGGGGATAGAAGAAGACGGCAAAGCAGACGAAATAGCGAAATGAGCGACTAAATCAAATAACCAAACAAGCAAGGGAAAGGGAAAGGCATCATCGCCTAGAGAAAACGCGCGCCATTTCGGTGGAGTGGTTTGCTTGTTGCGATTCGCTGTAGTTGTCTTTTGGCATTTGATTGTCTTTGCTCATTCCTGATTTGAATAGTGATCATCGCCAGATGCTGCGTAGACAATGGACACTGATGTGCGACGGTCGGAACGCGGGACAGGCTTGGCACCCGCAGAGCACAGCATGGCCTTGACTTGATCTACAGTAAAGAGTGAGGACGTCAGGACGGAAACAAGCATTTATGGAGCACCGGCCTGTCATGGGTCTCTTGGCACAGCATTGGCAAAAGCTTTTCTACGCCCTAAAAAGCTTGGAAGGCGGGTTCATTGATATTCGAGATGCAGACTGATAGCTGCAGAGCTCCAATTCATCGGTGCGAGACAAGTATAGAATATGCCAGATGGTTTATCTTGGAGACAGTATCTGTCTGCATGCGTTGATTTGAATTTGAATCCAAGGCACACGAGATGCTTATACCAGACTAACCACGAAGACGATGGCGGGATAGCTAGGGGCAGGAAACAAGAAAGCAGAAGAGAAAGACGTGGAATCTCGGCAAAAGACTAAATGGAGCACGACAGAAATAGAGGACAAGATACAGTACTCCATACACGAATCAAGCATAGCTGGCGTCAGAACTAGGAAGCGTCCAAGCGGGCACACCGCCACTCTTCCACTCTGCGTGGTCATGAGGGAGCCAGCTGCAGCCGGGCAATAAGAAAGAAGGCATGATTGTTCATTATCTGGTGGCATTGTTCAGAGCCGTAGACGATATCGACTGGGTAAAACAGGATAAAGCCAAATGAAGACAAATCAATGACCCTGAAGACGGAGTCCAAGGTGAGCCGGAACGAGTACGATCTTTCTCTGCCGTTGTGTTATTCATAGAAGCAGGCAGAGCAGTCAAGATGCATCGTAGCATGTCATTGAACCAAGAGCACGAATCTAGGGGCCGGGGCATCCATTCAGTCCACGCTGGCGCCCTGCTAAGTCGAGGTACTTCTCGCATAGTCAAGATACAACAGACTACAGACCACTCCCGTCCACTCTCTTCTACGTTCTCTTTCCGTTTCTGTTGCCAGTCCATCCACACCGCAGTGGGGCACCTCTGTGACATGCTCCATGCCAGGTTTGGGCAAAGCAATGCCTCTCACAGCCATCATCTTCCTTGCTGTCCCGCCGTCGTCTGTCCCTCTCGCCGATGCCTACTATGGTTGGCTGATGGCCGCCCCTGATGCAGCTATGGGGTGACTGTTTTGTAGATAGATGTAATAAAGAGATAAATAATGATAATAATAGTCAAGAGGCAATGATAGACACGCCAATAATCAAACCAGTAAACCAGTAAGCCAGAGAACACCCTCCCCATTCTCCTCTTGTCGTAGCTTTCTCGGGTATTTAAACAGCTGTCCCCCTCTCTGCTTCTTCTTCTCTTTTGATTCTTTCATCATCAGCACATCTTTTTATCCTTTTCAAATACATTTACACACAATTATCACAATGGGTTTCTTTGGTTTTGGTAAGTCTTATACCCCCTAAAGCCTCTGCCACTACAACCACTAACAACACAGACGAGTCCCGGGACGCACGCGACCAGGTCTACAACAACGACGACCACCATGAGGGCTCGCTGTCCCACGAGCTGCTCGGTGCTGGCGCCTCGTTCGCTGCTATGCACGAGTGGGAGAAGAAGCAGCGCGAGTCGGGCCAGACCGTCAACCACGCCTTTGCCAAGGAGGCCCTGGCGGCCTTTGCCGGTGCCGAGGTCGACAAGCTCGTCGAGACCAAGGGTCTGGACTTTATCGACCGCGAGAAGGCCAAGCACCACGCCAAGCAGAACGCTGAGCAGCTGTACGACCAGCAGTACGGAAACCAGCCCGACTTCAACCCCAACCGCGACTCTGCCCCAAACTACTAGGCGGTCTCTGGACTGTCTGTAGTTGACATGCGTTGATGAAGCATGAACAAACTAGATATAAATTACCACATTCTTGCTGTATCTATAAGTGACGTGAAATACAACTACAAGCTGGCTTGCAATTGTGAAATGGGACATAAATGAAGGCCTTTGAGAGTAGACAAGTAGTTGAGTAGTTGAGTAGTTGAGTAGCTGAACAGACGAGCAGACAAGCAGACAACATCAGACAATAGACCTCGGTATGCCAAGACCCAACTGACGCACCAGACCGTTTCTTACAATCTGTAGGACCTCTGACTACGGTACGTCTGAATAACACCATCAACAGAGCTGCCGTCCGCCTGCCACCTCGACGCATCAACAGCTTCAGCTGCAACTGCTGCAATGCTAGTCTTCATTCCCTCAGACACACATTCCCGTGCTATCCATCATCTGCATCGATCAGAGAAAAAGGGTCCAAAGGGTCGATGCTCAACTTGACCTTTGGAAGAGAACATGGAAGAGGAAGAGGGGTAGCCTGTTTTCCGGTACGCGCACTCAAGCACAGCTCTCCTGAGTGTAGTCTCATTGCCACCTTACAACGTCATTCGATGTGTGGACCCACTATCCTGTCTCATTAGCAGCAGTTTGTAATTACATAGTAGTTAATACTGAAAATGACTAATCAATGCGATAAGATAATGCTTGCTCCACCTAAAAAATCGTCACTGAACTACTCCTCACGGTGATGTTCGCTGCATCTATCGAGGTTGATCAGAGTCGCGAGTCCTCTGGAACCTACTACCACCACCGCCGCCAACGCCATGTCCAACTCGCCCTTTCTCAACCCCGGTCTGCGGACCTCCCCCAACGGCCTCGCCATCATCCAGCTTTCGCGCGACCAGTTCCAGCCCGTCTACCTCCACGATGCCGCCGGCGGCGAGGTCGACGGCTACGCAGAGGGCGCCGTCCTCAACACCCGCTTCGGCTCCTTTCCACACTCGACCATGATTGGCGTGCCATGGGGATCGCAGGTCAGAGCGTCCGTCGTCGACACCGGCTCGCGCGGCAGAAAGCGCAAGCGGGGGCAGAACAAGGAGCAGGCCGACAAGACGCCAGCCGAGCCCATTGCAGAAACCGCTGCACAAACAGCCACACCCACATCCGATGCACCTACGCCGACTGCTTTGACTGCCGCTGCGGCCGCCCCGCCACCGCAAGCAGCCAGCGGCTTCGTCCACATCCTGCGCCCAACCCCCGAAGTCTGGACCCTGTCCCTCCCCCACCGCACACAGGTCGTCTACACGGGCGACTACAGCTACATCCTGCACCGCCTGCGCGCGCGTCCTGGCACCCGCATCATCGAGGCCGGTGCCGGCAGCGGCAGCTTCTCCCATGCGTCAGCCCGTGCCGTCTACGGCCGCCAGTTCGCCGCCACCGCACCGCCACAGCCGCCGTCCGACGCGTCCAAATCTGTGAAACGTAAAAATAAAAACGGCCACGTCTACAGCTTCGAGTTCCACAATGCGCGCTACCGCACCATGCAGGGCGAGCTCGAGGGCCACGGCCTGTCGGGCGCCGGCGAAAACGATCTCGTCACACTGTCGAACCGCGACGTCTACGCCAACGGCTTCCTGCTCGACGACGGCACCAGCCCCGAGGCCGAGGCCGTCTTTCTGGATCTGCCCGCGCCGTGGCGCGCCCTGCAGCACTTGACGCGCAACCCCACGCCCGACGGCAAGCCCTCGGCACTCAACCCCAACAAGGCCGTGTACTTGTGCTCGTTCAGCCCCTGCATCGAGCAGGTCACGCGCACCGTGTCCATGATGCGCCGTCTCGGCTGGGTCGACATTGACATGGTCGAGGTCGCCAACAAGAAGATTCTCGTCTACCGCGAGAAGCCCGAGCTGGTCAGCGGCAAAGCATGCACAGGCGAGGCTGGTAAGACGGTGCCTGCACCCCGCGATGTCGGCGAGGCCGTGGCGCGTCTCAAGACCATTGAGACGCGCACCCGCGAGTACAACCAAAAGTACTGGCAGCAAAAGGACGCCGAGGCCAAGGGCGCTGATGCCGCTTCTGCAGCCAAAAAGGAGGAGGATGTCGACATGGACGAGGAGGACGCCACACCACCGCCGCCACCCGTCCCGTCATTCATGGAGGGCCGCGTGACGTCGCGTGTCGAGCCCGAGGTCAAGACGCACACGTCGTACCTAGTGTTCGCCGTGCTGCCGCGCGCCTGGAGCGAGGCTGACGAGGCCGCTGCGGCTGCGCGCTGGCCCGTCGGCAACGAGCAGTCGACCATTGGTGCTGTCCGGCGCGATATCCGCAAGGAGCAGAAACGGCAAGAGATGCGCCAAAAAGCCAGCAAGAGCAAGAAGAACAGGTCAAAGGAGTAGTCTTGTAAGAGATATATCTATATCCTTGTGTCTTCATATCTACTGTACTCTATTGCATACACCATAATTCGCAGCGGTCTGTTTAATGTCACGCCAACATATCATACTTTAGATGCATAAAGTGTGTATAAATTTCAGATAATTTTATATAATAACAATACGGAACGCTCCTACAACGTGGAAAGACAACAAATGATTTTCTTATGACTGTGGCCCAGGCTGACTGTCAAAGGCAAAGCGTGTGGGGTCGGCCCAAGTAGTACTCCGAGAATCTTCTTGGCCACTGCTCGGCTGTTGAGCTTTGCTTCGAAGAACTGACGGTGATGATGCTGCCCGTACACACCGAGACTGAGGTTGGGTAGACCATGTCGCCACTTTCACATCGAGGAGATTCGGGTTACTAGCAGTTGAGAAAGTGGAAGGGAATGGCATGGGAACTGTCGGAGGACTTGCTGGTGTTAGCATCAATGTTGGGGCCGGAATGTGTGCAGCCGGCTCGAGCTCTGGTGATGTCGGGGCCATGTAAAATATGTCGGGTGACATGGACGAAGTACTGAATCGGATACTTCCAGCATCCACTCTGTCGTTAGCACAGTCAAGAGTGGTCTTCCGTGCGATGACGGTTTCGGCCGATGACGTCGAGTTCTTTTCAGACGAGGCTGCACAGTCCTTGTCACTATTGCTATCCTTGCTGCTCCGCTTACTGCTGCATGTCGAGGTATCAGAGGCGTGGTTGATAAACGGGAACCGCATTGAATTGGCTGGCCGGCGCGGTATTGGCGACAACAGCTCGGTTGGCGGTTGGTTCGAGTGGGTTCCAGTCTGGGACAGTGGGTTTCTCTGCCTCTCAGCCAGCGTGGGTGATTCATGGAGCAGTTCCTGCAGATGCATCGTGTCTACGGTCCCTGGCGGTGTTGCCGACTGCACACTCTGTCCCACAGCCTCACGCAGCGGTATCTCCTCGAGCAAGGTGGCCTCGAGCAAGGTTATCGGCTCATTGTTGTCCGCAAATGAGGCCGCGTCACGGGCCATCTTGACCTTGTTTTTGTGACCGTGCTTGTGCTTATGCTTGTCTCGGGAGTTGGTAAACTTCTCTGGCAGCTGGGCCTTTTTGTTGCGCTTGTGTCCAGTCAGGCGGTGCTTCTTCTGCTGGAGCCATTCACGAGGCTCTCTCAGCCCCCGGACGGGGCTGCTATTGACGGCATGTATCTCACGCAGCTCGTTGATCCGGCCTGAGTGTAGTAGGTTAGAATGTGTGTCTGTCATGGGCGGAAGCTCAGTTGTATATGTAGCTGGGGCTGGAGCTGGAGCTGGAGCCTGTGCTTGAACCGGAGCACCTTCTCCCGAGACTGCTGCTGCACTGCGGGCTTCGGCCTTGACTTTGGCCACCCGCCTTGACAGGTGCTTGTTCGGCACACAGCAGGCTTGGCCCATTGTATTTGTGTTGGGCTACCCTTGGGATCATAGATAAGTTCCAGAACGTGATGTAGGTGAGAGTCGAGTTCATCAAGGACGACACATAGGTGGAGGTAGAAGAGGTGTTATGATATGTATAAATACTGTGTACAAGCTGAGGTGGCTGAGACTGGGGAGATGGTTGACAGAATTGATCTGACGAGCGCAATGGCTATAGCTTAAGTTCGAGGAGGTCAAGGAACAGCAACGATGGGGAAAATAGGAGCAGATAGATGTAGATGTAGAGGCCATAGAAGCAGGCGTTCCTTCCTACGACTACATATCTGCGACAGTGTGGCCCTTCCTAATCAGATTCGCGATGTGGTTCTTGCCTCGCGATGCTCTTAGCAAGCCCATCGTTCTTTCTGCGAACACTACAAGCTGTAATTCTCGGTAAAATGGCAACGACCATTGCTTATTAATGCTTTATAAAGGTTGACAAGTCTGCAAGTGAGAGTTAAGAGATACTCGGTCAGCTTCTCGTACACGGACTACCTATATTCCTATAGCATAGGTCCATCTAATGGCCCATACATGTCTAGATCAAAACAACAAGAAACAAAAAAGACAAAAAGACAAAAGAACAAAAAGACACGGATTAAAACGCGGATTGGATTATAGAAGCATCAATTATATCAGTGGTAACGGGGGCATGTAATACATCCCTTCAGTTGGGCCGTAAGTGAATAAAAGGGTTGGGATAAGAAATAATGACAAAAGAAAAAGAGTACAACGTTATGCATTCCAAACGTCCAAAATGGTTACCATGTGCCCCGGCTAGCAGGACTGGTATAAGAGCAGCGGCTCGCCCACGTTCTCAATCTCGGGTATCGTGCACTTCAGGTCAAAGGCCTTTGACAGGACGATTTTGAAGATCTACAAGGTCAGTCAGATGTCACTATGTAAATATGTATTTGGTTGGCTTGACGAACCTTTTGAACGTTGATGCTGTGGCTCGTGCTGCTAAAGATAAGAGCTGCACGCATAGCCTTGGCAAAGCGGCGAGCCTGGAGAGGTCAGCTGGGTCGGCAGAATTAGATGATAACTGAACATCACAAACCTGGATGGAGATCTCCTCTTGGTCTTCGCGAGGAAAATTGACAAAGTGGTCGTACTTGGTGCCGACTAGAATGGGAATGGCCGTCTTGTTGAAGCCGCGGCCCTGGCGGTACCACTCCTTGATGCTGTTGAGCGTGCTCTTGCGAGTCAGGTCGAACATGAACAGAATGGCCACAGCGTCGTTGCACACCAGCGGCAGCATGTTGACAAACTCGCGCTGGCCACCCAGATCCCAGATGCTGAAGGTGATCTCTGTGTTGCGGATGCTGATGGTCTTCTCCATGAAGTTCACGCCAAGCGTCTGGATGTAGTCTTCGTCCCAGCTGCCCTCAACGTACTTGACCATGAGCGACGTCTTGCCAATCTGGGCGTCGCCCACCATGCCCACCTTGATCACAACGTGGTTGCGGCCAGCATTGGCAGCGTTATTGCTGGCCTCGGCGTGCGCACCGCTACCGCGTGATGAGTGATCACCAAATCCAGACTGTCCGCCACCAGGCGCACTTCCACCAGATCCGTGACCTGACAGACCAGATGGTGGCCGTGAAATAGGTTGCTGCTGTGCCTGCTGCTGGTACTGGTAGTTCTGCTGTTGCTGCTGCTGCAGCTGTGGCTGTTTTGGTGCCGGCGGTGAAAATTGTTGGTATTGTTGTGGTTGTGAGTACTGGTCTTGCTGCGGTTCCACCGCATATTGCGCCTGCTGTGCGAAGGGCGGCGACGCATACCGCGCATTGCGATCCATTTCGTCGATACCACCGGCTGATGCCACTCCGTAGCTGTGCCGTGGTGACTTTCTCAGGCCTTGGTCGAGAGACTGCGACTGGGCGTGGCGGGGGCGTCCGTTGCTGGTGTTGCCGTTGTTCGCATAGACCGAATTGCCGACGTGCGGGCTACTTTCGAGACCAAGAGTTGAATCATCCTGTGAGATCTGCGAAATCTCATAGACAGGCGCTGGCGCCGGCGCAGGGGCTGGTACTGGTGCTTCTTCTTCAGAGATAGGTGCCGGTGCTGGTTCGTCTACGGGTGCGGGTGCAGGTGCAGGTACAGGTACAGGTACAGGTGCTGATGGCAGCTCCTGCGAGTGCATCTTGGGTGTGTGTTGCTCGGCGTTCATGGTGCCGAGAGTGTCGTGGAACTGGCCCGAAGACCCCACCGAGAGTGTTGAGGAATCCAGTTTGACGGATGCGAATGGTAGTTGCTCGAGAGAGCGGTCGGTGAAGGTGTCAATGGAGGGATGGTTGCGCAAGAGGGCTGAAAGCTGTCGTCGGAAAGGCGGGGACCAGCTAAGACGTATCGAGATCGCGCAGAGATTATTTCTAGGTCGGGGCTGTAGCACTAGCTAAAGGCAACTGTGCTGAGCTGTGGTCGTAGGATTACCCGGCAGCTGTGCGCAGATGTCGTCAGGATGCTTGATAATGGTCTCGCCGTCGTCGAAAGAGTGTGGTTCTGCTTTGAGTCGAAATTGCACTGCGACAAGCTAGCAGTGGCGCTGTTGACTTGCAGATTGGCGTTCCTGGTCTCTGATATGCTGTCGAATGGGAGCAAGGGAGGGTCGATCGAGGAAAGTCGGGGCTCAGTCGAAGTTGGTCGACGGAGGTCGAAAAGGCAGAAAAAAGAGTGGGGGGAAGACGTCAGCCTATGATTACGGCGTGCAGGCCTGGAGCGTGTCGGGGACGTGTTTAGAGGTGAGACCAAGGGAGGTGTCGAGGTGTCGAGGTGTCGACTCGGGATTGTTCAGGAACAGACTATCGCGAGGATTGGCGGGGAACAAAAGAGAAAAGAGAGTGGATGAGAAAGGCGCCTGGTGTATGTATCCAGAAAGGAAGTGACGCTCCTTGGTTACGAAGAAACAGCGGACGAGGCTCTCAAAAAGGCACGCAAGGAGGGGGCCCAGAGCAAGGAAACAGGTAAGAGCGAGGGTCTGAGAGGGAGTGTGGAAAGAGTGGGGACGACACAGTGCGGAAGGGGGGAAATAAGGTGGCCGAGCAAGAGCTGAACAGTACCGATGGCTATGTATGGCACTGCCAGGCGAGAACAGAAGAAATAAGAAACAGGGTAAGATGAGGGAAAGAACGAAGGAGAATATCAAAGACGGACGGAGCGAGCGTGGCAGGAAGAAAGAGATGGAAAGTGCGGACAAGTGTGGAAGCGTGGCTCTTTCCTAGTACAGACGGGGTAACAGGAACACGAAAGTCACGTCTTGAAAAAAGTCAGGTCTCACAACCTTTCAAAAGCCTTTCAAAACTAACAGACATAAGCAGGAATCAATACAGTAGCGGCGATAATATGCTAATAAGAGAGCCAGGTAAGATGGGATATTATGCCTCGACCGGGAATTTCTGGGGGAATCTACGAGCTTTGGTTGGTTGAGGATCGGGCCTTGGAAGGAGGTTCAGCTGCTCCCGACAAGTGTGGAAGGCGCGATGGATAATAGGTTACATTGGGCAATACCATACGCACGCTCACCTCAACATGCGACGCTTACATTTACACAAGTTTACTATGATCAAGGCGAATGCTGTGTTTTGTTTACTTATGTCACATGCTAAGAGTCGTATTGTGGCAGCTTGTATCGTGCAAGCTCGCCGTTCGCTTTTTCCATTTCGTGTGTTGTGTGTTGTTGTTGTTCAAGTGCGGGAAGGTGCGATGCAAACTGAATATCAATATAAAACCGTACTTTTACTTTCGCTAATTTTGATAATTTTAATAATAGCCAGGCTCGGCCATTATACGCGACGAATCAGATGCCTTGGTTGAGGGCAACTAGTAGGTAAAACCAGTTCAGGACAAAGAGCTGTTAAGTGTGGAACACGACGCGCCAGGCACGCGACGCGACCTGTTTGGAATGTAAGAGGGGAAGATGGAAGCAAAAGAGAAGACAACAGATGGAGTAAAGGAACTCGTAATTGGGTGTAAGATCTCTGAATATCAGAGAGTGATAATCGATGAGCAGATATTAATAATCAAAAAGATGGTGGTACTGTTAACCGTGCTACTAAACAAGAGTGGGAGGAACTGTTGTTAACATGAGCCGTTGCCTTTCCTTCCCTTTTCGGCTACGTTTATATGCCTGCAATAGACATCATAAAGCCAAATTGATTGTAGTTTAGGTCTATCTGAACCCATATTCAATGTAAATAGTTACAAGAGAATCAGTCTGTATTTTATTGGATTTTAAGCCAGTTTTGCATAGATTATTGTATTTTCAACAACAACAACAACAACAACAACAACAACAAAAAAAGATATGTCTTAGAGAGAACATTTAATAGGCTTGCACAATACTAGAAAGACTCAAAATAACATAAACATATTAGTAAATAATGACTCTAGACAACACTTGCCAAAAATCATATTAAAATATTGATATATTTGACAAAAACCGCAAGGAAACAGAAAAACAAGAACGACGCCACAGCCTGCACTATGACATAATCGTGACCATAGCTCAATTGCTCAAGAATGCCTACTGTGGACCGCGACCTCAGAAATCAAACTGATACTGTCTTAACGACAAGGATGGAATGATACAAGTGAGCTGGAAAATGTGCAAACTGTATGAAAAATATGACCAGGTTCCAACTCGTAATAGACGTCTACGAAATTACACGCGTAATAGACAAAATGCAGCAAAGCACTCAAGACCTCGGATAAACGAAACCCACCCTTGTAAGCGATTGTGTAACTCTATAAGCGGGCTTACGGCATCCTGACAGCTTGCGGCAGTGTAGCCCCCTGCGGGACCTACCCCGTACTAGCACTACGCTCAACAGACTAGCAATGCCACAGAGCCACAGAGCCACAGAGCCACAGAGAGCCACATCCTCCTCAATCATCAACCAACCGTTCAACGACCTCAACCAGGCCTCCAGCTCCCCTCTCAACAATTATCCAACTGATCGATCCACGGCAGCTTCACACGACACCGCCCATCGTCCCACAACCTCTATCCGACCTTTTCATCGAATCCCATCCACCTCAACGTTCGACACGCACTCCCGGCTTGGCCAACAATGGCTTCCTACGGCCAGGCCATCCAGCGCCCAGGCCAGCAGCAGCAGCCTCAGCAAGCACCGCCTCCCGCCGCCGCTATTCCCTACAGCACTGCTCCCAAGGGAACCTTTGCACCGGGCACCAAGATCCAGGTCGGCAGCCATCGTGTTGTTATCCAAAAGTATCTTTCCGAAGGTGGCTTTGCCCATGTCTACCTCGTCAAGCTCCCGACGCCCATCGATGGCACCGACTTGGCCGTCCTGAAGCGTGTCGCTGTGCCCGACAAGGACTCGCTCAGGAGCATGCGCACCGAGGTCGAGACCATGAAGCGTCTCAAGGGCCACCGCGCAATTGTCACCTACTTTGACTCGCACGCCTCCGAGCTGCGGGGCGGTGGCTACGAGGTGTTTCTGCTGATGGAGTTCTGCGACGGCGGCGGCCTCATGGATTTTATGAACACGCGTCTGCAACACCGGCTGACGGAGCCCGAGATCCTGTCCATCTTTAGCGATGTGGCCGAGGGTGTGGCCTGCATGCACTACCTCAAGCCGCCACTCCTGCACCGCGATCTCAAGGTCGAGAACGTCCTGATCAGCAAGGGCACCAAGGGCGGCGCACGGCGGCGCTTCAAGCTGTGCGATTTCGGCTCAGCGGCTGCGCCAAAGGCTGCTCCCGTGTCTGTTGTCGAGTGCCGGCTGATGGACGAGGATGTTCAGAAGCACACGACAATGCAGTACCGCAGTCCTGAGATGATTGACGTCTACCGGCGACAGCCCATTGACGAGAAGTCTGACATCTGGGCACTGGGCGTGCTGCTGTACAAGCTCTGCTACTACACGACGCCCTTTGAGGACCAGTCTTCGCAGCTTGCGATTCTGAACGCCAGCTACCGGTTCCCGAGCCATCCCATCTTCTCCGACCGACTTAAGAAACTGATTGGTATGCCATCCATCGGCATTCAACTACATTGCCATCATACAACCCGCATACTTACATGATACTAATCGCCTGTGAATAGCTTCTATGCTGAAGGAAAATCAAGACTCTCGGCCAAACATCTTCCAAGTCCTCAAAGAGGCTTGCGTGATGCAAGGCAAAGAGGCACCCATCAAAGACGTAAGCCACTCCACTTCCCTGTCATGTTGCGCTTCTCTAACAATAGACAGATCTATGCCGGACGCTCCAGTGCGGATGCAAGAGGCTCCAATAAGAGCTCGGCTCCTGAGCCGGCGGCGGCCGTTGTTGGCGCAGTGTTTGCGCCGGCACCCAAGGAGCAAGAAGCCCTCCCCGATATCGTACCAATGCGGCGAGGCCGGCCCGCTGCTGCACCTACGGCAGCAGGAATTCCAGCACCAGCTGTGGCTGCCTCTGCATCGCGGCCTCAGCCGAGCCCGTCACCGATGCGCGTCACCACTGGTGACCCTTTTGCTGCGCTGGACGGAAAATCTACAAGCCCACACACCGCAGACGAGCTGTCCTCTAGGTTTCCCACGCTCGACCAGTTCTCGATCCTGCACGACCAAGGAGCACACTTCAGCTTTGACGACACTGCACTGCCCGGCTCGGGCGTTTCTCCAGATGCCTCGCAGCCCCAGGAGCCGAACCAGCGGGTCGCTGAGCGTCTGGCCGATAGCGCATTCGCCACAAGCGCAACAAAGGCGACACCCCAGGCAGCTGCAGCTGCTGCAACAGCCAATATTGCTGCTGCTGGAAAGCTCCCATCTTCTGTCAGTGGTGTCGGCAAAGCACCTGCCGATCTGCCCTACTCTGCGAACCGCGCACCTAGAGCCAATGTCTCGCCCGAGAGACGCACTGCGGCCTCAGTTTCCTCTCGAAAAGTTTCTGAGATGAGCCGGGCGTCTGCTATCATCTCGAGTACTCCTGAACTCCAGGCTATCTCGGCACAGCGCGAAAGCACAAGTACTCCTCCTATCGTTGCACCCAAGCCCAAAATGGTCTCCACTGGCACGATGACGTCTCCCTCACCGACACCACCACCGCAGCTTGCCGCTGAGACCTCTGGCCGTCCTCAGACATACCAGGTGTACCGCTTCCCAACATCGTCTGATGCACAGCCGAGCCGCTCTTCGAGCTTGCCGAGAAAGCAATTCACCGAGCCGAGCGCTAGCAGCGCCAATGAGTATGCTGCGACGCCACCACCGCAGCTCCGGTCTCAGCCTCCCATGCCGAGCCAAATCCGCCACCCTTCGTCATCTCGGCCATCATTAGAGACTAGCCGACCCGGTCTAGACAGCCTGGATACTACGGCGGCGCCATCTCTCCCAAACCGTACTCGCCCTACTAGCGTCTACTTGGACTCTAACTTGGACTACTTGCGCGAGCGCGAGGCGAGCGGGAGCAATACCAGCGGCACGCCCTCTAACGCAGGCGGGCGGCCTCTGCTCTCGCCGATCAACGGCTCACCCAAGTATGGCAGTGACTACAGAGTGCCATCGGTTTCCCCTCGTCTGGACGCCATCTCTGGCAACAGCAACGGCCGAGACGAGTCGCCCACAACGACAGACGTGGACTACCTGCGCTCACTGGAAGAGTCGGACTCCAGCAAGCGTGACCGTAGCCATCTCAAGTCATTTATTGGTGGCAGCGGATCTGGCTCTGGCAGTGGAAGCAGCGCGAAGCGGTCTAGTATGCATGCTCTCTCTGGAACCAAGAACATTCTGGCGGGCAGATTCGGCGATGCATTCAAGCGGTTCGAGACTACGGGCGGCAGCAGCGGCTCATCCTCGAAAGAGACGCCTGCCCTGCCGCCGAAGAAGCTCGAGCGCCAGCAGAGCGACTATGAGCCCGGCTTCCAGATTGACCCTGACTCTGATAAAGTCTTGCCAGAGTCTACCGACGACATGTCGCCCGAGCAGCGCCGTGAAATTGAGCGCCGTCGCCTCTCCCTCGAGGAGCAACGCGTCGCCCAGGCAGCTGCAGAGTACCGTCAGCGCATTGCCCGTCGCGACACCGGCTCCGGCCCTAGCGCCAGCCCCGTCGACAGCGGACTTGGCAGTGCGCCTCTGCCCAAGAGCATTGGCGGCGTCTCACGGGCCGTCTCTATTCAGAACCGCGTGCAGAACCTGCTGTCTGAGGCCCAGTCTACGAGCCCTGTGACCCGTACCGCTCAAGGTTATGGCCACTTTACCGATGACGGCTCCAGTGTACCCGCGTCTGCTCCTGGCCAGTCGTCGGCATCGTCAGAGCCGCCTCTGGTTGCTGGCCGTGGCAGCTTTGACGAGCGGCCCGATACGCGGCGCAAGCCTGTTGTTGGCGGCCCCGGCTTGATCCGGTCCATGACTCCCCTGTCTTTGGCTGAAACGGGGTCGTCATCGCAGCGTGTTCCTCCGGCGGCCAAGCCCAAGCCCGGGCACCTCAACAAGCCGCTGCCCATCCCGAGAAGCGAGAACACAGGTGCCCGGCCGGGCTCGCCTACGATGCAGCCCCCGTCGCGGCCCATCAACTCCAGCTCTGGACGGGGCAAGCCGACGTCGGCACTGATGGCGGCAGACCTTCCCGGCCAGCCGGTGCTCGAGGACATGTCGCTGCAGGACCGCGACGACTACATTCGCGACTTTACCCGGCGGTTCCCCAGTCTGACGGCCATTGAA
The DNA here is from genome assembly GCA_029299165.1 of Ophiostoma himal-ulmi. NCBI lineage: Eukaryota > Fungi > Ascomycota > Sordariomycetes > Ophiostomatales > Ophiostomataceae > Ophiostoma > Ophiostoma himal-ulmi. Next base: position 430,700 of record JANSME010000001.1, read on the forward strand.
ATGGTGGAGCGCGACGTGCCAGACGAGCGCTAGTTGCAGAGGTTATTTTACCTATTTACCTACGGCGACGTGGTTTAGTCTACGGATAGAAGACGTTGTATACGGGCGTGGCTCTCATATTTCCAGCATTGTTTAGCATTTGCCTCTTATGCACATGTGTGTCTTGTTTTTGTCTATTATTTTCGAAAGCATGGCGTGTTCTTGTGTCTATATTATTTTCCTTTACTTTTTCCTCTTCTTGTCGACAAGTTCAATAGACGTTGGCATGACATATGCCCTTGATTACTCTGCCTTGGATGTGCGATGGCGATTCTGAAAAGTATATGATATGGGCAAAGCTCTGCAATTGGGGCATGCCAGTCTCCTGAGTGTGTTTCCTCTATAGGAGTAGACTAGCGTCCATTCTTTCACAAATCAACCAATGGGATTATGGTTTAGTGGCTAGAATACCTCGTTGTGGCCGAGGAGACCCGTGTTCGATTCACGGTAATCCCACAGTTTTTTTGCCATTTTTGCATTTTTGCCTTTTGTATGGGATGATAGTTGCAGACTATATTGCGAATCAGCTAAAGTTGACATTCTCTCATATTGTTTTTATTGTTTTCTTCGCTTTCCTCTCATCGTTACTAAATAATAGAATGAACCAGAATCATCAGAGGCAATATTCATAGAGTAAGTGACTGTTGGATGTTGGCTGGCTTTGTCTACTATAAAGACTCTACTGTCTATGGATGAATACAATCGGAAAGTTGATATTATAACTTATCATCTAAGAGATCCTCTCGGTTTCTTTGAATCTTGGATACTCTCACTGCGATGAGTGCAGTCGGATGGCCTCCTAAGAAACACACTGGGCCTACATCTGTCAGCATCTTTGACAGTAAGGATATATATACTTTAAACGCCCCTGGGACATGGTACGCGAGGACACCGCTTTAAGAAACTGAGCTCTACCTGAGCGTATCTATGACAGTACATCTGATGGAAGACTGGCTGATACCAAGCGAAACTACAGCACCATCAGAGCATACACGACTATCTGACGCAGTATAACCGGCAGCGGAAAGTGTAGCCTCACTTACACTTAGTTAACCGACTGCTCGAAGCAACCCGCTTCCTGTAGGAGAGTGGGCTGACCACGAGGATAGTTTCGCTCTTGTCCGAGCCTGGATTGAGGTGTATACCTCAGCGTACACACTCTGGGAAGACGTATTGTTTATGAAAGATTGTGAAATCTAATAACGGACAGCCATTCTGCTGGGTAGAAGTTTATGCCAATGTGAGTGATGTCAATCAAGGTCTGGTAGAGAGAGTGAGAGGATGATAAATTCGAGGCAGAGGAAGTGGCGGCTTCAAAGTATTGGAAGAACAGTCGAGTGTCCCTGGCTTGTGTAGTCGACAGTCGAATCGCACTTTGTTAGCTCAGGTCTCCCTTCACCCTGCCTTCTACCTCTTCGGCCTGTCGCAAGAAATCCTGTTTTGATATTCACTCTCCTTTCACTCCTCTCTCCTCACCTCTTCCTCTGTTCGAGTAGCTACTCCTTTCACGTCGTTTGGCCTTCCCTTTTCGACAAGCTTGAGGGATATTTGATTTGCTCAGCGAGCGTGATTTACGTCAAAAAAATAAAGAGTTAAAATTTTTTTTTAAAAAAATAAGAGAGTAGAAGAAGGACCAAGGGCTACTACACCTACGTCAGAGTTCGCTTGATCCCCGGATGTGGACTGTGTCTGCAACGACCAGGTACCGGCGCTAGAACTAGGTCGCAATAAAAACAAAGTATCAGACAATAATCATAGTCTACAGACTAAAGGATCAAATATGATAGAATAGAGTAGAAAAGTCGCCGAGTGGTCGGTGCAGACTTGCATGCCCAACACACAACAACACCATGCCGGGTGACATACGCGCTTGTGGGAACAGCAGGGTCGTGTACTAGCTCTGGGGGTGTGAATTCGAGATTAGAATGTGAGGCACATTTACGTTTTCTTTTATTTAATTGATTAACTGATCTACTTTTCTTCTGTTATTTCTTCATTTTTCCCTCTATATTTTCTGTCTACTATCTCCACTATCCGATCATAGCTCGACTCCATCAGTTTCTGACCATCTGCAATCGTCTAGCTCGAACATTTCCTGTTTCTCTCCCTCACTTTATTATTTCTTATATTATTGCATTATGTTTTAGTTTAATTTAACTACTTTTGTGGTAGAAGCTACGGAGCTTAATTCGGGCCATTCCCCCATTGGTTAGATCTCGCATTTTTACGTTGTCTAACTCTGCTTTTTCTTTCAACTGCCACGTGTGGATGGGCGAGCATAGCCACCCCTTATCTCAACAATAATGCTCTCATACATTTCCAACTCCCATACATCGTTCAGGGACTCCAATGTCCGCTCTTCCCTCGACATTTTTTCTCGTCTCCTCGATTTTCTCGCCTTTCCAGTCAGACCACATCACTCTCAGCAACATTTGAGTGCACAACTCGAACGGGCATGGGATACTATAGAATGTGCTAAAAAAAACTGTGTGCTTAGCAGGAAAATAAACCGCCAAGTAAGAGACAAAGGCAAATCAAGCATTCACTTTCAATCACTCAAAACACAGTGAAAATAGACATGGAGGGAAAGTAACTGAACTACACACAGAGACACACCATAAACATGCACGCCAAGGCTTCCACAGAAACCCAGAGGCCCGTCGACTTTCACCCACACGTAAATTGGAAGCTTGATATCAAGCGACTGAAGCTCAACGAGCTCGAATTACACTCTACCCAATAAGCAACACCCTAAAGATCAAGACGAAGAGAGAACAAGAACGGGCAACCCTAAAACGTAAACAAGCTTCGGGAGCTAGTGGATCATGCCCCGTTCTCAGGGTCAAGTGTGTGTGCGTGTGTGTGCCAGTGAACAGGGAAGACAGTGATATTCAACGATACCCTAGTAGCGCAAAGAAGGATGCGATAGCATGATAGCATGATGGAATCCCAGGTGAGTGTGCGCGGTATTTATGATACTGTGTCGTTTGGGCGATGTCAATACCGCGGTATAATGATCTATCACGGGTGTGACAGAGTTACAGTGCGGTTTGATTTGGGTTGGTTTATCCAGGTCACTGTCCATGACACCCCCCCGACACCGCTCTTCATATTTGACTATTTGACTACTTGGACTGTACAAATGGGGAGGCCTCCTCGCCTTGGGAGGTGGATGCTGCTCCTGTATTGATTTCTGGTTGTGTGCGCTGGACCATTTAGTACGAGCATGGCCTATAATCTCCTCTCCGTGGGTGTTTTCTTTCATTTCGCTTCTCTGAGATGGACAGTAGTTGAGCGCGCTCACACTCTGACAAGACACTGTGGGTGGTGAGTATGTGAGAAGAAATTCTGCACGAGTTGAGAAATATAAAAATGCAAGTGCTCATCAAACCCAGCCAATGTATACAGCCCTATAAAAAATAAGGTGAAAGACAACGGTGTGGAGATGGACGATACTATCCATCTTTCTATATGTGGAGGAGGGTGATCGGGACAGTAAATAATACGGGGGCTAGAGGAACTTACACCAGACGAGCCAACGGAAGCTAGAAAATGGTGAGAGAATTAGTCAAGGCGACATGGTTATTTGAAGTGCGAAACTGTACCTGGGTAAAAACAAGCGTTGGAGAACAATACCACAAGATGAGTGAGAACAAATCAGAGGAGTAAAAATATAGAGAAAAAAGAAAGAAGAAAAAGAAGGAAAAAGAGAATGACGTACGCTAGAAAACTTGATAAAGAGTTACTTAAAGAGGCGATGTCTGCGAGGTGAGGAGGCAGGCCAAAAGAGCTACAGAGTCGGAGAGAGTCTCAAAGAGATACAAAAGCAAAAACCTACATGAAAGGGGCATGGCTGACAACGATGATCAACTACAGAGTATGCTGGGGGGTGCAAGACACGCAAGCTAGAGAAATAAAGATACCCCTATGAAACGACGCCGGAGAATGAACCGAAGCGAAGCTGGGAGGAGAGAAGGGATAAAGACAAAAGGGCAATATCAATAGAGGCGAGTGGGCGGGCAAGCGATCGGACTGGCCTTACTATAGGCTCTAAACTAGGAGTGTGCATGTAAACATAATGTGCACGTTAAGCTATGTAGAAAAAGGACGAGCTTAGTCGAGAGGTGATCGGAAGGACAAAAGCACAAAAGGGATACGGCGCTGCGTCGTCGTCGTCCATCAGACACTCCTGTCTTTGTTATTAGTGCGTCCTGCCTGGCGCTAAGATCGGAAATGACGAGTAAAAAATAATACAAACATAAAAGAAGAAAATGAAACTCGAAAATGCAATATCAAACAAGAGGCACATCGCGATGGCTGACAAGGGCTCCTCACCACTGCAAGCAAGTCCCGCTCCAACCTCTGCTCTATCGTTGACTGTTTGGTTTGTTTTCTAGTAATAATTAATACCACTGCATTAGTGCCGGGCATTGTGCTCGCCTATACGGTCGTATACGGTCGCTGGCTTGTCCTATCAAAACAAAGAAAAGTCCTTTGGACTATCAACATATGACCACCTCTTGTTGTCTCCCTCTGACCCCTTTGCTATTTTATTTAGTCCACACCTGTTTGCTATACTGGGCGCATGGCAGCGGTGCAAAGGGAGTCTGCTCCGATTGATTCATTTCAAAGAGAGCAGAAAAGAAAACAAAAGAAAAAAAACAATTAAAAAGAAAAAAAAGGAGAAAAATAACAAGGAAGAGACCGACAGCTAGACAAACGATCAAGTACCAGCCAGAGACTGCATAAAGGAGCCCACCAGAGTGTTGTGCAGGAAAATGCCTCTCAATACCTCGTGTGCCTCATCATCGTCAAGCACTTGTTTGTATTGAGCTATCCTGTCATATGCATGCCTGCATGGCGATGGCAGCATACCGCTGTCCAGCTACTGCCTTTTGTCTTTTGTCCTTTCTCTACCCCTTCCCTTTGGTGCAGTCTTCTATACACACCCTTCACAGATAAGCTCGATTTTACCAAATATTAACGTAATACGGAAGCAGATGTGAGCTTACAACACAGAGTGGTGATAGATCACCATTGGATAGCTTCGGCTTCCTTCTCCGACAAAGACAAGGTGGATGGCAATTTCACAACAAGACCCCAGAGTGATACTATTAGCAAGAAGCAAGATGGAGCCAGAGTATAGTGTAATGTTCGTGATGGAAGACTGTCGAACATGATCCTCAAGTGAGGCTAAAAAAGTTTGCAACATTATGGAAAGGAAAACAACAACAGGGGCTTCACTAGAACGCGTGCGAATATGGTAAGCACATGGCAAGACCGGGCAAAGAGAGCACTGCAAAAGGCAAAAGGGCAAAAAGGAAAAAAGGTACACAAGAGTATCAGCATAATAACCGCCAGCCACGAGACATATATAGCTGCTACCACAAGGCATATGCTTCGCTCTTCCTTTTCCCTTTCATCCCGTCTTCTTCACCAGCCCGTTACCCTTTATCCCTCGGATCAGAGAATATCTTCTCGTCTTCCCTTTTCTTCTGTTGCATTCTGCATTCTTTACCCCTTTCCTATATTCGTCCCCTGCCTGCACATTTATAGTCGTTGTTGAGCCTTTCCTCTCTTCACATTTCTGCAACGACTGCTTTCGTCTCATCCTCCTTTATCCCTGATTCTGCAAACATGGCTGACAACTCGCTGGTCTGGGAGGCGACAGAAGACGAGGAGAAGGGAATCAGCACCCGAGTCTCGCGTCGCGATGTCTTTGAGGACAGCAAGAGTGGTGGCGACCCAGGACCGTCGTCGGCTGCTGCTCGCATCAATGCGTCCAAACGTCCCCGTTCGCGTTCGTCGCGCCGGTCCATCGATCCGTCGTCTGTCCTTCCTATCCAGTATCGTACTCTGTAAGTCTCTCTCACTGGCGGCTGATTTATTTCAAACAAGTCACAACAGCAGCACGAAAACTAACAACAACAGGTCGCAGGACATTGACGAGGCCGAAAGAGAGCGCCTAAACGACCACGCAAAAGCCAAGGATGCCATGGTCATGAGTGAGTGACGGGAGTCCTTGTGACACGGGGACCACTATATTTGCAACAGCGAGAGACTGACCGGGTAGAATTTGAAATGATCGACTGGCACAAGATCTCAACCAAGGAGGTGGCTGCGCGCCTCAATACCGACATGACTAATGGCCTCGCAACCGCGACGGCTGCCGAGCTCCTGCGCAAGCACGGCACCAATGCCGTCTCGCCGCTGCCCAATCCATGGTTTTGGAAGATCATGGGGTACTTCTTCAAGGGCTTCGGTTCCATTTTGGCCATTGGCGGTATCCTCGTGTTCGTGTCGTGGAAGCCGCTGGGCGAGCCCAACCCGGCCGTGGCCAACCTGGCTCTCGGTATCGTGCTGATTGGCGTGTTTGTTCTGCAGGCTGCGTTCAACGCGTGGCAGGACTGGTCCAGTTCGCGTGTCATGCAGTCCATCACTGCCATGCTTCCCGAATCGTGCCATGTTATTCGCGCCGGTGGTGTGCAGACCCAGATTAGCGCCTCCGAGCTGGTTCCTGGCGATGTTCTTCTCCTGAAAGCTGGTGACCGCATCCCTGCCGACGTCCGCTACGTGCGCGTGTCGCACGACATGACGGTCGACCGTGCCGTGCTGACGGGCGAGTCCAAGCCGATCAAGGCCGTCGAGGAGGACACGAGCAGCAACAGCAACAACTACCTCGAGACTGGCTGCATCGGCCTGCAGGGCACGCACTGCGTGTCGGGCACGGCGCGCGCCATTGTGGTGGCCACGGGCGATGCGACCGTGTTTGGCCAAATCGCCAAGCTCACGGGCGCGCCCAAGACTGGCCTGACAACAATCGAGCGCGAGATTTTGCGGTTTGTGCTGCTCATCTTTAGCATCATGGTGACCTGGATCATCATTCTCGCTGCTACATGGTACTGTTCCCTCGCAACCCTGTATACCAGTTTGTATAGCATATAACTTACTTTTTTCTTTTGCTGGTCACTTATAGGGGTGGATGGCTGCACCGCGATTATCCCGACTGGATCAATGTGCCCATGCTCATTGTGAGCTGTGTCAGTGTCGCTATTGCCTACATTCCCGAAGGTCTTCCCATCGCCACGACGGCCAGCTTGACGATTACGGCCAACCTCATGAGCAAGCACAAGATCTTGTGCAAGTCCCTCAAGACGGTCGAGACTCTTGGTGCCGTGTCCGTCATCTGCTCTGACAAGACCGGTACCCTGACCAAGGTACGCACGCTTCTAGAATAACAAGGACGAGAGCTTGTGCTGACTTTCAGAACAAAATGTTTGTCACGGACTTGTCTTTGGGCACCAGCACTTATACTTCGGATGAGGCGCGCGCTGCTCTTTTGTCGCCGAGCACTACGCTGTCGCCGCTGCACCAGCTCCGCGCAGGTGCCGGTCTATGCAATGCCGCCGAATTCGATGCCAAGACCCTGCAGGACCCCCTGGACCAGCGCCGCATCTTTGGTGACGCTACCGACCAGGCCGCCCTTCGTCTGTCCGAGAGCCTTGGCCCTGTCAGCCAGCTGCGCAGTGCTTGGCTGTCCATCTATGAGCTCGCATTTGATAGCCGCACCAAGTACATGGCCCGCGCTTTCGCTCTCAACGACACGGGCAGCCGGATCGGGAACGAGGAGGCTGCTGCCATGTGCCTGTCGCCCAACGAGGTTGCCTCGGGTGGATTCTCCAAGACTGGCCTGCCTTTTGCCCAGCAGAGCACGCTGCTCTTTGTCAAGGGTGCCCCTGATATTCTTCTGGAAAAGTGCACCCATGCCGTACAGTCGTCGTTTGGCAGCGCCGTGGAAATGACGCCGGCCACGCGCCAGGCTATCCGTGATCTCAAGGACCAGTGGTCCGCCAATGGCCGCCGTGTTATTCTTGTTGCTCGCAAGGTTCTCCCGCCTGGAGTCGTTGTGGCCGGCTCGCCTGCTTCTTTGATTGATGAGCGCGTCAAGTCCGAGATCAACAGCGGCCTGACACTGGTTGGTCTTCTGGCTTTGATTGACCCCCCGCGTGACGAGATCCACGATGTCATGCACACCCTGCGCGGCGCTGGTATCCGGACGTTTATGGTGACTGGCGACTTTGGTCTTACAGCACTTGCTATCGCGCGCCAGTGCGGCATGGTTCTGGAGCCTGTCGTCCATGATGTTTCGCATCTTGCCCGGTTCCCGTCCAAGACCGAGATCGGCAGCGGCAGTGTCGGCTACAGCAACGCCAGTGACGTGCCCGGCGCTGCCAAGCAGTGGCTGTCCAAGATCCCATTCTTGTCTTCGCTGTCCTCTTCGTCGTCTCCCAATGCTGTTCGCCCCGTCCTGCCTGATCCCAATGCGGCTCTGCTTCTGACAGGTGCTGACCTGATGAAGCTCAACGAGCACCAGTGGGACCAGATCTGTGCCTACCCCGAGATTGTCTTTGCCCGCACCACGCCCGACCAGAAGCTGCGTATTGTTCGTGCTTTCCAGGCGCGCGACTCTACCGTGGCCATGACTGGTGACGGCGTCAACGACGCTCCTGCTCTCAAGGCTGCTGATATTGGCATCGCGCTGGCTGGCGGTTCGGACATTGCTGTTGAGGCTGCCGACATGGTTCTGCTTGACGAGTCCACCTTTGCCGCTGTCGTCGAGGCTGTTCGCTATGGCCGTCTGGTGTTTGACAACCTGAAGAAGATCATTGCCTACCTGCTGCCTGCTGGTTCGTGGTCCGAGTTCTGGCCTGTCTTTACCAACGTCTTCCTCGGCCTGCCTCAGATTCTCTCGTCGTTCCTGATGATCATTATTTGGTAGGTCTACGTTGTATAAGCGTGTATGAGATTACTTACTAACCAGTGGTAGCTGCTTCACTGATTGCATTGCTGCCATTGTGCTGGCCTACGAGACGCCCGAGGCTGACTTGCTGACACGCCCGCCTCGCAACCCGCGCACTACCAAGCTGGTCGACTGGCAGCTCATGTTCCACGCGTACGGCTTTGTCGGCATGATGGAGGTCGTCCTGAGCTTTACCATGTCCTACTGGTACCTGCAGCGCAACGGTGTCCCCTTTTCGCAGCTGTGGTTCAAGTTTGGTATCTACAACGACGACTTTCTCGAGTCGGTCGGCGGCACCACAGAGCTGACCAACCGCATCAACGAGGCCAGCTCCATCTACTTTATCACGCTTGTGGTTCTGCAGTGGTTCAACCTGATGGCTGTGCGCACGCGTCGTCTCTCGCTGTTCCAGCACCCGCCTGCGTTCAACAAGAAGACGCAGAACTTGCTGCTGTTCCCGGCCATTCTGGGCTCGCTCGGCCTCGCTGTCATCTGGCTCTACATCCCCAAGCTGCAGTCGACGCTGGGCACGACGAGCGTTCCGGTCGAGCACTACTTTTTGCCCATGGCCCTGGGTCTTGGCCTGCTGGCACTCGACGAGCTGCGCAAGGCGGGTGTGCGTCGCTGGCCCACCGGCGTGCTTGCCAAGATGGCCTGGTAACAGATTTCGAGGGTCGGGTTGGATGTGCTGGCGTTTTGTCGGTTTCATCCTGTCTTTGACCTTGTGTCCTTTTCCTTCTTCGTACTTGTTCGGTGTATCGATTGATGCGCGGTATTAGTGCTCCTATTTCGGTTGCTTCTGCAAACTGTCCATTCGTTGACCTGTACTGTCATGTACATGTCCTAGATTAGATAACATATAACTCAAAACCCCCAAAGAATTCTTCCATGTGCGACACCTCGCTGGCAGGATATCGTCTCACTTTTCCGAAAACATATAGTCAGCTCAGCGAGTCATACCCGCCGCGCCCCATTCGTAAACGGGATTACTGCAGCAGTCGCTATCTAGTGGCAATATGCCGTTTGTCATTTGTCTAGTTTCAAGTCTTTGACGTGTCCTGGAGAGCTCCCCGCTGCTGTGGTCGTGGTGGAGGGGTCTTGTATCGGCGAAGCTAGATGATGACAAAGACTGCGGCGACGTTCAACGTGCGCGCGGCGCGTGTCGGCGTTTAGAAGTTGGTGGTGCCCGAATGAAATAAAATATGAGTTTTAAATACTAAAATGGCATACCCGCTCCTATCAGGTCGCCAATACAGCTCTCTCATTTCTCTTCACATTGTCTTCGGCGACATCACTGCTTCTCACTTCTTTACAGTCCCCTATCTTTCCCTCATATTTTCATGCCTGACCTCCCCCTTTGTGTATTTAAGCTAACCCATAGTCCACCCCCTTCGACCGCCCTCTCTCTCCTTTACAACAAACAACCAGACTTTGTCACCCCGCACTTTATCTCTTCGTCTCTTTTCTCTCTTGATATCTTCTTGATATCCTCTCAGATCACAACAATATTCTGTCAACCGCCAACCTTAAACCACTTCAAAATGTGCATCGGTGCCACCTGCCCTACTTGCTGTATGTGTCATCCACCCCTCTCGTACAATATCGTTTATACTAATACAAACAGCCAAGAAGTCCTGGCGCGGCTGCGGTCGTCACATCCCCCAGGCACTCGCTGGCGTGTCGGATGCCGACCTGTGCTCGTGCGAGCCGCGCGTGACCGTCGACGGCAAGGACTATCCTCCGATGGCAGCTATTTCCATTCCGGGTGCGTCTTTTATTAGCAGTCTGTTTGGATGGGGAGGTACCAGCAAGCAGCAGGCCGAGCAGTGCAAGAAAGGAGAGTTGTAGTTGGTGTAGTGTGTCGTCTGGTGGAGTGTGTTGTCGTATGATGTTTCCTGATGCTGCCGTCGGTGCTGCTGTGATGTTGATGCGTGTTGTGTATGCTTTTGCTCTCTTCCTTTCCCTTGCTAACCGTTTGTAACTTGTCTCTGGCTTCTCCTTTTCCTATTTTATAGTCTCCAGCACATATTGATATCTACTGGCCAGAGACTGGCTATGGCTATTGAGATGCCGCCGTCTTGTGCTCGCATCTCGTCGGCATTGTTAAAGACACCTTTCGCTTACATATAAAGTCAAATCTTCTTTACTTTCACGTTGCCGTATCAAGTTATTACAAGTTTCCTCGAACACGTGTAAAGTGCAAACGTGGCTGGGCTCTATGCAATGCAGAAAGAAAACAAGTAACGTAAATAGTTATGGGCACTGTCGAGTCTTTGATAGACCACTGTTTATATTTTGAATGAAACCCAAACTGAAACTAAATGTAGATTAACCACAAGCAAACTGCCAGCAAAACAAACGAAGCCGTACTCAGCGACGCCAACAATGCCACACTGACACACAGCCGTTTCCCATAGACAGTCAACATCAGACTTCTACTCAGTTTCCAACTAATTGGATATACCCACCGGCGGGACATACTTCTGTGCCTGATATCAGTGCTGTATAGTACGGCCATGGCGTGCTCGGTGTATATGCGTGACATTTCCCGGCAGTCCCAATTGGTATTTTTCATCATGAGAGTGTACCTGGGAAGCAGATTCTTCACAAATCTTGGCGCATTGGTGCTGGGAATGCCGAGTACCAGCAAAGCTGAAAACGCTGATAAGGCATCGCCGGTACATGGCTTCCTTCATGTAGCGTGTGGTAGCCTTGTCTTTTGCAGCCTTGAATGAGTCTGTCTGGCAATTATGCATAAACAGTGTTTTGACAGCTTCGTATTTGCCAGGGCGGTAAAACAACTATAATAACTTGAGAAATCACAGAGCTGTCGTGATGGGGAGACAATGTCCTGTTTATACGTAGTATTCCAACGAAGACCAGCTAGAGCTATGGCCACACTGATGACTGCTGTCATACAACACAGTTGTTTAGTACTGTACGACACCTTTGTGGGTGAAGACGGCACGTGACAATCAATCAAAGCCTTGAAATGTGATGTTGAATGTCGTAAATCGCGATGGCATTGAATTTGATGAATGCATGTATCTTGTAATCCTTTTTACATGTTGAGCTGTGCGAGCACCATCCAGGCTGATGGAGTATAGTCTTTCCCTATCATACAGCCTGACTCCATCGCAGAATTGACACGAGCATCCCTTCCGTGAAGCCGAAATAGAGTAACAACAAGCTAGTTGACGACGGCAGTGTAGTAGCTTCTCTACACGCCACGAGTGTCAACTGACGCGTCAGTAGCCATGGAGTGGATAAAATCTTGTCGTTTATTCAGGAGGGGAGACCTCGGACTCTCTATCTCTGGCTGTAGACTAAAGAGCGGGCTATGTCCACTGACCAACGGCATCATGGCTGCCACGTGCCAATCAGGGCCACTGCGGCCCGGAAACGCAGAAGAGGAGGTGGCGAAAACCCGGCCGCTACTGGGTAGGTAGTGTTGCCCACGGGGCCATGACACGGGCTTCTGACATTAGAAAACCCAACGCTTGAAATCTGGAGGCTGGAAGTAGAATCTGGCCTTGGTGCACGGAGAGGTGCCTGCATTGGGAGGGGTTGTTGGAGGCCGGGTGCAAGGGAGAGTATTGAGACGGGGAGGAGATGCGCGGCGGATGATCAATTTTGTAAACAAAAACGCTGATATTCTCACCCTTTGTTTTGTGATTTTGTTGTCTAGAAACATTGATGTAGAAATTCATGGCAAAAAGAGCAACAGTGAAAATGTCAACAAAGAAACACCTGGCCAAAATATCGATAGACGGAGAAGGAGTGGCTGACTTCTTCCTAGAGGAGGAGGGCGATAGGGTTACTGCAGCAGAACAACAACGTCTGGAAATAGAAGGCGCGAGCCGCTTGATATGGGTAGGAACATTCGCTCTATTTTAAAACTTTACCATTTACGGTAGGTACGATAAGTAGATGCCCTAAAAAGAAGGAGCAATACAGAATCAATGCGTACGGGGTGCTGTCCTATTTGACGTCGTTGTCGTTTCCTAATACGGAAGGGCGGGAATAACGAGGCTCTAGTGGTGGATCTGATTCATCATAGTAGATGGTAATGAATCATGCTGCGGTAGTTTTTCTGTTCGGCCTTTAGTCTCTTTTGATAAATCTTCCATTATTGATTCGTTATTTTATTGTCCAACTGTTCGTGATATGCAATGAGAAGCGAAAGTAAATGGGTATGTATGAGGCTAAGCCGTAAATAAGTTTAAAGTAAACAGAAAGGAATTAAGAAAGAAAAAAAGAAATGAAGAAAGAAAGAAAGAGCGTTGATTGTAGAAGTAAGGTTGATACAAATGTCAAGACATGACAAAAGTTTGCGTGACTGTTAACGATCATAGGTCATAATGCTATCCAAGAATAATGTATTCAAAACATGGTATCCGACATTCAAGGACATGCGAATCAAGTGACCAAATGATGCAATATGCGGTTGACACAAATAAAGTGGCTGCGTTGCCAGCTTCTTAGAAGAGACCGCGGACGATACGCTTGGGAAGCGTAGACCACGAACGATCAGCCTTGAGCTCATCCTGCTCGTCAGGAATGTACTCACGCAGGCCAGCAGCCAGGTCAATGTCGTCGAGGGGGACGTACAGGCGCCAGTCGCGCGAATAGACCTTCCAGAAGACGTACAGAGCAATCACAATAGGCAGTGCCAGGTACGACTGGAAGAAAACGGAAGCGTCGGGGGTGGCATCAGACGAGGGGTAGAGGGCACTGTAGAATGTAGCCATGAGGCAGACAATGTTGAGGAACAGACCGATGTAGCTGCCGTAGACGCCAAGGTTGGGCTTGTAGGGGATCTCGTTGAGCGAGCGGCCCTTGGCCTTCCAGACGTAGCGGAAGCGGATGTGAGTGAGGCAGATGGAGCCCCAGACGAAGAAGTAGCTCAGACCCGAAAGGGCAAGCAGCCAGTTGAAGACGGTGCTAGAATGGCCAGACTCGCCAATGAAAGCCAGCAGACCGAAAGCAAGCTGAACGGCAATGCACCAGATGGGGCGACCGGCCTTGTCGACATAGGCGAGGATCTTGGGAGCCATGCCGCGCTCAGCCAGGGCCTGCATGGTACGGGTAGAGCCGAAAGTGCAAGAGTTGGCGACACTAATGACGGAGATGGTGATGACGGCGTTGAAGATGGAGGGCAGAACCTTGATACCGGCATCCTGGATGGCGAGCACGAAAGGGGAGGCCTTGGTGTTGGCTCCCGAGGCACCAAGCAGACGGTCGTCGTTGGAGGGCAGGATGAGACCAAGGATAAACAGGTTGACGACGTAGAAGAAGCAGATACGCCAGAAGACCTGCTTGGTGGCCTGGGGGATAGACTTGGCAGGGTTGGCAGACTCGGCAGCAGCCAGACCAACCATCTCAGTACCGCCGAAAGCAAAAGCGGCAACGACAAAGACACCAGCGAAACCGTTGAAGCCGTTGTTGAATGCGCCGGGGTCGTGCCAGTACTTGGCACCGAGGTAGCCCTGGTCGCCGACACCACCACAGTTGATAATGATACCGAGGATGATGAAACCGGTACAGGCGGCAATCTTGACGCAGGACAAGACAAACTCAACTTCACCGTATCCACGAACACCAAAGACCTGAATGATAATGAGAACAACGAGGAAGGTGGCGATCCAGATACCCTCGTTGAGATCTTCACGCCAGAAGCGAATAGTAACCGAGGCAGCAATAAGCTCAAAGGGAAGAATAGTCAACCAGGAGATAGCGTAGTCCCAGCCGATGGCGAAACCGAGAGAAGGATCGATGAAACGGACGACGTAGGTGTAGAAAGCGCCGTTGACGGGATAGAGGACAGCGAGCTCGGCAAGAGCCTGGCAAGTGAACAGAAGCATAACACCAACGATCATGTAGCAGATAACCAGGGAAGCCGGACCACCATTGTGGAGGGCACCACCAGAGCCGACAAACAGACCAGCACCAATAGAACCACCTGTTTGTTAGTCAGTATATACTAGAAGAATAGATGAATTTGCTCAAGGTTGACAAGAGGCCGGATGCGTACCAATTGCAATCATCTGCATGTGGCGGCCCTTGAGGTCACGCTTGAGGTTGTTGCTGCCACTGACAGTGCCAACCTCCTCATCGTAAGGGAATTGCTCAGGTGTAGGCACATTACGAGCCGACTTAACGGACGCTGTCTTTTCGACGTCGGCCATGATGTGGTATGGCTGGTGGGGGTGGGGGGATGTATGAGAAATGGGACAAGAGACGGAGGAGGAGCGTAATAAAGAGGCAGCGAAAAGAGGGAGAGGGGTAAGGGTGTATTATATGTGAAGATGGGATCCTCGAAAACAAGACAAAAAGGGAAGGAACAAGACTGGGGACAGAGACACCCAGACACTGAGACACTGTTAGAGAGAGTGCAGAAGAAAGGCCCGGTAACTGCCAGACGGGGAAGGAACGAAGAACACTCGAACCAAAGGGGAAAAAGACCCGGCTAGCAAGAGAAGAGAGACTAATGCGTTGGACAGTGATGGAATCAAATGTCAAAAGGATCGACGTGGGAGGTAATGCCAAGGCAAGACCGAAGAAGCAGTCGCAAGGCGAGAGCAGAATGCAGTTCAAAGACAGCTCAGCTTTGGGGGAGAAAAGCAGGCATGGATGTATCTTGCAATAGAGTGGGTGTGGGTGGGGTTAGAGGGGGAAAAGGAGAGCGTAGAAGGGTAGAAAAGTAATAGAAAATAAGAATCAAGGTAAAATACCGTTAATTTATCGATTTTTAGTAGAAGAAACTATGCAAGTTTGTGCGTGGTGAGAGTGTTCAGAAGGAAGGAGCGACGATGGGAATATATTCTACAGGGAAAGAACGACTGGCAGCCGGTGGGCCTCTATTCCAACACGCAATCATGATTCTGAGGTGCAGCTAGACAATATGCGATATATGCGATATATGCGATATATAGAGAAAAGACAAAGAAAACAATGCCTGGTGAATATATCATGAACCATAACCGTGTAAGTCGGGACGTGTGGCTCTACGGATCTTAACTCTCTTGACTTTTACTGCTTGAATCTTGGCCCGCGGCTGTTATTGGTGGCAGATGCTTGGCTATTGCTTGTCGCCAACTGGTGTGTACCACCGACTGCGATGGGCATACCTTAGAACCGCAGCAGGACTAGTATTGCCATCCATCATCTATCCTCTGCATGCAGTGAACTCGTAGTGAGATGGTGGTGAAGGAAAAAGAAACGAAAACGAAGACAAGACATCGCGATAAGCTGGCAGGATGAAAGAGAAATAAGAAAGACATTAGCTCCCACCTTTCCGCACTCGTGCACGGCGCGTCGGGTGTAATCTACTGTCGCCCCTCTTATGCGTGGGTAGAAATCAGTCATAATTATAAACTATACGTAAATAAGGACCACATTGTGCAGACCTGGCCACTGTATCAAGCCGTAATAATGCTGCAATGCACAATTTCCAAATATAATTCTATAAGGACGGCAAGAATGACTGCCCAAGGACCCGGAGTCCTAGTGTAGATAGAACTCGGTACGATAGATATGGGATGTGGAGAAGGCAAGTAGAATATATGCAATAAGCCCGAGTAACTCAGAGACGGAGATCGACAATGGAGAGGAAAACGAGTGGATGAGAGGATGCGAGAGAATAGACGTAATGGGAGATAACAGAATAGCGCGAGTACTTGGTCACCAATATTACAATCATAAATACCATCCCACTTTTGATTTGCACAGAAATAGAACATACACTACCTCTATGTGCCATATCGCTATCGCCATATCTGGCGTCAGGTTGCAAAGGAAGTGGCCTTGGTGTGGCACTAGAATCCTGCATGGAAGCCACCTCGCAGCTGTAAATGTATTACGACTAGAGATAAGCTCCGGCAATCTTGGCCTAGGACCCTATCAGGAAGGTCTGAAAGCTTGAAGCAAATAGGGGGTGGGGCGTCTCACGAGTGTCTGTTCTGTCTTTGTTGTCATTCTTGACTTTAGGTGGCGTCTCGTTCCTACATACATCTGCGGTGGTGCTTGTGCACTGTTCGCTGTGCATGGATCTCGTAGTCTTCTGCTGGCAAGATACATTGCCGTGCATCGCCGTGGTGCATCACTGCACTGCTACATGAACCAGCGTCAGCATGTCGCCAACGTGGTATGATGCGATAGAACAAGTACTATTGGTGCGTGTTTGCTCAACTTGAAAAAATAACCAAACAGGACTATGGGTCGATTGTAGTGGGGGCACCCCGAGAACATGACTCTGCCCTCCACAGCTGACCTTTACTCATGGCCGTTATTGCAGCACATGCCAGCGCGAACAAGAGAGGCGCCAACGGCGGTCTAGATTGCGTCCGCGTCAATAAGTACCAATGCACCATAGTATCTGATATTCAAATTCATCCTAGCTTGCCTGGTCTATGCGTTACCGAAGCTGTTTCTAGATTCCAGACAACAAGTGCAATAGCTCTATCGCGCCCCTCTCAGTGTCTGCCTTTGATCTGCAGCTGCAGCTCTAATTTGGCGAGACATACCAAAAATCAATGGTGCAGGGGTTTCATCGTAGTACGACTCGAAAAAGTATTCGGCCGACAAGTAGAAGTACAGCTTGATCATCTAATCCGAGGTGCAGTATCCATCCCACTGTTCAATAACCCCTCTGCTCGATAAAGAAGAGAAAAGAGTACAGGATGCCGTCAATATTGTGTATTCCGTATGGATTAGCATCAAAGTAGTCTACCCCATGACTAGATGTTAATCTTAGCTAACAGAATCTTCCCCAGACGGCCCCGAGACCCAGGACAGCAGCGACTCCAGCGCAAAGGGTCCCAGAGGGTCCCAGCACTAAATCAACTTGTTCTCCAGCGAGTCCAGCTGTACGTCTAAACCGAATAGGAAACTGGGAACAAGATGATGAAAGAGGAAGCGAGTGTGCATATGGAAAATTCTCAGTGTGTGAGAGACGAGAAGATACTGAAAGAGGGGACATCATGCCAAGTAGATGATGTGCTCACTCGGTCGTGCTTTCGTCTCTGATCTGTAGTCACAATACAAGGCCCATAGGCACCAGACAAACAGACCATCACGAAAAGCCACGGCAGGCTGTCGGATCCAAGCAATAACAAAACAAAAGGGTTGCAGGGCCGATGGCATTGACAGCCTACGCAGCAAGGGTAAAGATCTGCGCATAAATATGTTGATACTCCGTACAGCAAGAGACGAAAGAGATCCATCAATCACATGAAAACATTAAAGTAAATCGCGGTCAAATAAAAGCATTATGTCAGCAACTCCGAAACTACTTTATAATCCGTATCCTAGTCGCGTGTCCTCCTTCCCGCTTTCGTCACCGAGCCTCTTCGACGCGAGTGGGGACTTCTTTATTACTCTCTCTTCTCCCCCTTTCTTTCTCTGCACCGACACTCTTTTGCTCATTGCCCCTGATTAGTCTGTGCGCCGTTCTAGGAATTTCAACTTACGACATTCAGGACTTTGTATCCCGTGATTTGATCTCAAGGCTAATCACTATTTGATGCGCTCGATGCTGCACGCTACTGCTCACTTAAGCAATAACCCTCTACAAACGGTGCACGTCCTCGTCTACCCTGTTGCCAAGCTGGCGATGCTGTTGCATTCAGTATGGCCGCCAGCGAGGTTGATCAGGTGGTGGATGACGCTCGCGGGTTTGTTGGTTGCAGTTTGTATTGCATTCGAGTCTCGTATTTGTATTCTTTTGAATCTAAGAGTATATCGGGGCCTCATTAGGATGTGCTAAAACTTGTCAAAAAGTCAAATCATGTACACACTTCACATGCGAATTGGGTTGACGAAGAAGAAAAGAAAGAAAGAAAATACCCCTTGACAGCAATATCAATGAATGCAGTAGACATCAACCTCACATTGACGTCAATGTCAAGCTTTTGCCATACTGTCTAAAGTCTTGGTGTCTTACCTCAAGTCTTGTCCTTATCTTCCCGTCTTACACTTTCTTATTCTTGGCTGTGATTAATGTAACTGCTGGGCCCTTGGCAAAACAATGACAAAGTAATGGGGTGGTAGGGAGCCTCATAAGGGAGCCTCAGAATTTAAAGCACAATGGACTGTAGAGATACTGACTGAGGCTGAAGCGCATCTTTTTTTTTTCATAAAGGCAAAGACTTTGACTTGTGATATGACTTTGTTTTATTATCTGCATTATTTGAAGACGATTATTTTTTACAGATTTGTTTTAAATATATATATATATATAAATGCGAGCTATTAGGTATCTTGTCAGGGCATTAAGAACAATCAAGTACTTAAATCTGTTGCCATTTCTTGATTTATTTGAGACTTGGTATGGAGATTTATTGTATTTATCAAGGTGCAACTCGCCTCCTTCTACCCACAGCTATGTGCATCTCAAAGTGAGTCCTGCATCATGTTCTACTTTTCATTATATACATGTGACAGAGTACAGGTAATGTTGTTGGCGACACTAGGGAAAATGGATATCGACCACAAGATCTTTAATCAAGAACCTCTATCACTTCTATGCGACTGCCGCCGGCCGCAGTGATGCCCTTGTTCTATTTCGAGCCTTGCCCTCGAATGCGTTTGGACCTCCTGGGCAAATGTTCTGTGTCGTCGGGTTGATCTTGTTGAAGCCGTTTTTTGGATATCTTGGGGGAGCTTGCTGTAGACCACGTCTTCTCTTGTTGCTGTAGTAGGAGTAACGGTTTGTGAACGATTCTAGGTTCCTCCTGCGGGCCTTTTGAGATCTGGGACACAATAGATCCGCCTTCACTGGCCCCGAAATGATTCAAGATGCCGGCAGAAAGACTCTGCATATCCACCCTGACTGAGTTTGCCTTGCTAATGATCGTTTCGATTGCCACCCTTCGCAATGGCATACTCTCTGTATTACAAGATGACTGAAGCATGAACGAGAGATGGGCTATCACCTCATTTAGCTGCATGGTGGTTTCAGACTCCGTCCCAGATAAAAATGCATCAACAGCTGCGGCGAAGTATTCCGTGAGTAGATCTTGCTTAGGAGAAGGAGGACCAAACAAATCCATAAAGATATGCGTAAGTGGGAACAGCATTTTTTTATTCTTCCTGTGTTTCATTCGCTGAGTGCGATGGGCTCCCTTTTTCAAGTAGAAAGATATGAGCGACTCCCCGCCCAAAGGCTCTAGAACGTGCCTTCTCCAGCGAGAATCCCTGTTTAGATATTCAGAAATGAAGCAGTGCCAAGCTGTCGACTCCCCAATGGGTTCGTTGGCGTCATAGCCAGCGTTGAGTAGGGCTCTCCTAATTATGACATGGGTATTGTCACGGGCGCTTGGTGCGATCCTGATACCCAAAGGTGAGTCCGGCATGTTTCTGAAGAAGAAAGGGTCCCTCTTCAGTTGGGCTATGATGTACTTATGGAAACCAGCAGAGAATAAGTACTGCTGCATATAGGGGCCCACAAGATCAAGCTCTGGCATCGTTTCATATGTGGACGCGGTAGATCCGGCGCGTATCGGTGTTTTTGATGCTGCTAAATCACGCAGCAGAGTCTCGCGAACAGATGATGGATTTTTGAGTGCTCGATCTTCAGGTGTGTCTGTAACTGTGGAGAGAAGCACAAGTACGGACTCTTCGTTTTCTTCAAAAGCCCTCTTCGCATACAATAGACATGCTAGAAAATAGCTTTTTACTTGTCTCTCATTCTGGATACACACGGACGAAGCAAAGAAGCATCGGTATAGATAAGCGTGCACTTTCAGCAGTGCCATGTTGGTATCGTAGCGCTCGCCACCGGCCTTCTGATGCAAGTAGGCCTGCATGGGGTACGCGATGATAAAGTCATGGGCTGTGCGGTGGATGAACTCAACTCGCTGGTCCTCGAATCCAAGAAGGCCTCCGCATCGTGCATTTATACGACGACGACAGGGCTCTAGACGCTCCCCAGATATGTCTGGTAGCACCATATCCGGCTCTGGTGGTTGCTCGAGTGCGTAATTGTTGTTCATATCTTCGAATTCTCGAATGTAGTATACCGAAAGTTCGCGCCCCCCCATATTGGATGCTATCAGAAGAGTTCGCGCCATGTATTGATGGTCGGTAGGCTCGATGAGGTCGAGCATGTGCTTGTAGAATGGCTCAATCTCCGTAGGGAGGCTGTCAAGCCGCCTTTGCAGGTCTATTATTGTGTCGCTATTTGTGAGACCGTTCCGTAGCGATCGTGTGACGAGGAATACCCACAAGAAGACGCCCTTGGCGCGCTTTGTGATGGACGATATGATTTTTTCCGCTTCATCTGATGGTGCATTGAGCATTTTCCAACGGGGATGGGAAGTGAGGCGGTTCTTAGTGTAGCCCAAGATATCTTGGAACGTCACCTCGTGTATGTAAAGTGTGGAGGCAGGGTTTTGGGAAAAGGCATCCACAAAGACATTCCAAGGTCTGCTGGATACGCAGCATTTCAGATGTGGCGACGAAGAGATGTCCTCAAGCAGTTGGCAAAGCCCCATATACTCGTCTGCGTAGTCGCCATCAAACTCATCGAGGCCGTCGATAAAGAAGCAGAACTTGATGGGCATGGCCGGGTGTCGAGCCAGCGCCTCCAGGCCAGCTCTCATCTCCTCAATCGTCCAGTCAATTTCACTGAATAGACTCTTTTGCTCCAGTTCGTGCCACTGGCTGGGGAATATAACAGGAGCAAGATCAGGCTGGCATCGCAGCACAGTATAGAGCAGTGTCTGCAGTAGGCCCTTGATAGACTTCTGCATAGCCGTGCCTGCATTCCAGAAATAGTGCTTTGCGATGACGACGTTGTTGGGCTCGGCCCATTTTTCGAGTGCTTTTTTCGTCTTCTCGTGGCCAGCGACAAACTTCATGAACGTAGACTTTCCTGACCCTGGCTTTCCGGACACCCAGAATGTGCCACTCCCAGAGCAGAGCCACCTGAATAGAAGACCTGATGTGACTGGCGTGACACTCTTACTGGCGGCCGCGCCGTGGTAATGCGTCGCTGCATCATCAAACATCCACTGGAAAGTGGCGGCGTGTGCTGCGGGAATGCCCTCGTACCGGTTCAAGTACTCACTGAAGTGCAGGCTTCTGACGAAATATTGCTCCTTTGCGATCGTGTTGATGTCCTTTTCTGTCAAGGTCAACCGCGACAGCACTTCTTCCAAGTCTTTGGTGCCGGAATGATGGACAGCTGCTGTTGTTTTCCCTTTGTGAGACTCCGGCGTCCAAGATGTGTCGTCCCTTGGCCTGAAGTCTGATCGTGAGCTCAAACTCTGCTGTATCTTCTTCAGGGAGTCTTGTATATTGTCAAGCTTAGCTGTGTAGTTGTTGCTGGAGTTATGGGTGTGGGATTTCATATCGCTCAAGATACTGAGCAGGTATGACTGTTTAGCACTACGTTTGTTAGTGTTGGTGATCGTATCAAATGCAAGAGGATATAAAGGCAAACAAATAGAAACTCACTCAATAAGCGGCAGGAAGTGAAGACCAATCATTCTCTGAAACCGCTTGAGGCTCTCCTCCATTTCGGCAATCTTCTTCTCCGCAAACACAGTCTTCAGTGCAGCGACAGAAGCCTTGATCCAGCGGCCAGCTTTTCCAGACTTGTTGGGCTTTGGACGGAGAGTATTGACCAATGCCAGCAGGCGGTCGCACACAACTTGACACTCGCCAGCCATGGCCTCGATGGCTTTTGCATGGCCGTCCATCTGCTCGCGGATCTCACGCATCGCTGTGTTGTTGTGATGATGCAACCCTCCCGAAAAGACCTGATGGCCCGTGCTGGTCCCTGCATTGCCCTGACTCCCGGCGTGCCCATTTGTTTGGGATAGTGCCGCGGTGAAATGTTGTAGCCTCTGGTAGACTGTTTTGAGCTCCAGGGTTTTTTTGGGATGCACCGCCAGCCGATGCGGTGATTTCGCCTACTGTGCCGATAAAGCCCAAAGCAAAATCAACAAACTGCACGACATTGCCGGCAAGGCCAAGTGCTGCGAGAGGCTCCATGGTGCAGCTGCTGTGAAATGAAGAAGGAAAAGAAAGAAGAGACCGTGGACTGACACTGCAAGCGATATCTGCAACGAAGAGAATTCTGTCAACCACTCAACCAGTCACATAAGCCTTGGTGACCTATGGGGAAAGGAGGGCTGTATTACAGAACAGGATGCGGCGGTTATGCCTTGGGCCAGAATTCAGCCCGAGGTCGCTATCAAAAATGCCGGTTGGGCATAAATCTGACGCGCCTATATAAATCCTCGCCATGATTCGTCACATAGCCATCCCCAAAATCTCCACGCATGCAGCCACCATCTCTTCAGTCTCACGCTTTGCTAGAAGCCGTCAGAAAAGGAAGTGCTTCATATAGCAAGACTGACTTACCAGCTGTAAGCGTTTCGCCTGTGTAAGGCGTATAGCTGAAGCCGTGAAAATGTCGGTGTGTCGTTAGTCGTTATTGGCCTTGCCGGTCCCCAGAGAGTACAGGATACCTGCAGTTCTTAAGAGGCAGAAAGCATCTTAGATATGACTGGCCGTCATCGTCCCAGAACGAACTAGCGTCGGGGTTTCTTTGCGCAGATTGAAGCACTGATCGAGTCTCTGGGCCAAGGCAAACTCGGCGGCTACCCGGGCGGTCATTTCTCGCATTATAGTTTAATTCGCCCCTGTAGCAGCATAGCCAGGCTATTGATAATGCTACTGGCCAAGTCTGTCGATGTATTTACAGCGGCAATTGATGGGCAAATACTCACTTTACTACCGGTAGGTAGCACTTCAGTCCCATGAGATTGCGCCTGCGTATAATAAGTAGAAATATCAGATACTAGTTATCTGCCCATGATCTCTCTGCTTCTGGTATGGCCCAGTCTCTCATCCATCTCGTCTCTAGCACCTGGCTCGCAGTGAGGCGATCGCCAGGGCTGAAAGCAAGCATGCCATTGATCACCTCAATGAAAGCATCCCTCTCCAAGTCGTCAACCAATCCGGTTTCCCTATCTCGTCTGGGCCTCTGAAGGGTAAACTCAAACCTGTCCATCAAGCTGCCGACTATTCTACCTTCTTTCGCCTTGCCATTCGCGTCGAATTTATCCATTCGCTTTTCCCAACTAAGCCACCACTTCTGTGACAACAGGCCTAGAGCATCCATTTGGTCCGCGGTATAGTCATCAGGCCCGATCAACCAAGGGCTTAAGAGAAAACGCACGCCGAGGATCTCCTATATAACACATCCCAGGCTCCAAAGATCGGACGAAAACAACAAAGGTGTAGCAGGTTCAAATCTTGCTTCTGGCGGCCTGGTAGGGTGCGGAGTGTATGACTCCAGTCGTGATTCTGTCTCTGGACAAAAGGCTGTTCCGAAGTCAGACAAGAGGATCCTGGCCTCTGGAAGAGTGAACTCATTGCTAGGCTTCCCGAGCCAGATCGGAGAGTAAACATGAGCAGGAATACTAGTCGAGTCTAGAGGCATGTTATCCACCCTGATCACAGCCTCGGGTCCGGGTGATCAAACTCATCGTAAAGTTGCTTGACAGAACGATTGTTTATTTCTGGATCCTGAAGTAAAATGTTTCCCCGATGAAGATCTAGCACTTGTTAGATATTATATACGCTATGAGAAAAGGTAACAAAGTGATAAGAAGGAGTGCATACCTCCATGGACATATTCTCGGTCATGAAGGAACTTTACTCCCTACCAGCTGAGCACAGACGGACCGCGCCACGGGAAGCTGGAACGTGTTATACCCGGCAGACTCCCCAGCATTCGAGAGGCTATACCTTGCCGGCGTCGTTATGAGACATGGATGCACCCCATTTGGCCCGCTGATTTTGATATGGTCCAGGATAGTTGGTATTAATCGCTTGGCAAACTGTCGTTCTCTTGGGGCCTCCACCGGAACCGTTAGTGATGAAGAAAGAATGCGACCCAAGATATCGATATCTTTACGTCTGTTCTCTGCAGTGCCGATTTTCATAGCAACGTAATGCGCCTTCTTCATATCCCAGCCGAGCCAGATGGTCGAGTAGCTGCCATAGCCTAGCTTGTGGACTTTCTGGTACCGATCGCGAAATATAGCATTGATCTCAACTGGATGATAGCCGCCTAGCCGATAGTTGTCGATTCTCTCGGCATTGTCAATGTGTTCGTACTGAGGGCGGCTGCACGTTGATATGAAAGCGATGGAGGGGGTGAAGGAGCAAAGACGGTTCGACACAGGAGAACAATATGCGCTGAAGGGCGATTGCCTGGAAAGAAGTCGATGGATTGAATGCCGCATGTTCGTGTATGACAGGTGACGCGTTCGTAGTGTCCGAAGACCGTGTGACAAGTCTTTGTTGGAGTTGATATGTCAAAACATGGCGAGGCTGTGTGTGGCTTTAATCAATTATACGCCTAGCGGTCGGAAAATCCTCCTGACACCGCCACATTATACAGACTATATTTTTCTTACAAAGCAGGGAAGAAAACCAGCAGATTCCAGAAAATAAGCAAAATAAATTAGGTATAGAAAATCAAGCTGAATTTAAACTATACATCTGTTGAAAAGTAATTTATATGAATAAAATCCCCGTCCCAAAAATGTTCTGTGTTTATTCGGAAAGAAAATAACATTTGGAATAAAAATAAATTAAATTAAAATGATGCACACTTCCTCGACGAGAAAAAAATCAAACTACCCTGCAAATAAACATAAAGAAAACCTAACAAAAAACCGCTTAAAGTGCCAGAACAAGCCAGGAAGCGCGTTACTCAGCGCAGTGCTCCGTCGCGAGCATAGTCTTTGTCTGAAATCATCCCTTGACCTCGAGCAGGTAGGTAATCATCAAACCTGGGTGACACCTCAATAGCTTTACGGACTTCCTCAAACCCGCGCCTTACCTTTTGGAACTGCGCCAGCTGCCTTGCCCTTTTTGATGGCATTGCGAATCTGGCGACCATTCATGTCCCTCTGTCCAGCTCACCGAATTTGAGCTCATCGGGACTTGGACGGCTGACGTGCTCGAGAACCGTATGCCAGGATTTCTTGCGTTGTAACACGACAAGTGACTTGTAGTGAATAGCGAACCGGGCACGCGACTTGAAAGCCTCGTTGAATGTGCCAACATGTTAGAAGTAAAAATGAAGTTTCCGTCGTAATGCTCGAGGACACGGAGGAAAACGGTTCACAATGTCAGCAAACGGGTTACTTGCATCAAATGTTTTCAGTTTTGCTATTCAATAAATTACTATACCTTCTCAGCATCTCCAGGCGTTGTACCAATGTCGCCACACTAGAGGTTTCTCTTCGTGTCCAGCAACACTTATTATATACTACAAAATCATGCAATGGACAGATGGATTGTGTCTGTGATATCGTACTATTCTGTCGGTCATTTAGAATTCTCTCCCTACGTCAAACTTTTGCGAGATGGCAATCTCGGCATCGCAGACAGAACTTCGCAACGTGCATCACCTGCAACTGGACTTGGGACAAACAATGACAACCAAGCAACAAGTAGAAGGCATACACTTCTTTCTCTTGGAAGCTGTTAGCACGACAACTAGAACACATACAGCCATCCAAAATCAATAGAGCAGATCACAGCTATGAATGACTTGGTTGCTGCCCTCAGGCAAACTCTGCGAAAATGAATGCAAAAGTTATCGAGGCCATATGCGGGCTGTCTCATAAGGAGCATCGTATCATGCTTCATAGCAAGCTGACTATTTCTTCAGAGCGCTATCAAAAGCTGATGGGCGTCCACGTCAACACCATTATGGCTTTGACCGATCTTCAGTTCTCAAGCATCATGAGCAGCCTCGGGCAAAGCCCGTTCCAAAGACTGGAATGAGCTGCTGCGCACATTGCTTGTCCTTGGACACCGCGATCAGCAAGTCCACGGCGCTTGTGACCTCTGAAAATAGACCTATGCCCGTGTGGGAGACAGCCACATTTCAATCTTGGGGCGGATGAGCGTGTAGTCATTCCATGCTCATCGTGTTTGGAAGTTTTACCAGTCGACCTTTAGTTCGCGGGTTCCTTGCAAGCGCAATAGACTGCATACGGACACCCGATGTTCTCGTGTCCTGGGCCCTCCACGGCCTAAACCCGGCATCGGATCGAACTGCCATCTCTTTTGTGAGTGTTGTCAAGTATTACCTAACATCAAGCAATGCGGTAAGCGGACACACACACCGCAAAGTCCATGTCTATCACTTGCCAGCGGATAACGTCTGTATGTAACGATGCCAGCATTGAGTGGATTAAGATGCTAGCTGCAGCACTCTCGAGACTTAGCACCATCTACTTTTGTGGTCGATTCGGACATGTTTCCACCCAGTCGTACACCCTCTCAGACTGGGACTTTATCGATGAAGGAGGTGTTTACGCTAGTCATTGCAGAGATGGTGGCTGCAGGATCGCAGACGACGGTCAAAGTTCTGCTGGCTGGGTACGGTGCAACCGTTCAAAACTTTTGATCCTGGGCATCCAACTGGAGAGATTCTCACTCTCAATGTCGGGGCGTGCGAGTGCCAGCAAGCAGAGCTCGTTTTGTGACGAGAGTCAGGGGTGGGAGGCTATACGGGCCGGAATGCAGCACGTTATGGATATAGAAAGATTACGGATTGATACGTGGAAGCACTCGATGTATTACCAGTATTGAAACGTTATAAAATACATTACAAGAAAACATTTGATAATCAAACCAGGATCATTCAAGTTTGTTCACCTACTAATTAATCATAAGCAAAGTCAGACTTAGTATATGCGTTACATTATACATACGGACACGTTCCGAATTTGTATCCTCTATACAGCGATTTAGCATATACTCGCAGTTCATTGTGTAACTATTTTGAAATACCATGACTCGTTAGTTGTATCTCTTCAAAAAAGAAAAAGAAAAAGAACATCAATGCAAAAGATTCCGGCAGAGCAAATGCCCGTGATCGGCACTAGAAGAATTCCAGCTCATCAAAATGGAGAAGAAATTACGTCAAAGACAGACACGAAGGAGAATAGGAGAACCAGCACGAAAGCAACACGAGAAACAAATCAAGAACAATCAAGGAACATACAAGTACGTAAACCAAGCAAGTGGCGATGATACAGAAAGACACCTTTCACCGCTCCTGGCTACTTCCGAACACGTCGTAAAAGCGGCATGCAACGACAGACAAGAAACATGTCTTGATCTTTTTACGAGATCACACGTCGTATAGCTTGGGAAGTAGTTTTGATCAACCACAAGCGCCAAGACAAAAATACCCCAGAATCGTATGTCTGGGTCTATCGGAAACGATCCAACTCTCTCGCTAGGGGGGAGATGTCAACCAGTGTACCGCCTTTTCGTGACCGCTCTATCAAAGAGAAGAGATCATCATTGTTCTTATTAATGACTGGAGGGGTGAGGCAGTTTCCACGACACGTCATAACTGACAGGCTCACCTGTTGAGAGAAGAAGAGGTCAAGGCAGCCAACCATGTGAATCGAGTCAGTTGGTTTTTGATGGAATAAAGTATGATTTTTATTGATTTTTTATTTTATTTTAAAAAAAGTAAAGACATTCGTATAGAATTAGTCTATGCCTATTATTAACATGCCTTGCATGAAAACCGCAAATTGCGACTGCTATCCTCCGCACTCGCCGAAACAATATCAACACGATCAACGAGATAATATAGAATAGTTTTAAAGCATTACTCTTGAATCCAGGTAATACTGGTGTAATAAAAAATAAAAAAACCAAGCAGCAACCCAGCTCCCGGTAGTCATGCAGGTTGTTTCAAAGCTTTAGAAGAATCCGCCGAACAAACCACAACCCAGCTCATGGCGGTCATGAGCCGCTGTCGGTTCGTATTTTGTTGGGAATGTTCGTATTTTTCAAGAAAACAAGAATTGATCTTCCAATGTTATTTCCCTTTCCGCTGGCGGACAACTACCGGGCTGCGAGAATCCCACAGGGGGCCTGGTCAAAAAGCCCCCAAAAAAGGAGACGTCCTCCACTACCAGGAGGACTGCGATACGAGAACAAGAGGAAAAAACAAGGGAGTTCGATCGAAGCCGTCTTTTCCAAGAGCCAAGGGGTCCGCCTTCTCCGAGCTAAGCCTTAAGTGAGATCTACAACGACAGTGACGTATTGTTCACACTAATACGAGATCCGACGACGATCGTCCCAAGGGCAAAGGACCAAGACAAGAAATCTTGCAGTAACCTTAACATGAAAAAAAAAGGGGCAACAAATCTTTAATTGAACGTTGGCGAACTCGCCGGCATAGGACGAGAAGAAAAGGTATAAAAGACCACGATGCCCTCCCATTGAAGAGACAAATTTGAATCATCCATCACAACCACTTTCACACTCACACTCACAACCACAACTCTTTTACCACTCTCACTTTTTTTATAAACTTTTTCAAAGTTTCCAACTTTCCAACCGCAAAAATGAAGTTCTCTGCCGCTGCCATCCTGTCCGCTGTTGTCGCCGTCTCGGCCAACCCCACTGTTGCTCGCGCCGAGCCTGTCTTTTCCGTCACCAACTTTGAGGCTGGCTGCATCCCCCACAGCTCCCAGTGCCGCTACTCGTTTGACGTGGTCAAGACCGGCAGCGGCGAGACCATCCCCGTCTCCTGCGTCCTCCTGAAGACCTCCAACAGTGAGCTCCCCGACGTCGCTGACGGCACCTGCATCGACTCGTCGCGCACTTTCACCTTCAAGCGCCGCGCCGAGGGCCTGACCTTCACGGTCTCCCAGCAGGTCACCCCCTCGAGCAGCCAGACCGGCACGTACCTGATCCCCAAGAACGACTTCACCAAGACCCCCACCACCACCGCCTCGGTCGAGGAGTACATCGGCCCCAAGGCTTTCATCCTTACCGACCAGGCTATCTAAGTCATTTTATCAGACCGCCTTTGGCATTCATGAAACACTTTGGAGGAACATCATGAGGAGGAATATGGAGGAGGTGGCTCGGCCACGGAGAGAAAACTTGGTTCCCTTCAAGGGCCGTTATGAAAAGCATTCAACATCACTAGCATAGATTTATATTTATTATACGAATATACTGTTATTATACAGCAACTTTGTTAATTGTTTATAACCTTGATCACATTGATTTCTTCGCAATGCTTCTTTGTACAGCGTTGGAGAATGCCGGGTGCTGTGCAGGAATTGGCTGGCGTGATTAGTAATCAGCTTCTGTATTTCTGCTTGCAGGACATGACTCGCTGCAGTAGCTTTTGCTTGCCTCGGCACGGTTGCGGAGATGCTAAGCGCGAATGCTGGGTACCATTGAGTGTCTGAAGCTGACCGGACAGTAGACCTACGGCTCGGGAAAAGAGAAACCACTAAAATATGGAGCTGTCCAGGCTTGGCTACGAAATACGCCATGTAGCGGGACAGAAGAAGGTTCGGGAGACTAAAGAAAAAGAAAATAATAATAAAAAGTTGACACTGACAGGCCAAGTCGGAGCATGCATTGATAGATATTAATAGAAGCGAGAACAAAGGCTATGTCTCTTGGCTGACATCAAATTAAAGTGGAGCCGGCCTATATCGAACATCTCCGCGAAACCACTTTTACTTTGTACAATGATAATGATACATTCTCGCTCTAAACCTTGACTGACATCATAAAACTCGTATAGATATCTATTGTTGGAACACTGGGAAACTAGTGTCCGGCGAGAATAGCAAACTGGACACCCTCCAGAAGGGGCGCGTGGGGAAATGCTTCCCCCAGATCTAGTACGCCGGCCCGGTAGCGCGCCAGCCACACGGCGTCGGGGTTGACGACGGCCAGCGCTTCAAACGCCCGGTCGACGATTGGCCGTGCAATCACATTGGATGTTATGCTCGGCTCCAGCAGGTGGACAATCTCGTCATAGACCAGGTCGTCCACCTTGACATGGGACACGATATCCGTGAGCAGGCCAACGACGGCCTCCCAGACCTGGACGGCCTGCGCAAAGCGGCCCATTCCGGAGATCTCGGTCGAGGTTGTAGAAGACGCAGCAGAAGTGACAATCTCGTTTGATGTAGAGACCTCGTTTTGTGTAGACGCGCGCCCGTGCATGTGGATGACAGACGGCCGGCCACCGATCAGCAAGCTCCTCGACGGCGGCGTCTTGGAGACCGTCTTGGTCGAGCGGGCTTTGACGGCACGCTCGGCCTGGTCGCGGGCGCGCACACACCACCTGGCGAGCTGCCCCGTGCGCCACTCGTCCTTGATGCGCGTAGACAGGAAATCGCCCGCGCTGGAGCACAGGGCGCCGAGCGCATGGCACGCCGCGACGACGACATAGGGCTCGCCATCGTACAAGCGGGGCACAACGACGGGCCAGATGGTATTGACGAGCGGCAGGAAGGCGTTCTCGTCGGTGCCGCCAAGCGCAGGAGCGACTGTCGCGAGCAGGTCCAGCAGAGACTTGCGGAGAGACGCCGTGGGCGACGTGAGGTAGTGTTGGGTGAGGGTGGTGATGCGCGCGAGCAGGGCATATGTCGGCGTCTTGGGGTCTTCTGGTTTGGTATCGTCTTCCCTTCTTTCTTCAGGCTGCTGGCCGTCCTCATCCTCGTTGTCTTCATTCTGCTCCGCGTTCTCTCTCTGCTTCAACAGGGTATCGGCATCGGCCCATGGCTCCAGGGGGTGCCCTCGGACAATCTCCTCTTCGCTCTCATTGCCATCACCGTCGTCTTCTCTCCTTCTCTGTTGCCGCCGGTCGAGAATGGCCACCAGGTCAGCAGTTGTCGACTCTTCAGGCCGTCTTTTGAGGTGCGTCTTTCCTGCGCCGGCGGTCCCCTTGGGCGCCTCCAGCATAGCTCGTGCTTGCGGGGCGACGCTTTGCTGCACAACCTCGCCCAGCACGCCAAACAAACTCTCGACAAACAGAGGGTAGCCGTGGTAGTTGTCGAGAGCCGCAAATATAGACGCCACGACATCGTCGAGGTAGGGCACCAGCCGCGGACCCGCCAGCCGGATCATCATGGTGAGAACCTGTGTCGAAGCCGGCGAAATGTCAAACGTATTGAGCCGCAGCGACACCGAGTTGAGCATATAGTCGACATTGTCGATGATGAGTTCCGACACGCTGCCGCCGCCATAGCCGCACGAGGCTGCAATGCTGTTGAGAGTGAGCACGGCATGCGACCGAAGCTGCGGCTCGTTCGAGCCCAGGTACGTTGCAATGGGGTACAGCACATCGATCAGCTCAGGCCGGAATGCTTCCTTTGACCTGGCGGCCGCATAGGCAGTAACCTCGAGGGCAATGGCGCCCATGCGCCAGTCTGTCTGCTGGAAGCCGTCGTAAATGTCCGAGTGTGCTGCCAGTGCCGAGACTGAAAAGGTGTAGAGATCCTCAAAGACCACGTCGGCTTCCGAATCGCCGCCAGAGTCGGCATAGGACGACAGGTCGAGGAACGAGTCTTGGCTCTCGCCGCTGTGCGACGCCGCCTTGACGAGCTCAAAGGAGAGCCAGTAGGCCGCCACCTGGTCGAGGCCATCGGCATCGCGCACCAAGTCGAGCATCTCAGCTGCCAGTCGTGTCTGCTGGGCAGCAGAGCCGACATGCGACAAGAGATCCAGCAGGGCCGCGCGGGTGCCCTTTTGGCTGCCGAGAGATAGCAGAATAGGCTTGTAGGGGGCAGACACGGCCACCGTGCCAGTATTCCTGTTTTCGGTAGTGGCTAGTGCCAGTACATCGTCGGAGACGGCCTCGACCGCAGCGACTGCCCCCGTCTTGGGCGGCTCGGCTGTGAGCACCAGTGTCACGACACTGTCTCGCAGGGCGGCCGTGAGTGATGCCTGCAGGGTAGTCGAGTCGATCTGGAGTGTGTCTAGCACGCTGATGGCCTGCTGCAAGTTTCGTATTGAGCGCTGCTTGGCGTCTTCCTCGCTGGCCTGCATGGCGCGCGGCAGGCCGGTGGCCCAGTTGTAGGCCGTCGTCTTGATCACGTCGCAGAGCTCGGGGTACAGCATGGCGAGGTTCTCGAGTGTTGTGAGTGTCAGTCCCTTGAGCGATTTTGCTGCTTTCAAGCTGGCCGCATCATTCTTGGGCCGTGACGTGACTATGGCGGTCTCGACAAGGATGGACGTTGCTTCGTGCAGAGACGCATGGCACTCGTCGAGCAGGCCGACGCAAAAGGTCTGCACGGCGTCTCGCACGTCCTCGGACTCGTGATTGCGCAGTTTGAGAACGGTCGTGAGCGCAATCTTGACCTGGCCTGCTGTTGCTTTGAGCCAGGCTGCATTGAGGGGCTGCCTTGTCGGTAGTTTTGGTGCTTTTGTCTGTGTTTCTTTCGCTTTGGTAGTGGTCGGTTGTGATGGGGGGAGATTGCTAGCAGCCGCTGCATCGCTGATAATCTCCTCGTCGGCCTCTTCTTCTTCCTCTCGGCCGAATATATCGCTCTTGTCTTTGTCCTTCTCCTCCTCCACCTTGGCTATCCGCCGCGTCTGCAAGTCGCCGAGGGTGTTGGCAATAACGGCAAAGAGCACCTCGAGCGCGCGCACAACTACCCGCCGCGGCGACTTTTGGGCTCCCGGCTGGCCGATGACGCGCACGAGTGCTGATACCGTGCCCGGCAAGAAACTTGCGAGGACCTGTAGGTCTTTGACGGTGGTGTAGAGTGCATCGATGCCTGCGAGCGCTTCGAGCTGGATGGCCGGAATAATGGAGTCGGTGGCGCCCTGGAGCATGATGGTGACGGCGTGGGCTAGCAGGGGCACAGCACTGGCGTCGACGAGGGGCGCCGAGGATGCCGCGCCGGCTGCTTTGATTAGTGCAGCGAGGGCGCGGTATGCCTCGACGACGAGCTCCTCTGGCGCATCAGTGGTCATCGTATTAGCGGCCAGAGTAGCGAGCATGATGAGCAGGCGCTGGGCGTTTTCCTTGGTAATGCCGGCCTTCCAGCCGCTCTGAATGAGCACGCGAATGCATTTTGTGGCGCTCTCGACGACGCGGGCTGTGAAGCGTTTTGATGTTGGTGGCCTCGAGGAGGAGGAGGATGGGGATGAGGATAAGGGCTCACTGGCGGACTGGAGGATGGCGAGAAGAGGAAAGAAGACGTAGTCGGCAATGGAGGCGTCGATGACAGAGGCGTCGTAGTTGGCCTGGTCGAGGAGGATGGAGTAGATGTCGTCAATCTTGCCGGCGAGGTCAATGTCGTCGGGTGTAGATGGGCTGGTAGTTGTCGGCGTCGCGCCTCGTCGCAGAGCCTGCACGACTGCGAGACAGCATGGCTTGAGCTTTCCAAAGAGGCTCGACTTTTGCGTCGACGAGTTGCGAAAGGCCAGCGACTCCATTTTGGCAGATGGAGAGACTCAAAGTAAGGCAGTCTATGCCTGGCCGATCATAGCATCGCTTGTAGCCGTCTACGACTTTAGCTATCAGCCAGCGCCAGCAAGGCGCTATCTCAGCTATCAGATCTTTAGCGGGGGTGGGGCCCGACTCTTTGGCGTCATTGTGCGCAGAAGCTATCGGTCGGTAGTGGAGTCATCCCACAGCTGTCGGTTACATCAGATACGCGTTGCGCCATCGGACCTCGCATGCTCCAGACTTGTAAATAAAGAGATAAATTGTCGTTGTGTCAATCTTATCTGATCTCGACATCGCAAACCTCATCATACTCGGAACCTGCACAATGGAGCTTTTCTCGGACGCCGTGCCTAAAAAAGACACTTTTGACAAGACGCCGTTCTCGGTGACAGTGCATCCCTATGACTCGCCCACACGCCAGTCGTGCGCCTACGAGCTCACAACGGCCGGATCGGCAGGCGCACGCAATGCGCTGGTGTTTATCGGCGGCCTGACAGACGGGCCGCACACTACGCCGTATATCCGCAAGATCGCGCAGGAGCTGGCAAAGACAGAAGAGGCCAAGAAACTGGGCTATTCGGTGTTTGAGCTGCGCATGAACAGCTCGTTCCACGGCTACGGCTTCAAGAAGCTGAGCGACGACGTCGCCGACCTGTCTGCTCTTGTGAAGCACCTGCGCGAGAACCTCAACAAGGAAAAGATTGTGTTTCTGGGCCACTCAACCGGCTGCCAGGACCAGATGGCGTATGCGCGGGCACTGAAGGAGGGCACTGCGCCGGCCGTCGACGGCTTCATCCTGCAGGGCCCCGTGTCGGATCGCGAGTGTCTGGTACCGTACTTCAAGCCCGGCGAGTACGACAAGACTATTGCCGCCGCCGAGAAGATGATCAAGGACGGCAAGGGTGATGTGCTGATGCGGCCCGAGGATCTGCCTGAGATGATCACGTCTCCCCACACTGCCTACCGCTGGCACTCTCTCGTCGGATTCAAGTATGTCAAGAAGACCAAAAGTCAGAACGATGCAACGTGTTGGAAACACTACTAACAGTATAGTGGCGACGACGACTTCTTCTCGTCGGACCTGCCCGACTCCCGTCTCGAGTCGTCATGGAGCCAGTTCACGAAGCCCGTGCTCGTTCTGCCGTCAGAGCTCGATGAGTGTGTCCCCAAGACGGTCGATGTGCCCAAGAACGTGGCCCGCTGGAAGACGTTCTGTGCTCCCGGCATCTTTAGCGAATTCTCCGACTCGATCCCGGGCGCCGGCCACACTGTGGACCCGCTCGAGTCCCGGCTCTGGATGGCCGACCGCGTCACAAAGTTCCTGGCAAGCTTGGAGTAGTAGATAGACTCTTCTATTGTGTAATAAAGTAATAGGATACACTACTGCCTCTTTGCCTCTTTAGTTGCCTTTTCATTGCCATGCACCATGTCGTCGTGCTCACGGAAGATCCGGCACACCTGGCTGAGGCTCTGGTACAGGGCATCTATATTGTTAGCTGATGTTCCTTTACATATCGGGATCTTCCACTTACATGCTGGCACAAACACCCAGGGCGCATTAAAGGCAATAAAGTAGACATAGACATAAAGAAACTCGGGCCGACAGTGGCTCACGCCGTGATTAACGAGCTCGGCCGCAACCGTGCCGTAGTACAGGGCCGTGCCGTAGAGGTGTGCCGTGCACATAATAGTCTGCAAAATGTACCGCAGCCCAGAGCTGCCTGCCGGCTTGCCGTAGCCCATGACAATGGCAGCGGCCGTCAAGTAGCAGACCGGTCCATAGACGGCTGCCGTGATGCCTTCGATACACAGCATGAATGGATCGGCAACGACATAGCGCGAATCAGACAGGGCGTACTCTTTCCAGAGCTGCGCGAAGATGGACTGCGAGCCAGCAATCGTGTTGTGGCGGATAACAAAGTAGCCTAGGATAGTTAGATGTTAGATACTAGGATACAAATATGCAGAGTTATTACTGCCAAAGAGACTCACCCTCAAAGAACACATGAATGCCACCGCCTTTTTGTTAGCAATGAGAATGTCTCATATAGTTTGGAAAACAACTAACAAGTGATGAACCACAAGAACAGGGCCTGCTCGCCAAGGGGCGCACCACTGAATGACGGCTTGATCCGGCGCACCAGCAGAAATGTGCCGGTTATGTAGGCGCCCAGGATGCCAAAGAAGATGGGCAAGATCTCGGCCACGCTCCATTTGTTGGGCACGTACCCAGCCACGTCGAGGCCAGGGGGGTAATATGGGTTGTCGGGGGGCGGCGATGCCAGTACCGGGCCGGCAAGGTCATAGCCCCGGGCAGCAATGTCCGCGACAGTCATGGTGAGTGTGGTTGAGTAAACTGGTGACGTTAATGAGAGAAAGAACGAGATGTAATAGGCGAGACGGTGAGATGACGAGGTCGAGGCTGAGCTAGGATGAGATGAAGCTGGCTTGTTAACGCGTGCTGGGCGGGCGCGGCGTCCACTTTAGACCCTGGATTGGCCCCTGCAGCGACACTTGTAACGGCCTCTATAGGGCACTCGCAGGTGTCTGTCATCACTCCGCACATCCACTTGCACGCAAATCGGTAAGATCACCAAAAAGACACGACAGGACAATTCCAGAAAATGAAGGTAAAGTATGAGATGATAAATGCAAATGGTATAATAGCGAGCTTTTGGTTATCTGTGTTTTCTCTGTGCGACTTTAGATCCAAGCATGCCTCCTTTTACTAGTCGACAACTCCCCCGTTGCCCAAGGAAGAAAAAAGAAGAAAAAAAAGAAAGAAATCAAATCCAAATTTAAACTGAGCAACAATATCAAATCCCAGAAAGGTAACCAAGAAATTAAAAATAAAAGAAGAAAAAAAGGAAGAAAAAGAAAAAGGGCTGGTTCTGAGCATACACGTAGCTTGCTCCATCTCAGGTAGCAAAGCACCGGCTCTCCCATCATACACCCTAGGTCGGATTGAAGTAGTCGGGTGTAAAGCTCCAGTCGAAATCGTCCATGAATGCATCCCAGTCAATGAGCTGGGCGTTCTCGGCCTGAATCGTCGACGGGTCCATGGCCATCGACGAGGCTACTGGTGGATTACCCGCCGCGCCGCCCTGCCGCTTCATGCACGTGCCGGTGGCTGATGTCCGCGATGCTTCAATGTCCCTCTTCCACCGCCGGATGTAATCAAAGGCAAAACTCGTACCCAGCCGGTTCGAGTACTGCGACACGTCCTTCATCGGAATCTCTATGGGCGGCTTCAAGTGGTGGACGGACCAGTACGACTCGATCATCTTGGACGCACGCTGCGGCAGGTCGCCCTCGTGCACAGAGCATGTCTTGATGGCATAGATGGCGTCCTGCATGAGTGCGCCCTTGGCGAGCACCGGCATGTCCTTCATGTAGGGCGACAGCAGCACGTTGAGAGTAATGCAGGCCGAGGTCAGCAAAGTTCGGCAGACGAAATGAGGCGCATAGAACAGATAGCCGACCTCTTCTTGCAATTTCAAAGCTTGGCGCACGACGAGTTGTGCAGTGCTGTAGGCTTTGAGCACATTGCGCTTGAAGATTTCGGAGCTAAATTCGGTCACCGGCATAAAGTAGAAAGCCTGCACATCCTGGAGGGTAGACAGGAGTGTAAAGTAGTCGAGTTCTGTTTATCAACAATGTTATACTGACTCGAGAGTGAAAAAGGCATGCATACCTGATATACCGGGAAACAGCAGTCTTTGAACTTTGTCAAACTCCTCCTCAAACATGTCGACAATGTGATGAGAGATGCCCCGGTTCTCTTCAAGACTGGCAACCGTAGTTTTACTGACACGGTTGGAGAATCGTGCACATTCTAGCAAAATGATAAAGTTCAGTGGCACCGGTACGGACGAAGACTGATCCAGGATCGTCTCGATCGTCTTATTGAAGAACTGCCCTGTTGCTGGACAGCCGGTATACGATGCCACCTTTTGCGAGATGATGTTGTAGCCCGCCCATGTAAAGGTGGCCTCCTCGTCGGTGTTGCGGATCTGAAAGTTGGGATTCGCCAGCTCAGAGTGTTCACCTTTGCCCGTGTGCAGTCCAATAAGATAGCATGAACTCATGGCAATGGACGAAAAGATCATGGACGGGTCTCTCAGAAACCGGATGGTCGTAAAGGGCCACGCACACAGCAGCAGCAGGGCGTTGATAACACCAAGTGGCAGTGGCGGGTTACCCATGGCGCCCCAGACTTCGGACGGCAGAGATTCGGTAAGGAACGGCAGCACAGACTCGTCACGGCCGAAGCGGCGTGCGGCAATCGTGACAATTGTCCAGAACAAAATTGGGGCCGACTCGTAGCACTTGTCTGGGTCGCGTGACCGGATGATGGGAAAATACGTATGAAAGTGCTCAAAGTACTTGTCAAAGTAGTAGTTGATGTCCTCGCCAGAGAACGCCCGCGACTTGAGTGCGCGAGGCTCGGCGGTGCGGCCACTCGTGGATGACATCATCGTCTTGGGTGTCGGTGTTGTTGTCACCGAGGGTGTCATCATGGGGGGCAGATGCACCGGCGCATCAAAGGGCCGCATGGGCGGCAACGTGTGCGACTGCGACAGCAAGCCATCTCGGGAATTAATCGGTGGCAGTGTGCGGTTGAACAGTGGCGAAGGGGCAGAGGACTTGCCGACAGCCTCCTTGATACTGCGGACTTCTTGTTGAAGCTCCTCGAGTTTGCTGGCCGATTAGATGAGTCCAAAGTGATAAAAACAAGCCAAAACACTAACCTTCTCCGACTGATGCGTTTATGCGACTTGTCGACGACGCAGGGAAGCTGCAGCTTGGTGCATCGCATGCATGGCTGGTTCGGGTCAGGGTTGTTGTTACACTTGACCTCTGGTATTGTTAGAATCGTAGATCTAATTAAACAACGTTCATCCGTATTACGGTAAAACGGAGGAGAAAAACAGCAAAAAGACGTTGACAGGTGACACAGGTGACAAGGTACAGTGTAATGTAGATATGTGGGGAGTAGGCGCCGAGGCGAAGCCGACGAGAGTCGCTGCATCGAAAAGTGGACAAGGGCTGAACCCGAATCGGTGCCGATGTTAGAGTCCTTGGGTTGGGGGAGAGAGGAGAGGGTAAGGGTGAAAAAGCAAGCGTGAGGAAAAGGGACGTCATACTACTGTCTCTGCAATTGACACAGGCCTGTGGAATGCATTAGTGATTTATTGCTTGACTGCTTTATTGACATGTATTTTCGATTCTCAGGGGGGTGGATGATGCTCGATACTGAGCGGGAGCAGCCGACGCGCGCTGCTGTGTCCATGTGGCTCTTCTCTCAATTTGCAATAGGCATCTATTCTGACCAGCCATGGATGACGTACCGTGTTGCGCTTGATGCGAGGTGTTGCGAGGGCGGCCGTGGCCGACGAGTCTCCGGGTAGGTCGGCCATGCGGCAGCGAAGCGCACGGCGACCGTAGTGGCGGCAGACAA
The DNA here is from genome assembly GCA_029299165.1 of Ophiostoma himal-ulmi. Taxonomy (NCBI): domain Eukaryota; kingdom Fungi; phylum Ascomycota; class Sordariomycetes; order Ophiostomatales; family Ophiostomataceae; genus Ophiostoma; species Ophiostoma himal-ulmi. The sequence continues at coordinate 470,276 of JANSME010000001.1, forward strand.
AGTAACTTGTGAGGGCGTGTGTGCGCGTCTATGCGGCAGGTTGGCTAGCCGCGAGGTTGGATGCAACAGCCAGGTCGCACGTCGTGGTTGAGTGATTGTGAGTGACTATGAGTGACTATGAGTGACAGTTCAGGGTGGAGGTGCTGAGGCGTGCCTCGCGCGAGATGTGCAGATGTGCGAAAGGATGGAACAGGAAAAGGGTGACGCAGTATATAAATAAGGGAAAGAGCGATGCGCCAGAAATTAAAACAAAAGAGGAAGGATGAGTCACGGTATTGTGATTATGAATACACCAAATCAGCAAGTCAACAAGTCAACAGCAATTGCGGGAAGGAACAAGACAAAACAAAACGAGGGAAAGAGCGACCAGGAAGGATGCCCGCAAGCGTCAAAGAGCCAGGATCTGTCAAGGAGAGGGAACTGAGAAATAGCGAGCATTGTCCCCAGTATTATTCTGTATACTTTGTTGCTGTCAAGCTCGCAGCGCCGTGCTCCTTCCGCGCCTGCCTCCATTGAGGCATTCGGACGCCTCGTGTACGATGGCCCAACATGCAAGATATAGAGGTGATGTTCTCTTGTTTACAGGGTTTGTTGGTATCTTGAAATGAAGCAAAAAATGAAGAACAATTCCAGTATGCGCACTGAATACAGCAACTGAATGTCAACTCACCCGGCAATGAACCAAATAAACTAGTCACCGCTGGCGCATGGCAGTTTAACCTAGCTGGCAAAATACAAAAGCTCGCTTTGTGATAATGGAGTATAAAAGGATGTTATTTATAATTACCTGAATAAAGAAAATAAATTAATTTTAAAACTTCGCAACATACACATTTGCATGTCATGCAGCCATCTCAGATCAAAGTTCGGTGTACGGAGTAGAACTTATCGAGCCCTGCAAAGTCCAACAAAGCACCCACTAAACGGCAGCCGTTAGGTTGACTAGTGCAGCAGGGGCCAATCACTGCCGCTGTAAAAGTCGCAAATGCGCCGTCACCTGACGCATCTCAAGGCCGGCACTTGTCGACAAGTTAATCTCTGGCGGTGTATTCCCCGCAGCGGCAGTGGCCACGTTTGCTTACTTGCACTTGCGGACATCTCGCCTCCGATGCGGCGATAGCGGTCTCTAGCGGTCTCTAAACAGCCGTCTGCAGCCCTTTCGACTGCCTACGCCCGTGCTGACGTATCGTTACTCATCACGGTCAGTTAGTAAGCTGTATGCAGAAGATGGCCGAGCAATTCGGCGATTATTCTGTCGATGTGTCGGCACAAATATACCAGAGATGCTTCTTCATGAGAGTCATAGCTGTCATGTCAACATGTGAAACAAGCATACTGTTTAGCCGACTCAGCTGTTGAGACAGTGGTCAGATACCATCAGCAAATGTCCTGTTTTCGGGCTTGGTTATTGTGATTGATATAAACAGGCTGTATATCGGCTAAAGCTTGAGCTGGCTCGTACATGGCGGCTGTTCATGAAACAGAACAAGGCGTATGGGTGATGGGTGTTGTATAAAGAGGTTGTATGCCTGCCGCCGAACAGAGAACAGGCAGATACAGACTATCATCTGCTCACGCATACGCCAAGGATGTGATAATGCAAGCAGTGGTATATTCAGGCAAGATATGCAGTGCCAAAAGAAAAATAATAAATTAAAACAAGATACGCAATCAAGTGCAATCATTCCAACGCCGGTCCCAACAACCCTTCTCAGATAACAACAGACGCAGACGCAGACGCAGACAGTGTCTACCGCACATACTTGCCCATGAACCGCTTGTGAAAGTCGGAGCGCAGCAGATCCTAGACTGTTAGCAGATGCCCATGCCTCGGGAAAACCACATGTACTCACGTTGATAAACTCCTTTTGCTTGCCCTTGTCGTCGGTGCCGCGCGCCTGGTTCTTGAACACCACGTCGTCGTCCCACCGCCGCTTGATGGCATAGTCGGGCTTGTTCAGCAGCGGGTTGCCCAGCGCAATATCGCGGGCGCGCTCCTCTTCTTCCGCCTCTGCCTTTTCACGCTCTTCGCGCTCGCGCTTCTCGGCCCGCTCGCGCTTGATCTTTTCCAGCTCGCGCTGCAGCTCAGCCGTCTCGTCGTCGCTGTCCGAGTCGCTGCTGTCGTCGTCGTCGTCGTCGTCGTCGTCGTCGTCGTCATCCTCGGAATCGTCCTTGTCCTCGTCGTCGTCGTCGTCCTTGTCAGATCCATCGCTGTCCGAGTCGTCGGCATCAATGTCTCGTGTTTCGGCCAGGATGCGTCTGCGCTTGGCTTCCGGGTCTTCGGCCGAGGCGTCGAGCAGGCGTTTTGTGGCAGGGGCGGCAGACTCGGCGTCGTCGGTGGACGATAAAGGGGCCGGGCCACCCTTGATCTTGGCGTAGTGTGCGGCCTCGGCAGCAAGAAGCTCGGCGCGCAGGTCGCGGGCCTCGTTGTCGGCATCGCCGCCCTGGCCAGACTGGCGGAACTTGAGCTGGGTGTGTGCTGGCAGGAGGCGTTGGTGGTAGGCCGGGCCCTTGGGGCCTTCTTTGCCGCGGGCCTATGCAGTTAGTACATTAGTGCAGATGGGTGGAAGAGAGTGCCGGGAGCGTGCATACCGGGTCAAAGGTAGGTCTGTGTGCTGTGGTCATTTTGGCGTGTGGTGTTGAAGGCGAGGATAAACTAGTTGCAAATGCTCGCGAAAGACGTCCATGATGATCGCAGCCTTGGCCGCTCCAGTGGCCGTAGCGCCTGGCAGTGGGTGGCGCGCCGCGCTCAGGGCCCCATTTTGTAGTGAACAAAAGCTCACCGCCTTTGGCAGAAAATAATTCTGCCCTTTAAGCTCACCACCGCAGACACGACGACATTCATGGTAATTGAATCTAGAATATTTTTAAAAGACTATTCACCAAATTCAAATCCCGTAGACGAAATGCCGCGCGAACTCGAACCGTCTCTGAACGAAAGGGCCTTTCTCGGCCAGGCCCTGCGCGAGGGCCTGCGCCTCGACGGCCGCGGATTCGACGACTACCGCCCCGTCACCTTGACGCTGGGCGACGAGTATGGCGTTGCCAATGTCCGGCTGGGCAGCACGCGCGTGCTCGCCAAGGCCACGGCCGAGGTCACTGTCCCCTTTGCCGACCGCCCCTTTGACGGCATCTTCAACATTGTCACCGAGCTCAGCCCCATGGCCAGCCCGGCGTTTGAGGCCGGCCGCCCCACCGAGACAGAAGTGCTGCTGTCGCGCCTGCTGGAGAAGACGCTGCGGAGGTCGGGCGCGCTCGATACCGAGTCGCTGTGCCTGTCGGCCGGCCAAAAGTGCTGGTCTGTGCGCGTCGACGTGCACGTCATGGCCCACGACGGCAACCTGGTGGACGCGTCGTGCCTTGCCGTCGTGGCGGCGCTGCGCCACTTCCGCAAGCCCGAGACCAGCATCGAGGCGGGCGTCCTGACGGTCTACACACCTGCCGAGCGCGAGCCCGTGCCGCTGAGCTGGCTGCACTCGCCGTTTTGCGTGACGTTTAGCTACTTTTCAAGCAGCGGCGATGGCAGCAGCGGCGACAGCAGGAAGAACAAGACGGGCAACGAGGACGAGCACACGGCCGACATCTCGCTGCTGGACGCAACACTGCTCGAGGAGCAGTCGCGCGTGGGCAGCTGCACCATCAGCCTGAACCGGCACGGCGAGATTTCGCAGATTGCCAAGCTGGGCGGCACGCCCGTCGAGGCCGTGTCCATTCTCAAAAACACACAGATTGCGCTGGTCAAGGCGCGCGAGTTCTCAACCATTGTGGACAAGGCGCTGGCCGACGATGCAGCCAGCCGCGACAAGGGCGGCCTGATTGCTGAGCTGTCTGCCGAGAATGCTCGGTAACAAAGATGGTCTTGTTTGAAGATATAAAATGCAAAAGCAAAAGCAAAAGCAAAAGCATACGAATGTAATGATACCCTGTAAAATAGCATATACTGGCGAGAAAGGGCAGGAATATAACGCGTTATTTAGACTATTAAAACATGAATATATAAACAAGGGCTGAGTAACGGCATAATCATACCTGTGGGTGAAGAACTGGATATATAACGTCTATGTACAAGAAGGGGTGATAAAGTTGTAGAACGCTCAGCAGCAAGTAAACGGTAAACGGTAAACGGTAAACGGCAAACGGCAGACAGCAAAATAACAGGGAAACAAGAAAACAGGACTTTTGGTCTACCTCCGTACGGGCGGCCGCGATTCCTTGTTCCACTTGACGCGCGACCGCAGCCACTCGACAGCTTCGCGCACGCCCGTGCCCGTCAGCGCCGACACGGGCAGCACGCGCGAGTCGCGGATGCTCGACGCCTTTTCGCCCTCAAAGACCTTCTTGACCAGGCCCTCCTTGATGCGCACGACCTCGACGCAGTCTTCGCGGTCCTGCTTGTTGGCGAGGATGAGCAGCGGCACGCCCTCGGTGTCGCTGTGCTGCAGCACGTCTTCCAGCACCATGCGGCACTCGTCGAGACGCGACACCTCCTCGCTGGCGGCCGTTGTTGCCGGTTTTGCCTCTGTGCTCTCTGCGCCTTCGGGCACGGAGACTGGGCCCGGCCGTGTCGTCTCGCCCTTCATGCCGGATATTGTCTCGCTGAGGTCGCCAATGTCGGTGCTGTCAATGATAAAGACAATGGCGTGGCAGCTCTGGTAGTAGCTCTGCCACAGCCGGCGCAGGCTCATCTGGCCGCCGACGTCCCAGAGTTTCATGTACATGTCGGGCAGGGTGATGGTCGAGACGTTTTGGCCGACGGTGGGCACGGTCTGCAGGTTGGGCGGCGGCGCGGTCGAGGGGTCGTTGGCGAACAGCGACTTGACCTGCTCGTGAAAGGTCGTCTTGCCGGCATTGTCGAGGCCGAGGAGAATCACCGAGTATTCTGAGCAGTTAGCACACCGTCGTCGAGTTGCCGAGTCTCGAGTGTAGCCGCGGGGGCCGTTGGAGCTCACCATCTTTGCTTGTGGCCAGCATGTAGAGGCCCTTGGCCAGGTGGTACATGTTGTGTAGTAGATGTCTTTTTGTTTGATTATTTGTATGTATATCCGTTAGTCGTGTCGTGGTCGCATGCTGCGTTATCTGTATCTGATAGCTGTCGCCAAATTGACGAGTGTCGTTGTCGTCAGGTCAGTGGAGCTTGCCAGATTCAGGAGCCGGTCCCTGGAAGGCTGATGGGGCGCGCTGAAGATAAGATAGGGCAAGAGCGCTAGGCCTGTTCAGTACTCTGGTGCATAGCATGGGCTGTATCGATGATCTGGGAAGCCTTCCAAATGAGATTTCGTTATTCGATGTAAGATACAAGTTATGTTTTATTACTTTGCTTAATCAACACTTGAAAGACTCAAGAAAGTCACAAGTTGTCTCTGTGCTCAGCGCAGCGTTGACCAAGAGCAGATGCACACCACTGCCGACATTGAGTTGCACTCACAGGCTCACAAAGCTTGGAAGGGTACTATGCAAAGTCTGTATTCTTGAAGGCTTCTTCTTGCAAATCGCAAAGCTGGCTTGTGTGCCCTGCTTGTAGTCTACTTGTATTGCAGCCTTTTGACGAGTGTGATGTTCACCACTTTTGTGCTTATATAATCTTTAAATGCAGCAATACGGCAGCAGTGAACGAAAACGGAAGTTGCACCCGTTTCCTTCCTCTTAGTCACGTCCCCTCTACTACACATCGCAAGTGGACTACAACCTCAATCGTGTATTCTGTAGAGGTAAACAAGCAGCAACACGTGTCTATGATTCCAATTTTAATATTTTATTCAAAATATGATCTAAAAATACTAGAATAAAGAAAGGTGGCCGTGGCACGGTACGATATGATTGGTTTACACAGCCTAAGAAAAGTCCCCGGGGTCACCGTTGATCGGCAGGACGGCTTTGACGGACGAAAAGTATTGGAGGCTATTCGTTGAGGATCTTGGGCTGGATGACATTGCACAAACTATTAAGACTACTTCTGTTGGAATTGTAGTCATGTAGACCATGGCGTTGGCTTGTTCTCGCTGCCTGCTCTTTGCTTTGACAAGACATCATGAACCACCGAAACCGACAACATTACAACCACCGTAGATTCTACTGTCCTGGGGTAATTATGCCGTCTGCTTGTGCCACATCTACACAAAGAGTTCACAAGAATACACAAAGAGCACGCCAAGCACTGCCGGCCAGTTGCCATTTTCTTTTTCTAGAACGCAACCAAGGCCCACGCACCCACAAAGCCGTCGATACCAAGTGGGTTCCTGGGCTCCTGGGGTTGTTTACTGGCAGTTTGTCTCCTTCTGCCATCTCTCCTCCGGTCTCTTCTTCATCTTTATCCTGTCTCTCTCTGGTAGCTGGTTGGCTGACGTCCAAGCCCGGTGGCCGTTCGTATCCGTTTATCCCACTTCCAGAACAAATGCGTGTGGTAGCATGCATGTCTAGTCTGATAATACGGACAAGTTTACTCAAACTGGCAGAGATTTTAGAGGCTTGAAGCGAACTTGGATTGCTATTGGAGAGACTAAGAAGTATCTTGGAGCTCGAAAAGTATCTTTGCATACAGTTGAATGGTGGCAAGCGTGTCAGGCACAGTGTAAGAGTATACATACTGTGTGCACTGTGCTGCACATATGCCTCACCCAGCCGTCTCTTGCTCTTGACGGCAAAGATGTGCGAGAAAAGACAATGCATATGCTACTCCTGCAGCACGCATATGAAAAGATAGACATGCTTCTCCGTGAAGAGTATCCGTGCTGCAGATTTTAAAAGGACCTTGGGGCAGATTGTGTGCTACAGTCAAAGTCAAAGAGAAGCAAGACCAAAATACATTACCGGCAAAGCCGTACACGGTATATGCACAGTGTGGAAACGCCCTGGTACGGCTCTATGGTACCTCGATCGCCCTGCCTATCCCTCGCTATCCCTTCAGTCTTGGGCTCTTCTAGTGCTTTTTATGTTCTTCTTTTGTTCTTTTTTCGCCCCTGTGCTCACTGGAATCTCCACGGTTACGGTTATCCCAAAAGAGAAGGAACTAATAGACGCACACGCGGAGGATGGAGTGGTACGCGGGAGTATCTTTTCGAGGCATGTGGTACACGACGTCTTTTTAGTCTGTTATGTAAGTCTAGAACGCCAGAGGCAGACAGAGAGAAGATACTTTTGCTACTTTTGATACTTTGCACGAGTCTAGGCGCGAAGAGGGGCCTTTCCAACAGGCAAGAGCGACGGCGAGAGCACTACTGGTACTAGATGCCTAGTTCAGACGAATCGGTACTCTCGTCATTCGCAGAGCGAAAAGGACAAGACGGGCGTTTGCTAGTAGAGCGGCCGGCTCGCCCTCGTTTGCTTTCTTTCCGTTTCCTTTTCCTTTTTCTTTTTATTTAGTACTCTGGTTTCCACTCTCGTTTCTCTACTCCCATTGCTTTCCATTTCGTCGTTCTTAATGTCAATTCATCCCCGTTACATCTTCCCCAGGATTTCTCCCACATCTTACATCTTGCATCACGTCACCCTCCACAACCCTGACCTTACCCATGCGCCTCGACCACTTACACTAATCAAGTATCTGATAATATCTGCAATATCTGATAATATTCGATAATATCTCATAACCGTTTTTCTCACTTGGAATCGCCTGATATCACTTGCACCACAATGTCGATCAGAGAACGCATAAGTCGCATACTGCGCAAGTCCACCAACGTCTCGACGTCGTCCACCAGCGACAGCGACCGCAAGTCCACGGCGTCCAAGACCAAGACTGGCCGCATGCTCTCGCGTCGCAGCAAGCCTTTCAACTCCAATTCCAACCCCAACGCATCAACACCAATCACACCCCGCTCCGGCTCCGAGAACACGGCGTGCACCAGCATCGCCAGCAACAACAGCTACCCGGTCCCCGAGAATGTCGAGGGCCTCCGCTGGGAGGACATGACGCCCTCGCAGCGCATCACGGCCAGCTTCAATGCCTACGAGATGCGGTTTGGCTCGTCTCGGCGTGTCAGTCTCGAGGGCATCAGCCCGTGCAACACCCGCGTGATGCACCCGCCGTCCGCCAGCAACGACTGAAGTATCGATCGGCAGCCAGTGATCTTGTGATCTTGACTGCAGCGAGCACTCCCCAAACACACCATCTTCATTACACACCGCGATCTTCGACAACATCGATGCGCCTACACTCACTTGCGACGCACATTCCTGCTGCAAGCAGTCGACATTTGCTATGCGACGCCACTCTCACTACGCGACATCACTACGCGACAGTCACTCATTCCGACAGCAAGTCCGCAATAGCAAACAGCAAATATCTCCGATGCCGAAAAACAAAGGGTCTATCTGAAATCAACCCAATTCAACCCGACACTCCCGAGCACCTCGCTTCTGCAGCATCTGCAGCATCTAGTCTTGGCTAGCACGAGCCAAGCGAGCCGGGGAGACAGACATCCGGTCAAACCCCGCCAAATGATAGCGCTCTTCCTTGTGCTCTCGCTTCTTGTTCGTTTCTGCTTGATCCCGTACAGATGGTCAAGCATGAGCAGAGAGAATGCCGGGGACAGGGCAAACAGCATCTACTCTTCAATAGAAATTACGAGTCGCGCATCACTTGGTTAAACCATTGACAGCTGCGCCGTAAGCCATTAAAGTTTCTCTGTAATTTCACAGCATTTATTGTTGCATAGTCGATGTATGAATCATAATTCACTGAACCTGATGATTGTATACTATGATGGCTGTGACGTCGAATTATTGTGTTGCTGTTACTGTGCGGCTTAACGACTGGAGTTTGTACGCCCGCAATTAATCCCGACACTGGATGAGTAATTTCGGTGCCACTTCCAACCTCGCCTTCCTTGTTTGGATTTTAGCAGTAATACACCACACCACCATGCTGTCTCTATTTGCTCGCTCGGCATCGCGCACTCTCAGATCGGCAACCTTGACATCTCAGCCTCGCCTATCGCACCTGACCCAATTGAATCAATTGACCCATTTGACCCAAATCAGATCTCTCCTCGTCGTACCCAAGATCGCCAACCCCACTATGGACTACTCTTCCGTGCCCACCCCGGCCGCCTGCTATGCCGACTTTTGCCTCATCCCCGTCGGCACGGGCAGCGTCTCTGTCGCCGAGGACGTCGCCGAGGTGCAGCGCCTGCTCGAGGCGTCGGGCCTGACGGTCACCATGCACTCGGCCGGCACCACAGTCGAGGGCTCGTGGGACGACGTCATGCGCGTCATTGGCCAGGCACACACAGTCGTGCACCAGCGCGGGGTCCTGCGCGTGCAGAGCTCCATGCGCGTGGGCACGCGCACCGACAAGAAGCAGACGGCCGCCGACAAGGTCAAGCGGGTCAAGGACATTCTAGAGAAGGAGTAGTTTTTTTTTTCCTACATTTTCTACAAAGGTTTTTTCAAATCAAATCAGACAGACAGCATAGCATAGCAATAGTCATAGAAATGTCGATTATCACCACTTCATCTACTACTATATACTCCTCGCCCTCCATCGACACAGCCACCTGCTGCACTCTCCAACCCAGCTGTCTTCCACTACGCACGCATAGTCTGTTTCTTGGAGGCCTTGCGGATCTCCTTTTCACGCTCACGGTCGAGGTACTTCTTCTGCGCCTTGGGGTCCAGCGCGTTCAGCTCGGCGTCACGCTTCGCCTTGCGCTGCTTCTCGCGCTCAATCGCACGCTCCTCGGCCTTGAGGTCCTCGTCGACCTTCTTAATGCCCTTGACAATCTCGTCGCGCGTAGCCTTGACCTTGCGCAGAACCTCGGGGCGCAGGTGCGCGCTCTGCACCAGCACATCGGCCGAGCGCACAAAGTACGAAAAGATGGGCAGCAGAGACTCGTAGGCAGCGGCGCCGGTGTCCGAGGGCAGGCGGTACTTGAGGAAGACGCGCTTGCGCGGGGCCGTCTCGTCCAGAGTCACCGGCTTCTCGACCGGCTGGTCCGAAATAATAAGGTAGTCCAGGCTCTCGCCGGCAGCCTTGGCAGCCGCAATCAGCTCAGGGGTCAGCAGGGTCTCGGTGATCTCGGCGCTCTCGCTCATAACCGTCAGCCACGGGGGCAGCTTGGCATTGTCCTTGGTGAACGTGAGCGACACGTCGAAGCGGTCGTCGCGCACAGCCTTCATGCGGTCCTTGTTCACAATCGCCCACACGAAGCCGTCGTAGGTGCTCTTGCCGGCGCCGGCGGGAGGCGCACCGGTGACCGTCAGCGTCTCCTTGCCGTCAAAGGGGTACAGCGTAGCCTCCAGGGTATCCGAGGGGCCGGGCATGCTCTCGACAAAGAAACCCAGCACGGTCTCGGCCAGGATGACAATGGGGTTGAAGCGCTTGATGAGCTTGAGCTTGATGTCGACAAAGGCAACGTTCTGGCGGCCGGTGGCGTACGAGGCAAACTCGAACAGCGAGTTTTCCTTGAGCAGCGTCTTGGGGTCGGCCGCCTTGGCGTTCTTGGCCAGGCCCTCGAGCAGGACAGCGTCGTTGATCTCGGCACCCTCGATGCGCTTGGGCACGCGGCCAAAGCCGACCAGGGCAAACTCGCTGGCCAGCAGGTCGACGTGCGCCTTGACCCAGCCGTGGGCCTTGCTGCGGTTGATGCGCGTGCCAATGACGTGCACAACCAGGACCACGGACATCAGGCCAAAGATGATAAACTCAATCTTGAAGTCGCTGAGCGAGTGGCGCTCGTGGATGTTGTACCACTTGGTGTAGGCGGGCGCGGTCGAGGCAGCGGCCGCGCTGGCAGCGGCAGCAGCACCAGCAGCAGCACCAGTCGAGGCAAAGTCGGCAAAGTCTGTGTTGTTAGCTGCGTGTAAAGACAGATCGCCGCAGTGATATCCTCTCGAGCATCCTCGTCGTCGACCTCACTCACCAGCATCGCCAATTGGCTTTTCGGCAGCCTTGCCGCCTCCAAAGAGGCTGTTGAGCACCTGCGCCATGATGAATTGCGGAGATGGCGATCGAGCTTGTGGTTGTCGGGGTTGATGGAAAGGGGATGGAGAGAAGGGGAGACGAGAGGAGAGAAGCAAAGAGGAAGAATGAATACGCCTGCGTGACTTGCTGGAGAAGCAAAGCAAGCACCAAGCAGCAGTAGCGCCGGAGCGCAACACCGGCGAGGACAATGGGGCAACCACTGATTGGCTAGGCCTGGTCAGCGTGCTCCGTAATTATCAAGGCCTAGCTTCTAGCAATTTCTTTGTAAATATCTGCCTAGCTCCCTGGCCTATTTCAGTGCTTCCTGTCCACTGAGCAGCTCTGTATTGCAATTTTACTAGTAATAATACAGCGCTACTGTCAATCCTGTCAATGGCACTATCCACTAAGAGCCTATCTTGCCCTATCGCACAGAGCTCTGTCATCACTGTGAGTTACCTGATTTGGGCTGCTGACTAATAAACAGCATCACGAACACTTTCGAAGTCAGTTGCGAGACATTACAACAGCATGGGTAGAAAAGCATGAGATCTAGGATAGATTAGCAGCTGCTTACAGTTTCTGACTGCTGATAACAACATCCTACTATTCTAGGGCCTGCCCACGCTTCCTGTCTGGTAAACTGATATCCTACGTTGCTTGCGTTGCAGGTGCTATTCTATGAATCAGTAGACCACGAATGCATAAGCTTTGCTTTGCTGTGCTATTTTTTGTTTTGTTTTCTAGCTGAAGGCACTATACGGACTATCGTCCTTACTCAGTATATCTCAAGGTTAAACGAATTATATTTTATTATATCTGTTCTATTTTGTATGAAAATTACAGCGTTCTTATTTATTTATTGAAATCAAATTCATTACAAAGGAAAATTGCTTACTATGTTTCAGAATTTTACGAATCATAGACAATAAATCTTGATTTTCAAGTCTTAACAATTTCTGTCAGCTAAATTCAAGCAATAACATAGATGAAGCTTGAAGTCTTTCATCAACAGAGCGCTGATGCTAGGACTGCTTTTGGTGAGAGTGGAGAGAAAGTGGAGAGCTGGCCAGTTCCAAGTATGGCAAGAGGTATTACAGAGCAAGGAGTGGCGTTGACAGCTGTCGACACCAAGCTAGTGCACAAGCCAGGTCACTCCTATCTCGAAGATTACATACACACACGACACCACGACGACGTCTACGAAAGCCACGGAAGCACCTCAGTTACAACCAGACACACCTATTATTGATATTCGACTTTACGCAGTATATACTTCTCAGGCCGACACTGCTCCCCTCCTACATACCATCTCACTGTCAGTCCCGGTGTCTTTGCCACGTCGCCGCCATCGACGACATCCTCAACCTTGGTCCCAACAGCCACCACCTATACACAATAGACACAACCACTATGATCCACTCGACCCAGATCTCGCGCCTTGACGGCCTCATGCTGTGCGCATCCGTCGACGACGAGGGCGGCAGCTCCGTCTCCACCCAGGCCCTCACCGAAGTCAAGTCCCAGATCAAGCAGATCCTGCGCCGCCTCAACCGCAACGCAGAGCCCCAGGCCTCCATCGAGACCTCGTCGGCCCTGTCCGTGCACTACCTCATCCAGGACGAAATCGTCTACCTGTGCGTCTGCGACCGCACCTACCCGCGCAAGCTCGCGTTCACCTACCTGTCCGACATTGCCGCCGAGTTTGCCAACACGTACCCGCGGCAGCAGCTGCTGAGCGGCGGCATGCGGCCGTATGCGTTTATGGAGTTTGACACCTTTATCCAGCGAACCAAGGCGACGTACAGCGACGCGCGCGCCTCGCAGAACCTGGACAAGCTGAACAACGAGCTGCGCGACGTCACGCAGGTCATGACCAAGAACATTGAGGACCTGCTGTACCGCGGCGACAGCCTAGAGCGCATGGGCGAGCTGAGCTCGCGGCTGCGCGACGACAGCAAAAAGTACCGGCGCGCCGCGGCCAAGATCAACTGGGAGCTGCTGCTGAAGCAGTACGGGCCGCTTGGTGGACTGGGCTTTATCATCATTGTCTTTCTCTGGTGGCGTTTCTTCTAAGAAGGGGCAGAGTCTTGGGCGGAAATCGGGGACAGGAAATCCAGAGCAGAGCTTCTGGAGGGATAGACGGCGTATAGCGTTGACATCTTGGCACTGGCGTTTGCTTTTTATTATATTTCTTTAGTTCCTTATGCCTTTATTTTTTTATGCAGCAGCTTGTCAATGGTCATTGCTTGCCATTTCTGCGTCATGGTTCACACCGTTATTGTATAATGATAATGCACATGTACATTTGCAACACATACAGCAGATTCGTTGAACTGTGCAAAGCTGTTACATGCATCATGAGCATAGTTGTGAAGAATAGAAACGAAAGAAAACAGACCAACGTGATATAAAAATACAAAGAGATGCAAACGCCTCGACCCAAATGTAATCCCATGTCCAGTGCGCGCTGTCATAGATATCGTAGACCCAAAGGTCGGAGAAAGCAAACAGTAACTCAAAATAAAAATGACAAGAAGAATAAAAAAGTGAAAATGCATTCAAAAAACAGCCTAAAAGACGCCGCCTACATGACCACACAGCTGCCGGATGTAGGCATTGCGGGCAAGGCCGGTACTGGAAGTGCCGTATGGTGCCACTCTAGATGTGCCTGGAAATCGTCCAGAGAATGGAAGCCTTCCTCCTCCTGGGCGTACTTGGTCTGGTCGCCCTCGGCGCTGTCGTAGTACATGTACTCGTCGCAGTATGGACACCACAGCCGTGCCTCCCAGTCGCCGGCCATGGGCGGCAAGTGGTTCGCAATTGCCAGTGGCGCAAACACGACTGTCCGCTGCGTGGCGGGATCCGAGACGGCCACGGTTGTTGCTTGCCAGCGAGGGTACTCGTCTTCACCAGCCTCGGGTGGCAGGTATGTTGATGACGGGGGCGCAGACGGCGAAGCCGCAGCCGAAGCCGAGCGCTGTCGCGAACCGGCTGGCGACTGTCCGCGAAACGGTGTTGGCGACGGTGCCAGCCTGTTTTGTAGTAGAAGAGGTACCGGTGTCGTTGATGCAGACCCGCCCCGTGCCGATGCCATGGCTGGCGATAGGTATGATGCCGGCAATGGTGATGCGTCTGCATATGCTGGCGAAACTGCTATTGACGGCGGCAGGCGAGCGGCAAGATGTGCATCGGCAGACGATATGGCTGCTGGCGGCACACGCATGGTAGGCAGCCGCTGGACGTCCTCCCAGACGATATGGCCGTCGCAAAAGTCGCAGATAAAGGCAATGTCGCGGTCGCCGAAGCGCTCAAACGTGCCCACCTTTCTGCACTCGGGCACGAGGTCTTCTAGGGTTGGCGCCCGCGGTGGCGGCGTTGGCGGCTCGTCGGGGCGTAGCGGGATGGTCGTGTGCACTTCAGTGCTGGTAATGGAAGCAGTGGCTGGCGACTTTTGAGGTTGTAAATGAGATGGGGTATAAGGCGAATGAGGTGCGTATGTGGGATGTAAGTGTTGCTGAGGTGAGAATCTGAAAGGGACTGTCCGGGATTCTGTTGTGTGTGTTGTGTGTGTTTTGTGAGCTGTTTGCTTATTTGATATATGGCCGTTTGGCGTGAGATTCTTGGTGCCGTTCCGGGGCGTCATCTCCATTGATGTGGTGTTGTCGGGCTCGTCTTCTGGGAAGCCACTGCGACTGCGGAACTGCTCTTGTCCGGCAAACCGGCGCTGATCTCGGGCATATAGCTGCGGTTGTTGCTGTTTCCATGCCGGCGTCTGCTGCGGCGTCCGTCTTGATCGTTCTGTTTTTGCCGAATCCCGTTGACTGTGGACATGTCCACTGCTCTGACTGTATGGGCCGTATTCGCCCTGCGCATATCGTTTCCGCTGCTCCTCGTGCTCGCGGAAGCGTCTGTATACGAGGAATGCACCCAGACACCGCGTGCCGCTGCCGCTGCCGTCGCCTGTCTCGTGCTCCGAGTTGAAAATCCGCCGTGCTGCTCGACATTGTGCGCGGTGTAGCTGGCGTCGCAGGGCTATAGTCTCGCGCACCCAGAGTGAGTTGATCGGCCCGCCGGTGCGGATCCAGTCGCGGAAGAGTTGTGTATGGTCGTCAAACATTTCGCGAAGTGCCTGCAGTTCCCGCAAGGACTCGACTCTCCGGTCGTTTTCGTAGTAAAATTGCCCATTCACGAGCGGCCCGAGTGCCTGGAAGTCTCGCTTTGCCTCGTCCAGCGCATCGTCGATAGTGCGGACCTGCTCAAACTCGTCCGGGCCCCATCCGCGCTTGTCGGCAAACATTAGGATGCGCTGAGCATCCTGCAGCGCCGTCGCAATGGCCGCCAAAAGAGACCCAACTGTGTCAGAAGACCTCTCGGCGGTGGCACCGGTAGCAGCAGCAGCAGCAGCAGCGACCGCGGCCGAGGCCTTGGAGGCTGCTGTTGCCGCTTCGGCGTCGGCCATCTTCGCTCGTCCCGCGTCAGCTGGTATGCCGGTCCGCCAGTTTCTCCGGTCGGTCGCGTGCGGCTGTAATTGTGGTTGTTTGTGTGGTGGTGGTGGTGGTGGTGATTGGCGCGTGTCTCGTTTGTTCTTGGTCTCTTCTCGTCTCGATGTCTCTATATTCTTCGGTGGATGTGGTGTGCTGCGTCAACATCTGGTTGCGACAAGCGGCTATTGGTCGGAATGGCCGAATTGGTCGAAAGTGCTCTTTGATAGCTGTGCAGCTGAGCAGTGTCCAATTCCCGGTCTGCTTCGTTCTGCCTCCTGTCTGTAAATTCCGGGTCTGCCTTCGTTTAGCGGCTGCTTGGCCGAGACGATTGGTGCAAATCTCGAAACGAAACGTCGGAACGTGGGTGGCCGTTAAGAGCAAGTCGAAAATCGCAGGCCCAGACTCGACAAGTCCAGAAGTCGAAAATGGCAGCGTTATGGTAGAGTACCGTAAACCCTCCTCAGTAAAAAGCAAAGCTGTGAGATAACGTCTTGGCGGCGTCGTGCTTGCTTACCCTGTACTCTTGTGCACAAGGAGTCAAGCGAGACAAGCGAGACAAGGTACTTGCTTCTCCAGAGGTCCCCTAGATCCCTAGTTTCGTCGTCCCGGTCCTTATTGGATCTTGTCTTTGGGCCCTGTTCTGGCCTTGTCTTGCAGTAGTCTGGTATCCCGCGAGTCTGTCTGTCTTCTTCTTCCTCTTCCCTCTTGTTCTTCTCCGTAATTTGTTCCTTCGTATTCGCCCTCGCGCTCTCGTCGGGCTGCCAATGCCACAGATGGTGTGCCAAGGGCCCCTTCTCTTCTTTTCTGTCCCCAGAACAGCTCCTCTGAGTATCCTCTTTCTCCTGTTGTATTGGTTGTTGACTACTGTGGGCACTGGCGTTTTGGCGTTTTGGCGTTTGCGGCTGGTGTGGGTTGGGACTGTGGACTGGGCAGTGTGGAGAGGTGTCAGAGTGACATACTCTGTACAAAGTACCGTTTCTGAGGTAGCTTTACTTCGTAGTTGTACCGCAATCAAAGCCTTTGTGCGATTGCTGATCTTCTCTGCCTGCTGTTCTGCTGTTCCTTGCTTCGTTGTGGATGATCTCAAACACGAGGGAGAAATGCCAAGTATTCAGATGCTTATCTAAGGTTATCTTTGCTGCGCGTCCTCGCTCTTTCCTCTTCTTTCCTCTTCTACATTACCTCAAAAGTACCCCTGCAGAGGCAGCCGACGGAAACTGTGCCGTAAATGACACCGTATTGCTGAGCCTTGCATCGGCCAAGAGGGAACTACAGACACCAGACAGGGAAGGGGCAGGCCAAGGTTACAGCAGACACAGAGCCAATGTCAAACTAGGAAAGTACCTGACAAAAATAGAGTTCGAGGGACGCCAAGAGATGACTAACGGCTGGGTGACAGGCATAGCTATCAAGTGCGTACTCGTACTGCAGCTCTTTCTACTATCAGCAATACGAATTGACATCATCTTATGGCTCCTTCTGAATATGGTAAATAGTGAATATAAAAGGTGCACTTTGAGACTGCCGTTACAAGAGGCAGGAGGCACGACTCAGTGGGGGCCACCTGCATCTTCTTACACGCGACTTGCATCCCTTATCAGTCCTCACTTGATAGCACTTTGCTTTACCCGCACTCACTCTACTCTCAGCGATGACGATGCACAAGTGAGATTATTGAGATGACTCGAGCTTACGACATCTGCATACCAATAAAACACCAAAACACCAAATACCAAAATACCAACAGGGTCTAGACTACTTTATTTTCGCATGGATTTTGTACGAGAAAACGCCTTGCTGGTGGGCCGTGATGACGTTGCTTTTAACGGAGAATCGGATATGGAGAATCGCGTATCCGATACGCACTGCAGTTGCACAAGTCTAGCGACGGCATACGGAGAGTATCAATCCCATTCTTTTGCATCTTATAGCGGTCTACAGTGCAGTCTTGAAGAATCTTCGCCCGAGTCTGGATCATCGCATGCAGCTGTTGGGGGAAGGAGCTGTAGATGGTGTGCTCTTGCCCGAAACGACTCCTGTCGAGTCCCTGTTTTCTCGCGTTTCTCAGTAGCTCACTAAACTACTGGGCCACTCCGCAGCGCAAGAACCACAAATATACCACTATTATACCACTGAACCAGCCCCCTGGCGCCTTCCCTATTCTGCCAAAGCTGCCTCCCCTTCCAGCCACTCAGCCTTATGAAACACCTGCACATTAATAATACCGGCAAGAACGACAATCCAGGCACCAGCAAACCACTGCCGCTAGCGCCGAAATGGTAGGTCGGCGACGACAGTAAATTACTTGAATTGATATCATATCAGCAACTATATCATCATTTCCGGCAGTTCCAGGTACAAATATAGCTACACCCGCTTGTTGATGCCCCGCCTGCCCTTGTCGCTCTTCTGGCGCGCCCGCCGTGTGTCTCCCGGCGCTGCGCTCTTGCTGCCCGTTTGCCGCGACCTGGCATCGGCCCTGCTGGAGCTTAGCTGGATCAAGCAGCACGTCCAGAGCGAGGCACGACATGGACTAGGGCAAACAAGTAGAGTTGGCAGCCGGGTACTGCATCTCTGCCGCCGCCGGGGCCGCGGTGAGCCGTTGCAGTATGTCTTGGGGACACAGCCTTTTGGGCCTCTCGACCTGCTGTGTCGACGGGGTGTATTGATTCCAAGGTATCTGCTCTTCTTGTATTTCATCTCATCTATCTAGTCGCAGAGTAAGGCGCTGACTGGTAGACCTGAACCTGAGGCGTACTCTTTGTACCTGGCCGAAAAGCTCATCAAGGAAGCAAGGGCCTCTAGGACGGCCGCAGTTAAGCCCAGCGTTACAATATTGGATGCATGTACGGGCACAGGCTGTATTGCACTGCTCCTGTATGCACAACTTGGAAAACAGGCTGGTGTGCACATCGTCGGTGTTGATATTGCCAGCGAAGCCGTCCAGCTTGCCCGGGACAATGCGACCAGAAATGGTCTCGACGGCATTGAAGAGGGAGCAAGCCTGGCCTTTGTGCAGTGTAACCTCTTTTCCGATGACTGGTTGTCAGATCCCGCAGTGCAGCGTCTGCGAGACTCGGGAAACGGCCTCGACGTGCTCGTGTCCAACCCGCCGTACATTTCTGTAGACGGATTTGCACGAGACACGGCACGCTCGGTGCGCATATTTGAGCCCAAGCTGGCCCAAGTCCCACTGGAAGGGAGCGAGGATGTGTTCTACCATAGACTACTAGAGCTGGCAGCTCAATTGAATGCACGCATTGTGCTGTGCGAGGTGGGCGACTTGGCCCAGGCAGAGCGAGTCGTGGCAGCAGCCTTGGGCAGAGACCAAGACAGAGAGACTGGGCTGCTCGAAGTCGAGATCTGGGCAGACAGTCCCGACATACCTGCACAAGAAGAGCGGTCCGTTACAATACATGGCCAGAGTATACCCATACGCGGCAGTGGCAGCGGCCGTTCAGTATTTCTGCGACGGAGGTAGGGCATGCAAGATATATATAGTCCAGAAAGAGATGCGTGTAATTTACAAATACATACAATATACAGCCGTAGGCTACCGGTCTACCGCCAGAGTACCTTGTATCTAGAATACAAAGTTGATGAGCTTGCCGCCTTTGACGACAATTGCCTTCTTGGCCTCCCTGATGTTCTTGTCGCCGGCTGTCAGCCGGGCATTGCCCTCATCCGTGGCAAGAATGGCATCGGTCAGCCAGGCGCTCAGGCCGTCACCCTTGAGGTCGGCCGGCGGCAGTGGGATATCGACGGCACACCGCAGCCTGCCGTTGATCTGGACAGCGCAGTTTTGCAGGCGCGGCTTGAGCCACGCCAGCGATCCGTCGACGCCTGGGAAGACGTTGGCGGAGCTGCCGCTGAACAGAGGCTTGGCACCGGGCGACAGTGTGGCCCAGCACTCCTCGGCAAACGCAGGCGTGATGGGAGCCAGCAGACGAGCAAGGACCGACAGCGACTCGCGCATGACAATGGGCGACAAGGTCTTGGCGGACGACTGCAGCGTGTTGGTCAGGCGCATCAGATCGGACACGACCGTGTTGATGGCGTAGATGCGGGTATATGAGGCTTCTACCGAGGCAATGGTCGTCTGCACCTCGCGCCAGACGTCGGCATCCGTGTGTGACGGGTCTTTCTTTAGAAACTCGGCAACGCTCTGAGCAGAAGACGACGGCGACGGCTGGACGGTGGCGACAAGATCGTGGACGCGCCCGAGCCAGCGCGTGACGCCCGAGATCTTTTCCTCGTCCCAGTTCAGGACGTCGGCAACAGGCGCCTGGAAGAGCATGTGCGCACGCGTCGCGTCGGCGCCGTACTGCGAGATCATATCGATGGGGTCGACGCCATTGTGCTTGGACTTGCTCATCTTCTCGTACGTTGTAGCGGCGGGCTTACCCGTGGCCTTGACGAGGGGTGCTTTTGGGTTCGCGACGTCGACCTCGCCGGGCATCAGGAAGCGGCCCGTGTCGGGATCGACCAGGGTCTTGCCGTGCACCATGCCCTGGGTAATGAGGCGTGTAAATGGTTCGTGAATTTCTCTCTCGGGCGCAGTCTTGGAACGAGGCTCGGTTTTGGTTTCGGTTCCGGTCTCGGGCACAACTTTGCTCTCCTCTTTGCCCTCCTCTTTGCCCTCCTCGATGGGCTTTACCAGCTCTGACTGCATCAAGAACTTGTAGATGAAGCGTGCATACAGCAAGTGCAGAATGGCATGCTCGATGCCGCCCATGTAGATATCCACTGGAAGGTTCTCGCTGGCGGCAGCCGAGAACGGCGCGTCCGGGTTGTTCACGTCCACGAAACGCATGTAGTACCAGCTGGAGTCGACAAACGTGTCCATGGTGTCGGTGTCGCGCTTGGCCGGCTTGTGGCACGACGGGCACGGCGTGTTGATCCATTCTTGGGCCGAGGCCAGCGGGTTGCCGACGCCAAAGTGCTCGACATGGGGCAGCTCGACGGGCAGGTCCGCCTCGGGCACGGGCACGGCGCCGCAGTCGTCGCAGTGCACAATGGGGATGGGCGCGCCCCAGTACCGCTGGCGGCTGACGAGCCAGTCGCGCAGGCGCCAGCGCTCGGTGCGCTTGGCCAGGTCGGCGGCCTCGAGCATGGACAGCAGCATGGCAGCAGCGTCTTGCGAAGTGCGGCCCTTGAAGGGTCCGCTGTGCGCCGTCATGTAGCCGTGGCCGATAAACGGCACAGCCGTAGGCGTAGTGGGCGGCGTGAAAGCCGATGCAGAGCCCGGCTTGGGAACCTCGACGGCGCTGCCTTCCGCCTTGACCTGGATCTTGATGCCGCCGGCCTCCTTCATGTCGAGGACGGTCGTGGCTTCGTCCTCGGTCGCAGCAAGGACGACACGGACCGGGTCGTTGGCGCGGTGCTGCTTCCAGAACGCATGGTCGCGCACGTCGTGCCCGGGAACGCCCATGACGGCACCCTCGCCGTAGTCGCCCAGCACATAGGAGGCGACATAGACGGGGAGCGACTGCTTGGCCTCTTCGGGAGTGGCCTCGTGGTACGCGAGCGGGTTGATGGCGCGCAGGTTGCGCAGCATGTAGCCGACCTTGGAGTCCGGTGGCAGGCCCGGCAGCGTATCGAGAAACGCGCGCAGCTCAGGATCAGTCTCTGCGAGCTTCTGCACAATCTTGTGCGACGCGGCGAGGGCGACGTACTGCACGCCCAGCAGCGTGTCGATGCGCGTAGTGTAGACCTCGATATGGACGGGCACATCCTGGCCGAATGCGAGCAGCGGGAACCTGACGAGCGCGCCCGTCGACTTGCCGAGCCAGTTGCGCTGCATTGCAATGACGCGCTCAGGCCAGGCACCGTTCTTTTCGAGCTCGGCAAGGTCGTCCAGCAGGGCGTCGCGGTAGGCGGAGATGCGCAGAAACCACTGCTTCAGCAGCCGCTTCTCGACAACGGCACCCGACCGCCACGACCGGCCCTGGGCGTCGACCTGCTCGTTGGCCAGAACCGTCTGGTCGACGGGGTCGTAGTTGACCTCGGCCTCGGCCTGGTAGGCGAGGCCTTGCTTGTGGAGGAGCAAGAAGAGGCGCTGGGTGTGCTTGTAGAATTCGGGCTCGCAGGTGGATATTTGCCGCGACCAGTCCCACGAGCCGTTCATGCGGTCGAGCTGGGCGCGCATCTTTTTGATATTTTCGCGAGTCCACGTGGCGGGGTGGATGCCGCGCTGGATGGCGGCGTTCTCGGCGGGCAGGCCAAACGAGTCCCAGCCCATGGGCAGCAGGACGTCATGGCCCTGGAGACGGAAGAAGCGGGCCGTCACATCGGCAATTGTGTAGACGCGGAGGTGGCCGAGGTGGAGATTACCCGAGGGGTATGGGAACATGGGCAAGACATATTGCAGACGGGAGGATGCAGACGGTGAAGATGACGACGGCGACGAGGAGGATGTTGGCGGAGCAGACTCGGCCCACTTGGCCTGCCATTTTGTGTCGATGGCTAGCAAGTCAAGCTTTGCACGAGCCATCTCGGCATAGAGCCGCTTCTGAGAGTGATTGAACCGCAGAGGTGTGGTATGAGATGCATGAGATACATGAGATATCCGCGGCGAGGATGAGTTTGTGGATGACGAGGTCGAGTACGACGAGGATGACGAGGAGAAACAGGCTGCTCGAGCCAGCGGCGTTTGTAGGGCGTGTGATGCTGCGGCTTGCCGTATTGACAGGCGGCGGCCCGCCAGCCTCGAGTACAAGAGAGCCATTTTGGCACAACCTTTCCGAATCATCTCGCCGTCGACTCGATGCGAAGAGTAAGAGGTGAGGTTGAGATAAGTGGAGCCAATCGACAATTACTTCTTATCGCGATAAGCCGTGCAGGCGCTGCGGCGGGAGTGAGCAGAGTGGATCATCCGCTTCAGCACTTACACCATATTGCTGACTGCGTCAATGACGTGACGACTCTGAAATGCTTGCAAACAAGTGCTTATCAAACTCGATGCCTTGTATGTAGATTGGACCTTGTACATCTTGACTATTATGAGTCACACCGGAATAACGCAACGAGTGTAGTTGTATCCGAGTAGCAGCATATCTCGCCTCGAGACGACGCCGACGATGAGGCTGATGTCGGTAGACAAACAAATATCTCATCTCATACACAATGGCACCGCCTACAGAGACAGAGAAAGATGCCTTGGCAGAGGCTCTTCTTTGCCAGCTTGCCTCGACGCCGTTTGCCTGCACGTCTCTGCTCGCGCTGACCAACGGCACGACCAACTTTGTCTTTCGCGGGAAACTGGAGAGGCCTCTCGATGGCGATGACGAGACAGCCCAGACAGTCATTGTCAAGCATACGACTGGATATGCAGCGGCCAACAAGGGCTTTGCCATTGATGTGTCTCGCTCTGTACGTGCCGACTGTCGCGATCATCTACGCGGATGCTAACTCGACAACTCTAGACATTCGAAGAGGCCATGCTGGATGCATTGAACAGATTCCAGCACAGCGCAGGCCGAGAAGAAGATCGACGCTTCGCAGTCCAGGCCCCAAAGCTGCTCTGGTTCGACCGCGGCACGAATACCCAGGTGCTGCAGGACTTTGCCCATGCCATCGACCTCAAGACATCTCTGCTCGAGTCGGCGGCAGCCAAGCCAAAGAAGCACCCCCTACAAGAACAAGAGAATGCACACGCCATCGGCTATGCTCTGGGAGAGTGGCTCCATTCATTTCATGCCTGGACGTCAGCACCGCAGCAGTCCTCGCTGCGAGACACCATTGCTGCCAACGAGTCGATGCGCAAGCTCAAGCACCAGATCACGTACGATGCCCTTGTGCGTATTGCATCGCAATCTGGAGTGGCAGAGAGCGACTTGGCCGTTCTGAAAGAAGTGCAGGCTACAGCGGCCCAGGATTTTGGCAGTGTGCCGGACCACTCAACACCTGGCAGTAACTGGGGTGTCGTCCACGGCGACTTCTGGTCGGGCAACGTGCTCGTGCCGTCCGGCCTGGCTGAGAGACGTCTGTTTGTCGTCGACTGGGAGTTTGCACAGCTGGGCCATCGCGCATACGACCTCGGCCAGATGGTCGGGGACCTGCTCGAGCGAGACCACTTCCGGGGAGCCACGGCGGCACTGGACATTCTCACTGGTTTCGTCTCGGGGTACGGGCGTGCTCTGCTGGAAGATGGTGACCTCTTCTACCGCACTGCTATCCATGCCGGCGTGCACTTGATCTGCTGCATGATCAGACGGGCACCGACCGGTCCTCTTCCCGGTTCACAAGAGCAGGTTGAACAGGCCATCAAGCTAGGGGTCGGCCTGATTGTCAATGGATGGGCCAGAGACAAAGAGTGGTTCAAGACGTCTTCAGCCTTTGCAGGCTTGCTGCACTTGTAGATGCACTGTCTCTTTATACCTGTCTCTCCGTCTCTCCATCTCTTCACATCTACATCCTTGATCCTTTATCATCACCTCGTCTCGGTCTTATTGACACCAGAAAGCAGACAGAAGCACGATCCTCATCCCAGCAACCCCTTTCAACCATCCGATAGCATCTCTACAAATAGATCTGAGAGACCTGACGGGACAAGACAGCCCAAATGAAAAGAATAAGATTAGACCTGATCGACAGCACCCCGTTTGCTCTCGACTGACCACTCCCAATGCATCTCGTGCAGGTTTGAAGAAGATGCCTTCAGGGGTGCACAGACCCTGGAAAGGGGCTCTGAAATGGCGAAAAGGGGCTGGAGTAAGCCACTGAGCCCTCGGTAGGAGCCCACTGGTAAGATAGAAGCCCACAATAGAGGAGCCGTCTCCCAGAACGCCAGACTACCGGCACTACTATGGCTATTTACGGTTTACCGCTTGCAGTGTGCTTAGTCATTACTGGACTATTTGCACTATTTGCACTATATGACCCGAGCACATGCTTAACCTCTTCTCAGCCATCTTTAGCCTCTCCTCCACTATAGATGATATATCACTCTGAGAACACAAAAAATGAGCAACATATACAATGCTCTACTACGCAATCCTTTCAATCACAGCGCTGGCATCAAGCAACCAAACACCACTTCGCATCGTCAGAGCAGAGCACATGTCAAACACACGTGACTAGAATTCCATAAAAGGACTAGTGCATTCAAGATTTAAAGCCGTGCCCGTCTCCACTCCTACGCTAAAGTTTAATTTTCGGGTTATTTTCTGATTTAATTTTCGCATTACTGACTGCCGTCGCTGCGCGCTAACAAAGCTCACTGTCCGAAAACGTCACTGCCCTACAGTGCATAGTCCCTTTGCCGTCTGCCTGGCCAAGGCAGATACAGCTAACACAGCTAACACAGCTAATAACCACCGGTCCGGCCAGGCCTAGCACCGCTGGAGCGATCTCTCCTTGACATCACCAGCCAAGATTGCCGTTTCATGCTGCACGACCATCTTTTGACATCCCCAGTACCAGTTGCTTGTAGTTTTTCATATTGATAGTTTTTGGGGATCATATGCTCTTGGCTCTTTTAGTCTATCACGTTACCACGTCTCTTACTATATTTCCTTGTCATCTCTTTATACCCCTGACGACACATTGATCTTGCGACATCGCCTCGACAAAGACGACGACGACATCGAGGAGGGCGACGACGGCGACATTACTACACACTGACAGCACGCTTGACGACTCGATACTCTGGCAGTCTTGGCCCACTCAAAATAATCAGCTGTACATCGCAATCTTCTGCCACCCCACGCGCTCGTTGACTTCGACATGCGCGGAGCTCCTCAACACCCTCTGTGATCCTCTACGACCTCTTCACAGCCCTACACACACAATGGCTCCATACGCAAGCTTGCAGCAAAGCGCGCGCGACTCGCTAGAGCTCGCCTCCCTCGCCAGCTCCAGCCAGCTCGACGTCGCATCCAATGCTGGCGCACACGGCAAACGCGGCGGCCACGGCGGCATTGGCGGCATTGGCGACGACAACGACTCCGACCTCTCGTCACGGCCAAGCTTCTCGTCCTCGCGCAAAGCATCTCTCGAACGCGATGATCCTCTCGACTTTGACAACCCAGCTGCCGCCGGCGCAGGCCTGGGTGACGGCCACCACGACGAAGAGTACGCCCGCCCAATACGATACGGCCGCGGACGCACCATTTCCGTCTCCTCGGGCTTTGATCTCGCCGCCAACCTGTTTCCCTTGTCGTCCACAGCAGGCGCCGACGGGTATGCGCCACTCGGCGCGTCGGCGTCGGGCGGTGCATCGGGCGCGGGCCGCGGCGGCATTGGCGCATCGGCTGGCGGCGGCGGCGGGCTGCTCGGCGCGGGCTCGCTGGAGCGGCACAAGACGCTGACGTACATGAACGGCCTGTCGCTGGTGGTTGGCCTGATCATCGGCTCGGGCATCTTTTCGTCGCCGAGTCTGGTCAACACCAATGTGGGCTCGCCCGGCGCGGCGCTGATCGTGTGGGTGATTGCCGGCATTCTGGCCTGGACGGGCGCGTCGAGCTATGCCGAGCTGGGCGGTGCCATCCCGCTGAACGGCGGCTCGCAAGCGTACCTGGCCAAGATCCTGGGCGAGGTCTTTGGCTTCTTGTTTACCTGGGTGGCCGTGCTCGTGCTGAAGCCCGGCAGCGCGGCCATTATCTCGCTGATCATGGGCGAGTACCTGGTGCGCGCCGTCGTCGGTGCCGACCCGGCCGCCGTCAACCCGTGGGTGAACAAGACGGCCGCGCTCGTCGGCGTGATTGCCGTGACCGTGATGAACTGCGTCTCTACAAAACTGGGTACGCGCGTCAACGACCTGCTCATGTTCCTCAAGTTTGTCGCGCTCGTCGGTGTCACCATTACGGGCATTGTCGTGGCGGCCACGGGCTACTCGTACGCGGGCACGCCGAGCCTGGACTGGAAGTCGCACCCGTGGTTTGACAACACCAACCTGGACGCCTCGGCCTGGGCGGTCGCCCTGTACGCCGGTCTCTGGGCCTTTGACGGCTGGGACAATACCAACTACGTTGTCGGCGAGTTCCGCAACCCGCGCCGCGACCTGCCGCGCGTCATCCACACGGCCATGCCGCTCGTGATTGTGAGCTACGTGCTGGCCAATGTGGCCTATTTCCTGGTCCTGTCGCTGGACGCCATCAACTCGACCAACACCGTCGCTGTCGTCTTTGGCGCCAAGGTGTTTGGCCCCGTCGGCTCGCTCGTGTTTGCGCTCATTGTCAGCGCCTCGTGCTTTGGCGCCCTCAACAGCTCGACCTTTACCAGCAGTCGGCTCGTGTATGTGGCCGGCCGCGAAGGCTACTTTCCTGAGATCTTTGGCCGTATCGGTCTGGGCGGCAGCGGCGCTGGCGCTGGACACGGCGGCGTCGGCAGTGGCGGGCCGGGCGGCGGTATGCGCATGCGCATGGCCAACCAGAACTGGTTCGGCCGCCTGTTTTCGCGCCTCGTAGCTGACGAGGACACCGGCCTGTTCTTCACGCCCATCTACGCGCTCGCGCTCAACTGCGTGCTGACGTGCGCCTATGTCATGGTGGGCGAGTTCAGCACGCTGCTGACCTTTTACGGCGTCGCCGGCTACACGTTCTACTTCTTGACCGTGCTGGGCCTTATTATCCTGCGCGTGCAGGAGCCCGACCTGGAGCGGCCCTACAAGGCGTGGATATCGACACCCATCATTTTCTGCTGTGTGTCGCTCTTCCTGCTGAGCCGGGCCGTGTTTGCGCAGCCGCTGGAGACGCTGGTGGTCGTGGGCTTTATCCTCGCAGGCCTGCCTGTCTACTACTGGCGCGTGCGCAAGCAGCGGCGCAGCGGCGGCAAGCACCGGGAGCTCGGCGACACGCCGTGGTGGAAGTTTTGGAAGCGGCGGTAGTGTTTGGGTTTCTGCCTTCTCCGCCTTTTCTGTCCTTTTGTTGACCCTTGAGTCCAGTCTTGATTTGTACATTGTTTTTTTATTTTGTATTTGCTGATTTGTTAGAGATTGAGAAAGGGTCTTTACTGCTCTGGACAAGACAACTAGATTTGCATAGCGAAAACCAAATAAAGATTTAAAGTCTAAACGACAATTCTAATTAATATATTCTCACAACACCCATCATACACGCGTCGACGTCTATAACCGCACAATCCTCCGGTCTGGACTGATGGCGCCGCGGAAGTGGTCTGTAATGACCCGGCCGTCCAACACCGTCTCCTTGACAATGCCCTCGACGTGCTGCGGCGCGATGCGGCCGTACCATATGCCGTAGCCAGCCAGAGGGTGTCCGCTTCCGTCGGCCTTGGTCAGGTTGGGTGGCAGGTAGATAATCACATTGCCTGCAAACTTGTGCCCGCCAATGTGCGAGATCATGCCAATGCGGGCCGTCCTCTCGTTGTCTCGGACCACCGACTGGCCCGGCTGTGCGTTTGCGTTTGCGTTTGCGTTTGCGTTTGTGTTTTTGTCAGACCCGTCTGCCAGCCGTGCCGCACCCGGTCCGACCTCGATCGGCCCGCGCTGCACAGAGACGCCGGCGCGCTCGAGCTGGCCCTCAAAAGCAGTCTCCAGAACGGGCCCGAGAATGCCGCATCGTGCATCACGCCCGCCGTGGCCGCAGATGAGCACGAGAATGTCCGTCACCGGCCGCACGTGCGGCAGCAGGCCCTGGAAGGGCGCCTTGCGTGTCAGTCTGTCTCTGTGCACGGGCGACAGCAGGCCATCGTGGGCCTTGTGCAGCTTCTCGGGCAGCAGGAACCCCTTGGCCAGGGCCTCGACGGCGTCAAACGACACGCGCGGCAGCAGGGGCACATAGGTGAAGCTGGGCAGCAGGTAGACTGATGACGACTGCAGGCCAGGGTACAACGGCGGCGATGCGGGGAACGACGAGTTCAAGACAGATACATTGTGAAAGGGCTTTGTAGTTAGCATGTGTGCGTGCGTAGCGTAGATGAAGATGAAGAAATAGAAATAGAAATAGAGAAATAGAAATAGAAAGAGACCTACATCCGAGTATTTGCCGCCGCGGCCAAAAAGCTCCTTGAGGTCGGCTGCGAGGTTGTCGCCGCTGTTTTCCTCTTCAATCTTGGACGGCCAGTCAGCGTGGCCAGTGCACACGAGGACCTGCTCGTTGTATGCAGAAATGAGCCCATTCAGGGGTGCCTTGTAGTCAATGGGCAGGCCCTCTGGCAGCTCGGGCATGGGCTCGCAGGCGCATGTTGGCGACGGACAGGCGGCGACGGTAGGGAACGGAGGCGGCGGCGGTGGAGGGCGTTTTGATGCAGGCGACGCTTTGGTAGATGACCGACGGATGGTCCGTGCTATTCTGCGTGCTAATGAAGCATGTGATGGTGACGCCAAGGCTGGCAGGGCTGAGGCCGATGAAGCTGCTGATGACGGGAGGCGAGATGGAAGCCAGTGCCGAAGAGAGCGGGCAACCAACGAGGCCGGCCGGACTGAAGCCGACATATCAAGGCAACCGAATGGGTATCAATGTATATACGACCGTCGATCCAGAAAAGAGACCTCACTTCAACACGCTGATGCCAATGCCAGTATCGAGATATCGTAATGGCCGAGTCGTCATTGGGAGCTTCACTGAGCTGCTAACTCCGTCATTGTGCAGCTGTGGGGCCTAGCACTGTGCAAGTAGTCGTCTTATGTGTGGCGTACAGTGTCAGTCGTCTATCATTTGGCACTGTGTGTACCTGATTTTCCCAACTGATTTTCGGCGCGCGATCCTACGCCCAACAGCCCACGACGACGACCATTTGCCAGCAGAATTCAGACAACAGCACATCCCATGAGACCACCGCTTACACCAAACTGTCTGGGCTCCCCAGCAACGTCTCTGACATTGTTGACGGCTGCCGTGCCGCGCCATCTCCCGTCTCGTGCCCAGCCTCGTCTTCCTCTTCGTCCACCACCCGCAGCCTCGTCATGTCACCTAGCTCGCCGCCACTTCTCAACGCTACATCAACGATGCTCGGATCGCAAGGGAAATAAACAAGCCAAAAGTCCCGGAAATAACGACCCCGAACAGGCGCCGCGCAAGAGAAAGAGCCGCCGCCGCGTCTGGGTCGCATCCACTGCCCTGCTCGTCGCCGGCTACTGCTGGGCAGCATCGGACGCGGCGTCCGACGCCCAGCTGCCCGATGATGGCTCCAGCAGCCACCGTGCCGGCAGCAGTCTCAACCAGGAAACGTTTGTGCCGTTTGAGGTAGTCGCGCGCGAGACCGTGTCGCCCACGGCGTTTGTGCTGACACTGCGTCTGCCGCGGGTTGCGACGCCCGAGAGCCGTGCAGCCACGCGGCAGCTCATCGACAAGGCATGGCAGCACGGCCTGTGGTCGATTGAAGTGAAGCAGCCGCAGCTGCAGATTGCGCGCGACTATACGCCCCTGCCCGATGTCGAGGGCTTCAAGAAGACGTCTATCAACGATGACGTCGAAATTCGCATCTTTGTGCGGACGGTCCCGGGCGGCGAGGTGTCGCGCTATTTATCGCAGCGCGTCGTCGGATCGACCATTGACGTGCGCGGGCCGAGGCTGAGCTTTGATGTTGCGTCAAGGCTGGCTTCCCGAACTGCCAAAGCCGGTGTCGCCGAGACACCCGACAATGATCAAAAAAAGGTCGTCATCCTTGCGGGCGGCACGGGCATTGCCACTGCACTGCAGGCAGCATCGTCCGTACTCTCTACAGCACCGCCAACAAGCTCGCTGCCGGTGACGATCTTGTGGGCGAACCGCTTGGGCCAGGACAGCGTCGGTCTCAAAGGCAGCGGTGACGCATCGCTGGCGAACCCTGTCGTCCGGGACCTGCGCGCCCTGCAGACACGCTACGGTGCCGAGCGCGTGCGGATTCTGAGCTACGTCGACGCCGACCAGATATTTATCAATGAGGGCGACGTGCACAAGTTTGTGCGTGGTGCCCGGCAACAGCATGGCTGGATGTCGTACTTGTGGCCGTTTGGGTCATCGTCGTCGTCGTCATCAGTATCAACACTGCCAGTATCACCACCATCGGCATCGGCCGCGGCATCAGCACAGCCCTGTGTCTACCACTCGAAAACAACGCTTGAAAGACTCGAATCGGATCCAGAGTATGGCTCAGCAAGGGCCTACTGTATGTGCAAGAACGTCTCAGACTCAGACAAGATCGCCGCACCCTCACCGCCAGGATCAAACCTGGTTCTCGTGTCTGGACCTGATGGCTTCGTGTCGGCCTGGGCAGGCCCCAAGACGTGGGCAGCCGGACTGGAGCGGCAGGGACCAGTCGGTGGTATCCTCGGAAAGATGGCAGCAAAGGATGCCCAGCTTGCAGAGTGGCAAGTCCTCAAGCTGTAGATGTAGATGTAGACGATGGCGACGACGATGACGACGGCGATGCTACGGTCACAGTACACCCAGGCAGATACAATGAACCTAAAAAATAGATATGATACAAATGACAAAGCAAGTACATGCTATATAGATATATCATAGAGAATAAACCATACAATACTGCTAGAGAAACACGAGACGCCGCTGACCCAGACAAAACAGTTCACGTTCAGAAATACAATAAAAATACGCCATGCTCGCTTGCTGACAACATCCCCAACACCCAACACTAGCTCTGCACCTTGCGGTAGGATGGCGGCTTCATGGTACGCCGGATCAGCTTGCCGGCATACGGCGGCACCAGCGAGATGGCGCAGATGGCCGCCACGCGCCACACAAAGCCCAGCGTGATAATGTACTGCAGGTCAAAGTAGCCGCCCAGGAAGGGAACCGACACCAAGAAGAGCATAAACGTGCCCACAATCGACGCAATCATCACCGGGTGCCACGTCGTGATCTCGATCGCCACCATCAGCAGCTCGTTGAGCACCAGCGTCGTGTAGCTCACCGCCACCATGCGCGGGCCGTCCACCTCGGTCAGGATCTGAGACAGGCCCTGGATCATGCAGCCCTGGTAGATGGACACAAACACCCACAC
Source organism: Ophiostoma himal-ulmi (assembly GCA_029299165.1). Classification (NCBI taxonomy): domain Eukaryota; kingdom Fungi; phylum Ascomycota; class Sordariomycetes; order Ophiostomatales; family Ophiostomataceae; genus Ophiostoma; species Ophiostoma himal-ulmi. Next base: position 501,569 of record JANSME010000001.1, read on the forward strand.
GAAAAACGTCCGGTACGACAGCGACCGGCCCTCTGTCAGCTCCTTGTACAGCTCCGGGTACAGGTTGGCCACGTTCTCGTCGACATCCTTGTCCAGCACCAGCGACAGCACCGGCATCGCCGTGTACACTGTCGCATAGCCCACCAGCAGCCAGTCCTTGTACAGACCCTCGGGCTCAAAGTTGATGGCAATGCTGTACATGGTCTGGCACACGGCGATAATCAGGCCGCGGTGGATGACAAACTGCGCCAGCTTCGCACTGCGCTTGTAGCTGTTGCGGCCGTGCCACACCAGCAGCTTGGTCAGGTGGCAGAACTGCTCAATACTGAAATCAGCCGCCAGCGACGCCTGCCGGCCCTCCTTGCCCACAATGCCGACACCCACATCGGCCGCCTGAATCATGGACACGTCGTTGCCACCGTCGCCGATACAGCACACCCGCTTGCGCGTGTACGCCTTGATCAGCTTGGCCACCTCGGCCTTTTGGGTCGGCGAGCAGCGGCAGGCCACGACTGTCGGCAGCTTGACGGCGACAGCAATAAACTCGGTGCGGTACGAGCCGCTCAAAAAGTAGGCAAGACTCTCGCCATCAATCAGCAGGCACGCGTCCGTCTTGCTCCTCAGGAAATCCAAATGCTGCTCCTGCGTCGCCGCATTGTTGCGCATCTTGGCCACTGTGTAGATGTACTGGCCACGGGCCACGAGCTTGGCGCTGATAGCCACACACCGTGCTGTCTCCACCTTGTCGCCCGTCAGCATCCAGATCTTGATGCCCGCGTTGCGCAGCAGCTCCAGCGAGGGCTTGACATCGCGCTGCAGCTTGTCCTCAACGCCCGTGACACCAATCAGCTCCAGATCCGACTCCAGGTAGCTGGTCACAACGCGCTGCATGCCGGCGTCACGGCCGGAAATGGCCAGTGCCGCATCCTGGTACTTGGTCGTAAAGTCGCGGTACTGGGTGGCCGACAGCCGCTTGCGGCCCACGACTAGTGTGCGCAGACCTTCGCGTGCCATGTTGGCCGTCTCCTCGTCGAGCCAGTCGTTTGCTGCCACGATGGAGCTCATGACCGTATCAGCACCCTTTTGGTAGAACCAGATCTCGCTGTCCTCCAGAGGTGGCGGTGCACTGCCAGGGGCAGGCGGGCTGCTGTAGAACTGCACCACAATACCCATGCGCTTGCCCTCGGACGTGAAGGGGAAAATGTCAAGAATGCGCACTTGCACCACAACCTTGCCCGTATCGACGGACTCGAGCGTGATGGTCGTGCGGTCACGGTTGGCCAGGCGCAGGCCTACGGCCTCGGTCCAGCGCACAATGGCAATCTCGTCGGGCGACGATGCCTGGTAGGAGATGACAGTCTCGCCCGTCACCTCATCCTCGTCGGTCGTCGGAGTCACGTTGTGGCAGAGAGCAAGGGCCAGCACGATATCGCGCACACGCGAGCCGATCTCGCGGCGCGTGCGCGTAGCCGCATTGCCAGTGGCAGAAGGGAGCGTGGACGACGGCGTCACTAGGGTGTCGGCCGGCGGGTTGGTGACCGACGAGAGGGTGGCAGCTGGGGCAAAGCTTTGCCGCACGTACTCGGCCACCTCGTCCATGGCCTCGTTGGCGTACGACACGGTGCCAACGTGGATCTTCTTCATCTCCATCTCGTTTTGCGTGAGCGTGCCTGTCTTGTCGCTCAAAAGGTACTCAATACGGCCCAAGTCCTCGGGGATTGTGCTTGTGCGCACAACGGCGCCGGGGATGCCGGGATCGCGCTGGATGAACCACGAATACACACTCTTGCCCAGGTCCAGATTGACACGCAGGCTGATGGGCACAATGGTTGAGAACAGCACAAGGAAGCGCATGATCTTGACGTACCAGATCACGTTCTCAGCGCCCTTGCCGCCGTTCTTCTTCTCAAAAATCTCCTCGAGCGCGACAAGAATGATGGACAGTGCGAGGGTCAGAGCACAGAGAATCTTGGTGAGTGAGTTGATTTCAAACTCGAGCAGGCCCGTCTTGGACCGGGATGGTGCTGTCGACAGAGCGGAGCGCGTCTGCGGGCCAGTGTAGATGATGACCGCGAGAGTCGTAGCGTGCGATGCAATAACTGTGTTGGCCCAGGCCGTGTTGTCGATGGACAGGGCAGCCGACATCTTGGCCTTTTTCGTAGAGCCGCTGTCCTCGTCGTCCTCATCTTCGTCGTCAACAACAGCAATACTGCTGGCAGTGTTGTCCGTAGCATCGTCGCGCGACGGCAGCAGCTCGAGAGTGCCGACAAACTCATTGACCTTCTTATCGGGCTTGCCGCCCGTCACGCGCAGACGCACGAGCTCCTCAGAGGGCAGGTTCTGCGACAGGGGCGACGCGAGACGCAGCTTCCAGTCGGTCTCACCGTCCAGCTGGTCAGTACGAATAAACGTCTCGCCGCCAGCACCGCCGCCACTGCTCTCTCCAGCTTTGGCAGCAGCGGGTGCAGTCTGGGCTGCTGAAGCTGCAGCTGAGCCCTCGCCGGCATCATCGCCGTCCACATTGAGGAGGTTGGCCTCGGCTGGTGCTGAGTTTTTAGCCGGCTGGTCGTCTTCGTCGTCAGTTTCGTCGTCGTTGTCGGCTGCTGCTTCGGGCGACAGGCACTTGAGAATTACTACATCGGCGGGCACGCGCTGGCCCTTGGTGAGCTTGAGCACGTCGCCCACCTTGAGGTCGCGTGACTTCTTTGGGATCTCAACGACACGCGACGCGGGCAGCTTGCTACCACCAAGGCCACGGCCCTCGAGCTGCTCCTCCTCTTCTTGGATATCGGACAGCCTCTCGCGCTCGCTCTGCGTAACGGCAAGCAGACGCCGGCGCTGGGCCTTGGTGGAGGAGTCGGAGCGCAGAGTCTTGCGCTTCTTGCCGCCGGCATTACTACCGCCTCCAAACCCGCCCGCGTCGAGCCCGCCATGGATAGGGTCTACGAACTGCAGTGTCATGTATTCTTCCGAGTTGGCCTCGTTGTCGCGCCTCCGCCGCTCAACATCGTCGTAAGCCTCCTTGCCCAGAGTGATCATGAGCACAAAGGCAAGGGGTGCTACGTACGTGCTGAGGTAACCGATGCGCAGCTGTGGGATGGCCTGGGACAAGGCCACTAGCAAGAAGTACATATTGAAAAAAAAGGAGAACTCGTTGTACAAAGTCACAGGGAGGAAAGACCAGGCGGTGTACTTGGCGTTGGAGATGAGGTTGGGAGGGAAGCGAGTCGTCTGTGCCGAGCCGACGGCGACATGGCGCGCTGTCGATGGGTCGTCGTCGCCCTGCTGGCTGTCTTGGTCGTCATTGTTATTCTCTTCCTCGGTGGCAAGGCCACCTCTGCCGTTGTTCTGGCCGAGGCTGCTCGTGGACATGAAACTCGGTAGGCGTAGTCGTCCAGCGAAGCTCTGGATGGTGTCCTGTGCAAAGGAGGAGCGTCGCCGTCTGTGTGAGCGTGGCGACCCCGATAGCAGGCCGTCGTCCTCGTCGTGTGCATCCGAGTCTCGCCGTGCCATTGAGTCTGTGTCGTCTAGCAGGCCCCGTCCGTCATCGTCGTACTCGTCGCGGCCACTCGCCATGCTCCCGTCGCCATAGCCCCGGCCGCGGGTGCCGGCGCGTCGTAGGCCCCCCATTCGGAGCTTACGAAGAGCAATGTTTGCTGGGCGGCCAAAGTTTGTGTCGTTATTACTGTTGTTGTTGCTGCTGCTGCTGTTGTGGCCGTTGGAGCTGCTCGCACCGCCGCCTGGGGACACGCCCGAGGTCTTGGGGTCGAGTTCCTCAAGATCAAGCTCGAGCTCAGAGTCGGAATCTTCAGACGGGGAATCGGGAGGCTCGGTTGGATGGTATGCAGGTGAGGGAGGCATGCCGCATGGGAGTTCGCCGGGGCGCAGGAGGAGAGGTGGCGATGGGGGAATGGAGCGGGATAAACGCTATCGACGGCGATGGGCTGGAAAACTAGCGACCTTTCCAAAGGCGATCTCGATGATATTCTGCGGGCGAACCCAAAATACTCAGCCGGGTAGGTAAAGGATGGATGGCTCGAATGGGGAGTTGTATATGTTGGAATGAGTCCGCGTATGGTCGTAGGTGATTGGGCGGTGGCTGCTTTGTTGCAAAATTGTGTTGTGAGCTCATGGACGCGCGGATGGTGATAACAGTTGGAGATGCTAAAGGGACAGTCGGTATGCAGAGCACAGCGGAAGCGAGAAAAGTGTATTATGTAAGTCGATTTATTCGGCCGCCTAGTAGACTCCGCTGTTGCATGTGCCACAGGTCCGCTAAATCGTTACTGTCTGCGTCATCCTCGGGGCACACAGTGTGGACAGCGCCTCGAGCTGGTTTCTGCAGTGTGCATACAGTGGGCTGACTATTCAGACTGCAGCGAGACACGCATTGTACATGTGTCAGGGGCAAGTACCTCGCCACTGCCAACGCGTCTATGGGTACTTGCGCCGGTAGCTCTTGCCCTTTTAGAAGGCCCAGCATTTAACACTCTGTCTGATACGCTGACACGGAACGAGCCCGAACCGTTCCTTCCTGTTTCGATTGCTCCTTCGATGAGGACAACTGGCTAACTGAGAGCTCCTGCCCGCAACCTGCAACCTGTTATCCACTTCCCTTGGAAACAGGCCCTAGCACGCCCGCTCTTTCCTGCAGCATTCCATCATCGTAGCATGTCCCTCTATCTCCCTCGGCAGGCACGACCCAAATTCCCAAACGACACCTTTATCATCTTTCCATCGCTCCTTCCATCGTTCCTTCTGCTTCCATCTCACCACACACAAACAGCCGGCATCCTCACGATCAACGACCAACGGCCAATTTCAAGCTTCAAAAATACAATCGACACCACGACACCCAAGAACAGTCCCAGAAGCACCACCATAGCCGTCGACGCGTACATCTGGGTCGTCTATTCGAAATATCGCAATGACGTGCGCTCTTTAGAGCTAGTCTGTCAACTGCCCCTATTCCAGCTATTCGAGTACGTGCCAGTAAGCTTCTCCTTTGCTGTTAGCTTCCATTTCTGTTATTTTTGCTTTTTGCTTTTTGCTTCGCTTGTCTTCCTGTTGTTCATGACTCCGAGGCATCCTTGACGTACCTCATTTAACTTGCTGTCCACTTTTACCCTCATTTGCTTTGGTTTGCTTATTTGCTTTATTTTACATTTCTGTGATTGTCCCCTTTCTCGCTCCACAACCCCTGCTACGGCCCGAGTGCTCCTTTTCTGGCTTCTGTCTCTCGATCTGGATTCCTTTGGATTCTTTTCGGTTTCGTGTTCTTCTGCATCGTGGTTTGTTTGCATTACTTTTTGCATGTTGTCGTGATGACACATTGCTGACGCTCTTTACAGCTTGCCCGATCTTGACTTCTTCGTTTCTTCATTCTTCGTTTCTTCTTCTGCACTTGCACTCTTACGATCTTTTAATTCACCACCTACGACTTTTTAATTCAACATACACGCGTCGCAATGTCATCCGACAGCTCAACCGCGTCGTGGAACCCGGCCTCGATGCCACACAACGACTCTGAACCGAGATCCACGGACACCCCGGCAGACACACAGCCAGCCACTGAGCCCGTCGCAAAAGAGTCTGTAACACCATTGGCTATTGGCCTGACTGTCGACAGCCTTGATGAGACCGCCGCCGACGCCTGGCTCCCCGAATACGATGCCGCAAGCCCCCGGGGTGAGAAGGCCCCTTCAGATGAATTGGATACCAAATCGCCAACACCGCTCTCATCTTCAAAAGCCATGCCCGAGTCTACTCCCGCAACTGCGCCACAACAGCCAGAACAGCTTGAGCAGCCGGAGGAGCAGCCAAAACCAGTAACCGAAATCGACACTTCGGTCGCAGAAGACCCGCAGACGGCGCACACATTCACACCACAAACACCCGATGTCTCAGAAAATTCCGCGCCCGAGCATATTGAAACCACCCCTATCGCATCTCCCGCCGACTCCGCACGCAACTCTGTCGCCAATAAGCACTACAGCACTCTCTCATTCACACGCACCGTCCCCAACGACGTCAACTGGGACGCCGAGGACGAAGAGGGCGACTGGAGCATCACGCGCTCCGACACGGACCCTTTCCAGTTCATGTCTCCCTCAGACCGCACAAACTCGTTCCCTGTCGTTCCTCCTTTGCCAGAAACCGAGTCAGCTCTGTCTCACGAGCAGCCTCTGGCGTCTTCTCAGGCGATGGGCATCATCCAAGAAGTTGATAGCGAGGTCCAGAAGGACGCCCTGGAAGATGACAGACCAACTACGGCCAAGTCGATGGAAGCACCGCAGCTGACGGAGAACCAGGTTGAAGCTGCTCTCGATGCGTGGGACTTGGATGCCGCCGACAGCCCGGAAGATGCTTCGTTCTTTGAGGGTGCCACCGCAAAAGGTGTTGCAACTGAGCCTGAACAGGCCTCGTGGGATGTCCCCAGCGCAAGATACGAAGAGGGTGTTCCTCTTATTCCTAACGAGCAAAGCACCGAAGCCCCCGAGATCACGAAGACTGCCGAGGTCGCTAAGCCTATTGCGGAACCGATCGCAGAACCCGTTGTTGAGCCTGCCAGCCAGCCCGAGACCAAGGATCCTTTTGATGAGACCGATGGCGGTGAAGATGACGACTTTTTCAACAACACCGGCGCATCCATCAGCGAGCCCCGGGCTTCCTTCTCGCCCCCTTCCATTGAGCGAAAGTCAACAATGCAGGTTCTACAATCCATGAACGTTGGAAGTGTGTCACGCCAGGAGTCGCGAGAAGTGGATAACCCTATCCAGTCGCCTGTCAAGGAGGAAACCACCATTCCAGAAGAGACAGAGCCTGCTGAGGAGACCGCCGAGAAGCCGACTGGTGATCTGGCTGCCAAGTGGGCCGAGGTCTTTGACGATGAAGATGAGCTGCTGGACGAGTCAATCCTCGAGACAGACGAGGTTGAGGCAGCAGCGCCGACAGAGACCAAGGAGCTGGACCCGGCAGCATTCTTCGGCGACGATGACGAGGGCTTCCTCGAAGACGACGTCGATAACCCCGCAGCCGCCTCTGCAGCTCCTACCTCTGCTCCCGCTTCTGCAGCCACAGCCAACCGCTACCTCCCGCAGGTTTCCCAGACACCACCTCAGCAGCCTCAACAACAGGCAAATCCTTATTTGCCAACTCCGTCGTTCACTCCCGCGCCCCAGTCTGTCGTCCCCAGCCCGTACACGGCCCCCGGTGTCCCTCCCAATCAGTTCCCTCTCACCTACGGTGCACAGCCTTCTCTTCAACAGCAGCCCCGGCCTACCCTGCACAAGGCCCAGAGCTTTGCCGACAAGTCCAAGGGTGGCTACAGCTCTCCGTATGACCTCCCCCTGGATGTCGTTAAGAAGCCCCGCAAGCGCCAGAGTCTACAGCACCTGCCCAAGGCAATAGATACCGCGTCCGCACCGCCCCACGGCCTTCCACCAAGAGGCTCAAGTTTGGCCAAGGAAGTCATCACCCCCCCTCCTCCTCCCTCGGCAGGCTTTACATCCCCGGCGGCAGCAGCTACAGCAGTCAGCACTCGGCCTACCAAAAACGAGAGCTTCTTCGAGGACCTGCCCATCCTCCCCAAGGCACGCCCTGCATCCCGCCATAGCCTGCGCTCACCTGCACCGCAACAGTCAATGTACGGGCTGCCTCCAACTCCCAGCGTGGCTCCTCCACCACAAGCCCAAGGCCCGCCCCAAGCGTCGCCTTATGCGCCTGAACAGTCCCTGCCACAAACCGCAGCCGTGCCACCACCAAACTCCCACTATGCACCACCAGTTGCCCCGGCTCCATCTGTGTCTGCTCCTCCCCCGCAACCCCCCATCACACAATCTCCCTCCACTACCATGGCCGGTCTTGTCGCTCCTCCCAAGGCCAATCCCTACGCATCTGTTCAGCCGTCGCTCGGCACTCCAGGTCTCCCTCCCCCGGCCGGTAACTCGCGCTACTCGCCCTCTCCGAACCAACTCGCGACACCCAGTGGACCACCCCCATCCAGCCGGTACTCGCCCGCCCCGCCCAACCGCGTTCCCTCTGCCGGTTACGTGCCTTCAGCGACACCCCCTATTCTCGCACACCAGCCTCGGACATCCAGTCCTCTTGCCCACTTTGAGATCTCCTACGACAAGCCAAGAACCTCGTCTGCCAGTAGTCATGTTGTGATCCACGGAGAGGGACATGGCCCTGAGCGCCGCAGCAGCTCATCCATGTTCGAGCCTCGTCTCAACCGTGTCCCCTCGCTCCCACCTACCCGTGAGGAGGAGGAGGGCCAGTCTGCAGTATACAGCCGCCCCCCATCTTCTGAAAGTTCGGGCCAGACGCACCAATTCTCCTCTACCGCACCACCCCATGCGACGAGCCAGTCCTCTCCCCTCAAGCAGAGACAAACCCCCCCTCCTCCTCAGGGCAATGCCTACAGTCAAGCTACTCTATCGCCGCCCAAGCGCATCCTCAACTATGCGCCCCAAGCTGAGTCGCAGCCGTTGCCGCCCCAGCGCACGCAGTCCCCCGGCTCCGTATACAATAATAGAGGTGCCCCCGTAGCAGATGCAGGTCGTCGCCCCTCGTCCAGCAATCAGTCAATGCCACTCCCAGTAGTCAGTCGGCCTAGAGCGCCGTCGCAGAGCCTTAACCTGGTTCCTCCTACTGATGGCACCGAGACAGATCCCCTTCAAAGATGGAAGGGTGCGCCCATCTTCACTTGGGGTGCAGGCGGTGTATTCCTCTCGTCCTTCCCGCTGGACTTTCCCCGTTACGGCATCAACCAGGCTCTGCCCATGATTCACCGCGGTCCTGGTGAGGTCCAGGTCAAGCACATCAAGGACATCCAGCCCCTTGACGAGCGCCTGTCCAAGTTCCCTGGTCCGCTCAAGGGCAAGTCAAAGAAGAAGGAGGTCCTGGCATGGCTCACGGCCGGTATTGAGGGTCTGGAGCAGTCCCTGCGCCCCAGCTCCTTTGACAAGCAGGCGTCCCTTGAGGACAAGCGCCTTGAAGAGAGAGTGCTTCTCTGGAAGATTCTGCGTCTGCTTGTCGAGCATGATGGTGTTCTCGAAGGAACTGAGAGTGTCGACAAGGCTGTCCGCAGTATCCTCGTCCCCGGTATCGTTGACGAAGTCACTACTGACGATACTGATGACTCCAACCTGGCCAGTGCCGGCGCTGGTTACGTCGGCTTCCAAAGCAACGGAACCGTGGGTGCCCAGGCCGATTCTGTCGACTCTGTTGTCGTTGAAAAGATCCGGAGAAAGCTTCTGCTGGGTGACAAGGAAAAGGCTGTCTGGGACGCTGTTGACAAGCGTCTTTGGGGCCACGCTTTCCTTGTTGCTGGCGCAGCTTCGCGCGACCTATTCAAGAAGGTTGCGCAGGAGTTTGTCCGCAAGGAAGTCAACACTCCTGGTCTCAACAACGAGTCCCTGGCTGCTTTGTACGAGGTCCTGTCCGGGAACCATGAAGAGTGCGTGGACGAGCTTGTTCCCGCTCACGCCCGCGCTGGCCTGCAGCTCATGTCGACCCAGTCGTTTGCAGCCCAGCCACGGGACGACGGTTTGGCCGGTCTCGACAAGTGGTGCGAGACGCTCAGCCTAATCCTGAGCAACCGCAGCGCAGATGATGTGCAGGCGATTCGCTCGCTGGGCAACCTTTTGGCAGGATATGGCCGTGCCGAAGCTGCACATGTGTGCTACCTGTTCTCGCGCAGCGTCACCGTTTTTGGCGGTCTCGACGACCCGGCCGCCAACATTGTGCTACTGGGCGCCGACCACAAGGGCCAGGTCGACTCATTTGCCAAAGAGACAGATGCTGTCCTGCTCAGTGAGGTCTACGAGTATGGTCTGTCGCTGTCGGCCAACTCCAGCGCCAGCAGCAACATCCCCCACCTGGCTGCCTACAAGTTCCAACATGCCATGACTCTTGCCGAGTATGGCCTGCGCGATAAAGCCCTCCAGTACTGCGAGGCAATTGTTGCTGCCATGGGCAACCACGCACGCCGGTCTCCGTACTACCACACCGTGCTCGAGACTGCCGTCGAGGACCTTACGAAGCGTCTCAAGTCGTCACCCAAGGAGGAGTCCAACTCGTGGATCCCCAAGCCTAGCATGAACAAGGTGTCTGACACTATGTGGAACCGCTTCAACAAGTTTGTTGCAGGTGACGAGGTCGAGGGTGCCGGTGCCCCCGGCGGCGCTGGTGTTGAGGGTAGTGTCGAGAGTGGTCCGTTTGCTCGGATTGCTAGCGGCACCCCGACCATCAGCCGCCCCACGTCGTCCCATGGAATGGTTGGAGCCACGGGCATGGAGATGTTTGGTGGCCACGTTATGAACGGCATGCCCTCTCCTGCCTATGGTTCCTTGAATGGTATTGCCAACGCTCCCCCGCCTCTTTCGTCTACCGCCCCTCCCACGCGCGCCGGCTCTCGCTACGCGCCCGGTGCGGCTCCAGTGACACCCATCATGAACACATACGACTCCAATGCCGGCTACACTCCCATGAGCATGTCCACTTCTGGTATGGCTTCGCCGCTTTCTGTCACCAGCCCCTATGAGCCGGTTGCTGGCTACACGCCGCTGGGCATGGCTGCTCCTGTCATTACTGCACCTGCTGCCAGCCCGTACGAGCCTTCTTCGGCTGCCCATCCCATCTCGAACGGCACATCGTCGCCCTACGCACCATCGTCGCGCCGCGTGTCTGCCGACAACAACTCGACCAACGGCGAGCTTGCACCCCACCCATCTCGCGTCGGCTCTGAGCTGTCGCCTGCCTACAGTCCCTATGCTCCAGTGGGCGGCGGTGCTAGCCTTAAGCCGAGCCTGTCCCGCAAATCATCGTACACACCCCTGTCCCAGGCCGAGCCTGCAGCACCTATGACAAGCTATGCGCCTGTGCAGACACCTACTGAGCCAACATCTGGCTACAACCCGTACGCCCCGTCAACTGAGGCGACTAGCACACCATATGCTCCTGCAGCCAACTCGTCGTACGAGCCAGTGGCCACTACCGTGATAACTGCTGAGCCTGAGCAGGAGAAGAACGAGGCTGAGTCCGAGGCTCCTTCCTACGGCTACCAAGCACCCTCATATGGCTATGAGCCTCCTTTGATGAACACGTCTTATGAGCCTGTCTCGGACGAGCCTGACAAGACAGCCGAAGATGGTGCGAATGCAGGTGCGGACGATCACACCAACGGCAACTCCAACGGATACGGTGGATACGAGCCTCCCTCGTTCCAGCCGTACAGCTACGAGCCGCCATCGTACGAGCCCGATGAGCCGGATGCCGAGGGCGGTGCCAGCCTTGGTGACAACGATGCTCCCAAGCCCAAGGCCAAGAGCTTCATGGATGATGACGACGATGACATCCCATCCATGAAGAGCGCTGCCGAACGGTCGCGCGAGGAGAAGGACCGCGAGAACGCAGAAATGTTCCGCAAGATTGCAGAGGAAGAGGGTAAGTTATCACGACAGAGTCTACTTTATACAAGGCCACCTACTGACTGTTTAGAAAAACGCGCTGCTGCTGAAAAGGAGGCCAAGGCCAAGAAGGGCTGGGGTCTTGCTTCGTGGTTTACTAAGAAGGAGGCCGGTATGGACGGTGCTGGCGGTAGCGGGTCTGGCGGTGCTGAATCCCCCAAGGCCGTGCGCGCCAAGCTGGGCCAAAAGAGCAGCTTCTACTTTGACCCCGAGCTCAAGCGCTGGATCAACAAGAACGCGAGCCCCGAAGACCAGGCAGCGAAGTCGGCCGCACCGCCACCACCGCCTCGCTCAATTCCCGGCTCGGCCCGGTCGACACCGCCGCCTCCCATGGGCGGCCCTCACGCGCCTCCTTCTTCGTCGTATGGCAGCACAAGCATGGGTCCTCCCATGGGTCCTCCTATGAGCGGCGGCCGCCCTCAGTCGTCGGGCGGCGCTCCTACTGGCCTGCCTACCCTTGCACCCCCCATGGGCCGCACGTCGTCGGCCGCCAGCACTGCCAGCGGCCCGCCGAGCCGTCCTACTACAAGCATGAGCGACGCCAATAGCATTGACGATTTGCTGGGTGCGGCTCCCGGCCCCCGCAAGGGCGGCAAGAAGAGCCGCAAGAGCGGCCGCTATGTCGATGTGATGGCCAAGTAGGCAGGTGTTGGTATCCATCACGTCTTGCTACAGCCATTGTCTGTATTTTAAGTTATGTTTCTCGTCTTTCGTGTTTTGAATCCTTTCGGTTTTTGTTCATATTTTGTTCTTACTCTCCATTCTCTATTGTATTTTGAGCGGATAACGTTTTAATAATGGGCTGTGTTTTCTGTTTTTGATCTTGGTTTGCTTGATTGCTTTCGCATCACTGGAGTACGGCTTTCTGGCAAACATTTACTTGTAATATACATTCCAAGTCTTCTTTATACAAATCACGAGCGCAAAGACAGTTTTATGGTAGTATTTTTATATTGTTTATTTGTTTATATGCTTGCGTTATTTCATTACACATCCACAATCTACTTCTTCTCGCGCTGGCCGTATGCCTTGGTGGCGTAGTCGCCATCAATAACAATCAGGTCCTGGGGGCGGTAGTCGAAGCGGCCGCTCAGGTAGCTGTCCAGGATGGCCTTGGTGCCGTCGGCGTAGCGCTTCTGGGCGTCCAGGGAAGTGCCGGACATGTGGGGAACCATGGCGTTGCCGCCACCGAAGGGGTTCTTTGCGTAGCGCAGGGGGTGGTCCTTGGGAGCGGGCTGGGGGAACCACACATCACCACCGTAGCCGCGGAGGTGGCCGCTCTTGAGGGCAGCAGCAACGTCCTCCTTGACGACAATGGCACCACGGGCAGTGTTGACGAGCCACGAGCCGGGCTTCATCTTGGCAATCAAGTCCTTGTTGAACAGACCGCGGGTCTTCTCGTGCAGGGGGCAGTTGATGGTAACAACGTCGCACTGGGCGACAAGCTCCTCCAGGGTGTCGACGCGACGGCAGCCAATCTCCTTCTCGACCTCGGCCGACAGGGGCTGGTAGTCGTAGTAGAGCAGCTCCTTGCAGTCAAAGGGCTTGAGGCGGCGCAGGACACGCTCACCAATGCGGCCGACGGCGACGGTGCCGACAACCTTGCCCTCGAGATCAAACTCGTTCTTGGCGGCCTCGGCGACGTTCCAGTCACCGCGCTCAATCATCTCGTGTGCGGGGACAAAGTTGCGGACGAGCAGCAGGATGGTCATGATGACGTGCTCAGCAACGGAGACGACGTTGGAGCCGGTGACCTCGGCGACGGTGATACCGCCGTTGGTCTTGTTGGCGGCATTCAGGTCGACGTGGTCGGAACCAATACCGGCAGTGACGGCGAGCTTCAGCTTCTTGGCCTTTGCCAGGCGCTCGGCAGTCAGGTAGCCAGGGTGGAAGCTGTGCTGTTAGTGCGTATTCTCCAATCCATCTACATGTCGACATGAACTTACGGAGTAGTGATGATAATCTCAGCGTCGACGAGCTCCTTGTCAAAGGTAGAGCCCTCGCCCTCCTTGTCAGAGGTTGTCACCAGGGTGTGGCCCTGGTCCTCGAGCCACTTGCGGATGCCCAGCTCGTTCTCGGTCGTTCCGAGAAGCTCGGGGACCTACGGGAAGGTTATTAGCATGTTTACTAATCTTATCAATTGAACATTTGGAGATGTCATGTCTTGGCTTTGTCTTATCGGGGTTGATAAGGTGATCGGCCGTTGACCCGCAGCAGAGCGGGAAGGATGTAAGTGGGCATGGGGGATATTGGCAACAAAGCAATTCCGGGCCAATAAGCTTTGCAGCACTTGCTACGGAGGTTAAAATGTCTTGCGACAGGTGCGCCTTGAAGGATGCAAGCTCATGAGGCAAAGCAGCCGCCAAGACGGGAGACTTATACCCCGCATGGGAGGAGGAGGAAGAGGTGGTTTTAATGGTGAAAGCTCGGGGATCAGACACAATAATGTTTACTTACGTCCTGGGCGTGCTTGCCGCCGTCGTAAAGAACCAAAAGAACCTTGACCTTTTCGGAGAGAGATGTCAGCATGCGAACGGGAGGAGACAGCGGGGCTGTAGTCGGTCGGATCCAGGCCGGTTGTGTAAACCCCGTAGTAGCGGTAGTGGTATTGGCAGTGGCAGGCAGTGAACGGGTGCTGGAACGAGAGCTGGTACGGGACCGAGCCAGGGTTGAAGCTAAAGCCGGGGCCATTGAGGGTGAGGCCGAAGAGAACACGCGCCGAGAACCAAGACCAGGACCAGCAAGTCGACGACCAGCCAGGGACCGAGACATAGCACAAGGAGAATAGGGGAAATGTACCATTTTGGATGTGTGTAAGGTTGTAGTGTTTGATTAAAAAAAGTGAAGCTTCAGATGAGGAGAAGAAGAGATCGTGATCGGATGCAGAGTGAAGAAAAGACAGAAAAGGAAGGAGAGGGAGAGAGAGAAGGGAAGTAGATGCTCGAGTGGGAAGGGACGAGCGAATGCCTTTATACAAGAGGAACGAACGCACTGGTGCATGTTGCGATCGTCAGAGGGAAGGAGCTACGCGACGCCACGTCTAGGATAAGATGGGCAAGAGACCCGCTATGGAAGAGAGTGTGTGTAGCCAGGGCATTAACCATCACGAGGCAAGGACGAAGATCGGAGAAGTGGAACCCAGCAATCGTTGGGGAGGGGAGGAGGGAAGGAGCGCGAGAAGGGTGAGGGTGCGGGCGCGAGAGGAGGCGTAGCCGTAATGAAGCGAAGCGAAGCTAGAAGGCAGGAGCTATGGGGGCGCGGAACCTGAAAGCCTGGTCCTTCTATGTACGTCTCTTCGGAACCCGGAAGCGATGGAACGAGCAGTCGGCTACGGCATGTATTATGTAATGCTTGACGTCGTCCAGTACAGGTTGACGGTACCAACATTGATTCATAGCAGTGTCGTTACAATGCGTGAATACCTCATAGAAGCCCGAGAAACTAATAAACTATAGCCACGGCCACTTGTGTAGAGAGGGGCAAGATCAGAGGGGTGCTATGTTGCTTCGGGACTCTCGACGCGAATCGGACGAGCCGCGCCAGAATGGTGCCGAGGGGTACGGGTGGCTTGATTGGGACTGGGACGATGGAGATGGACCGATGGAGATGGATATTCATTGTTGGAACCTGCGGGCTCGCAGTGATGTTGGCCTGCGTGTAGACAGTGGAAATATGGACATTACAGGTTCATCCGGCCCCCCCGCAGTATAAGTACGCACACGAGCAGGGGCGAAGCTCGGTGGTCAGATCTTTGTAGTCAGTCTCAGATCATCCACAGGGTATCTATGATAGTGACTGATGAAACAACCAAAAGAGCTACTCGCGACTGTGTACTTGAGCCAAGCAATAAACCCGCGGGCTGTATGATGCATGTCGTCAGTTGTCGTGGTGCGCCCCACTTTCGACGGAGATGTGTCGGTGGAGGTTCGGCATTCACAGAAACAAGACTAGTACTACTCGAAAAGATGTGGGGTAGAGGGTGAGTATGACGGAGTGTGGGCAATGGGCCACCACACAGTGGGGCATAGCTCCGACACGGCGGCAGCGTATATACGTCGTATGAGTCTCGTAGTGTTGGGGTTGATGTCCTGTTAACAAATAACACACAACAGGACAAGTATGCCATAGCCTTCTATGGCCGATTGACGCGTTTGTCTAGTTCAGTGCGTATCTTCAACATCGAGATGGCTCGAGTTCACGGCAAGACGTCAACAAGAAGAGAAGATGTTAAAGAGCTCAGAAAGACAAGACAGCTCGAAACAAGCAAAGGGTGGTAGTATTGGCTTGGATAAGTGAAACGCTATCTCCAAAGAGGGGAAAATGCCCGTTATTTGAGGGATCTGCTGCGGGAGCCGTGAGACTGGTGAGGGGAAGCAAACAACGAGACGGCTGATTCAGTGTGTTGCATGTTATCTGTGCTAGTATTTATGTTTGTATAAAACAGTATTTAATTCTGTTATTTTCTGCATTTATCTGCATTTTTCTGTGTTTTTCTGTGTTTTTCTGTGTTTTCACCTTTTATTTTCATGTAAGCATAATATGTTTTATTTATGTATTATCTACACAAAATACTAATCCCAGATATATGAAATCCGGAATCAAGCTACGAAATAGAAAAGAATCATAAATGAAAGCATGATTTATTCTACTGAGAGTATGCAGATTCAACAAAGTCGAAAATAAATGCGAATACGGCAGCATCGGGGTGTAGCGGCTCGGATGCTCGCGACCACTATCAGTAGATCTAAACCACTTGTGAAACGTCTTCAAGGGCCAGTCCAACACGGACTTGGCTCGGACAGCAATAATGCATGCAGAGGCATTTATAGAGTTTATCAACAATAGTACATGCAAGATGGGAGAAAGATACAGTTGCTCGAGACTGGCTGGCCGTGCTCCGATCTACGCACATGCCATCATATAGTCGCTCGACCAGTTCGCAGGACTATGGGCAATCGACTCTGCTGCATACTGCAATCTCATTGATCATGCACTTCGTTTCCAACATGCAGAGTGAATAAATATGCACGGCTGTCCGATCTGGGTGGTCTCGATCCTTTAGCTGCTCGATCCCGAATATAGTCCTTCCGAACACAGGGTTGTCACCCGAGTGCATTAGACAACGGCAAGGGAGGGTCCGGCATAGCATTTCAGCATTGCTCAGGCGTGTACCTGGAAGAACCCGAGACTCTCATGGCCCTTTGCACGCTTGTTCCTGATCTGCGAGACGCCAGCTCCAGCTAGTCGGCCGTGGCTCGGGTCATGCTCATCATGTCTCTCGCAGTCACATTTGCCGTCACCGCTTGCCGAGTACCTGCAGTAGACAACAGTGAATAGCATGAACAGTGTAATTCTTTGGTAGTCTTTGGTAGTCTTTAATCTCTTTGGTGGTCTGCGTCGGATGAGTCATGAAGCCGCGTGTGCTCCGTAGGTCTCCATGGCAGGTCGCTGTCAGGCCACACCTCACAACGCCTTCTGCACTAGCTCCACGACATCAAAGTAGACTGCCTGTGCCTGCGCATCGCTCTCGCTGCTGCTGGCAGCACTTGTCCGTGGGGGGTCCAGCCCCAATCCGACCACAATAGTGCGTGTCTCACCCGCGTCCCGAAGCGACAGCAGACTGCCAATCTGTGCAGCCACTAGCTGGCCAAACGTCTCGCGCGTCTCGCCGCCTGCGCCAAACAAGGTCCGCGGCGTGAGATGTGTGCTGGGAAGCAGGCTAGTGGCCGAGCTGGCGCCACGGATGCCAGGCATCATGACGGCGTCCAATGACGCAGCTGAGGGGGCAGACAGCGGGACTTGAATCTAGGCAGAGTTAGTATGTCAACAGCAATTGAGATATAACCAAGTATACGCACCCACTGGGCTAGTCTTCCACTCTGAGACACGAGGATCATGATTTTGTCTTTAAAGTAGGTCACCTCAGCCTCGGTCGCGATGCCGTTGACGGTGCCGGTGGCCGTCTTGGTTTTGGCGGGGTACGGCGCGGGCTGAGCCGCGGATGCCGCTGGTGTCTGGACTGCTGTTTCCATTGTGAATAGTGAGTAAATAGGACAAATTTATCTCAAGCAACCGAAGCAAATTATAAACTCCTCTGTCGTATGCAGTCTGGTGGGAAAATGGTGATAGCTTAGGTCGTCGTGGTGGCAGCTCCACCTAGCACCTACTGCGAAATAGTGGGTCGACAATGACACGTCTTATCGATAAGCGATAAGAAAGGTTAGATAAGAAAATTAAATATGTGATAGACGAAGAATTCACAAGCCGCCGTATGTAAGGAAAATAGAACGAGGGAAACATCACTAACTTGCTCGGCATCTTTACTGACAAGAAGCGACAGCGGCACCGCAAGAACGGCCGTCTATGAAGCGATATTGCTTTCTGTTTAATGTTATGAGAACTAGCAGGATTTATTTGTAATTATTATTGTTCTTTCTCTGCGTTTCGTCTCGATCTCGACATCCCCGACGACGACATCGATTGCAATTGATCGTACGACCACGACCGCCCCCAGACCTCTACATTAACCAACAGCCACCACTATGCCGCCGGCAAAGAAGTTTGTGCCGCGGCAGCGCAAGCACAAGGTCCGTGCCCGTCTGGCGCGCGAGGCCAATGATGCCGCCGAACAGACCGGCGCCCTCGGCGATGTCCCCAACGACTACCCCGGCATGCCCGCCGCCAACTCCAACAGCGACATGATTATTCCCCAAGAGCAGCGCGAACGCAACGAAAAGAAGGCCAAGCTGCGCGCCGAGCTGCGCGCCAACCAGGCATCACAAATGAGCGCGAAAAAGGCAAAGCGTCTCGAAAAGTACATTGAGACCAAGCTGCGCAAGGACGAGTCGCGCGAGCTCAACGACCGTCTGGGAGCCAAGGCGATGGAGAGTGCCGTTTTCGAGAGCAGCAAAGACTTGGGCAAGGGCAAGAAGCGGCGGCGAGCAGAAAAGGCCAAGCTGGACAGCATGGAGAAGCCGCTGGACGACGACACAGACATGGAGTCGGACAACGACAGCGAGGAGGAGGCGGTCCCGGCGCAAAAGGATGAGGCACCCAGGATTTCAAAGCGGGCAGCAAAGGCAGCAAGGGCTGCGGCTGCGGCACAGAGAGAGGCGACAAAGCCTGTCCTGGAGGATTCTGACGAGGAGTCTACATCTACATCTACACCGGCAACGGCACCGGCACCGGCACCAGCACCAGAACCATCAACGGCGGGCAGCTCATTGTTTGGTAACGTTTCCATCACAGCCGGCTCTGGCCTGAAGCGGCCGCTCGAGCTTGGTGAAGACGGCCGGCCTGTGCTGAAGAAGCGCGCCAAGCGCGGTGGTGTCAAGTCCAAGTACGAGGTCGAGACTATCCACGAGAAGCCTTCCATGGTTGTGATCAAGCCGCCGCCATTCTCCAACTTTGACGAGTCTGACGAGGAGGACGATATCGAAAAGGAGGACAGCGATGATGAGGATATGAACGACCTGACTGTTGGTCAGATTGCCAAGGCCAAGAAGCAAGTCGAGAGTGAGGAGGACGAGGAAGATGAAGAGGAAGAGGAAGAGGCAGAAGATGATGACGAGGAGGAGGAGGACGACGACGACGACGACGAAGAGTCTGAATCCGAGTCCGAGTCAGAAGAAGAGGAGGAGACTACCACCAGAAAATCGGCATTCAAAGACTGGGCCACAAAGATGCGCAACGAGGCTCTCGGGCACCAGCCTAGCGCAGATGCCGAGGGCGGTGTTGCCTACGACATCCCGACAATCGACAACTTTGAGCCGCGTGCGATCGAGCAGGAGCCTCTCCCCGAGTCCCTCAAGCCTACCACGCGCCTCGACCGCAAGGCGTTCCACGTCGACGTTCAGCGCCCTGCCGAGATTGAAGAGTCCCGCATGAACCTGCCCGTCGTCGCCGAGGAGCAACAGATCATCGAGGCCATCCACGAACACGACGTCGTCGTCATCTCGGGTGGCACGGGTTCCGGTAAGACGACACAGGTGCCCCAGTTCCTGTACGAGGCCGGCTTCGGCAACCGCGGTTCCGACAACCCGGGCATGATTGGTGTCACGCAGCCGCGCCGTGTCGCTGCCGTCAGCATGGCTCGCCGTGTCGCCGAGGAGCTGGGCCCCGAGCACGGCCGCGCCGTCGCCTACCAGATCCGCTACGAGAGCAGCGTGTCGAGCGAGACGGCCATCAAGTTCATGACGGACGGTGTGCTGCTGCGCGAGGTCAGCCAGGACATTGTGCTGAGCAAGTACTCGGTCATCATCATCGACGAGGCGCACGAGCGCAGCATCAACACGGACGTCCTGATTGGCGTGGCCAGTCGCGTCAACACGATGCGCAAGGAGGTCAACCGCATGCGCGAGGAGGAGATTGCCGGCAGCAAGACGGTCACCACGTACACGCCCATGAAGCCCCTCAAGATCATTGTCATGTCGGCCACGCTGCAGGTCACCGAGTTCACGCAGAACCCCCGACTGTTTGCCGAGCCGCCGCGCGTCATCGACATTGAGGGCCGCCAGTTCCCTGTCACGGTGCACTTTGCCCAAAAGACGCGCCACGACTACGTCGAGGAGGCCTTCCGCAAGATTGTGCGTGGCCACCGCAAGCTGCCGCCCGGGGGGTTCCTGGTCTTCTTGACGGGCGAGGACGAGATCCAGCGCCTGGCCAAGCGTCTGCGGCTCGAGATCAATGGCGTGCACTCGCCTGCCGGCCCCAAGGTGCGCCTGCCGACCAACGAGGTGCCTTACGAGGCCGAGGATATCGAGTTTGGCGGTGGTCTTGAGGACGAGCAGGGCGGCGACGCCGCGTTCCTCGAGGGCGAAGAGGACATTGACCCGGAAAACGACGACTTTGACGAGGAGGACGACGAGACCGAGTTTGTGCCCGACGAGGGCGAGACGGCCGGCTCGGGTCCCCAGGGCGTGCACGTGCTGCCGCTGTTCTCAAAGCTGCCCACAAAGGAGCAGCAGCGCGTCTTCCAGCCGGCCCCCGACAACAAGCGCCAGATCATCCTGGCCACCAACGTCGCCGAGACCAGTTTGACCATTCCCGGCATCCGCTACGTCTTTGACTGCGGCCGGGCCAAGGCGCGCACCTACAATCGCCAGACGGGCGTGCAGAGCTTTGAGATTGACTGGATCAGCAAGGCCAGTTCCAACCAGCGTAGCGGTCGTGCCGGCCGTACCGGCCCCGGCCACTGCTACCGCCTGTACTCGTCGGCCGTGTTCGAGGAGAACTTTGCCGAGTTTGCCGACCCCGAGATCCTGCGCATGCCCATTGAGGGTGTCGTGCTGCAGCTCAAGGCCCTGGGCACGCCGCACATTGACGTGTTCCCCTTCCCCACGCCGCCCGACAGCGAGCGCCTGATCAAGGCCGAGGGCGTGCTGACGTACCTGTCGGCGCTGCACCCGCGCAAAGACACCAAGAGCGGCCCCGTCATCTCCGAGTTTGGCCGGCTCATGTCCGTGTTCCCGCTGTCGCCGCGCTTTGCCAAGATCCTCATGGTCGGCCACCCTGCCGACTGCATTCACTACGTGATTGCCCTCGTGGCCGCCATGTCGACCGAGGAGATTTTTGTGCGCCCCAACAACGCGTTCCCGCCGCCGTCGGCTTCGTCCGCCGAGGCTGCCGACAACAGCGACGACGAGGACGACCGCGGCGGCCGCAAGGCTAAGCCCATCCGCACCCCCGAGGATATCCGCCACGACGAGCTGCGTCGCCAAAAGATCGAGCTGTTCAAAAAGGTGCACCGCCAGTTTGCGTCGCTCGACGACAAGTCGGACGCGCTCAAGCTGCTGCAGGTCGTCGGCGAGTTCTCGCACGAGCCCACCGAGGCCTGGTGCAAGGGCCACTTTGTGCACTACAAGGCGCTGCGCGAGGTGCAAAAGATGCGCCGCCAGATCACCAACCTGCTGCGCACGAGCATGCCCGTCCACGCCGCCAGCAACCTGTCGTACCAGGAGCAGCTGCCACGGCCGTCGGACGACCAGATCCGTCTGCTGAAGCAGATGCTGGCGGCTGGCTTCGTCGACAATGTGGCCATCCGTGCCGATCTGCTGCCGACTGCGCCCGAGTACGTCTCGCGCAAGCCGCGTCGGGCCATCGAGGTCCCCTACAAGCCGCTGTTCCCCATCGGCTCTGGCACGACGTCGTCTACCGGTGCTGCCAAGGACCCCAACGACGAGCTGGCCTTTATCCACCCGTCGTCGGTCATGGCCCACCTGACCGTCGCCGAGTGCCCGCCCTACATCATCTTTTCGCACCTGCAGCGCAGCCAGCCGGCCGCCGGTGCTGTTGCTGTCGCCGACGACGAGTCGGGCAAGCCCGTGTCGCAGCCCAAGGTGCGCATGCGGGCGCTGACCGACGTCACGGGCCTGCAGCTGTCGAGTCTGCTGCAGGGCACGTCGCTGCTGCGGTACGGCAAGCCCATCAAGGAGACATGGCGGTCCGATACGGGCCGCGAGCGTGAGGTGTACGTGATCCCCGAGCTGAGGCCGGACACGGGCGCAACAAGCCAAGGCTGGCCTCTCCCTGCAGCCAAAGTGCGGCAAGTCAAGGACGCGAGCATTCGGGGAGGCTGGACTGTCGTGCCGCGGGTCAAGAAGTAGAGGACAAGAAGAAAAGCGATTTGCATGCTATAAGCATTGTACATATTAGAGGCGCATAAAAGGGTCTGCTTTGCATATAGAAGGTTATATCACTGCCATTATTGAATTTTGATTCAAAGGTTAAAGAAACTGCTTCTTGTTTGATATCGGAAATGATTAGTCATCGAATGTGACTTTCTTGCCGACGCCGTTGTGTATAACATGCATATTAAAACCCAAGTAGACCCCCATAACTCCAGTACGCCGTAAAAAGAAGACCTCTTTGCCCTCACGCCGCCGCCAGTCCTTTGCTCTTGCGTCGCTTAGGCTTGGTCGGCGCTGCTGTCCCCGACTTGGCGCCCGACTTTGCATCCTTGCCGTCCTTGCCCGCAGCACCGCTGACAGGTGTGCCCTTGATGCCGCCTGCGTCTTTGCCAACAACTAGGCCCTTGTTCGCTGCAGCCGCTGCGGCCGGGTCGGCTCCGAGTGCGCGCTTGCCGCCGCCGGCAAGGTTGAAGTGGAAATCACCAGGCCGGCCCGAGATGGGCATCTCATCCATATACTCGTGGCCAAACATTTGGTGAATTTGGAACGACTCCTCGGCCAGTTTGGGGTTGACCGTCGTGCCGTCGTCCTCGTCTTCTGAGGAAGACTCGCCGTCGTCGTCGCCTGCTGCAGCCGCTGCCTTGCCCGAGGCGTCGACGTCCATGGCGTCTTCGTCCTCGCTCTCGCTCTCGCTGTCTTCGTCGTCGTCGTCATCCTCTTCGTCGTCCGTCTCGTAGACATGGCCCTTGGCAGGTGACCAAGTCAGCATGCTGTCCATTGCCGGGAAGGCTTTCCCCAAAGCAACAGCCATAGAGGTCTACAATTGATAATTAGCATTAGCTGTTGACAAGTCAAAGAGTGCGCAACTCACAATTCGCGAAGACAGTATGTCGGCAAGATTGGGTGCCTGGTAAATATTGTATCCCACGACAAAGTAGTCGGCATACACGGTAATGTCGTCGGGCCGGCCGTCGTTGCGCTTGCGCCGGAGCTGTTTCCGGATCACCCAGACGCCCGTGCCGGTGCCAGGGGCCATTTCTGCCGGCGCCTGGTGCACAATGTACTCGACGCCGGACATGCTCTTGAGGAACTCTTCAAAGCGCTCGCGCGTCTCCAGCACGGGGAACATGGTATGGTTGTGCAGGGCCTGGTTGTAGATGGTGTTGTTGTTGCTCGTCTTGTCAAAGTAGGGCGAGCGCATAAAGTAGAAGAGCACCGAGTTGGAGTGGATGCCCTGCATTTCGTCGGCAACCATGGGGTCGCTCCATTGCAGCTCGTCCAGCTTGATTGTGGCCATGGTCCTGGTTGCAGGTGTCGCAAATGCTAGGGTAGAAGCGTTGATGCTGCAAGACAGCTTGTGGATTGCAGGTGAGGTTGGAGTGTGGGGCACCAGCAGCCTTGCACTATATCTGAATCTCGAAATGCTGACTGTGCAGGGTCCACTTTTCATACACGCGAAAACAGCTGACAATGCGACAGCCAAATCAGCTGCGATTCGACCTCTCCATGACAGAGCTCTCCTTAACGCCCTCGACAAAGACCAACAGTTAAGCCCAACAGCAGTTTTGCGACAACTCGTCGACAGTATCCTTACACTTCATAGTTGCAGAATCGACGACACCCTCAAATAGCCGCCTGACACGCATGGTGCGCAACAACTACCAGCAGCCCCAGGGCGCTTTTACTCTCTACGACTCGTCACGGCCATCTATCGACATTGTCGCCATCCATCACGGCCGATCAGCCAACGCATCCTCGACGATTGTTCTACTCACACCACACCCACACACATACACACAATGCCTTCGCCGCCACCAAAACCGTCGCGGCCAGTGACGCTCAAGCTCAAGACATCAGCCTCAACAGCCGCCGCAGCCAGCTCCATCACATCTGCACCACTTGCTGCAACACCATCCGCCATGTCGCCGCCGCCTGCTACCCCGGGTGGTGGTATGAAGATCATCCTCAAACGCTCGCAGCCACCGACACCCGCTGTTGTCAATGCCCACGCAAGCGCAAACGACAGCAACCCCTACTTTGCCGGTGCTGGTGCCGGTGCCGGTGCCGGTGCCGGCGGCGTGGCGTCAGCAGCTGCAGTCTCAACCCCCAAACCAAGAGTCGCCCTCCCTACCGGTGCACCAACGGCCACGCCCGTCACTACGCAAAAGGGTCGCGTATCAAAACCGACGGCAAAGAAGCGCGCGCGCGACATGGACGACAGCGACGAAGAGACGATTACCGCAAATAACCGGCGGCCTGGAAACGGCAACGAGTCAGCACCCAAGCGACCCAAGCTGATTGTGCGCAAGGGCCTGACTCTGAAAAACAAGACGGCCAGTATCGTGCTCAAGCAGGTGGCCAAGGAGGCGCCGCCACGCAGCAAGGGCGAGGGCTACGACTCTGAAGAGGACGAGCGCGAACCCGACCCGCTGATTGAAGAGGAGTTTGTGCTGCGCATGATGCCGGGTGAGCACTGCGAGTACCTGCGGCGCATGATTGAGGAGCGCAAGATTGGCGTGCCGGTCAAAGACGGCGGTGCCGATTTCCAGTTGAAGTGGCTTTCGTCCGGGTCCGGGCCGTCACATCACGCTCATGCTACGGGGCCGGGTAACGCTAACAGCTCCGGCACCGGCGCAGATAGACGCGCCCTGGTGACTGTCAAGGGCCAGCACTACGTCGGCGTGCTCGTGGACCTGCCGACCATCACCGAAGGCATGAAGTCGTGGGACAAGCGCAACTTTATGAAGTCGGCCGACATTTGCCAGATGCTGCTGGTGTTTGCGCGCGTGTCGGACGAGGCCGAGGCGCGTACGGCGGCCCTGCCGGCCATGGTGACCAAAGACTACCGGTGGCCGCACGGCCTGACGCCGCCGATGCACGACTGTGTCCACCGGCGGTTCCGCAAGCGGCTGTCCAAGAAGGAAATCAAGGACAAGGAGGCCGAGCTGCAGCGGCTGCTCAACGAAGATAAGATTGCCGTTGAGAGCAAATGGGAGCTGTTTGACGACGGGCGCGCATCGTCGGACGAGGAAGACAACGTGATTGAGGAAGAGGACGAGGATGCCGAGGGCGACGTGGATGTCGAAATGTTTGGCGACGAAGACGCCGACGGCGAGGTGGACCTCGAGTACGCGACAGCGACAGCAGCAGACGGCGAGGGCGCCGGCGCGGACAATGTGCAGGATATTGACGAGGCAGAGCTGATGGCCGAGTTCATGGAGGACGAAGACGACGCCGGCGACGGCGAGGGCGGTGCCGCCGGTGGTGGCGGAGCAGGCGAGGCCGAGACGCCTGCACGGGGCGCCGACGAGGAAGAGGACGACGATGACGACGACGACGATGACGACGACGACGATATGGACGAGGACGAGCAGGCGCGCGCCGAGCAGGCCAAGGGAGTGCGCGAGGACATCAACGACCTCAAGAAGAACCTGGAGAACCTGGACGCGCAGCTGGCGGGCACGACGAACGCGCTGCTGCGGAAGCGCATCGAGGCGACCAAGAAAAAGGTCATGTCGGAGCTGCGGCTTAAGCAGGCGTCTATCGGCGAGATCGACGAGGAGTAGTGGCCGCAGAATGCACAAGTCTGAGATATCCCGTTGTTTGCTTTGTTTTGCAAGTTTGTCTATCGGGGACGGCGTCTGGGCATAGAACATATCATAGTATCATATCACATCACATCGCTTGCTTTTCAATTGCTGCTGTATTAAATCATATCAATCATTACGCAAACAATGCACCACGTCTGTTACAAACTATTTCTCGTCATCGCTGCAGTACCACTTGTCGCCCTCGGCCTTTTTGGCCGGCGTCGCCTCTGCCTCGTTGGTCTTTTCTTGCTCCTTTTTGGCTGCAGGTCCGGGTACTGCGCGCGCTTCAAGTTCTGCATCGACGAGTGCCCGGATCAGTTCGACGACAATCGCCCGTCCGGCCTCAACTCGCTCTGGCGACGCTGCCGCTGGCACATGCAAAAAGGCCACGCGGCTGCGCTTGTACCGCTCGTCGTCGCCGCCCAGCTCCTTGTTCTTCCGGTACAAGTGCGCAAGCGACGAAAAGTAGATGAAATCGCACAGGTACCGCCCGGCGTCGAGCGAGATGCGCAGGTCGCTCTCCCTGGGTGCCGTTGCGCGCCACTTTGCCAGCACATTGTCCAAGTTGATGTCGGACTCGAGTGCTGCAGGGACGCCAAACCACGGCCAATCGGGGTCGGTGCGATCCTTGGGCGTATCGCCGAGATACAGGTCGTCGACATCGGGCAAGGCGTAGCCGTCGCGCCGGCCAATCTTTTCGAGGGCATAGTGGATGCGCGGGCCGGCCATACCTATATGGAGGAGGAGGTCGATACGGGATGGAGGTGTGAATGCTGTTCCTGGCGACTTGAGGCCATCCCAGAGGGTCGGGACAAGCTTCCGGACGACCTGATAGTTGACGCGAACGGGCTCCGGGTAGACGACGATGCGCACGCGCGTGCTGGACGAGGCAGACGCAGGCAGGATCTCGGGCAGCAGCTTGGCAATCTCCCACGAGGGGTTCTGGGGGTACTCGTCACGGAATGCCTTGCCGTGTTAGCAATCAGTTTCAGCCATGTCAGAGAGGAGGCGGAAAAGGAGACCTCACATCAAAGCCGGTGACGAGGACGACAAACTCGTCGTTGGGGTCAGCAACAGAGCCCATTGTAGTGCGATGAGTGAGAGGGCGTGGGTAATGGACTGTGGTTGACGAAAACTGCGACAAAGAAGATCATGAGGAGGACAACAGGAGACCAGCTCTATCTCGCTGGTGCTTAGGTATCTGGCACCCGGCAAGATGGAAGCAGTGTTAGTCGAGCCTCACCCCACGCCAAATAAAGTGGGTCTGCGTTTATAGGCATGTGCCCTGTACGACGTCAGTCATCCAGTGCGATATCGCATCTCATGGCTGATCAGTGCAGCCACTCTATCATCACAAAGCTCAGAAGTCCAAGAACATATCAAAATGAGGTTTTCATTCGTATAGGCCAAGCTATGTATATGCAGGAATATCAATACTTAGTGCTCGACTCCTGTGTAGGGTCCATCCAAGAAGACAATAAGACGAAAAACAGAAAACAGAAAACAGAAACAAAGCAGAAATGAAAATGAATCAACAACTCCGAATATGCTTTAATCCAGAAAGACAGAAAGAAAGGTTGTGTACGCAAGTGCATGCTATGCTAATACAAAGGAAACAAAGGGGTAAAGAGAGCGATAATGATGAGTAAAGAGTGAAAGTGAAAAAGCAAAACGCCTCCCATGACCGTACGCCGCGCCGAAATCCAGAAAACAAAGGAAAAGAAATAGAAGCGCAAGGAAAAGAATCGAGGACCAGAGAATAACGACGAAAAACAAGACAAGGCATCAGAGTAAAGGAAAGGCACACTATGCAGACAGACCCAGGCCGCTATCCTTGGAGGACGACGATGTAGGCGCCGAGTGGTCGAGCACTGTCATGGTCTTGGCCTTGGCCTCGGGGATCGAGGTGGTAGACACACTCCTGGAGCTCTCGGTGATAATGTTCTCTCTGGTGCTAGTGTTGGAGCTCAGGATTGTCTCGAGCTTGGCGGCAGAGGGTGTGTTGGTCGAGTTCTGAGCCGAGTGGCTCGCGGTAGTGTCGTGGAGAATCTGGGTAGTGTTTGAAGCGAAGCGCTGCGTTGTAGGCCGCAGCATGCCGTCGTCGTCGGACCAGCTGCTGCCCAGACTGCCAAAGGCACCGGCAATCGGCACCGGCATAGGCTCCTCGACCGACGAGGCCAGGCTGTCGCTGCGGCTGCGAGCACCGCTGAGCGAGTTCGAATTGAGGCGCTGAGCAGATGACGTTGCACTAGGCCGCTTGACCGTGGCGCCGCTGTTAGACGAGTCCACGCGACGCATGCGGGCTTCAAGGGCCATGCGGCGGGTCAGAGACAGCTCAGAGGCGGCAGTCGACTTACGGCCGATGCCCAGAGACAGCTCCGAGCCCGACTTGCGGCCCGCGTACGAGCTGGCGACGCTGGTGCTGCGGCTGACAGGCACCTTACCCTCCATCACCTTCGCGGGCGGCGGCGGCTGCAGCATCCAGTGCAGGCCGTCCTTGTGGGCAGGCTTGCTAGAAACGACAGGCGGGTGGTAGTCGTTGAGGGGTGGGTGGATAAAGGTCGGCGAGTAAAAGTTGGCGCGGTCCTGGTCGGTGACGGTGTTGGCGCCCGACACCAGCGGCGGGTTGCCCATTCTCAGCTCCTTGGTACCGAGACGTGCGCTCTCGATGAGGCGACCGGCCGACGAGCTTGCCTTGGCGATAGCATCCCGGAGCTTGTGGGTGCGCGACATCGTGTCGGTACCCCAGAGCTCCTCATCCTCGCGCTGGTACCGCTTGTGGTTCCAGTTCTCTGACAGGGTGTCGCTGCCGACGGTCATGGAGGGTGTGGCCTCGAGCACGCTCATGCTGGTGTTGGGCATGCTGGGAGTGTCGTCTTCGAGGACGAGTGTCGGACTGAGTGTGACCTGTGGTGCCGATGGTGTCTGTGTCTGTGTCTGTGCCTGTGACCGTGACTGTGCCTGTGACTGTATTTGTGGGGCCCGCAGTTTGTCCTGTGATACTGGCGCAGCCTTGCTTCCGGTCTCACGGTCCGTACTTGTAGATGTGTTGTTCCCTGACAGGGCAGGTCCGTCTGTTGGTAGTGGTACGTCCGGATTTGGCTCCGGCAATACACCTCTCAATGGCCCGCTGGCGCCACTATCGCCACGGCTTCGCGCTCTTCCTCTGTCACCCTGGCTGCTCAATGTACTGTCTTGGCCTGCGCTGGTGAGATTTCGTTGGCTCAAGTTTCGCATATGTTGCTGTTTTTCGCGCTGCTTGAGCTGTTGTCTAGCGGTCCGGCGGTTTTTCGGCAAGCTAGGGCCCATGCGCATCTCCTCTTCCCAGTACGGGTTCATGTTAAATGGACTGGGATGGCGATACTGGTGCGGCTCGTCTATGTCCAATGCGGCACGTTCTTTGCGCTCCTTGTCAAACTGTTTTTTTGTGCGGTATCGAGTTCGTGCAGACATGCATGGCGTGCATGCCATGAAATAAAAGATGGCTGACTGGATGGCGACTGGAAACGCCATTGTGCTGTATTTTTATGTGTAATTTCTGTGGTAGAAAAGAAGAAAAGACGATACAACAACTCCCCGAAAAGCAAACGTCCCCGTACGTCAATCGACTGCCAATCAACCAGCGCGGCGGACGAATGGTTGACGCGCTTTGTGTTGTGTATGTGCCTCTTTGAAACTTGAGGTTTGAGATGGAAATGGTGCGATGTGTTTTGTAGGACTATGTCGGCGCCCGTCTTTAATATCGTTAATATAGAGGCGGGAGTCGGTCAATGGGCGTGTCGGACAGTCAGAATCGAGGCTGACATGAGATGTGCAGAGCAATACGCAATGCGCAGTCAGATGGATGCTTATTGTTGGCGCAGTATGCTGTGCTGTCCAATATGCAAGATGCCCGATTGGCGTGGCTGTCAAATTGGTGTGTTGTTTGGAAGCCGTGTGATGTGTGCTGTGCTGTTTATTGTTGCTGCCTTGTATATTGCGTAGCGATTCTGTAGTCGATAATACGTCGCTATTTTTATCTTGGTCTTCGTGCCAAATTGTCGTGATGTCGTCGCGGGGTGTCTTGTTTGAGGAGGCGAGAGGATGGGCGAGAAAGATGGGCGAGAGGATGGGCGAGAAAGATGGGCGAGAAAGATGGACGGAAGATGAACGGAAGAAGAACAAACGAGGGAAAACAAGAAAAATGACACGCTGAAACGAATGGTATGCTGTCGGTAGAATGCTATAGGCGAGACATGAATCAAAAGACGAAAGAATCTTGGATGGGATTTGAGATCAAGAAAGTCAATTCAGTCGAGAGGGGGCGTTGGAACGTCTCAGGTTAGGGGCGAACTGGAATGCTGTTGAATAAGAAAATGGCGGGCAATGTAGAGAGAGTATCGAAGGTGTATGGCGTAGGGTGCAAAAGAGGAATAGAATGTATGGAGGAGAAACGGGCGAGGATTGCTGGAAAGGGGTATTGTGTGTGGGAGGGCAAACGAGAGTCGACGCTTCAGGGAAAGTGGAAGGAGTGCAGGGTGGGAGCAAACAGGCCGAGTCTTAATCGAGTATAGGCTTGCCGGGGGTTTGACACAGTTGATACAAAAGGTGGGGAGTGTTTTAGAGGGAGGAGTGTTTTCGTATTACTGAGTATTATGGCGAGAGGCAACAAGAATGAGGAAAGAAGAAAGAGAAAAGAGGAAAGAGGAAAGAGGAAGAAGAATAAAAAGAAGAAGAAAAAGAAGGACCTCGATAATGTTGGGAGAATAGCGACGCAGCTAGAAAGAGCGACTGACAGATTGTCAAATAAAGAAGGAATGACCGGCGTACAAAAGGACGCAAGAGGAAGCTACGACTGACGGCAGAGATACAGCGGCTACTCGCGCCACACACATAAAATAAGTCAAATAAAAATGAAAGGAAAGGACCAGCCCGGCAGCAGGCACATATGCCATCTTTAGGACCTAATTGTGACGGTTCTTTGTTCTTTCCCTCTGTGTAGGTCCTAAACCGGGCTACTGCCAAGAGGTCTCATACCCAAAAAGGGAAACAAGGACCCCCAAGATATTTGTAAACAGGGCCAGCGAAACAGCGATCAGGGCGATCAGAGATCCACAGTGCAGTAGCTGCAAAGGAAGGCACGACAGAAGAGCTGAGAGGACTAGAGGCCAGTGGCGCTTAAGGCTCATATGCAGCGAGTAGCACGCCAACACACTTACTTCCAAGGTAGGCATACATAGTGCTGGCAAATCGATAATTCTTGTTGATAGCGTGCCAGCCCTTGGAATTACCGTGGGGTAGGCGTCAGAGGTATTGATTACTGTCCTGTAGACTATGAGTGTGCCTCTTCTCTGCCTCAGCTAAGCATAATTAGCATAAGCCCGTGCACAAACTGGCAATGTTTCTCTCGGCTGTGCCTTCGGCTCTGGTTCATAGCCAAATGTTTCGCCAATGCTATCAACGAATACTAGACTTGGCTGCAGAACGGAGAACGCCTAATCATTGAACAAATATCGCATAGTCTACTGCGTAAGCTAATGATGACTGGGGTCCGTGTCACTGTGGGCTTTGGCTCTCTTGAAAGTAGAGCTCTTGAAGAAAAATATGGAAATAATCACTAGATATATTTAAGGACATTGTAAGGACATATACAGAAGGGATCGCCGTGCAGGGGTTCGCCAAAGCCAACGGCTTTTCTAGAAAGCGGGTAACTCTTGAAATAGCAAATGGCATACAAAGTAAGCGATAAATGAGTGCTCGTTAATTTGATTACGGCTTTTAACGCCTGCCGACGGGGACTGAACAGCCCGGACGGCCGCACGTTGTGCGTTGGTGTTGATTACTTGCGGATGGTGATAAGATGATTTGTAGGGAAAAAGACCTTTTGAAAACAAGACTTGATGCACCCGTTAAAGTGCAACATGGCGACAGCAACACATGTCGGTGCGACAGGCCGGGAGCAAGGTGGCTGTCGACTTGGAGACTTGGCCGACTTGCTTTGGACTGTGCATTGACCGGCTGCGGATATGCAGAGCATAGCATGCAGTGTACCTGTACATGAGGACGCAGCGGTGGTGTGTCTCTAGCCTCTAGAGATGGTGTGAAGCAAATGGAGAACGAGCAAAAGGAAGAATCGGAAAGAAAAGACCAATGACGGGAAGATGGCATCCGAGACATTGGGGATCAGGAAGTCGACTCAGTATCGTCGAATGGAATCAACCGCCATTGTCTCGAGATGACACCAGGGACACCATTCGCTGCCTGCAAGTGACAGAAGGGACAAATCGCATCAATAGCATAAATTCGACAGGATCGATCTGCGATCTGCAGGATCATATGCACTACAATAAGATTGTATCTACACATTGGGCGGCACATCATGCTTGGCATCACTGTGCGACTGCGGCTTAGATTTAGTATTTAATGTTTCATGTTTTTGATTTGGCTTCGCGGAGCGCGCTCGCTACACGAAATGCGTCAAGACTGGTTCTCAACAGGAGATGTAACTGACAATACTCGTAAAATGACAAATGGCAAATGGCAAATGACGAAACAAAGAAGACATAACAATCGGAACACTGAAATAAAAACAAATAGCGGCAACAGCCGCAACGAAACACTGAGGGGCCAGTCGATACTGGACCTGTCAAGATGGACACTGGCATAACAATAACACAAAAGATAAAACTTGATAAAAAAAAAGTAATAAAAAAAAGTAAAACGTGACAGTAACAACAGGTTTTTTTGTTTGCAACGCGTCCAACAATGAAAAAAGGGACATTTTAAAAAGATGTAGTAACGGGTAAAAGAGTAAGGGGGTGCTTTTGCTGGTGTTTTGTAAATAAGAAACACTGCAGAGACCGAAAGGTGTAATAAATTGGTACAGTTCAATAAAACAAGTCGAATGACATCGAAGAGAACAAGAAAGAGTCGCTCGCATTGAGGAGGCGGCGACTGGCAACAGGCGATAATTGTCGCAGTTGGTATCAAAGCCGGGATTGCTGACTTTGTCGCCGACCCATGATTCCCCCTCGTGAGACCATACTGTAATACATGACTAGGTAGAGGGGGAAAGGTCGGCTAAAGGCTGGATGGGCTTCGGCGGATCATCGAGTACACTCAAACAATCGCTTAGACGTCCCACTCAGTCTCCTCCTGGTCATCGGCAGTGCTGTCAACCTGGAGAACGCCAAATGACGACTTGGTGGCAATGGCAGGGCGGGCCTTGGGAGCAGCCAGGGTGGCAGCGGGAGCAGCAGCGGCGACAGGAGCCTCAGCCTTGGCAGGAGCCGCAGGAGCAGCCTCAATGGAGGTGATCTCCTTGTCCTGCTTCTTGGTCTTGCGGGCCTTGGTCTTGACGGTGCTCCACGACTCCTCATCACGGATCATCTGGATCTGCTCCTCTTCTGAAGGCAGCGACGAAACCCACTCCTCCTTCTTGTCAAATGCGGCCGAAACAGACTTGGGTGCGGCGGCGGCCTTGGGCTCGGGTGTAGAGGCGGCAAAGGTGTCGAGGGGCTCGACAGCGGCGGCGTTGCCGTTAGTAGTGCCGTTGGACTCGGTCCAGGCACTGTTCTTAGCCTGGGCGGCCATGAAGGCAGAGCCATCCTTGGCGGCACGGCCCTCGGCCTGGCGGGCCAGACGCCGCTGGGCCTCAAGCTTCACCTTGCGCTCCTTCTCAGCCTCCTCGCGCTCGGCCTTGGCGAGCTCAGCCTTCTGGCGGTTCTGGCGCTGCTTCTTGGTCTCGACAGGCTCGGCGGCAGCCTTGGGCTTCTGGCTCTTGGGTGCCTTCTCCTCGGTGCCGACCAGGCGCAGAACAGAAGGGCCAGGGGCGGGCTTCTCCAGCATGTCGTCGACGTTACCGGCCTCGGCGGGGCCCAGGGTGGGCGAGGGGGCGGCCGAGGAGCGGTCGTCGTCGGCATCAATGCCGTCAGTTGAAGAGGGAGCCGACACAACGCGGTCCTCATCGGCACGCGACTGCTTCACAGTCTTCTGGCGGCTCTCGTCCTTGGCCTTGCCAACGAACTTGGTGCCCTGCTTCACGATGGCCAGCTGGCGCGCAAACTCGAGGTCGCTTGCCCGCTCATCGTCAGCACTGGGCTCCTTGGAAGCCTTGGACTTTGTTGCAGGGGCAGCCGCGACGGGGGCGGCCACTGGTGCAGGGGCAGGGGCAGCCTTGGCCTGCTTCTTTGCCTTGGGCTTCTGCTCCTTGGGCTTGGTCTCTTTCGGCTTTGTCTCCTTGGGCTTGGCGGCCTTCTCGACCGGCCGCTCCTGGCGAGCCCGGGGTGCGTCTACTCGTGCGGGCTGACCTGTGCGAGATTTTTGCCAGTTACTCCGTGCAACGAACGCGATGAGGCCGATGACGACGACCCAGCCGGCAAGAGTTGATTGGTAGGCACCCATTGTGATGATTTGTAGCGGGTTGTGGGGAAGATGGGAAATGAAATAGGATGCAGATGTGCAGAACCAACGATTGCGTGTCAAGGGTTTGAGCGCGCAAGAATTCAAGGGGTGAGGTAATCGGGGATTTATCAATGGCCAATACCTGCCCTCGTGTGCTCTATTGTAGTATCGACAAGAACAAATCTCGTGTCGGACAGAATCTGATGCAAGGCTTCGGGGATGTCCTCAATTAGTGTTTGGGGGGTGTCGGTCAATGTTAACTCGAGTATTTCTGACACGTGTGACGACAGATGTGCAGAAATGCAGACTAGCAACGTGCTTGAGAGTGCTTGAGTGCTTGACTTGAGCGAGTCGAGAAGGGTATTGTCGAAGGACGGTGGTGACGGTAGTCGAGTGATGGTGATGGCGACAATGACGGCAGCCGATTGAAAAGGAGAGCTGGCCTTATGCGCGTGGATGCGCAAAGCTGTGTGGGAGAAAGGAGCTGGACTGCAGACGAGGTCGAGGTCGAGGACAAGGTCGAGGACAAGGTCGAGGACAAAGACGACAGGGCTGAGCTGGGAAAGAAGTGGGAAAGTAGAAATTAAGAAAAGAGAGATGGAGAAGTAGAAGTGATGAAGCAACAGATTTGCAGGAATTGGTAGATGGGAGAGTTTGGAGCGTGTGTCAAGGGAAAAAAGACCGGTCGATGAAGAGCGGTGTTTGGGAGAGAGCGAGGTGGAAAGGGGGTTTTGTGATGGGAGGAAAGTGTACAAAAGGAGTGTGTGGCAGTGGCGGAGAGGTGGAGTTGAAGTTGGGGAGCAAAAAAAAAAAAAGAGTGTGCAAAATGGCACAAACTACCGACTGAAACGGCGATACAAAAATACCAAAATCCAAGTCCAGCAAAACTATAGTGGCGTGTGTCAGCAGTGCAGGCAGTTTACAGAGCATTGAGAAAGCAGCTGGCATCACGCAATGCAAAGGGTTACAGAGTATTTGTTGAGGGAAAGAGCGCGAGGTGGACACGAGACATCAAGACAATTGAACTGCCAAAGAGGCACAGTACAGAGTAATGCAAGCAGCTGCGGCCAAGAGGAATTCGAAAGAGGCAAGAGAAGAGGACAGCTCATGCATCTTCTGTTGGGAGTAAAGGGGGAAGGAAGCTCCTTCTGCTCATTCGGTGGCCTTTTGGGGTTTCGGGGAAAGAGCTCCCCTGTCTCCTGTCCCAATTCGGATTTCAGTCCTCAGTCCTCCTCGGACGTCTAGACTGGACAGCTGTTCAGAAGCAAAGGAAGGGACCATTTTCCCTTTTCCTTGCAGGGGTGTGGGATTGTGGAGAAGAGTGGGGATGTATGTGCAAAAGAGGAAGGAAGAGGGAACGCGAGGAAATGATGCAAGGCTCTCTCCGAGTAGAGATGTCGAGCTGGCAGGCTGGCAAGACAAGCCGGCAAAGAATGAGCGATAGGCGGTCGGTTTGCAAGAGGCAGACCGACACAGTTTGCCTCCGAGGTTTACAGAGTACTCAAATGCGATGCAAACAAAGCACCGACCTCACGGCGCAAAGCAATATCCCGAGCTCGTACAGCGTACAGAGTATGGAGCTGTGTTAGCGCAGTCATTTTAGCGATTCATTTCCATATTTAATTTCCATTTTATCTAATTCGGGTCGCCGTGCCGGGGCCGTTTGTTCAATGTGCTGTAGTGCTGTAGGAACGTATGTTTGTATATTTATAAAGTAAAGAGGATATGATTTATAATTCGGCTTTTGCTATATTCACTTTATCAGATAATCTATCGTTTTCAACTATTTTCTCGCAAACAATACGGCTTACCTTGGTGTGCATTGTACATGCAGTACTATGGAGTGCAGTAGACCTCTATGCACTCGACAGACAATGGTCACTCTTGAAATACACTCAGAATAGGAGCACTTGAATGACTTTTGAGAAAGAATACTGGTGCAGTTGTGATTGCTATTGCTTGTTTGTGTGGCGTGCAACTCTCCAAACGAGGCAGAGCCGGCAGTGTGTATAAGTGTCACGTGACCGTGGTAATGACGACAATAAGCCAACGTCGATCGATGTCAAGACCACGAGCATTTTCAATTTTTACCAACGATCATAGCTCTTTAATATGTATTTTTTTAAAAAAGGTCTTAAAGGATCTAGCAGGTCTAGTACGTCATTCTACCATAGTTGCCACAATGTGAATTGCCTAGTGCACATTTTAAAATCAAACATATCCAGTCATCCTCGACATCAACATCGACATCGACATCCGCCATCGAACACCAGTCTAGCTGGGGACAGTGTGAATCAACTCATTTGTTTGTATCAAGTGTTTCATTGCAGTGTCAGTTTGGCCGTTTGTATAGCTGCTCTCGTTGTCTGCGTGTTCTTGTATGTTTTACTCTGACATCATCGCCTCCCGCGGTCTGCTACCTCAAAGTACTGTCCAATGTCTATCATAGCACAGTCTACTATCATCTGACTTGGAGAAGGTTATATAATATTTTCTTTCCATCCTCTCGACAGTCTGTATTTATTTTGAGCTACTCTCTATGCCGGTTTTATTTTACCGATCGAACACCATGCATATCTACCCAGTTGCCGATTACGCCTCATCTTCATTTGTTGTCTTTGGCGTCTTTTTATACCAAATACAAAACACCAACACTTTTGCTTACGCTCTACGCATCTTGCTTTTATTCCTACTTCTATCCCGAATGGATGAAGGCCTGTTTGAGTTTAAGCAAATCGGTCAAGGCACCGGATTCCTGGACGTCCGCATGCAGCATCTCAGAGCGGTCATCAGGTATGGCCGTCTTTGCCCACTACCATTACATATGGGGTGTTTCAAGACACTGGTCACTACCCGACATAACCATACCTACCACATCAACACAGACGAACTGTGCGATATCTACCGTTGGAAAGTGGGTGTGGACTCACCCTTTACTCAAGCAGCCAGTGTATCATATTTTGCTTTGAACTTGGGCGAGCTGGCGCAAGCTATCTGCCCCAATCTGGTCGATGCTCTCTCTACGCCCATGGATCACGCTGTGCGTGTACAAAACAAATACAGGGACCGCACGTTCCATTCCTTCAAATTACTTCCGCGAGAGGTCCAGAATATGATCTGGAGCATGGCATTCGAAGCCCCCGTTGCTTGCTCACACGTCTTGCTGGCTTATGACTACTGCATGCATGCACCCGAAGAAGGGCGCGGCTCTGATCGTGCCAGTATTGATTTTTACTTTACGCCAGGGGGTGCGTGGCTCACCAATGCCACCAACCGCGGCATGCTGGCGGCGTGCTCTGCCTCGCGCAACTGCGCTCTGGCAATGCTTCGCCGCGACCGCGACCCGGTCCCGTGCACCGGAGTTGCCGAACCCGACGCAACAGAGTCTGATTATGCAGGCCAGCCAAAAGAGCTTGTCCAGGCCAAGTTCGACCTTCACCGTGAGCGGAACATTTACCTGAGAAAATTTCTGGCAAACATCTATGTTTTTTACATCTACAGCAATGAAATCCGTGCTCGCCAACAAGATTACCGTCGCCGGGTTTGGAAGCAACTAGTGAGCACTGAGTATGCCTTTAGACGGGTTGGATACGGGCCAAACGTAGGCATGCTGGATGTTGTCGGAATATCACCAGTGTATGAAGACAGACCCTGTCACGAAATCTCTTTCCAGATCAACTGGTCCGCACAGGTCAACTTTGTCCGCCGTGTCATGCAAAAGTACTTTGTGCTGGACAAGGCTTTATTGCCAACCAGTTCCGAAGACGGCCTCATTTCCAACGCCGCATGCATCGAGTTGCAGCCCAGGCTGGTTTTTATGAACATGCTCGGCATCGATTTCTTTGCCACCGACCTGTCATGAGAAGCCATGCAAACTTACAGAGAGCGCCGGGGCCGGGCTTGAAAGCTATCACGGAAAGCTAGAACTCTGGCCTAGAAGATGACTGAGAAACGTCAACATCCCGATAAGGTGGCGCGAGCCAGTAAGTAGAGGGCCTCTTTCGAGAAGCACGGCGGCGACGATACTAAGCGGCGTATCATATGGTAGGCTGTTCGCAACGCTACCTTGACGAAAGAAGGACTTGTCTTTATACGAGTCGTTTATTCGAAAGAAGTTGCCTAGTTTTAAATAGTTTTGTGATTATTTGTCAATTTGATATTGATTGCTGATTCTAGAATTCCAAAAGTTAGAGTTTAATTGAGAACACGAAATGAAGCACAAGCCAAATTGGAATATATCATACCCAAACTTGAATAAAATACCAACAAGAAAAACAAAGAGAATTAATAAACAAAATTTTTTAAACAGAAACTATGCAAACTATATATATATAGCATCAAATCATCCAAGACTACAGCTGACTCCGCGTTTGCAGCGCGCAATGTCTTATCTTGCGATGCAGCGTATTAGTAGCGGATTGGGCAGGTGCGGGTAAGCGCGGGCCAGTCTGCAGGCTGTTACCTAAGCACTACACCAAAGTGTCTTAGCCCCAAGCGCTCCCAAGACCCCCAAGACTGGACGCTTATCGGCCTGTTATCAGAGGACCACATCCTCAAAAAGAATGATATAAAACGGAGTCCGACGACTACCGTATCGTTTTGCTGATTTTCTTCAGATTCTTTAGCAAACCGAGTTCTTGTCGAATTGTCTATATTGCCATTTTGTATTTTGTCTCTTTGGAAGAATACGTGCACATCAAATAACTGGGTACCTTCCAGGCCTGACCACCCCTCATAGCTCCTTCCCCGCGCATAGCTGTACAGCCAGCCTCATATCTCTAGATACCACTCGATAAGCAGTGAGTTTTATTTCAGCGCAAGAAATCATGCTCTTACAACAACTCACTAAACTGACGCTTCAGCTCCAGACATATTCATCACCCAAAAACTCAAAATGGCTCCCAAGAACCGCATCATCATTGATACCGACCCAGGCGTCGACGATGTCCTCGCCATACTGTTGGCCCTCAGCGCATCGCCCGAAGAGCTCGAGGTGCTGATGCTGTCGGTGACCTACGGCAACGTGTCGCTGCAGAGCTGCCTGCGCAACGTCGTGGCCCTGTTTCATGTCCTGGGCAAGGAGATGGAGTGGCGAGCAGCCCAGGCCGGCGCGGCAGGAAAGAGCGTCAACTTCCAGACGCTCAAGACGTTCAAGCCTATTGTCGCTGTCGGCGCCGAGCACCCTCTCGAGGACGAGCTGCTCATGGCCGACCACTTCCACGGCGCCGACGGCCTGCACGGCGTCCACGCTGCTGTATGTTCTCTGTACTACTATCAATGACATTTATGTAAAGCTTAAGGCTAATAGGCAGCACCCCGATCTTACACCCGATGAGACTTGGAAGGCGCTGTTTTCCGAGAGCCCCGAGACCGCTGCCACGGCCTTCTCGTCGCCCTACTTTACCCCCTCCAA
This sequence comes from Ophiostoma himal-ulmi, assembly GCA_029299165.1. Taxonomy (NCBI): domain Eukaryota; kingdom Fungi; phylum Ascomycota; class Sordariomycetes; order Ophiostomatales; family Ophiostomataceae; genus Ophiostoma; species Ophiostoma himal-ulmi. The sequence continues at coordinate 541,053 of JANSME010000001.1, forward strand.
GACGGCCGCCCACAAGGAGATGCTGCGCATCCTGCGCGAAGAGCCCGCCGATACCGTGACCATTGTCGCCGTCGGCCCGCTGACCAACTGCGCCCTCGCTGCGGCCGAGGACCCCGAGACCTTTTTGCGCGTCAAGGAGGTCGTCGTCATGGGCGGCACCGTCTTCCTCGAGGGCAACATCACGCCGACCGCCGAGTTCAACTGCTACGCCGATGCCGTTGCTGCCGCGCGCGTCTACGCCCTGACATCGCCGACGCCGGCATCGACCATGCCCCCCACGATCCACGGCAAGTCGGTGCTGCCAGCGTACCCCGAGAAGCTGTCGCGCCAGCTCAAGCTGACGCTGTTCCCGCTCGACATTACGACGCCGCACCTGCTGAGCAAGAACTACTTCTTGGAGCGCATTGCCCCCTTTGAGTCGGCCGGCAGCCCGCTGGCGCGCTGGTGCAAGACGTTCATGGTGGGCACGTTCAACAAGATCGACTCGATTGTGGGCGACGGCAGCGAGCCCGGCCTGTCGCTGCACGACCCGCTGTGCATCTGGTACATGCTGCTGCGCGACGACGAGCGGTGGGCCAACTCGCTAGCCAAGCCGGAGGACCTGCGCATCGAGACGAGCGGCCAGTGGACGCGCGGCATGCACGTCATTGACCGGCGGATGCGGTCAGACGAGGGCCTGGACGAGGTGCCGGGCGACACCATGGGCTGGCTGAGCAAGACCAAGGGCAACCGCATCAACCGGATTGTGGGCTCGCCGGGCGAGCTCGAATTTGCCGAGTTTCTTATGACGCGGTTATTTGAGTAGTGTAAATATCATGTCAAACTCAAGCTCAAACTCGGGTTCGATATTAGAATAAGAGAATGAATTAATAATAGTCAATTATGGGTATCTATCTGCGCTTTGTATCTTTTCAAATGTTTTCAAATGTTTTCCTATAGTTTCGTATTTTCGTATATTGTGGTGTTTCCCGTTGTCTCTTGTTGTCTCTTGTTTCATTTATAGCCTTATTTTTACTTGTGGTATAGACTGCCGGCTGCTTTGTCGCCTGCCTATATGTGCTTTGTTGATCCGATCACGCTGCCTCGTACTTTGGTCCAGTCGATTGAGGCGTCGAGGGCCTCGTCCACTAGGCCGACCGAGCACACGTTGTCGCCGCGCACAAGGTAGAGGCCGAGGTCGACCTGTGTCGAGGGCTCGTCGTCGTCGGGGGTGTTGATTACGCGCTCGACGGTCGACGAGAGCACGAGGTTGGTCGAGTTGTCGACGCCGGCGAGGGTGCCGACCAGGATGCGCGAGTCGATTGTAAGCACAAGGACTTTTTCTGCAGCTGTTAGTATGACATGGGTTATTTGTATTCTTGTGGCTGCCTTACTCTCGACGTAGTTGTTGAGGAGGGCCGACATGGCGGCGGTCGGGGAGAGAGGCGGCGGAGAGACAGATAAAAGATGGACAGATGGAGAGGAAAGGCGGCGGAGAGGACGATACGCTGCTGCAAGAATGAACCCTGTTGTCGTTAAAGGGCGCTGCGTAGGTGGGCGTCGGGTCTCAATCGGGTCGCTGTCTCGACTGTGTAGCTCGTAGATCTCGCTGGCACGCAGACTGGAAGAGATGAGGTCGAGTCTGGCCGGCTTGGAAGGAGCTTTGCTTAGTGTGAGCTAGGCCCATAGGCCAGGTGTGGCGGTGCACTAGCCACAGTGGGTGCATCCTAGTACAGCGTGCAGATATCACGACTCGGCATCGAGTGTATTGTAACTCTACTCGTATAAAATGCTGCACATGCTTTAATTGGATTTGACAGGAATGACAAATAAATTGTAGAATTTTTGCATCAAAGTATTTTTAAATATACATGGGGTTGTGTCGATGCAGATATCTGAGTGGCTGCAAGACCCGCCGTGCCAGCAAGCTTGAAGCAGCAACCAAGATAGCCAAGCTTAGTACCAAATCTACTATTTACTGGATATCTTCTTCTCTACCAAATCCATCTTTGCCTGGACCTCTTCGGGTGAGAACCGGTGCATCAGCTTAACCGCCTTGGATGCCTTCTTCGGGTCCTCCTCGACAGCAGCCTTGCCAATATGGATCTGTTTATTAGTTGTTGTTGCCGATGCAGACCCTTTGCGGGGTATACTCACTACAGGCACATCAATGTCATACAGGTCACGCCACGCTTTGTGCGCCGGCTCGATAATGTCGACTTCCTGGTAGTCAAACGGCCGCTTGTCCCAGACATCCGACAACGCCGACTTGGCTTGTGTGCACAGCCCGCAGTTGGCCCGTGTGAAGAGCGTTATACGGCAAGCCATGCTAGGCTGCTGGAACAGTCTCTGTGTTATTCGCATTGTGATAGTTGCTGTTCAGCTGTTGGTGTTGACCAGGTTCGTTGCCAGTAATGCCAGTAGCTAACCAGCACCAACGTCTGTCTTCACAGAGGAGAGCTCGCATCCCGATGTAGTTAGCAGTAGCATGCATAAAGTGGGCCCAGCACAGTCGCCTATGCTTTCCTTTTCCTGCTCTGTATCTTGATTACTCCATGCCGCAGGTTCTCTTCCCTGCAATAGCCACCAGCAGGCCAGCAGGCCAGAAAGAGGAAAGCACAAGCCAACAAACCACGCTGTCGGTATCGTTTCATGAGTTTAGGTCTATTTAGGTGACCCGGATAGCATGTGAGTGCGTCGTAGCGTTTCTATTAATACACTAAATATTGCAAATGATCAGAAAGGGCAGGAGCAACTGAGAAGCTGAGAAGCTGAGAAGCTGAGAACTGAGCAGTAGATGCGATGCCGGCAACGACAAAAGGGAAAGAGCATCGCACTGCGGGTAGTTCCTGCCCGATGATCATGAACCCTACATTGCCAATCATCACCAATCAATTTGTTTAGTAATTGTTAAACTTTATCGATTATTAAGGAATCTATTGCACGCCTTTTAACTTTTTCGGCCGTCCCCACTTGTTTCTCTTCTCCAATGGATCTTTGTCCGATGGAAGCTCTCAGAAACACTGCAAGGAAAGAGCGAGAAGGAAAGAGAGACGTGACTTGCTACAAATCCGGGCAGGCCAACAAACGCAAGCTTACAAAGAGGGGACAACTGGGACGCCGCATCTGATCACCAGCATAAACAACAACAGCAGCAACATCAACTCATATTTCAGAGACCAGAACCAGCCAGTGGTTATTTCAAGCTCTTTACCAATACCAACAGGCCCCTCGTCGCGGGGTTAGCATTCCAGCAGCTTGCTACTCAGTATTTACTATCAACATCGACAGCCAAGACACGACAGTTCACCGCGACAATTCCGTGCAGCACCAACAATACGACTCTGTAACTTTGACTTTGACGAACACAATGGCGCAAAAGTGTGTGCACCAGGGCTGCGGCAAGGAGTTCACCGACGCCGACGCCGACAATATCTGCAGCTACCACCCCGGCCCACCCGTCTTCCACGAGGGACAGAAGGGTATGTACAGAGGACACACTGCTGGTGCAGAAGAGAATGCAATACTGACAGCCTAGGATGGTCTTGCTGCAAGCCGCGCGTGCTTACGTTTGAAGAGTTCATGGGCATCGCGCCGTGCACCAAGGGAAAGCACAGCACCACCGACCTGCCGCCCAAGATCGAGAAGAAGAAGACGGACGCCGACGCTGAGGCTGCTCTCGCCGCGGCCAGGAAGAAGAGCGACGACGAGGGCCTCGGCCCGGCCATGCCGCGCACACCCATTGCCATGCCGACACGCGAAAAGACGGGCGGTTCTGGCTCTGCCGCCAAATCACAGACAGTAGCAGCAACGCCGGACCCCACAAACGCAAAGAAGGACGAGGCAGACGAGGAGGACGACCCGACGCTCGAGATCCCCGACGGACGCACATGCAAGCGCCGCGGCTGCAATGCCACATACACAAAGGGCACCGACCGGTCCGCGACAGCGCCCGACGAAAACTGCGAGCACCACCCGGGCGCGCCCATTTTCCACGAGGGCAGCAAGGGCTACAGCTGCTGCAAGCGGCGCGTGCTCGAGTTTGACCAGTTTATGAAGATTGAGGGCTGCCATAAGAAGCCGAGACACTTGTTTGTGGGTCAGAAAAAGGCTGCACCCGGGAATGCGTCAAATCCAGAGGGTGGCGGCGGCGCCGAGGCGGGCGAGGAGGAGGTCAAGGATGTGCGGTTCGACTTCTACCAGTCGGCGACGTCGCTGACGGTGTCGTTCTTCCTCAAGAAGATTGACAAGGAGCGGGCCGTTGTCAAGTTTGACGAGCAGAGCCTGACGCTGGATCTGCCGACGACGGACGGCAAGCGGCACCGCAAGATAGTGTCGCTGTACGGCCCTATTGACACGGTCAAGTCCAAGTACTCGATCCTGGGCACCAAGCTGGAGGTGGTGCTGGCCAAGACGGCAGTGAGCTCGTGGCCGGTGCTGCGGAGCGACGACCAGCCGACGGGCGAGATCTTCCAGGTGGGACGGGCCGGCAAGATTGAGCGATAGTCGCCTACGAAGAGAAATAGTAAAACAGAAAGCAAGCAAAAAATTACAAATCACAAGGATAAAGACAAACACGAGTATAAGCATGAGCATGGCGAGGTGTTGGAGATATTGTTTACATTATATACAAGTAATTCTATTTTTTTAAAAAAACAAAAACTCTTTTATGAACCCATGCCCTCCATGAGCTCGACCTGGTCCATCAGCATGCCCTTGCTCATAATGTACTCGCGCAGCGCCTGGAACTCGGCTCCCTCCTCCTCGCCGTACCGGTGCGCCTCGCGGAAGCCAAACGCACACGCCACCCTGTCGAGGGCCTCGCGCTCCTCCTCGCGCAGCCACCGCTCGCGCAGCGGCGTGCCCGGTGCCCACGTCACGCGGCGCATCTGGTCGTTGGAAGTCGCATTGGCCACAACACCAATCGTGCCCGTGCAGCTGATATAGACCAAGATGGCCGCAAACGACAGGCTAGTCGCTGTCGCCGTGTCCATGGTATTCTGGTACGCCGCCAGCTGCGACGCCAGAATGTACGTCGCCATGGGCACGCCGACGACGACGAAGCCGGGCAGAAGGCCGCGCCGCAGCAGCTTGTACCGCGTATATGCCGGTGCCGCATACGTCCACTCGACGACGCCTACGGCCGCGTCCAGGTTCTTGGCCGCCAGCGCTGTTTCCAGCGCCAGGTCGGCGACGTCGGGGGCCACCGAGCTGCGCACATCCCTGGGGTTCTGCGGCTTGTACGTGATCATGTCCACGCCGCCCTTGCCGCCGCGCGGTGCCGGCCGCGCGGCGTATGCCTCCAGGATGCGCGGCAGAGAGTCGGGCCGGCCCAGGCGGGACTGGATCTGCACGTACTGCTCCAGCAGCGGCGCCGTCAGGAACACGCGCTTGTCGTCGACAATGGCAAAGGCTGCGTCGGAAATGTAGTCGACAATTGTCTGCGACTTTTTGGTCTTTTCGGTATCGCTGCCGAGCTCGAGCAGGGAGGCTCCAGCGGCTCCAGCGGCGTGGCCTGCAGGCGATGGCTGGGCCTGGACGTGTGGTGCGGTGTCCATGACCAGATCGCCGGCCTCGGCACAGATGCGCAGGGCCGTCGCGATCTCGGTCTCGGGCGGGATGCCTGGGTGGCTCAGCAGGCGGTCGCGGGCGCCGGCGACGAGGCTCGTGATGCGGTCGAGGTCGGGGAAGAGGCCGGATTCACATCGCCGCGGGGTGCTGGAAAAGGGTCTGGCTTGTGTGGTAGGAGTGGGGAGTAGTGGTCGTAGTGACTGTGCCTGTCTGTATGTGTAAAGGGTCCGCGTGGTCATCGTCGTCGCTGCCGCCGCCGCCGGTATTGACCGCGAGGCCGGCATGGCCGAGGTCGCCGGCGAGGTCGCACATGTGTGTCTTGAGAGTGTCTGAAGTCTGTGCAGATTCGGCATGTGCCGTGGCCGCGCCATTGATATTGAAAGCATCCTGTCGTCTGTCTGGGAGCACACTGACACTGGCTGCTATCATAGTATATAGTATAGTACTGCCGTCCTAGAGTCCCTGTATAGTAAGTAGCACCAAAAAGTCAATGGCTACGTTGAATAGCGGGACACTGTGTGTATACAGTGTATTATATGTGTGAAAACAGTGTGGGTCGTATGCATCGCCCCGCTGTCGACTTTGCTGTTCCAGCGCTTCCAGACAGTCCCACTTCTCCACCAAGCACAAGCACAGGGAATAGGCACCCAGATTAGCAAGATTGACAAGATTACAGGCTCTCAGTTCCTCTTCCTGCTCCCACTGACTGCTTCTTCAACGTCGTCAACTTGCATCTGCATTCTGCATTCTGCAATCAACCACATCACACCTCACACCGGAATTGACTGCCAGCACGTCCGACTGTTGACAGCACGACCAGCCAGCCCATCTCTGCCCACCTCTTTGTCATCGTCACCGCCCGCACCGTCTCCCCTGAGAGCTTCCAACTGCGCGTGTGCTCTCGGGCGACCTCGACTCTCGTCACACCTACATCTACAACACTTCTACCCGTTGTGCCCATGCCTCCGCCGCCGCCGCCTCCTCCACCACCCCCGCCGGGCGGTATGGCTGGCTTGCCGCCGCCGCCGCCGCCGCCGCCGCCCGGTGGCCTCCCCAACCGACCTCCCGCCAACAAGAACATTGTACGTCATCTCGTGTCGTCATTCCTCGTCTCACCTCGTGGCTTATCGTCAATCGACATCTGGACCTGTACTAACTGCATAGGGCGCTCTTCTAGGTGAAATCAACAAGGGCACATCCCTCAAGAAGGCCGTCACCAACGACCGCTCAGCGCCCATCGTCGGCAAGGTCTCTGGCGGCGGCGGCGGCGGTCCCCCCATCGGCGGTGCGCCTCCCGTCCCCGGCGGTCTTCCTCCTCGGCCAAATGCCGGCGCCCCAGGCCTTGCCCCGCCAGCTCCCAACCGCGCCCGTAGCAACAGCGATCAGGGCGATGCCGGTGGCGGCGGCGGCGGCGGTCCTCCCCAACTGGCAGGCCTGTTTGCCGGTGGTATTCCCAAGCTGCGCAAGACGGGCGGCGGTGTCAAGACGGGCGCCGAGTCGGGTGCGTCGTACTTGTCCGATCCGGAAGACTCTTCACGGCCACGGCCACCTGCGTTCAGTGCACCCAAGCCACCCGGCGGCAGTGCCCCGCCTGTTCCCGGCCGTCCCTCTATGCCGGCACCACCGGCGCCATCGACACACCCATCCATGCTGAACCTGCGCAAAGTGTCGGCCAACGCGGGAATACGGCCCATGTCATCGGCCTCTCAAATTATTCTAGGCAAAGGCCCGCCGCCGCCGATTGGCAAGAAACCACCGCCGCCGCCCGGGGCCCGCAAACCTTCGAGTCTCGTATCATCGTCCTCGTCAAACTCTGTGCACACGCCGACACCAGCAGCGCCTCCGCCGCCGCCGCCATCAGCTGCACCGCCCGTTCCCGCTGGCCATGCACCTCCTGTGCCGTCGGCATCAGCACCGCCTGCACCGCCGCCGCCGCTGCCGTCCTTTGCGCCTTCAGCACCGGCACCGCCTCCTCCCCCACCGCCGCCGCCGTCTGCCTCGCATGCCTCACATGCTCCTCCACCGCCACCCCCTCCTCCGTCTTCAGGGCCTTCTGCAGTCAACCAGAGCCTGGCTGCACAGGCCATGATGCGCAACACCCAGCAGCACCACCAAAGCCACTCGCCGTCTGCACCACCACCGCCGCCGCCATCATCAGCTCCCGCGCCCCCTGCGCCGCCGCCACCACCGCCCTCGAACGGATCCGCGGGTGCATCTCCTCACAGTGCACCCCCACCGCCGCCGCCAACAGGCCGTCCCGCCAGCAATAGCATCTCGTCGCAGGTGCGGGTATCGATGCTGGACCCATCCGCATACACACTGATGCCCAATGGAAGTGGCGGAAGCGGAGCCAGTAGCGGCCCGACGAGTCCGACACCGGTCAACCGGTCGGGCACCCTGTCGCCGACATCCGTTGGCGGTGGAAGCGGCACGCGGTATATTGTGCAGGACACACGGTGGTACTTCAGGCCCGAAGACAACTTCCCCGTGGTGCGGGGTTTCACGGGCACGGCGAAGCGGTACCGGGCTGGTCGGGGCAGCAGTGTGCCGCTTGATCTGAGCGTGCTCACGTAGATGTTTGGGTCCCTGTTTAGTTGTTGATTTCAGTAGTGATGCGTTCTTGTTACTTTATTTTAGCTATTAGCTTTTTACTCGCACTTTGATAGATGGCGCTTTGCATTTGTGCGTTTTATAAATAAACATTTGTCTACTTTTAATTTCCAATTCAAACTATACTTATTTGACGTAGAACTTGATTTTCAAAATACGATAAATATTTGTAAACTATTAAATACAAAATGCCCATTCTGTCGTAATGCTGTTGCCGTACACGTAGGATAAAGTAAAGAGCAAACATGAGAGTAGCAACATAAAGTGGCAAGCAAACGCCGTCGTATCAACTCGACATCCAAGAAACAAAATTAAAAACCAAAACCCAAAAAGCAAAAATCAAAAAGGTATAAAACTATGCAGACACACTGTTGGTCATGGCGCCCCAGCGGAATCGGCGCAGTGTGCTGCCCGTCGACGACCGCATAATCTCACGGCCGCACGATGTCGCATTCGACGACGCCGCCGACGAGGCTGCGTTCGACACCGAAGCAGCGTCCAGAATAGTGCTGCCGGCTTCCTGCCGCCCGACTTCCCGTCCAATCACAAACCCGGCACCGAATCCCACCACCGACACCAGCACAACGACGCCGGCACTCACGACCCACGTCAACAGGGTTGGACTGAGGCTCATAAAGGCAATCCCGTTGTTCTCGTCGGCCGAAGACAGTGTGCGCTTCTTCTTGGTCACGCGAGGCGACGACGACGACTTGCCGCCGCTGCGCTTTGTCTTGCTCGATGTCGACACTGCACTAACAGCACTGTTCCGTGATGAGTGATGGTGATGATTGGCTTGCTCGGCCTGCTTGTTGGAGCGGGACGGTCCCGATGTGGCACGCTGGAAGGGGGCAGTCCGCGTGCGCTGTGATAATCCACCAGATGGGTCAGCTGTGCGAGTAGTAGTACTTGCATTGTTGTTATTCGCATTATCATCCAGTAGCTCGGACTCGGGCACAAGCCGCAGGCCCATCGGCTGGTTGCCCGGGCGCAGCAGGCCAGCAGCACCTGCTGGTGACTGCTCGCTGCCGGCTGATGCATCCGTGGCATCTTTCTTGGGCAGGCCCCGTGCAGCAGCCGCACACGACAACAGTGTCGACAGGGATGCACGCAGGGCGGCATCATTATCTTGGCGGTATGCCGGGGCCATAAAGCTGGGTGCAGAGTGGCGTCCGGGCCGGTGCTGTGACGATGCAGAGCGCGAGGACATGGAGCGTGCATACGGTGGGGCAATGTGCTGATGTGGTGGCGCTGGCACTGAGAGGTATTGCTGCTGCTGCTGATGGCCAGGGAATGCTGGCTGCTGGTTGTATGTAGGTGGGTGTGAGAAGGCGTTGGGCTGTGGCCGGAACGTGGGAACACTAGGAGCGCCGAGGGCAGTGCCGTTGTCGTCATCGTCCTCATCTTCGTCATCTCCATCACTTGCAGGCCGCACAGCACCAGGACCAGGCAAGGTTATGACACGGTCCTCTTCGCTCTCCGTCTCGTCGTACTCCTCCTGGCTGCTGTCGACCAGGCTAGAGGGTGCAGGAGGAACAGTTGCAGCCGACGATACGCCGGGGTTCACTGTCGCGGCCTCGACTTGCTGGAGAAGACGGCGACGGCGCTGAGGAATGCCATTGTTTGCATCGGCGCCGTTTGCGCTGGAGCCGACACGCAGGCCGGTAATGACGATCTCGTCGGCGATGGAGGAGACGGAGGATGACGAAGGCTGGGATGCGACCTCGACCCAGGATTCTGTACTAATATTAGCTCCTGTTACTGGACATGCAGAATGCAAGTAAGACTCACCATCGTTGCGACGGCCGGCGATGCGGTTGGTCGCACTTGTAAGTGAGGCAGTAGGACCCCCTGCGGAACGATACAGAGGGTCCCGTCCGTTGTTAGACAGTGGCGGCATTGTGGGTCGAGGGAGATAAGATGGAGGCAGGTGTGGCGATGAAGAGATATGAATGTCGGGAGAAAGTAGAAAGCCGAGGATTATGAGAAAAGGCGACAGTCAAGATGAGAATACGGACAGCGGACAGCGGACAGTAGAAAGCAGAAAAGGCGGAATGGAAGGACAGAAAGACGGAAAGACGTAAAAGAGGCTGACGACGAAGAGGTGGAATCGCGACAGCCTATGTAAGATAGGCGGCTTGAGTAAGCAAGTGAACAGAGTCAATAATCGAGAATACCGTCTTTTTATTGTTTACAACATCGGTGCAAATGCGATGTCAGAGACAATATGGAAACGAGGGCCGAAACGAGGACCGGATGCAAGGTGTCGATGGTCGATGTGCCGATGTGTCGCGTTGTGATGACCTGATTCTGGGCAGAGTCGCTGTGGTGGTCAAGGGGGAAGGAGCGACCTGTGTGTGCACAGAACAAAGACAAGAAGTAATACGGAGGACTCGAAACGGTGACTTGATGACTTGGAACTCGTATGAGCAGTATCACAAGATGAGGATAAGTAAGGAAAGGAGAGAAGAGATTAGAATTAGAAGGATTAGAGAAAGATTAAGAGATTAAAATATCAAGAAGTCAAGAAGTCAAGAAATATTAATGAACAAGGATGAATCAGTTGTAGACGCAGCTAAACTTGGCAGTTGGGTGATAGTGCTGGTGCTCCCTGCAACGGAGTGGGAGGGTACTGGCAAAACGGTGGCACGGTCGGAGTAATAGGACTCTGGCGTACGTAAGACTGGGAGTGAGAGTGTGATATCGAGAGAGGACCGTCTTCGGAGGGCGTAGAGGGGGGGGGGCAGCTGAAAACAAGAGAAGGGGGAAGGCGCGAGATGACTGGCTGGTAATAGGAGTAGGAGAGCGACAAGTGCCGTTTTGGGAAATAGGGGTGAGGGTGCGTCTGGGCGATAGTACTTGCAGGATGGAGGTTATTGAGGATACTAGAGGTAATATGATCTGGAAAGAACAAGGAGAAGAACAAAGACTGAAGAAGAAAGAGCGATGGGGGTGGAATATGGAAATGGAAGAAGGAACGAATGGCTACCCTGATACCAACGGCCCAGACGGCATCTATTCCTTCTTTATTAGGCTATGCATAGTCTTAGGGTTTTGGGGTTATTGGGCATACCAGCCAGCTGAATGACTACGATCACGTTTGCTTTTAAAAGGGTGTCGACCAATAAGGGAGACGAGGGCGAGGAAGATCTATCGAGCAGAGAAAGGCTGTTCGATATCTAGATAGCAGAAGATTGTAAGATAATTTGGGAAACAGCGTCTTACAGGCTGACCGCCTTCTGCATTTCAGGAGATAGCAGTCTTATCTACGGAGTATCTCCTGGCAGAACCGTTTTAAAAGGGAGAGGTCAAAGGACTATTAATACACTACAGACTAGGAAAGATGGAAGCGTGTATCAGGCGGTCTGCAGGCAATAGCAGACGTACTGCTGATCGCACTTGCCTTTAAGGGTAATTTTGCCATTTAGCCTAGTATTGGTATTGGAGCAGCAAAAGACAAAAGGAAAGAGCAGAAAAAAGCACAGAGAAAGAAGTAACAAGAAAGGAAAGAGCAAATGTCAGAACAAGTTTGAGCGAGAACCTAAGCGACCATGCATGGGCATTACGAGCAGCGGGCATACAGTCTCAGGCTCACTGGCGTGAGAAGAGCAAAAGTGATAATGCAAGTGATAAGTAAGAAGTCAGCTCACCAGTAAGTGCAGCAATATGAGCGACGAATGACCTTGTGAGGGTGCGTTGCCAAGACGAGAGAGAGACAGGCTGACTATCAGACTGGGAAGGAGTCCAGAGGTAATCAAGATACAAGCAGGAAAGAGCGACCCAACCGGACCCGCTCTGGGCAGAGGTGCTTTTGTTGGGAGAGCCGAGAGGGGAACGTCAGGAGAGAGGGTAGCGAATGCGTCGAGACGTGGACTCGAAGCATAGACGGGAGAAGGAAGGGAGACCCCAGCCTAAAGAGGGGCTGATTATCATACAGCAGTAGTTGCAGGTGATTACAAGCACCGTTTCCCCCCACTTGTCGATGGCAGCAATGACGCGATAAATGCCAACATATGTGCCGATGTTGTGCTGGATTATGTAATTCTATTATTGGCTCCGTCTTCTTTTCTTTTGATTTCTGTTTCGTTATTATCAGCTATGCTTGATTCTCATTTTCTCATCTGGTCACTTTTCCATGTTTTGTGCCGCCCGCGGGATACACTGCAGATCTGGGTCCATGGTTTAGGAGATATCGGCAGACACTGGCAGACACCGGCACAGCCAACACCCACCACCAGCGGACAGTTACAATTACAAATGTACTTGTACTTATTCACAGTAGAGTAGTGGTATCTTGAGTGCTTGAGTAAGTTAGAGCTTATCGTGCCCAACTATGTACTGTGAGTCTACGTTCTGAAACACTGCATGGCGGCACGCGTACAGCGTCAAACGAATAAACACATGGTGCGTGCAGCGAAACCTCATGACACACTATGAGCTTGTCTTGATCGTAACGACACACACAAAGACTCTACCACGATCACTTGATTGCTTAGCTGTTTGATATGGCACGAGGCACGACGACAGAAGAGGCATGGCTCAGCCCGCAAGGTTACGCACGCGACACAAGCGGTGGCAAAATAACAAGCCTTGCTTGGGGAGAGCAATGATGCAACGGCCACTAGTAGTCCGTTTGTTGATATGGGTTTTATATCTGATTTTGAGTTATTAGATTTTGATATCGGTTTATAAGTTTTCCGATTTTTTATTCTATTTCTTTTTTATTTACAAAAATTAGTAGTATTTTAAACCTCTGACAAATTGTAGCAAGACATCTGTGAGCTTCACAAGAATGAACTACAAACATAAGCTAACGCTAAGCTTATATTTCAAGTTCTACAAGACAATCTCCTCGATCAGATAACAAAGCTGTCTGGCAAATGCAAAGGTGTGGTAAGGCTGGGCAAGGCTGAGGTTGACGTATTCATATTAGGCAGGCGTCACGCATAGCACACATCACGAGAAACCACATCTCCACAGCTTGCTATATTTTACAATTTTTATTATTATTCCTGACATGCCGGATAGGCTATACTAGATACAACAGGGAAGCTTCTGAGAAGCAGGGAGGGGGGGGAAGAGGAGACGAACTCCTGTACTTACCAGCTCGACATGATTAAAACCGACTCCAAGATAGCTGTTCATCCTGTCTCTGGATAGAAGCAGAAATCGTCACAGCTTGTTCTTGTTTTTGCAGATCCCTCATAATGCCTTGCCAGCCCACGAGCAAGAGAGCACAGAAGCAGACATGGATGCCTGCTCTGCCCTCTCCCACAACACACCCCCGGATTATCACGCCCCAGGTACTAGGTATTATCAAGCCGTCAAGCCCACTGTGAACAGAGAGAAGAGGGAGGTATAGAGAATAAAAGATAAAAAGAAATGAGAAAAGGTATAAGAGGATGATGATGGAACTTTTTGTGATAAACCGTAAATAAGATAACGAATGAGCCCTCGTAATATGAAAAATCCCAATGAAAAAAACACCCCGCAGTTATGTATCGCAACCAGTAACTTTTTTTATGAAAACCCATCTTTAATCGTGGCAGAGGTGAGGTGGTACGATCCGAGATTGTAGGTCCAGGACAGCTCACCAACACCCAACGAGCTTCTTCTTCTTTTTTTGGGGGACGCGGAGCAAGAGCCAGCCGTCATCGAGGTCATTACAACTCTCGATGATATAAGCGGAGCCAGAGTCAAAAGGGAACCTTTTCAAAGCCAACCATAATAGGGCAGTTTTGTACTGACAAATGTAGTAACAAATGTAGTAACAAAAAGCCAGCCAGTCATCGGGTCACCATATACTACGAGGCCTCTTGACCACGACAGTCAAGAGAGAGCCTCGAGCAAGTTCAAAGCCCACCCCACAGGATCTTCGGATCGAGCCCACAGTTGTATCGCGCGCTTGTTTGGGGTTTTCTTGTCTGTTGACAATAAAAACCCCGACAAAATCGAAGCCAACCTAGCCTAAACCAACATCATTGTGTGTGCACAAGAAATGGAACGAGCCCTCAGGAGAGAGAAGAAAGAAGCAAACATCAGAGATAGAGACGAACACAAACCAAGACACTTCTCAAGAGAGAAAGCGCTTAGAAGGTGATCTTCTTGCCCTGGAAGCCACCACCGCCGCCACGGCTGCCACCGAAACCACCACGGCCACCGCCACGGCCACCGCCGCGGCCGCCGAAGCCACCACCGCCACCGCGGCCACCGAAGCCACCACCACGACCACCACCGAAGCCACCGCGGCCACCGCCACGGCCGCCACCGAAACCGCCACCCTCCCGGGGAGGCTTGGGGGTAGAGTAGTCCAGACGGACGTTGCGACCGGCGCAGGACTGGCCGTTCAGGGTCTCAAAGGCCTTCTTGGCGTCCTCCAGAGAGTAGAAGGAAACGTAGCCGAAGCCCTTGGGGCGACCGCTCTCCCTGTTTTGTTAGTATTTATTAATGTAGATAGACGTAGATATAGAAAGATGGTAAACATACTGGTCAGTGGGCAGACGGAGGGACTTGACGTTGGCGACTTCGTTGAAGAATGCCGAGACGGTGTCCTCATCGGCGTTGAAGGACAGGTTGCCGACGAACAGGGTGTCGGACTCGGGGGAGATGACATCGCCGTACTTCTTGGCGCGGTTGTCGAGGGCCGAGGCGTCGTTGTTCTTGGGGCGGGCAGTGGAAAAGTCAAGCTTCAGCTCACGGCCATCGACAAAGTAGCCCTGCATCTTGTCGAAAGCAGCCTTGGCAGACTCGGCCGACGAGAAGTCGACGTAGCCGAAGCCGCGCGAGCGCTGCTGCTCGCGGTCGGTGATGACGCGGGCGCTGACCAAGTTCTCGCAGTTCTTGAACTCCTCGTACAGCATGGCGTCGTCGACCTTCCAGGACAGGTTGCCGACGAACAGGGTGGTGCCCTCGGGGGCCTCACCAGACACCTCGGTCTTGGCCTTCTTGACAGGCTCCTCGGCGGCGACCTCCTCCTCGTCAGCCTTGCGCTTCTTGGAGGGCTCGTCGGCCTTGGCCTCCTCCTTCTCCTCATCAGAGTCGGAGTCGGAGTCAGAGTCAGAGTCGGAAGACTCGGCCTTCTTCTCGGCCTTGTCCTCCTCCTCATCAGAGTCGGAGTCAGAGTCAGAGTCAGACTCCTCCTTGGCGGCGGCAGCCTTCTTGGGCTCCTCCTTCTCCTCCTCGGACTCGGAGTCAGAGTCGGAGTCGGAAGCAGAGTCCTCAGACTCGGAGTCGTCAGACTCGGACTCGCTCTCCGACTCGGACTCGACCTTCTTGGACTTCTTGGACGACTTCTTGGACTCCTTCTCAGGGACGGCCTTCTTGGAAGCCTTGACGGCGACAGGCTCAGCGACCTTCTGGGCCTTCTTGCTGGCCTTGATCTCCTTTGACTTGCCCATGTTGATGATGTGTGAGGGGTATGTTGGATCAGGGGGGTGGAATAGTATAAAGAGGAATGAAGAGAAAAGAAGAATGAGAGATGGATGAAAAGAGTATGTAGGAGGGAAGAAAAAAAAACAGAAACGGGATGGGAGCTTGAATATAAAGGGACTTGGACGCAGGCACAGAGATGGGAGAAAGATGGGGACTACCACCAAATGCCAGCAAAAGACAGCCGGACGCAAGCAGTGCCGCAGGAAAAGCCATTTCCTCAAGGAAAAAAAGTTTTTAGACGGCAAAATTCTCTGAAAAAATAAATTAGCGTGGTTGGACGGGCACTAGGCCGCTATCTCTACAGACCTGCATGAAAAAGTGGATAGGCGGTGAGGATGGGTGGATATGCGGTTCTCATAATGTACCTAGGTACCGATCCGCTCTTTCCTTTTGTTTCCTCAGCCTGTGATTGGTGAGTAAAAAGCTTAGTAATAGGACCACTTTTACGGCTAGCTTCTCTCCAGTTTCCAGCGTGGAACTCGGATCGATTGAATTGGTGATGCTATGCTGGCTGATGCTTGATACTTTGGTGCCCTGATAGACTGTCTTTAATCGTCTCGCCGGTTCTCTGCCATCTTCGACCACGCTCGACCTCTCACCCCACTCAATATAACCCAACACACCGCAATGCCGACTCCCGAATCAGCGGCCTTTCTGGCCAGGAAGCCGACGGTCCCGCCCACTTTTGACGGCGTCGACTACGACGACAACAAGCGCTTAAAGCAGGCCCAGGATGCCGTGATCCGCGAGCAGTGGGTGCAGGTCATGATGGGCCGCCTAGTGCGCGAGGAGCTGGGCAAATGCTACTACCGGGAGGGTGTCAACCACCTCGAGAAGTGTGGCCACCTGAGAGGTATGCCCAGAGATGTCCAGAGACTTTTTGATGAAGACGCAAAACTAACAAGACAGAACGGTATTTGCAACTGCTCAAGACCGCCAAGGTCAAGGGCTACCTGTTTGAGCAGCAAAACTACTTTGAGAAGAAGGAATAGAGGCCGGCATGCGGCCCGCGGAAGCATCTTTTACAGAACGACGAGCACGAGCACGAGCGAGACCACGACGACCAGCGGAGCATACAGGAAGACGATTGCACTTCTGAAAAGAAAAGTCTCTCTGAATACATGACACTTGAACAACGACGGACATGGTTTGGTGTCTACAAGACGGTCGAGGAGGGGCGGAGGAATCCCGTTTCATGGTCTTTTTGAGGGCCCAAGGGAACCCCAATGTACATATCTATCTAAAGCAAATGCAATTTTTTTGTTTACCAACTGCTGTTTTATTCTGGAAATAAATATGTAATTTACTCGTCTGATAGAGCCTGGTATAGACGGTTGCAAGAGCCGTCAAAAGCCGCCGTAGGAAGCAAGATGAGCTCACCCGAAATAGTAGGCACCTGATTGGTCCACTCGACCTCGCAAATAGGTGATGTTGCTGCATCTGCCACTACGGCAGTTAGAGTAAGAGACGATCTTTTAAAAGTAGCATCCTTTTATTCACAAGATTAATATACAATTACTGAACAGTATTGTCACTTTTAGAAACCAAAGGTTTCGCTGATATCCAGCTTGAAGCATATCTGCCAGAATATCCCACGTGAACGATCACGTGTCGACAAGGCTCGAGGCGGGCCACTGCAAAAAAAGTCGAAAAGCATCAATTGCACTACAACCGTAGAAGCTCGCTGCTCAGACTGCCGTTCGATATCGATCCAGTCGTCACACACACACACCGGCACAATGAACGTCTGTCGCACATCCCTCCGGAGGGTACTGGCCCCCGCGCCATTACGAGCAGTCCTTACTCCTACATCCTTCAAGTCTTTCTCGCCATCCTTCTCGACCTCCTCCGTCTTCCACAACGCCGCCCCGGCATCCACACCAGAAGCTGCATCCGCACCAGCTTCCGAGCCAGCAGCAACAGATGCAGCCCCAAAGACTCTGTCGTCGTGCCCTGAGGGCACCGTGCTGGTCGGCCTCAACTACATCAAGGGCAAGTCCGATCCGGTAGCCATGCGCGACGAGGACTACCCCGACTGGCTGTGGAAGTGCCTCGATGTCATGAAGACCGTCGACACCGCCGCCGATGCCGATGCCGGTGATGAGTTTTGTAAGCATTCTCCACGACAATCTTGGAAAGCCGAATACTAACTGTAAAGCAAAATCCAAGAAGCAGCGGCGGCTTGCGCGGAAGCGGCAGCGCGAGATCGAGGACAACATCCGCGCCTCAGGCGACCTGACGGCACTGGCACCCAAGATCCCACTGCAGCACCAGACGCTGAACCTGGTGGGCGGCGAAAAGGTGACGACTGACGTCAACGAGACGCTGGTGGCGGCCGAGAAGCGCACAGAGCTGCGTGTGGCCATGCGCAAGGAGCGCCGCGCCAAGATCAAGGAGGACAACTACCTGCGGACCATGTAGTCTGTCTCAGATACGAACTAGAATGTACAATAGAGCGCATAACAAGAACTTTGATCATCTTCCTCTGACTATTTGACTGTCTACTGTCCGACAAATGGCCCACGTGCGCGTGGCAAACTGGCTGTCCATGGTCTTGGTGTCAAAGACGGTGACGAGCTGCTGCATAACGACATCACCAGGGCATACGGGAACCCAGACACGACAACAATGCCGCTCAGGCATATACTCGCGAGGCGGTCGCGCACGTGCGGCAAGATCATGCTGGCCAGGTTGGTCCACGGCGTCTTGCCGCCAATGGCGATGCTGTCGATATCTATCTAGCTATCAAGGATACCGTGACCTAACTTATTGAGTCAGTCTGCCATTCAGTCTATACAATCAAAACAATGCGCTATTGTCATCTGTTACGAGTTCACCATGAATGTCGACGTCTTGCTGCTCGATTCTTGGTGCTATCTTATACGCCGCCGAGCAGGCCAAGATGAAGCCAAGTGATTGCCAGGACCTGTATATTCAGGTCCAAGATATCATATCTACTAGCTCTCTTATCTATATGGTACATTATACTAGTATATCCCCGGAGGATATGATGCGGCTACTGGTGTATTATCACTCTCTCGAGTCTAGACACCAAGAGATGGTAGATCAACGGCTCCTATCACGGCAGAGAATAGCTAGCAATCACCACGTCCGCCACAGCCTTCATGAATGAATGTAAATAAATAAAACACAAAATCATAATAAAAGAGAATATGAAATGATGAAACATTATGTCAATGGTCTTCCTTCACGCCGTTTACAGGGCTTGTGGACATTACAATTGTCGTTGCTGCTGAAGCTGGTGTAAGCCGCACGTGACCCCTCTTTTACACCAAAAAAATCATCGCGACGTCATTAGCTCAGCACTGGGCATGAGCAACCGCACTCGTTGAATATTTCTTTTCTTTTTGAAAACAGTTTATTTCAACAATTTCCACATAAATGGCAACAAGGTCACACTCCAAATCCTCATACAGCGTGCTGCTGCTGCAGAAGCTGCTCAACTTGCGCGATGGTGTCAGCCCCCTCACGCTCGTGATCGACACCCCGCGCGAGCAAGGCACGCCGCTGCTCGAGGAGATGATGTTGCGCGCAAAGACAGGCGCCGGCGGAAGTAGTTCTGGGCCTGTTTCGGGATCCGGACAGGTGCAAGCACGCACACGTACCAAAGTCATCTACGTCTGCAGCAACCTGGCACCGCGCCGCCAGTCGCCGCATGTCGACGTCTACATTGAGCGCCGCGACGAGCCGTCACTAGAGGTTCTGCAGGAGAAGATCCTGAAAGAGGTCCCCCAAGGAACACCCCAAGCACCTTTGTCTGCCCGCTGTCTGATCGTCATCGACTCGCTGGGCCCCATGGCCCAGTCCGACCCGCTGTTTGTTGCTGCGTTTGTGTCGAGTCTCGTGTCGCCCACAACGTCCGTCGTCGGCCTCTACCGGACAGACAACTTTGCCTCGTCCATCCAGCTGCCACTGTCGCCGGCACTCCAGGGCAAGCCTCACCCGTACAAGGTCTTGTCGCATCTGGCCACGGCCGTGCTGCGTGTCAACCCCCTGGATGAGGAAGTGGCCCGCAAGCGTGCACGCGACCGCGCCGAAGAAGTGCCGCAGTTTGGCTGGGCTGAAGGCGAGGGTTTCCCCTTTGCATACCACAATTGGCGATACAGCAAGCGGGACCTCATGGCAACAGCGTCGACGCCTGGAGGCGGTACCGTCGCTGCAGACATTGACCGGCGCGGAATTCTCGTGGATATGGAGCTGCGCCGGCGCAGCGGCCGGGCTGTCGTAGAGCGGTACGTCATGGTCCTAGGCGGACCGGGCGGGGCGGGCGCAAAGGCCGTAGGTGTCAACGGGAAGATGCCGTGGCAAAAGGGTGCAACGCCGTGCACAGACATTACCGTCATGAGCGACCACCCGCTGTTTGCCGTGCCAGATCTCGAGGGCTTCAAGCGGTCCGGAGATGGCAAAGGCGGCAAAGACGACGAGGACGACAGCGACGAGGACCTTCCTACATCTACGTTCAACCTGGGACTCACCGAAAAGCAGCGGCGAGACCGTGATGGTATTGTGCTGCCATACTTTGATGCACAGACGGATATCGGTGCTGGCGAAGGCGGCCGCATCTTGTACGACCTTGGCAGGGAGGACGATTTTGACGACGAAGAGGATGAAAGCTGGGAAGGCTAGCTGGAGATGATAGGAGACAGGAAGAACGAGAAGGGGAGTATGTCAAGGAGTGGAGAGGGAAAAGGTGAAGAGAGGCCTTATCAGAAGAAGATATCACACTGATGGGGCGGGTGATGGTTCGTTTTTGTTGTCGTCGATAGATATTATACCCGTACCAATAGATATGATTGTGTACATTCAAAAATAAAGTCATTCATAAATTTCAACACATGCAAAGCAATGAATCACTTTCTTAAATCGACTTGAAAGAGTTGAGGTCAATGTCGACATGGAACTGCTTACATAATCAGAAAATCAAACCAAAATCGCCACAGCCTTGCGCTCCATCTCCATCTCATCTTCGACATCTGATTACCACCAACATATTACAGTCACAGTCATAGCCACAACCAAATCCCAGCCACATCACATCTACCATGGACTTGGTATCGACAGTCCGCAAACAAGGCTCACGCGGCGGTGTCAACTTCAACTGGGAAGATGTCGCCAACTCGGCGCGCCGCGAAAACTACCTCGGCAACAGCTTGATGGCCCCCGTCGGCCGCTGGCAGCAGGGCCGCGATATCAACTGGTACGCCAAGAAAGAGGGCGACGCCGACGCCGACGACGACGAAGCCCGGAGCAAGGAAGAGCAGGCGCGCCGCGAAGAGCTGGCCAAGGTCAAGCAGGCCGAGGAGGAGGCCATGGCGCGCGCGCTGGGCCTGCCCCCGGGAATGCTGCTGGGCACTGCACAAGATGGACGAGGGGGACGAAGGGGACGAGAGGGACGAGGAGGACGGGGCGAGAAAGAGACAGACGGCTCGGGAACGGGTGCCAACTCGATTGCCGTCCCGGCCGGTCTGTCGCGGATACCCGAAAAGGCAGCAGACGCCGGAAAGGAGACAGACAAGAGCGAAGGCAGAGAGAGACGGCGGCACCACAGCCATCGCGACCGCGATCACAGAGACCGCGATAGAGGGCACAGATCACATCGTGAGCACAGAGACCACCGCAGTCATCGAGACAGAGAGCTGAGAGAGAGAGAACGTCGCGACGACGACCATCACCGCGACAGAGACCACCACAGACGGCACCGCAGCCGCAGCTGCAGCCGCAGCCCAGCACCAAAGCACCGCTCACACGACAGAGCGGATACACGCGACCGGACTGACAGAAGCGACCGTCGCGAAGGACACCCCGATCGGAGCAGCCGGCGCGACCGTGGCCACGACGACGCCCCCAGAGATGATGCTGGTGCCGACAAGGAGCACAGAGCGAGTGGCCACCGTCGACGGGAACGGCGTCGCAGCCGGAGTGCCGAGCCATGATCCTACCTTGTATTTACATTTACAATCAATACCCAATATACCCAGCTGATTCACGCAATTTGACGACAGAATACTGATTACAAATGTATTAATGAAAGATGATGTATGTAGTATAAGTGACAGCGAGAACGCAATGTGCAGACATGGAGGTGAACAATAAAAGGACACGCAGATGAAAGAAAAGACTCCAACCAAGACAAGAAGATGTACAAATGACAAGTGTAAAGTGTAAACGTTTCTACAAAAGATCCAGACGAGATTGAGAATGGCTGCAGTCGAGATGCTGTGGCAAGAATGACAAGTCTCGCTAACAAGGTGCAGGTAAATAAGAGGGATGAGATATAAGAAAAGAGGAAGAGAGTGTATGTGATTAAAGAAGAGGAGAAGAAGAGAAGAGAAGAATATGGAAGAGAGAGACAGACGCCGCTGATGCTCTCTAGATGTGCCGAGTATGCCAGTCCGCCAGTAATTTTAGATGCTGATTATATTGTAATTGTATTTGGTTGTTTATAGTTTGTAGTCTTTGCTTGATAGTAGTGTGCTTGATGCTTGATGCTTGACCCTAGCATCTACTCTTGTGATGGTACTGGCTCCTCTGGTGCTGGTGCTGGTGTCGATGCCGGTGCGTCTGCATCTTCAGTCACGGCACCCTCAGTCGTGGTCGGCGTAGCTGGTGCACCATCGGTCGTCGGCGGTGTCGCTGGTGGTGCTGGTGCGGGCGCGGGTGCTGGCGGTGCTGATGCTGATGCATCGCCTCCGCCTGTTGCGCTCGTCTTGTCGCGCCGGCGCCGGCGTGCCCGCCGCTCTTCTTCCGCCTTGGCCTGCCGCGCCTTGCGCAGCGCCTCCGCCTTCTCGTCATCGGACCCGTCGCCGCGCATGCCCTGCAGCAGCAACGCCGCACGTGCTGCCACGTCATCGTCGCTGCCAACACCGCTGGCGCCGCCGCTGGTATCCGGCCGAGGCGAGCCAACCACGGGGCTCAGCATGCTGCCGACACTGGGCGGGGCGTCGGGCGACAGCGGCCCATCGGTGGCATCGCCCAGACCCAGACCGGCCTCGACTTCGGGGATCTCGTTGATGTCGGGAATGTTTTGGCCCGACGCGATGCGCACCTGGTGCCGGTCCTTGAGACGGGCACGGCGACGGCGGTCGCGCGTGTCGCGGGCCTGGGGTGCGGCGGCGCGCAGCTTCTCGAGCAGGCTGTCCATGGCACCTGCGCTCGAAGGACTAGCGAGAGGGGCGCCGATGCCGTCGCCGCCCGGCCCGCCGGCGAGCTTGAGCTGGTGTGCAGCGTGCTTGCGCTTCATGCTGGCCTCGTTGCGGCGGCGCGTTTCTTCGTACAGTACGTTCTTCTCGTGCGACCGCTTCCACTCGCCAATAAAGATGGCCAGCTTCGAGAAGAAATCGCGGCGCGAGTTCTCGTCGCGGCTGTCCTCGCCGTAAAACGCCATAATGTCGTCGTAGGTGCGGATCATCTCCTCCAGATACAGCTCCATCTGCTCGGCCTTGCGCCGCGCCTCCTTCATAATGGGCAGCACGACCTGCGTGACGCGGTCCTGCGGGTGGAACTTCTTGGGGTCCGACAGGTTGCCGCTGTCAAAGGCGCGCTGCACGCTGTTGATGTTGAGCACGTACTTTTTGGCGTCCGCCTGCAGCTGCTCAATGTTGATCTTTTGCGCGACAATAACGCCCTGGATGTCGACCACAAACGACTCCCACTCGGGGTACTGGTTGCGCACAATGCGCTCCACCAGGTCCGCCAGCGTCGACTCGTTCTTGTCGTCCTTGACCATGCCCAGGCGCGCGAGCGAGCTCAGCTTGAAACCGCGCGCCTGCTTGTTGGCGTCGTTCATGTAGTTGCCAATGTCCAGAATCAGGCCCAGCACGTTCATCAGCGACACCGAGTCGCGGATCGACTCCGACACCTCGACGACCTTGCGGATGCTCTCCATGATCTCGTCGTACTCGGGCTCGAAGCTGCGCGTCAGTGCAAGCGCCCGCATACGGCTCTTCCAGTAGTGGTGCAGCTCGTACGCCGTGAACAGGTACAGCTGGTCCTGGCGCGTCAGCTCCGCCGGGTCCATCTCGCGCGTCTCCTCCGACACCTTGGGGCCCGTCCAGTCTTTGCTGTACGGCGCCAGCTGCTTGGCCATGTTGTCGGGGATGTTGCACAGGTCATCCTTTTGCAAAAAGTCCATCACCACCATATTGTCCAGCACACTGCGGTCGCAGTGGATGATCATTTGCGCCACCTTTTCCACAGAGTGCTGCGAGAACTTGGCAAACGCAATCTCGAACGCCTTGCGCAAGTCGTTGGAGATGATCTGCTTCTTGTCGTCCTTCTTGGCACTGCTCTGGCCCAGGATCTTGGTCTCCTTGGCCATGAACAGCTTTTCGACTTCGTCCAGGATACCTCTGCGGCTCAGATCGTTGTACTTTTCTTCGCGGTCCTCGGCCGACGGTGTGTGCGCCGCCCAATGTGTCGTAACGGTCTCGTCCACCTTTTCCCAATGGAACGCCTTGAGCTTCTTCTTGGGCCGCACCACCGGTAGGCCCAGAGAGGATGTCGGCTGCACAGGTCCAAACGCGTTCTTGTTCAGGTAGTGGCCGTGCAGAGAGCCCCCCATTGGCGGCGGTGGCGGTGGCGGCGGTGGCATGCCCGCGAGACCACCAGGAGGAGGTGGCGGTGGAGGCATGCCACCGAGACCACCAGGAGGAGGCGGCGGTGGAGGAGGCATACCGGGAATCATGCCGCCAGGCATACCCGGGGGTGGGGGAGGAGCGCCTGGAAGCAGGCCGCCTGGTGGTGGTGGGGGAGGAGGAGGAGGAGGAGGAGGTGGTGGTGGTGGAGGAGCGCCGCCCACCGGGGGAGGAGCACCCGGCAGCAGACCGCCTGGCGGAGGAGGAGGTGGAGGAGGCGGCGGCGGTGGTGGCGGGCCGCCCGCTGAGACGGCATTTGATGCATCGGTGATCTGGATCTTGGGCGGCTCGCCTTCTTGTGGTGTGATGGGTGACTGCGACTCGAGGCTGGGGCCCGTGGCAACGTCGTCGTTGTCCTCGGAGTCGCTGGCGTCGTACCGCTTGACCTTGCCGGCAATCTCGTTGAGTAGGCCGTTTTGCTGCTTGGGGTCGATAACGGGACGCCGGATACTGACAATCTGGGGCTTCTCGTAGACGACGTCATCATCCTCGTCGCCGTCGCCCATGGCCGTATCCACGTCCTCGTCCTCGCCCTCCTTTCCTTGACCTTCACCGACATCAGCACCAGAGCCGCGGTTTCTGCTGCCCACAGGCTTGCGGCCAATCCGCGTCGAGCGAGAAACCTTGCCGAGAACGCTGTTAGTACTGTTCAGGTGGCCTGCGCCGCCACTGTCGACGCCCAGCAGGTTGCTGGGAATGTTGTCCGTGTCCATTTCGCCGCCGAGACCCTCCATCTCCTCGCGCAGCTCGCGGAGACGGTCTGACGGGCCCACGGCTTCGCCCCAGACCCGGCCCTCGAGCTTGTATTGCGTCTTCTGGCGCTCAATCTGCATGCGCAGGCGCTCCATGAGCCTCTCGCGGTCCAGGATGCCCTGCATGCGGACCGGGTCGTCGTCGGCCAGAACAGTCTTGCTCGGTGCGGTGCCGACTGCAGTGCCGTTCAGGGCGGCGGCGGCGGCGGCAGCAGCACCGGCCTTGGAGGATGCAGCATTGGATGCAGCCACATCCTGGGCATCGCGCAGCATCAGGTACAGCTCGCGGGTCTCGAGCTCGTTGCGCTGAGCCTCCTTGGCACGCAGCGTCTGGACGCTCTCGATCTCGGCCTTGAGTGACTCGGCCTGGCGGCGCTGGGCATCGATGAAGCGTGCTTGCTCGTCGAGCTGGCGCTGCATCTTGGCGACAAGACCGTCGGCGCCCAGCTCGAGCTTGCCGCGCATCTCGTCGCGCTCGGCCATGGCCGCCTCGGCAATCTGGCGCGCCTCGAGGGCCTCGTCCAGGGCTTGCCGCGCCTCGGAGTCGGTGTGCAGCTTGTCGAGCAGACTCTGGACGCTAAAGTTCAGGCTCTGCTTGAGGTCCATGTCGGGCAGCCGGCGGTCCATGGCGACGTAGCTCAGCATGGCGTCGACGAGCTGAAACATGCGCAGACGCTCCTCGCCGTCGCCGGTGTTGTCGCGCATGAGCAGCAGGTGCTGCAGGGCCGAGACAAAGTAGTCTTGGGTGCGCGAGCCCTTGAGGCGGGCCTGGATGGCATCGACAATCTGGACGGGGTCGTTGAGATCCTTGACCTCGTTGCCCTCGACATTATCCTTGATGCTGCTGTTTTCCTTTTCCAGCATATCCTCGTAGTCAATGGCTTCGTTGGTCCGGAAGCGCTCGACCTGCTTGTCGATGAGGTCGTACTGGAAGGCCTCCATCTTGGTGAGCACGCGCTTGATGCCGCACGCAATAAACTGCGCGCGGATGTGCAGGCGCAGCTGCAGGTCGTTTTCGGGGGCGTCGATGAGCATGTTGATGAGCATCAGCGTTGCGACAGAGTACTCCATCAGCAAGTTCTCCATGCCGATACCACCGCTGCGTACCTCCTCGCTGGCGCCGACCATACTGCCCATCTTGCCGCGGCCGTCGGCTGTGACCTCGATGATGCGCATCCATGCGTCGAAGCGGCCCGTCTCGCCCTGCTGGCTCTTGACGCTGTCCATGGCCTGGATCACCTTGAGGTGGCCGTCGCCATCGCCCCAGTGCGACAGGAACGTCAAGACTTCGCTGACCAGCTTCCGGGTCGACAGGCGCGGCGAGATCAGGGACATGCACAGGGCAATCAGCACCTGCTGGTGGGCAAGGGCGTCGTCGGCACCAAACTTGTTGTTCATGAGCGCCTTGAGACACTTGACGAGGTCGTACTCGCGGTCGAGCTCTTTGTCGCCGCGCGGTGATTCGGGCGCTGTAGGCCCGCGGGCCTGCTTGCGGTTGAGCTTAAGCAGGACATTGGTAAGGGCGACCTGGCCCTGGCACTCAATGAAGCGCTTGACCCAGCCGATCTGCTGGGTGCGCAGGTTGACCTCGAGACTGGCGAGGTTCTTGGCATCAAGGCTGTTCTCCATGACTTTGCGCACATACCACTCGGGCGATCCCTCCTCGTCAGAGTAAGTTGTGACATCAAAGTTTTGGTACTGGCCGGGCCGGGCGGTCTGGCGCCGGCGCTGCTCGCCCTGCCACTCGGTCAGGCGGTCCTGGTGGATGAGCGTCCACTTCTTGACGGGCGGGTAGGCAATCATCTGGCGACGGGCCTGCTCGGGCAGATTGAGCCAGCCGCGCTTCTGCATGAGCGCCAGGAACATTTGCTCAATGACAATATCGTCGTCGGGCTTGGAGAGATTGAACCCGTCTGCAGCTGCAGCTGCCGCCATTCCACCTGGCCCGCTGCCGCCGCTGCTGCCGCCGCCGCCGCCGATCATGTTGGCGCCACCAGACGTGCCCGAGGGAAACTTGGTGAGGCGGTTGGACTCGCGCTGGGACGAGTAGGAGCTCTGTGAGGACGCGCTGGGCATGACCGAGTATATGCTGTTCTGGTCGATGGAGCTGCGGCGGCCCGACGTGGGCGCATACGAGTTGTAGCGCGAGTTGTGGAGAGAGCTGTCGCGCGGCGGGCCCCATTGCTGCAGCTGTGTCTGCCGGCCGGTGGAGGCCATGGTGATGTTGCCCGCCTGACCCGGTGGCGGCCGTGGCCCGGCAAGATGGGCACTGCCAGCAGCAGGAGCAGCACCAAACATGGAGGCGGCGACTGTAGCGGCAGCAGTATTAGAAGAAGGGTCAAAGGTAGGGTATTGGTGGAAGTCGCTGGTGGCTTTGTTGAGGTGGTGCGGTAATGGCTCGCGGCCCATGCTGGTGGTGCTCTGGCCGCTGCTGCTGCCGGGCTTGGGCAGGTAGTCGACGGAAACCGGGGAGCGGCGGCCGCCCGGAATGCTTTCGTAGGGGATGGTGGTCATGACGCCGGCCATCATGTTGATGCCTGCGTCGGGCGAGGTCGGGCGGTCAAGCGAGATGACGGAGGAGTCGCGGTTGTGGCGCGATGTGCGTGATCCGGATGTGCTAGAGTCCAGGTCGGTAGGGCCGAGGAAGCCGCGGTCTTCAGTGGTGCGTCGGTCGGACTTGTGTTTGACGCGCGAGAAGAAGGACTTGCCGCCCGACGACTGTCTTGATTTGTCGGACATGGCGGCGGCTGGGGTGGCCGAGGCCGAGGTAGTAGGTAGATGTAGGGATTGGTGTCTTTCAGGAAGGAGTGTAGCCGGTTAGGAGAGTGTATGATCGATGCTTCTGCCTGCTGGCTATTCTATTGGCTGTTGGCTGTTGGCTGTTGGCTTTTCGCCTATCGCCCTTCCTTTCGCCTTTTAGCCGGGTCAAAGTTTGAACTGGTCGCGTGCACGCCGTCAGTGGATGAAGAGGTGCTGTCTCAGACGACGGGCGGATCGCAGCATGTTTCCTTTTGGAAGAGATGGTGTGTGGTGCCAAAAGTCGAAAGGCGAAAGTCGAGAGCGGTCGCAGAGTCGCAGAGAGTCGGTGACAGAACAGGGGTGGGTTTCGGGCTGCATAAAGATACGCGATTAGCATAAGATGAGGGGGAGGGGGTCGATGGTAAACGGGTATAAAAGACACGCACCTCGTCGACAGAGTGAAAAGTATATACAGAGTAGAGACAGTGAGAGAGAGAGAGAGAGAGTCGAGCCGAGATGGCCAAAATGAAGCTCAAGACAAATGTCGTGATACCTCGATGCAGCTGTGGACGGTGGCCGTTGGTCGGGTGGACAGGCAGACGGGTTGGCGCACAGGAAGCTGACAGAGTGTCTAGAAACAGGCTTCTGCAGTATTGTGGTGGCCGTCGTCGTGGCCGTCGTCGTGGCCGTCGGTGCGTGGTATGGCCGTCGTGTCGTCGTCTCGATGCCGATGCTGGCTCCTTCTCCTTTTGGCAGTAGTCCGTGGGCGCAGGCAGAGGGTGGTGATGGCCAGGTTGCGGACCTGCAGGAACAGACAAACACGCTGCGGGAGTATCTTGTCGTCTATTTGTTTCCGGTCCCTATCTGGCGTTCTTTCTGGTGTTTGCTGTCTCTGGTCTCGTCCTGCTGTGTCCGCTCTGGGTGTCTTGAAGGGGGGTTTCCGTCAGATGTGGAGGTGTGGGCTGAAACAGGATTAGCATATCCCAAACCCCTGGCCTATGGCCTATTTTCTGGTTTCTGGCTGGCTCGATTACTTTGTGGGTGTGGGTGTCGCCCGCGTGTGCATATGGTGCCTGCGTGGAGGATGTGTGTATGGAGATTGCTGATTGCTTGATGCTTGATGCTTGAAGCTTGATGACTGTACTCTGTGCTGTGATGGTTTCTTCTTATTCTGGAAGGAGCAAAACTGGCAGACGGGAAACGGCCGTGCCTTCCTCCTGCAGGCTCGTCAGGGAGGCACTTTCACAAGCATAAAGGGCAGGCGTCACCCGTACCAGAGCTAGTCTCGAACAAGCAGACGTTTCATGGCACGGTGCAGTGTATTTTGCAGCACTGTGCAATTATACATCATGGCTGGCATTAACAACTCCTATCCCAGCCAATCCATCGTACTCTTATTTCTGTGTAATACAAACAGTCAATTTCTCTTTCCCAGTTTTGCCAGTATCTAATCACAGCCACAGCCTGGATCCTTGCGATCATGTGCATACAACTGCCCCTGAGTAATAAGTGCACGTCCGTGTGGTTTGCTGCATCCAATGCAGTGCATGAACAGCCTAGAACACACTGGCCAACAGACAAAATCACCAGCAGGGTTGTCACGTAGTTTAGCTGGATGATCCTATGCACTTGCCATGACTGATTCGTATATTTTATACTGTTCTGTTTGGCCAAGGACGACTATTCATATGCGAGACGTCGAGTGGCTTTGGTAGGATACAGTCTACACAGTGCCGCACTGTTCTTCTGGAAGCTGTCGGTCCCCGCCCACTCTGCCAGAGCTCTGGTAGCGCCGACCGTTTACTGCACTATGCCTGTGCAAGCATAGGTTAGGTTGCTTGTGAGATTGGCAGCTTCTATTTCTAGCCTAAGATTGCACCTCATCTCATGCCCCATATAAGCGTCAATTTAGTCAGCAGTACAGCACTTTGACAGCGTTGACTCTGCGGAATCTGCGAAAACTGAGAAACACATTTATATCTTCCAGCACGCTGTATCTCTACCCGTAGCTTATCAATGGTTTATAAAACGCTATTCTCTCCTTGCAATGGTTGCTGGCCCAAAATAAGATTAATCGGGCCATTTGCAAAGTGGACAAAGGCAGCATTTGGGTCAGAGTAGTCTTGCGGATGAGCAGGAAGAGAAGAGTCCAAGGGTGTAGATATACTAGGGAGTACTTTATAGGATGAATTAGAGTAGCTGTTCGGAGTATTGTAGTTGCACTGCTGGACACAGCAATGCCGTATGCGTGTTGGGATGCAACGGCGGCGAGACAAGACTCATTGCGAGATGAGATCGTACCAGGATATCCATGTTATAGAGACTCGTAATAGAAATAAAGAATAACAATAAAGAAGACAACAACAAATACAAGAAACGAAACTAGCAGTAATCAAAGCTGCGGCATCGATTTGATTACATAATCTGCGAATACCCCAGAACCCCGTCTCGACGCCCCATAATTCCCAAGGCTGCGCCCATATTACCTAATTTGCACCTTTGCACCATTTCCCCTTGACACGCAGCCCGACACAGCATTGAGGCGTCACTACCTTTGCGACAGTCGCCGACATTGCGCGAACTCGACAAGGAAATACGGCCAACGGACAGTCGGCATCACAGAAGAAAGACCAGTATACTTTGCAGCAGCAGCATTGTACATTAACGACTTGGCTGCATCGCGACCTCGCCCAACCGCAGCTCCGGCATCGCGACGCCACCAGGCAGACGCCATTTGAGAAGACGTCTCGGCAGACGGGCAACACAGACTATCAAGGTTATCAAAGTCGACTCTCTTCTGCGCAAACCCGGCTTCGGTCGGTCAGCCTCGCCATGAGTACCACAGTCTCTGCTGTCAAGGTGCGCCCACGTCCAGCTCTTCCTGCTATTGCTATTTCTATTGCTATTTCTGTTGCTATTGCTACAACTACTAACTCGCCTAGACAGTCTTTATCCCCGCCATCATCGCCCTCCTCATCTTCCTCTTTATCAACTTTGCCATTGTCCCTGCATGGCGCTTCTACCGCAGCCGCTACGGCCACTACGTCCCCGTCGAGCAGATATCAACGCAGACGCTGTCCCTCGGCTACCGCATGCACGTCGCCCTCGGCAACTTTTTCTCGCGCGCCTCGAATGTGACGTCCAATTGGCGGGCACGGGGCTCTTCGTCTTCAAGTAACGCATCCCCCGGCCTGGGCCGCAGAATACGCACCCTGCTCGGCAGACGGCCGAGCCGCGACTACAGCGAGATGGACGACGACCTGCTGTCCGACGCTGGCGAGGAGCTCGGCACAATACGAGCTCCCGGCTCGGAGCATTACAGCGAGCAGCCGCCGGCGTACGATTCACAGAGGCTGAGCCGCGAGCTCGAGCAGGGTTTCATGGACGACAGCGAAAGCGACGACGACGACGGCGGCCAGCGGCGGCGGTAGTGGTTGATAGATGTCCATCTCCAAAGTCTCTTTCTATTCTTATTGCGTCTCTTGTCATTCTTCCTGCTCTGAATTCACTTGCATTATTACCAGCATGTACTGCATCTTGCATCTTGCATCTCAGCCTGCTATTCATTTCTCTATTCTTTAGTACTTGTCTTGGTTTATGGTCTCTTGACTTTCTTTGCATTATTCCATGGCATTTGTATAAATCAAGTCCAGCCTTGAGTTACACATGCATGCACTTGATCCTTATCATAACGGAAACCCATCTTTCAATACGGCATACCTATATAGTAGCGGAGGATATTCTTAAGCAAACGCAGATGTTTTGGTCCTACAAGAATATATTCGGATGAACTGGCCAGCAATGAGAGTTATGACTTGGTATTTGAGAGACAGTTTATACCGTACTATTTATAAAATTATACTGCTTTTACTTTACAACTCTATGTCACGTCCTGGTAGGCCAGCTGAGTTGTGTCATGGGGCCTCTCACCGCGAGTGGTATAATGGGTGACTAGAAACAGCCCAGTTCAGTTTCTAAGCAGTTCAGATCTGTTACCCTAGCTATACAAACAGTAAATAAATGGCAAAAGCTTTGATAATAGCCGTGATGGAAATCACATATACCTGGCCTCTTGTGTGTCTCATCGACGCCGTCCAGTCTTCGATGCTGTCAGTAATGCGGCAGACTATTCCTGCCTTGCAACCCAGCTGCGTACTACTATCTCAACAGAGAGTTTGTGAGCCTTTCATATGGTCTCTTGACGGAATCAAACTCAACGACAGTTTTCTGCTATTATTTCTTCATTTTCATATTCTTCTTCTGTCGACCTTGCCCTTTTGTAAATACTGCGTAGCTTGTCTTTTGTCAGCTTCTCTTTACAAGTATTGCACTGTTCTTTTGTAATATATTCTGCTTCAATTGCACTTGATATAACAATAGAATGGCCATCAACATCACAACATCACCACTCATCATTGCTGCTTGAGACTCATGGAGGCTGATGTGTTTGGCTCTTTCCCAACTAGGCAGTTTGCTCTATTAGGTCGAAGCCTGCTGCCCCGCATTTCCACACCCATTTAGCTGCTGGTTAACCTCAAGGGCTTCTGGTGAACGCGTCTTCTCAGCTCGCAGCCGGCATTGATTGTTTGCAACGGCATCCACGAGATCTACGCGTGCCCCCAAGCTGCAATGAAGTTCAAGGCCGAACTCCGCAATGTCCGCGTCTTTTCCAAGCTCGTCGCCGCCCTGAGCGCCCTCGACAAGATCGTCTGGATCCGCGTCGAAGACGAAGTCGTACGCTTCATTGTCGTGCCCGACCGCGGCTCGCAGGTCTGGTGCACGTTTTCGCGCGACTTTTTCTTTGACCCCGACGCATTCGTCTTGAAAAGCCAGAATGCCGGCAATGCCATCGATCTCGAGGTCACCCTGGCCGCCATGCAGCGTGCCCTGCGCTCGGCCCTTCAGAGCAGCACCGATCCTGTGCTGCGGCTCACCAAGCGCGACAATGTGCCCATGCTGTCCATGACGATCCCGACCATGACGAACCCGCGCGGTCTCGGCGCGTTTGGCTTTGGGCCCGTGGGTGGGCAGCAAGCGGGGGCTACGGGCCGGTTCCGTGAGAGCACGTTTGGCAGCATTGGCGATTTCGATCCCACCACCACAAACACCAATCCGGGTGCATCCGAGCTCGAGCTGCTGGCCAAGAGAGAGCGCGAAAAGGTCGTCGTGCAAGACATGCCGGTGCGCGTCATGACGGCCGAGGCCATGGCGAGCGTGCTGGAGCCGTCTGTGCCCGAGGGCGACGTCAACATTGTGCTGCCGCCGCTGCTGCAGCTCAAGGCCGTGTCGGACCGCTTCACCAAGCTAGCTCACGCCGGCAGCAACTCCGGGTCGGGCTCTCTGATGGGAGGCAACAACACATTTGGCGCTGGCGCTGGCGCTGGCGCTGGCGGCTTTGGTGCGGGAGGATTCGGAACTACAGGCACAGGCACTGGCACCGGAGCTACCACGAGCGGCGCGTCCCCAAAACTAGAGCTCAGCGCCAACATGTATGGCGTGCTGCGTCTGCGGCTCTTGACGGACACGCTGAATGTCGAGACGGTCTGGAACGACCTGGAGAACCCGCCGCTGAACGAGGACGTGCTGCCGGTCCCGCTGGCCGAGCACCCGAGCACGCGCTACCGCGAGGCTGGGCCGGAAAAGTTTGCCACGGTGCGCGTGGACGGGCGCGACTGGAGCCGCGTGCTAAGCGTGGGCCGGCTAGACGGACGCGTTATTGCGAGTGTGATTGACGGCACTGCGCTGATTCTGCATGTCGACGTCACGCAGCCCGACGGGTCTGACGATCCAGACGAGCTGAGCTCGATTACAGTACGTTGATTTGTCTTGATTTTTGGCGGGCATCTGCTAACTCTACAGTACTATGTGTCGTCCTACAGTGTCTGACATTTTTTTTGTTTCTCTCTTATCTGTCTTCTGTCTTCTGTCTTCTCACGATCTACGGCGTTTGGTGGTCAAATGTGCATCCAGGCCGGACCATATAGTGTTGCTATTATCATTCTGTATTCGTTTATCATTTCGGCGTCCGGATATACCACTTGTCAATATACTGCTAGTTCTCTACCGACCTTCTACCTCGCCAATCGGATCCATACCGCATTCTGCCGGGCGTTGATATACCGAGCCGGCACGGTTCGCGGTCTCCACAATTCCCCCGCTCCCGCTCATCGGACCAGAGGCTCCACTCGTCACCACTGGCACGACGCTTCACTCTCGAGCCCGCTCTGCGCAGAAGCCTACTCTGCACTACTCATGCTAGTATGCTAGCTTTCTACACTTGTCTCAATACCCGGTCGTGTGTGCCCCCCCGTCAGTTTAGCCGCCAATCAGAGCCCATCCATCCTCCAAGTCCTCATCAGTCCTCATCAAGTACAAGCCGGCTCCTGTGACAAGCCTCCCAAGCCCCTACTCCAACTCTGCCAGGGGAATACTCCGAGTTGACAGACCTAAGCATTGACTAGAACAGCTAGACCAGGATGTGGGAGAGGAATGCGAGAGGAATGTTGGAGACGCTCAGCCGGCATACGGGAATAGGCAGCTCGACGCAGCAGGCGGCATACAATACCACTGTGGGATAATGGAAGTATTATTCTGCCAAAAGCCGTAGCTGACGTCAAGAGGGCAGGTAGAAGCTGTAGTCTCCTGTTCCGTTATGGTCTTCTTTCTGTATTTTCTTTTCCTCCTTCTTCCTCTCCCTTCCTCTACTACCTGCCTCTCACCACCCTCACATCCTCCTCCTCACATCCTCATCCTCACATACTCACATCCATTACCATGTCACAACAAGGCCTCAATCTTGGCTACAGCGGCGTCCACCCGTTTGCCAAGGTCAACCTCGAAAAGGGCGACCGCGCTTCCGTCCAGGAACTACTGCGCACCCTGCTTGACCCCCTCGAACCCTTCTTCTCGCCCGCCAAGGCCCGCGTCCGGTGTCCCGGTGCCACCGCCGTCCGCTTCGACCAGGTCGCTTCCGAGGTCGAGGGTATCTGCCGTCCACTATGGGGTCTGGCCTGTTTGCTGGGTGGTGAGGGCGACTATCACGGCACCAAGTGGTGGGTCGACGGCCTGCGTGCCGGCACCGACCCCGAGAGTCCCGAGTTCTGGGGCTTCCCACGCGACAATGACCAGCGCATGGTAGAAATGTGCCCGCTCGGCTTCGCGCTGGCCGTGGCTCCCGTGTTCTGGGACTCGTTTTCCGACAAGGAACGCACCAATATGGAGAACTGGCTGGGCAACTCGATCAACGAGAAGAACATGCCCAACACCAACTGGCTCTGGTTCCGCGTGTTTGCCAACCTGGGCCTGAAGAAGAACGGCGGCAAGTTCTCGCAGGACCGCCTCGACAGCGACATCCGCCACCTCGACACATTCTACCGCGGCGGCGGCTGGTCCAACGACGGGCCCGAGGGCATCCACCAGATGGACTACTACTCGTCGTCGTTTGCCATTCACTTTCTGCAGCTGCTCTATGCCAAGCTGGCCGGCGACCAAGACCCCGAGCGCGCGGCCGAGTTCAAGAGCCGCGCCCAGCAGTGCGCCCTCGACCTCGCCCACTACTACGACAGCGAGGGCCGCGCCATCCCCTTTGGCCGCAGCGTCGGCTACCGCTTCGCCATGGTCTCGTTCTGGGGCGCCCTGGCCTATGCCGACGTCGCGCTGCCCGCGCCCCTCACCTGGGGCATGGTCAAGGGCATCGTGCTGCGCCACCTGCGCTACTGGCAGACGCAGCACGACATGTGGAGTCCCGCCGGCACCCTGACCATTGGCTACTCGTACCCCAACATGTACATGGCCGAGAACTACAACAGCCCCGGCAGCCCCTACTGGGCCTGTCTCGCCTTTATCTGCCTGGCCGTGCCCGCGACGCACCCCTTTTGGACGTCGGCCGAAGAGGACCACTGGCCGTCGCTGCCGCCTGTCAAGTCGCTGTCGCAGCCGGGCCACATCATGAGCAACCTGGGCGGGCACTGCATGCTGCTGTCGTCGGGCCAGGCCTGCAGCTACCCGATGAAGGGCACGCACGCCAAGTACGGCTGCTTTGCCTACAGCAGCTCGTTTGGCTACTCGGTGCCGCCCGGCCTGTTCTCGCTCGAGCAGTATGCGCTGTCGTCGCAGCTCGGCTTCTCGAACGACGGCGGCGAGTACTGGAAGACGCGCCGGCTGTCGACATATGCCGCCCTCGAGCAGCGCGACGCCTCCACGTCGGTTCTGGTCTCTAGATGGTCGCCCTTTTCCGACGTCGCCGTGCGCACCATTCTCGTGCCGCCGCAGCCCGCGACGCCCAACTGGCACCTGCGCGTGCACCGCATCGAGGTGGCTTCGGGCGGGTTTGCCGACCGCAGGATCCTGACGGCCGACGGCGCCTTTGCCATCCACAACGAAAACAGCGTCGACGGCCGCTCCCTGGGCCTTTACGACGCCGCCACGGGCGAGGGCACACAGCCTCTGATCATTGGCAACTACGACACGCTCACGCCTGCCGGCTGGTCACCGGGTGACAAGGGCTCGTTTGCCGCGTGCCGCGATGCCGGTGCTGTCGGCATCCGTGCCATTGAGCCCGCCTCGACATCGGCAGCTGCCAGACAGGCCAACCTCGTCAATGCCGACCCCAACTCCAACCTAATCCACAGCCGCACCGTCATTCCTACGCTGCACAGCACCCTCACGCGGGGTCAGACTGTGTGGTACGTGACGGCTGTGTATGCCCGGCCTGCCGGCCCGACAGTCGCCGTCGAGTCGTTTCTGGACGGCTGGGAATCGGTGCCCAAGCTGCCTACATGGCTTGAAAAGGAGATTGCCGAGAACAAGGCATAAGCATGTAGAGACTAATATATAATGTATGCTCGCATACCACTTTCACAATTGTACAGCAGATGCTACTGTCATGAATTAACAAAATATAGTACACACACGTTTAAAACCATGAAATCTTCTGTGATAGTGAGCCTCGGCCATTTCCAGATCCTAAAATATTAAACACACGCTTCATCACCAGTCTCTTACACATACGCCTCATGAAAGAGAAGGACGTATACTCCACAGGATCAGAATGCAGCACTGTTGTCATTGCTGCAAGGTAAAACTCTGCTTATAGAATCTTGACGGGAAACCCGAGCTCTTTTTCGATATCCTCCAAAACAAGAACAGCCGGCGAGGCATAGGTGATATCAATTGACATGCCGAGATCGGCTCCTGCACCTCTAGTGAGGAATCCTCCAAGGCGACCGTCGAGGCCGAGGATTGCGGCACCTGAATCACCGCTCTTTGAAAAGGCGACATTTTTGTTTTCAAATGACCCCGGAATTGCCCACTCTCGTGTATCGATCATGCTTCCGTCCGGCATGCAGTTTCTCACAGTAGACAGCAGCTCCGACGGACATCCAAAGGTGAGACCCGTTGAGGCTCCTCTCTTCATGACAATGATGCAGGGTTCGCCGCGGTGGTTTTCAAACGGGCCACGTGGGGAACGAATCTCGGAAAGGGGAATCAGTCCTTGGATCTTGATCAGGCCGTCGCCAGGAAAGTTGAAGTCGGGCTGAATTACTTTCTGTGATCTAATGAGATCGTTTGTGAAGAACATGTCTTGTAGCTGTTTGCTTATATCTAGGATGTTTGTGACGTCTTCTCCAGCAGGGAACTTGGCCTTGTCCATCTTCAATAGGCAATAGTCCTTGGTCCAGAGAACTGCCGATTGTGCTGCAGAAATTGGTGGCGAGAAGTAGACTGTACCCGACACACGCGCATCTCTGTCACGGAAAACAAGAGCCTTCTTGTAGGCTTCATCGGCCTGAATCAGCAGAGCATTGTCCTTTCCCAGCCCTGAGGATTTGGCGAGGGACTCTTGTCTGTCACGAAAGTATTTCAAACCGTCAATTGACGACATGGTGGTCTCGTCCGATGGCATGAAAAACTCTTGAGGCTCAGCGTCGTCGTCAGCCGTGAGACGAAACAACCTGTTGTCTTGATTGAGGCTGTTGGGAAGTCCGACGTGGCGACAGGTTATAGCCCAGACAGGCGGCGTGCCCTGTTCTGCTCCTGTGTTGCCAGCTGTGGATGGGGAGATATAGACCCCCAGGGTTCCTACTAAAGTAGGCCTCATGCATGGCGAGATAGGGTTGCCAATGCTGGTAGTGAAGGGGAGCAGAACGTTGCTGAGAGGTGCCTCGGCCGAGCCATGGGTGACAGACAACAAAGGGGGGGGGTGTGAGAGGGAGAAAACTTGGGAGACGCGCAGTTGTACATCGACATCCAGCAGACTGTTTTCGTCCAAAACAAACCTGGCAGCACGCAGTGCTTCAGCCACGTTTTGCCAAGGGATGTTGCTATGCTCCAGCCCAACCCAAACCGTGACGGGCCTGTTCGCATGCGGCTCTTCTGTGTCTCCCAGCCGGACGATATCGAGCGACGTCCACGGTAGATAACGTATTGCCTCCTTGATGGTAGGCTCAATGAAGTCCCACTTGGTGCGGATGCCGTGAAAGCCGATATTCGTGATTGTCTTCTCCTTGAGTGTGAACCAGGCGGATCGTTCTGGGTCTCTCTGCCATGCTTCTTTTTGCTCCTCTATCGTCTGATACGGGATCAGACCAGCAGACGCACGGCCAACAAGACGAGGCGAAGAACAAATGCCGTGGTAGTAGTGAGAAGCTTCTTCTTCGCTTGGTTGTATCAGATGGGGGAGAATGTCGTCCTTGGCCATCTCACCTTTGCAGTAAAGCATCTCGGCGGTGCTGCCAACAGCAGTCTCGTCAGAAGAGTCTGTGCCATATCGATTATACCCTGCCACACTGCTATGATGCATATCAGCCGCGTTGTGAGTGGGAGTGGGATCAGCCATGATATAGGGTGAGATAGGTGGGAAGTTGTGGGGGCAGAGGTTGTAAGATGAACAAGTAGAAAAAGAAGCGATAGACGAAAAGCGGGCCAGTGAAGTAAAAAGTGGATATCAAAATAGTCTTTTATTTTCCTTTTTTCCACCAAAAGCTACCAGTCGTAGTCAGATCCATCTAAAGGAGCCTGAACTATGTAAATCGCCAAATGCACTTAAACAGATATCATCTTTAAATGCATTAATATGTGATTGTTGCATAACTGTGATTACTCGATAATCGCTTCTTTATAAACACGCCCAGTGCCATCTCAGAGAGACTACATCATGCTTTCATAGTATTGCGCTTATGTGCACATTTTCTCTAAACCCAACAATGCACGTCACTCTTCTCAAACCCCGTTACTATTTATATATTGCTGAAGCTCATGTGCAATCCCATGATAGGCGTCTGGCGGTGTTAGTCCAGACAGTCTAAATAGCTAAATCACACCATGTTTCACTATTCACACTAGCGGCTAAATAGACTAAAGGCGAGCTTCATCGCGACCTCCTGATCGCCCACCACCCACCACGAGCCTCTCCCAACCCACCCCTACGCCTCGGAATTACGGCGCACCAACTTGCAGCTGGTACAAACCACTATTGCGGCCTCTGATTCAGCTTCATCGCCGCTTTGCGACCCCTTCCCGCAGCTCTGTGGCCGTCACCGACACCGTGTCCTTGTGCCCCCCCCCCTTTACTTGACGCCGGCATATATACAGTGACACAGATACAGCGACACATTTATAGAGACTGCTACGGCACCGGCAGCCACAATGCCGCGCTCCGACCCCTTCCTGCCTGCCTCGCCGGCACAGGTCAAGGCCCTCGTGCTGCCCGTCGGGCCCATGCACCGCGACCGGTTCGCCGCCTTTCTCGACCGTCTCAAGAGCGAGCAGGCCATACAGCTGCGCGATGTCAGCGCCGACAGTCGGCCCAACCGGAGTGCGTATTCCCAGACAAAATGCATTCGTACAGTCTTGTTACTAACTTTGACCGCAGACATGTTCAGCCCCTTGGCGTTCCCCGACGGCATCATCTTCTACGACCTCACCACACACGTGCCACAACCCTCCCACCTGGCACTCTCGCCTTTTGACCTCTACCGCGAGCCCCTTGTTGTCCTTGCCCTCGCCGACGGTGCCGCCCTCAAGACTGTCGACTACGGCAGCAAGCGCCAGTCCACCACCGCCCGCTCCGTCGAAGAGCGCAACGTCCGCGCACTCTACCAGGAGCTCGAGGAGCTGCGCGACACATACACCAAAGTCCTCGTCCACCGCGTGCTCATCTTTGACTATGAGGCGTCGCCCAATGCTCCATTGCACATGCCAGAAGAAGGCATGGCCACTATCCCGCCCGTCAGCCAGTCCAAGCGCACAACCATGAAGACGGTCATGGCCGACATCTCGTCCCTCCTGCTGGCCGAGATGAACACCCTCGCTCGCTCCTTTGACGCCATGTCCTACATTGAGTCGCCTGGCCAGTCCAACGCGGCCGTGCTCCGCGGCCATGCCCGGGGTGAAGGGTCCGACGACGGCACGAGTGGTGGCGGCAGCAGCACAATGGCGTCGCGCCGCAACTCGCAATTCGCTCTGCCGACACGGTCAGGGTCTGTCAGCAGCGGCATGACGGCCGTCGACCGCGCCCAGACGCGCATGTCTATGCCTGCCCCCTTCAAGAGCGGCTCGCCTTTTGGATCAAGCAGCTCAGGGCCCGCACCCGGACGCCCGTCAACACCAGTGCGCAACGCCTCGGTGTCAGGTCCATCAGCCATACCCGAGGATGTCGCTGGGCCCAACGGCGGCGGCAGTGCTAGCACCATGTCCAGCCCCGACCGGGCCGGGTCACCCATGGATCTGGGCGACGGTGTGCGCGGCTCCAACCAGGATCGGATAGCCGTGCAAGGGTTCGGGTCGGGCGGCCTCAACGAGCGGTGGCGCAACAAGGGCAAGAGCCGCGTTACTATCGTGGTCGCCTCGCTGTACCTGCAGGCAGGCCGCTGGACGGATGCGCTCAAGGAGCTCATTGATGGTGCCACCGTGTCCCGGTCCAACAACGACCACCTGTGGCACGCAAAGGCGCTCGAGCTGATTGTCATTTGTCTGCTGCTGCTGTCGTACGCCAACATTGAGTTCCAGGTGCCGACGGTGTGTCTGCCGCCGCCCGAAAAGGGATCGGCTGCCCAGCAAGCAGCCGTCGCGCTCGAGGCGGCCGCCGAAAAGGCACACCCAGAGCAGCCCAAGTGGCTCCGCAGCCTGCAGCTGATCCTGCCCGACCTGCTGGACCGCATCCTGGGCCTCTACTCGCGCGTCTCGGCCGAGCACCTGCCACCACTCCCCATGGCCGAGGCGACGATTCGCTTCAGCAACATCTTGACGGCGCTGCACATGGCCGACGGCACCCTCAACCGCAAGTTTCTGAGCATGGTCATCGAGGGCAAGATCGACGCTGCGACGGCCGGTGGCGTATTGACAACATCACCGCGACTGACCGTCACGCCGTCGCGGACCTACATTACGAGCACGCTGTTCCGCGCGTTCCCTTCGCCCACGGCCGATATACTGACGACCATTGACCGCATTGTCATTCTGAGCGGCATTGCCTCGATTCTTGGCCGCCTGGGCTACCAGCGGAAAAAAGCCATGGTGGTGCGCGAGCTCATGTCTGTGCTCATTGGCGGTCTCGTAGAAGCGCGCACGCGAGGCGCGGCCGAAGTCGGCATCCACCCGGCAGCCGGCCTCATGTCGCAAAACGGGTCGCACTCTGGTCACACCAACGGTGCTGCTGCGCTCGACCTGGCCGAGGGCGATATTGAGTCTGGCGTGGAGGCCTTTTTGGGCATGCTCCTCAAGACGTACGGTGTCGTTGAACTTGAACCGGCAATACTTGCCGGCGCATTGTCTGCAGACGGCCCTGACACACACACCATTGACGACTCTGACGAAGCCATTGTCACGCGCATCAAGGAGCAGGCAACGTCGCGCCTGTTTGGTCTGCCCAGAGCCAAGTTCAACTTGCTGCGGGCCTGCATCAACTTTTCCGAGGCGCTGCCCGATTTCGCGGGCGTGCTCAAGTTCTCGAGCGATCTGCTGCGCACTGGCGGCAGTGGCATCGCACCGGGACAGACGCGCGACGACGCGGCACCATTCCTCAGCCGAGACGAGCAAGTCCGTCTGGCCACCAACATTGCCAAGACGTCCAGCCTGTCTCGGCGCCTAGGGTTTGGCGAGATCACGGCCGAGTACTGGGACGAGTTCCTGCTGCGCGGCGTGAAACTCGAGCCTGCACCGGCAGCATGCAAGCCGATTGCACACACCAAGGCCGAGCTTCCAGGCAAGGCGACAGCAGCACGCACGTCACAAGACGTCGACCCTTTTATCCACAACTCGTTTATCAAACCCTCGGAAAAGGCCATTGTCGAGCCGATTCTCGTAGCCGACGAGCCGGCAACATTCAAACTGACGCTGCAAAACCCATATGATATCGACGTCGAGATCGAGAGCATCCGGATCGAGACGGATGGCGTGGACTTTGAGGCGTACCCCGACAGCACACTGCTAGGCCCCTTCCGGACGCAGATCGTCAAGGTATCGGGCGTGCCCAGGGCGGCCGGTGCTCTGCGGGTGACTGGCGCCGTGGTGCGCGTGCGCGGCTGTCGCGAGCGGCGGTTCCCCGTCTTTACCGAGCCGTGGTCGCCCCAGCGGCCTGAAAAGGTCAAGAACATTGGCATGGCGCCGTTCCAGAAGCGGGCTCTCGACGACAAGAAGAGATACGCGAGAGAAAAGGAGGGAGCAGTAAAACAAAAGCGCGACTCCACAGCACCCATCTCGACGCCGGTGCAGCTGGCAGGCGGCCCGCCTCTCAAGCCGGACCAGCTGTCGCTCAACGTGATCCCAGCACAGCCCATGGTGGTGGTCGAGTCGACGACGCTTCCGCAATCCTCGGTTATGGTGCTCGAGGGCGAGCGGCAAGTGTTTTCTGTAACCCTGAAAAACTTGTCGACAACGACGGCCGTCGACTTTCTGCTCTTCTCGTTCCAAGACTCGACCCAAGGGTCCGTACAGACGGCTCTGGGCAACCGCGACGCGACGCCGGCCGAGCTCTACGAGTACGAGCTGATCCTGGCCAAGAAACAGGCTCTGCGACTACGGACGGTGGGCGCGGCAGCCAAGCGGCGGTACATTGGCCCGGGCGAGACAGCGTCGTTTGACTTTGAGATTCTCGGCAAACCGGGTCTCACGAGCGGCACGATCCAGGTCGACTATGCGCACCTGGGCGTGCCCGCCGAGGAGGTGGCCTCCAAATTCTACACGCGGCAGGCGTCTCTGCACCTCACAGTAACGGTCAATGCGAGCGTCGAGATTGCGCGCATGGACGTGCTGCCCCTGCATGGCAGCATCCCCGAGCCGCTCTGGGAGCGCAGTGGCGAGGTTGCCAAGTCCAAGTCAAGGACGTCCAAGAAATCCAAGCTGAGCACGGACAAGTACTGCCTGCTGCTGCTGGATCTGCGCAATGCCTGGCCCAGCCAGATGCGCGTCGAGCTGACGGCCGACGATGGTGATGACGGTGATGTCGGCGACGATAAAGACAAGGACAACTCGGAGAGTATCGTCGTGACAGAACACATCCTGCCGGGCAATACGGCCCGCGTGATTGTTCCTCTACGGCGCATCTACCTGGAAGACCCGCACGCCTCCATCCCGGCCCTCAACCCGTCGCGCCAGCGCCAGTTTGTCGTCAGCACGGGCAAGATCACCCCCGACACCGAGCGCGCCAACCGCGAAGCCTTTTGGTACCGCGAGCGCATCCTGGACAAGCTGCGCGGCAGCTGGTCGACCCAGGGCGCGCAGGGCGTGATCGAGGCATCCTCTCTGGGGCTGGCACAGTCGTTCTCGTCGGCACCGCGCAGCGGCAGTATCGAGCTGCGCAGCATGCGGCTCACGCCGCGCATGATCGAGGCCATCAAAGTGGACGAGGTGGGCATCGACGTGTCCATGGTCAAGGGCAGCAAAAAGTCCCGCGTCGTCAAGGTGGATGAGTTTGTGGAGATGTGTGTGCAAATCACCAACCGCACGGCGTCGCCGCTGTACCCGACGCTGCGCCTGATGCCGGCGCTGTGCCACCGGCCGCTGAATGTGGCCCTCGACTACACGCGCAAGTTTGCCTGGAACGGCGCGCTGCAGCAGACGCTTCCCCTGCTAGCAGCACGCAGCACGACCGAGGTGCGGCTGGGCGTGACGGCACTGTGCCGCGGCGAGTTTGAGGTGACGGCCTCTGTCGAAGAGACGCGGCTCTGGACGGCCAAGGCAGAAGACAAGCCGTCCGAGGTCAAGGGCCGGCCGCGGTCCAACACGGAGACGCTGCTGCTGGACTCGATGCTGGGACCTCGAGAACGGC
Organism: Ophiostoma himal-ulmi; assembly: GCA_029299165.1. Taxonomy (NCBI): domain Eukaryota; kingdom Fungi; phylum Ascomycota; class Sordariomycetes; order Ophiostomatales; family Ophiostomataceae; genus Ophiostoma; species Ophiostoma himal-ulmi. Next base: position 585,053 of record JANSME010000001.1, read on the forward strand.
GGATCTGGCACTCGCGCAAAGCATGCCACTTTGTCGTTGTCGACGGAGAGTAGCTTATGATTATTCATGACCGTTCAACTGTTTCGTAGATATATATAAACATTTCAGCCTTCAAGAGGTCAATTACAGAAAGGATAATGAGTGACACCGAGCAATCGAGACTCTTAGTAATCGTCCCGAGTGTATGGCACGCTAGTGCGGCCTAACGGTTAATAGCGGCTAGGAGTTAAATAAAATATTTAATTTAATTTTACGGGCTGAGATAGAGTAAAAGAAAAAAGAATGTATATAAAGAGCTTTAACAAAGCTGAAAATTTAGAGTGCGAATTCGTAACGCTTGGCGATCAGCAGTGACGGTTGACGAACAGCAAGCTCGTAATGATACTCTGACACTGGCGCATCTCTCTTCTTGAATCGTTGCTTCGCTTCTATGCCTTGACATCACGAGATCGCTTAGTCAGACGGCAGTCGATCTGCTTACTGGTCGGGTTGAGTAAGCAGCATTTTTTTTTTTTTTACACTTTAAAAGAAACATCTACCGGTTTACTGCTGCCATGGCGTCTCCAACCGCAGAGAGACAAGACAGCACGCGTCCGCGCATCCTCTTTCTTGATGCCTACGACTCGTTTGCCAACAACATCACGGCCCTTTTGGCGACGCTCCTCGACGCAGAGGTGCACGTCCTGCCCATTGACGCAGCCGTCGACGCCGATGTGTTCTATGCCGAGACTGCCTGCTACGATGCCGTTGTGTGCGGTCCCGGCCCGGGGTCGCCCAGCTGTGCCGCCGACGTTGGCCTGATGAAGTATGTCTGGGCAGCAGCTGAGTCAGCATCAACGCCAACGACGACGACAATACCTACACTGGGAATCTGCCTGGGCTTTCAGAGCTTGGTGGCGGCACACGGCGGCCGCATCCGGCGACTGCGGTCGGGCGGCCTGCACGGCATGGTTCGGCCGGTGGACACGCGCCAGCACGATATCTTTGCCGGTGTACCTCCATTCCGGGCCACGCTCTACCACAGTCTTGGCGCCGACGTCGGCCAGGATTCCGTTCCCGACGAACAATGGACGACGGCCAAGTGGGAGATGGTGGCCGACACACAGCTGCAACCTCTGGCATGGGTCGAAGAGCCGCTGACACCGTCGGAGAATGAGCGCATCTTGATGGGCGTGCGCCATACGGCGCTTCCCCTCTGGGGCCTGCAGTACCACCCCGAATCAGTATGCACGGATGCGGCGAGCCATGCTGTGCTGGTCAACTGGTTCGAAGCAGCTGTGGCATGGAATCGGGAGAACGGCCGGGTGCGGACAGAGCCGGCGGGCAGCGGTTTGCTTGCGCGACAGGCAACACGGCCGAGTCTGCTATCGCAGCCGCCAGTACTCAAGACAGCCAACGGAGCAAACGGCCATGCACCACACTACACGGCAAAGACTGTACCTCTTCCATTGCATGTGCAAGTCCCTGATATTGTCGAGATCCTGCACGACTCATCCCCCGTCATCGAGCCCGAACACATTATCCTCGACTCGGCCAGTGCTGCTGCTGCAGCAGCAGCAGCAGCAGCCTCAAACTCGAGCTCGCAAGACTCTACAAAAGTTGGCGATGCGTCGGACACTGACGCCATCCGCGGCCGGTACAGTATCATTGCACTAAATGTCGGCTCGGCAGCGCGCATCGAGTACCGCACAGGCGACCGGCTCGCGACGCTCAGACAAGGCACAGAGACAGAGACGGTCTCTCTCGGAGAGCAGTCCATCTGGCAGCTGCTGGCCGAATACCACGAATCAAAGCGTGCACACATTCAGCCCGAGACAGTGAAAGCGGCATCCAATCTGCCTTTCCTCGGCGGCTTCATGGGCTACATTACCTATGAGCAGGGCCTAGACGACATTGGTGTTGCTGTTCCCGACAACAAACAAGCTCAGGCAGGTCAGGCGGGCCGTGGCCACACTCGCCCGGATGTCTGCTGGGCCTGGGTCACGCGCAGCATTGTCGTCGACCACCAGCTCGGCGTTGCCCATATTCAATCTATTGCGGACCATGATGGAGCATGGGTCGGCAGTGCTGTGTCCAGTCTGCAGGCCTCAGCAAAATGGACTTTGGCCAAGCCGACAACAGATCCTGCTTTACCGCAAGTTGTCGATACACAGCTCCCCGACGCGCAGCGCTACGAAGCCCTCGTACGGCAGTGCCAAGAGTATATTGCCGCCGGCGAGTCCTATGAGCTGTGCCTCACGGGCGAGACCCGGATTACCACACTGTCGAGATCCGACAGCCAGACTTCTGCTGCCTGGGCTCTGTACCGCGCCCTGCGCAAGAAGAACCCGTCGCCGTTTGCATCATACCTGCGGCTGGGTGCGGCAACGCTTGTCAGCAGCTCGCCCGAGCGGTTCCTATGCTTTGGCCCAACCCGAAACCAAGATGCTCTGACATGCTCGATGCGCCCGATGAAGGGCACGGTGCGTCGCTCGTCGACGGTGCGCACTCTCGCCGAAGCCGAGGCACTGCTGCACGTGCCCAAGGAAGAGGCCGAGAACTTGATGATTGTCGATCTCGTGCGCCACGACCTGCACGCCATCTGCGGGCCGGGCGGTGTGCGCGTGCCGCGCCTGCTGCAAGTCGAGCCCTATGGCCACGTCTTTCAGATGGTGAGTGTCGTCGAGGGCCGTTCCAAATCTACAGGATCTACAGGATCTACAGAATCTACTGGCATTGATGTGCTGTCCGTCAGCCTTCCACCGGGCAGCATGACGGGCGCTCCCAAGAGGCGCAGTTGCGCCCTGCTCACGGGCATGGAACAAGAGGCCGGCACACGGCACGAGCGCAGCCTGTACTCGGGCGTTGTCGGCTACGTCTGCGTGAGCGGCCGCGGCGACTGGAGCGTGACCATCCGCAGTCTGTTCCGGTGGGACGACGAGACCTCTGCAACATCTGATGGCGCTGGCGAGTCAAGTGTGTGGCACATTGGCGCCGGCGGAGCAGTGACTATTCTGAGCACGCCCGAGGGCGAGCGCGAAGAAATGTTTGTCAAGCTGGGCGGTCCTCTTGGCGTGTTTGATTTGTAGCATCTTCTGTTTTCTTTCTTTTTTATCAATCATTCATCTCTTGTATATCCTCCCCTCGTCGGACACTCAACATTGTCCGCGGCGTTTGATTTATTCTTTATTTTTTATTCATTCTTCAATAGCACACCACACGGGTCCGCGACACTCAACGGATAGACGATACCCTATAGAACATGTACAGATAAAGCTAGATAGCTGGCAACGTTAATATAGCGAGTCGGATGTCATGCTCGGGTAATGTATTGGCTTGAATGACGTGGTGATAGCAAAAGTAAAAACAACAAGACATAGAAAGACAAAAGAAAAAGAGACAGACATGTCTGGACGAGGTAATCAACAAGGAGAAGAAAACAAAGCAATGCAGACCCAAATCCCAACGCCCAGATTTGAGAGAAACTGTGGTAACAAGGCGAAACAAAACAAATATCAAGATACAAACGAGACAAAAAAAAAAGCTATGTAGTATTACATCTCAGAGGTCGGGTGCGGTGGGTCAGAGCAGCCTCAACGCCTCCCACTTCGCTCACTGTTCACTGTTCACCGGGCGCTCAGCTCCTAAAACTCCTGGTCTTCTTGGAAGAACATGCCAAAAGAGATGATCGTGCCGTAGATCAGCAGACCACCGACAATCGACATGACCATGGCGCCAATCTCAATCAGGTGCGAGTGTGCCAGCACAACCGGCAGCGCAACGCCCATGACGACAAAGAACCCGGTAAAGAAGCGGCCGACATCGAGCACGGCGGCACCCGAGCTCTCGACAAAGTCGTCGGGGTTGGCACAGCGGCTGCAGATCCAGTTGGGCAGCGGCGCCAGGATGTAGGTGGCGACGACGAACAGCGGGTAGTAGACCTTCCAGAGGGCGCACGACAGGATGACCAAGAGGAACCCGACGGCGAGCACAAAGGAGAGGGCGATGATGGTTTTGAGGCCGGCGGTCGTCATTGTGGCGGTTGGAGGTGGTGGGTGGTAGAGTGTAGAGTGTATTTGGATGTGAGAGCGACGATCGTCGAGGGACGCGGCGCGACAAAGTCGAGAGAGCAAAGTCGACAACCTTGATGGCTAGTGTACTGAAAGATAATCTCGGGCGGTCTCTAAATGGGATAGACGTCCAAGTCAAGCTCGGAAAGTGCCGTTGTGTTGATGGCGATGATGGCGATGATGGCGACGGCGTGGACGATGATGGTGATGCTCGTGCGACGACGACGAAACAGGCTGCGCTCAATAGTGGCAGGCGGCTGCACGGGCACTAGCTGCATTTGGAGCTGTGATTACGTAACCAACAAAGTGTGGCTGCACTCTTTGCCTATTACTCGAATCTATTCAGCCACAGTTGTGGGGAGCTCGCCAGGCTGGACAGCTCTTGTGTCCTAGCAGCAGAGTGCGTAGTACGCCAGCCCGCACCACACATACGAAAGCTCAAAGCTGCCTGCCATCCAGATCCAGTGAGAGTGCCACAAGTCAACGTCAACAGTAGCGCAGCGCAGTCAAGGGCAGCAAACCGCAGACCACAACACCACCACGACGGTATTTCACAACACACTTTGCAATCTACTTTCCACTTGCACGACTACACCGACTGTCCACCTTGTCGTCGACTCCATCCTCAATCCCACCGACTTCCCCTCGTCGCCGCGTCTGGACCATCCGACGACATCTCGACATCGACATTGCCATCGACAGCCTCTCCCCCTCGACGATACCCTCTTGACCCCCTTCAACCGCCACCATGTTCAGAAACAACTACGACAACGACTCTGTAACCTTGTACGTCTTCATCTTCTCTCTGTAGACGTCTACTTGTTCAATTCTAATCTCCAAATGCAGCTCCCCACAAGGCCGGATATTCCAGGTCGAGTATGCCGCCGAGGCCGTCAAGCAGGGCTCTGTTGTCGTCGGCATTGTCAGCAAGACCCACGCCGTGCTTGTCGCCGTCAAGAGAAACGCAGAGGAGCTGTCGTCGTACCAAAAGAAGCTGTTCCCCGTCGACGAGCATGCCGGTATCGCCATTGCCGGCCTCACGTCCGACGCCCGCGTCCTGTCCAACTTTATGAAGCAGCAGTGTCTCGGCCACCGCCTCACCTACGGCCGCTCTATGCCCGTGCGCTCTCTCGTCGACATGATTGGCGAAAAGGCACAGGTCAACACGCAGCACTACGGCAAGCGGCCATACGGCGTCGGCCTGCTGGTGGCCGGCATCGACGACAAGGGCCCGCACCTGTTTGAGTTCCAGCCCAGCGGCATGACCGACGAGATGGTGGCGTTTGCCATTGGCGCGCGGTCGCAGATGGCGCGCACGTACCTCGAGAAGAACCTGGAGGCCTTTGAGAGCTCCGACCGCGAGGCGCTGGTGCGCCACGGTCTGCGGGCTCTCAAGGAGTCTCTGGTGCAGGACAAGGAGCTGACGGTGGACAACACGAGCGTTGCCATTGTGGGCGTGGTGCCTGCGTCGGCGTCAGCGTCGGGCAAGCGCGAGCTGGAGCCGTTCAAGGTGTTTGACGGCCAGGACGTCAAGGACTGGATTGACAGTGTTGCCAGCGACGGTGATAGCGACGACGACGACGACAACACCGAAGAGGCGGCACCTGCGGCAGCAAGTAGCGGCAGCATGGAGGTAGACAACTAGGGTGGATGTCTCGGTGTCTAAGATTATGTGATTAAGAATAAGATTAAGATCAAGAGATCAAGAGTTCAAGAGACGGCTCTACATGATACATGAATAGTTGAGAATACGAGCAATGCACAGTACAAGCACAAAACGTTGAGCGTGTATATCGTATGAATCGGACTGTAGAACAAGATACACGAAGACACACATAACGATAAATGATTACTATAGTTGAACAGTTGTATTTGAGCTAGGTGATCTATCGCACACCGATTTAAGATAAGATGCAACAAGATAGCAGAAGCAGATGCTATGAGCAGAGCCAGAAACGCCGTTCCAGTCATGCAACCAAGGTTCTAGAGAAGCGAAAAAGGAAGATGTAAACACGCAAACATCTACTGACTGCCCCAGGACAGCTTCAGCACGGCCGGTGCCAGCTTGTAGTCCTGCAGCGCCACAATCGCGTCGGCCGGCGTCTTGGCTTCCGCGATAATGGTCGAGTTGCCCTCCGAGATGAATCCCTCGTTGACGGCCGTCCGGATCCACGAGAACAGGCCATCGTAGAAGCCGTTAATGTTCAGCACGCACACGCCCTTGGTGTGGATGCCCAGCTGGCTCCAGGTGCTCGTCTCCAGCAGCTCCTCAAACGTGCCGTAGCCGCCGCTCATGGCAATGAAGCCGCTGCCCGGGCCGGCCGCGAGCACCTCTTCTGCCATGATGCGCTTGCGCGTGTGCATGTCCTTGACGACTGTCGTCTTGCCGTAGACATCGACCGACGGCAGTGCCAGGCCACTCTTGCCATCGCCGCCGGCTGTCGTGTAGGTGGGATCGCGCTCGTAGCGCACGAGGGCCTCGGGAATGATACCGTGCACAGAGTCCGGGCCGGCGAGAGCCACGAGCGACTTGGCCAGCTCGCCCATGAGGCCAATGGTGCCGCCGCCGTAGACGAGGCCGATGTTGTTGTCGGCCATGACCTTGGCGAGGTCGCGGGCGGCCTGCAGATAGATGGGGTTGTTGCCGCTGGAGGCGCCACAGTAGACGCAGATCTTTGTCTGAGGGACGGTGGTGGTAGTGGCGGTGGTGCTGTCTGTGGCGGTGGTGACCTGCGAGAGGGCCGAGGGGCCGGCCGACGAGGCCGACGAGGCCGACGGGGTCATTGCTGCTGGCACAGGAGAAGCTCCGCCAGACTCCATTGTTATATCGGAGTGAGAGTATGAGTCAAAGGTGTCGAGGTCAGATCGCGGTTGAGTCGAGGTTGAAGCAGGCTGGTGAAAACGGTGACAGAGTTAACGGACTTGAGGAAATCTAAGAAAATTGGATAGACAAAGATTAAAAGGAACGGAGAACAATAATGAAGAAAAGAGCAAAATAAGAAAGAAAGACAAAAGACAAAAGAAAGACGGCTGAGCAAAAGCGCACAAGTACAGAGAGCCGTCTGTCTCACAGCCCAACGAAGCCGGCCTGAACAAGTGCAGTCCACAGCCTGCAGTCCACGAGCCAGCTTGGTGGCCCCCTCGTTCGCATTTGCCCTTGCCTTTGTCTTTTGTGGTCCCTGACGTATTAATAGAGCACAGGGGCAGTTGGGGCGGCAGAGTGACTCGGCCGATCGTCAGCGGGGTTCTAGCGTGTCGGAGTGCTGTTAGACTTATTACCTAACAGCGCCTACTTGCCTAACAGCGTCTAAACGCCTAAACAGGAAGGCGGGCGAGTCGTATCAGTGTCCCGACGCAGGGTCCCGAAACGGCGTCTACAAAACGGAAATATCAAAGACAGGAAGGAGCGGTACACGACACCGCATGCACGGCACTTTACGATGAGTCAGCACGTCTACGATGTCGCCACAGGATCAATCGGTGGTCAATCGGTGTACAAAGATAATTAGTCATACAGCGGTTGGTGCAGCTCGTGCAGCTGCACTGTACTTTGTCGAACGCTTGGAAACAGTGCAACGAGCCATTGGCGAGGGTAGGCGAGGTATAGAGTAAAGGGGGATCTGAGTACTGAGACTCTTGTTTGGTGTTGGATCTACGAGCAAGTATAGTGCCGTAGATACTGGTTCCTTCCCGTTATGCTGTTGAACAGTAGACGCCGTTACGCGTATAATAGATCAACTGCCGGCGAGCAGACTCGTCATACCACCACAGCATCGGCATTGGAGATGTCAGGATCAGACTCTTCTATGTGTTAGTTATCAGATATCAAAGTAGATATACCGTTGAAGAACAAAACAGTAAAGTAGATACTGATTATACATAGAGCGAGCCTTGGTCATGGACGTGGCGCGGAGGAGAGCCTTGCCAGGTTTAGATATGACTCCGTTGTGAATAAAACCATGTAGATACTATCTGCGATACAGTCGCAGTCAATCACATTCAATATATGTTGTAAACTCGTTGTTTGTAGAAGTCGTTGAGACAACAACTGAGACAACAACACATTGTAATATCAACACGTCAACGCTTGATTATGTAAGCAAAGGCATGCCGCGGGTCCTATACATCAAGCATAACTATCTAATTCGAGATGGGAGTCATTGGAAAAGCAGAATATAACTAAAGCCTTTTGGATTATTCAAGAGTTTGAATCAAAGACGATTGTCCAAGTGCAGCCCGCTGAAATACTCCGAGGCATGTTCTGTCTAACTGCACCGTATAGCACCACTACGAAGCATAGCCGAAAGACGGTGCAAGTAGACCCCTCATCCCACTAAACAGATGCGCCCAGACTCAGTGCTGGTTCGCCATGAGACTACCCAAGTCGGAAGCTGTAGCTGCCAGTGATTGCTGATTGCTGATTGCTGATAAGCCCGAGCTCCACTATGCACGCCTAGAATCCACAGTCCACTGCAGTGGGCAATTACGTGACCAGACCTCGACAAGCGGACACCGTTGCCCCCTAGACTCTTCATCGACCTGACATCACGTCAACACTGTCACTCCAGCATATCGTTGCCGCATCACTGGACGTCAATACTGTCGACCGTTACCGACACTCCGACACTCTGACAAGATGCCCGCACCAGCTGCCCAGGAGGAGCCGCAAGGCGTAAGTTGATGATGGCAGCTATCTGGCGAGACGAGAAGAAAGAAAAAGAACGAGAAAAGAAAGACATCTAACAAACAGACCTCCATGACCTCGCGCATTCTCCAAATCGTCGTCATGTTCGTGGGCATGCAGTTGCTCATGAAGAACTTTGGACCCCAGGTGCCGACCAGCGAGACCGTTGTCAACGAGAACGGCAAAGAGGTCACTGTGCCCATCACCGCCGGCAGCATCCCGGCCTACGAGCTGCGCCCCAAGACACTCGACGACGGCGCCACCTACAACCCGCACCCCCAGCGCCTTGCTGCCATGTGGGCCGATGACAGCAAGCTCGACATTGTCATTGCCGTGTCCCCCTCGGTGCAGGTCAAGCCCCTCGGCAGCCACAACGCCGATCCCGTGGTCCTGTCCGAGACGGGCTTTGCGCTGGGCAACTACAGCGACTCGCGCACCATTGACACGACGATTGTTGTGCCGCGCGAGGTGCAGAACAACGGCACGCTGTGGGCGCACTTTTTTATCGGCCTCGAGGGTGCCGTGCTGGACCCGTACAGCCCCCGCTACGACCACGCTGCCGCCTACTGGTTTGCCTACCCGCTGACGCAGTACATTGTCAAGAAGAAGGAATTCAAGAAGCACAACCTGCTGGCCGGCAAGGAGGGTGCCGAGGAGGAGGAGATTGCTGAAGAAGTCGAGGACGTCTACAACGGCCCCACCATTGCCAGCTACTACCACCCCAACGCGTCTCTGTCTTTTATCCCCAACAGCGGCGTGATCGACTATGCGAATGCCGCCCCTGCGGTCCGCCAGTTTGTCATTCCCGAAGCCACGGGCGCGCGCGACGGGTCCGGCCAGAACTCGTGGTACTACCCGGTGCTGTTTGTCAACACGTTCTGGCAGCTCAAGACGCACATGACGCTGCTCAACGAGACGGTCACGACGCTGCCGCTGCACATTGACCTGGGCAACCTGGCCGACTGGAAGTTCAAGATCATGGCCACCATTGAGGCCAACGGCCGCGAGTCGGCGCGCCAGGCTGCCTTTGGCAATGCCGTGCCCGGCGGCGGCGACGGCACCGAGATTGAGATGATCAAGGAGATTGTGCTGGACACCAACCCGTACCTGCTGGCCGTCACTGTGACTGTGTCGATTCTGCACGTATTCCTGGAGATGCTGGCGTTTGGCTCGGACATTTCGCACTACCGCAAGAAGAAGGACAATGTGGGCATCTCGGTGCGCTCGATCCTGGCCAACGTGTTTATGCAGAGCGTGATTTTCCTGTACCTGGTGGACAACTCGCAAAACACGTCGTGGATGATTCTGGGCTCGCAGGGCGTGGGTATCCTGATTGAGCTGTGGAAGGTCACGACGATTGTGGACGTGCGGGTGGTGCCGTCGCAGGCGGGCTCGCTGCTGCCGTACCGCATTGCGTTTGAGGACAAGCACAAGCTGACGGAGACGGAGGAGAAGACCAAGGAGTACGACGAGATTGCCTTCAAGTACATGTACGTGGCGGGCGTGCCGCTGCTGCTGGCGTACGCGGCGTACTCGCTGGTGTACGACAGCCACAAGTCGTGGTACAGCTATGTGATCACGACGCTGGTGGGCTCCGTGTACGCGTATGGCTTTTTGATGATGGTGCCGTCGCTGTACATCAACTACCGCCTCAAGAGCGTTGCGCACATGCCGGGCAAGGCGATGCTGTACAAGTTCCTCAACACCTTTATCGACGACCTGTTTGCGTTTACGATCAAGATGCCGTTCCTGCACCGGCTGGCGACGTTCCGCGACGACGTTATCTTTTTCGTCTACATTTACCAGCGGTGGGCGTACACGGTCGACTACACGCGTGTCAACGAGTTTGGCCAGGGCGGTGACGACGAGGACGAGGTTGCTGCTGTCGAGGGTGCGGATGAGAGCGACAAGGTCAAGGAGAAGCAGGCCCTGACCGAGGGCGCTGCTCCCGCTGCTGCTCCCGCTCCCCAGTCGTCTGCCAAGACGACCGGCTCTGCAGCCGGCAGCGGTGCCACGAAGCGCAAGTAACTCGTTGTAAACTAAAAAAAATAAAATAAAAATGGTGGTTGTAGAGCTTGACAGTCAAATATAAATTCGTAAATAAATAAAAATAATTAGACGCAGCTACTCTACTGTACATCTATATCTACCGTGTCTAGATAACGACCTCCTAAATTTTTACATTCTTTGCCCACTGCGAGCGCGCGTACTGCTTGGCCCAGCGCGCATCAACGCCCAAGTGCTGGGCAACGCGCAGCACAAACTCGGGCTCGCGCAGAAACTGCCGCGCCGCCAGCACCAGGTCCGCCTCCACCTTGCCGCCCTTTTGCGTCACGTCGCGCACAATCTCGGCATTGTCCATGAGGCCGACCACGGACAGCAGCAGCTTCTCGGCTGGCGTGCCCTTGAGGGCTTTCTTGATCTCGACGGCCAGGTTCGCCTGGAAGTACGGGTGGTAGTCAATCTTTTGCTCGCGCATGTTGCCGCCCGAGCTGACGTCCAGCAGGTCGACGCCGAGGTCCGGCAGCAGCGCCGCCAGCTTGATGGACTCCTCGAGCGTCCACGACGGCGCGCCCGCGTGCTCCATCCACTCGGTCGCGGAGATTCGCAAAAAGAGCGGCATGGTCTCGGGAATTGCGGCCCGCACCTCCTTGACGATGCGCGTCACCAGCCGGATGCGGTTCTCAAACGAGCCGCCATAGTCGTCGGTCCGCTTGTTGGTCAGCGGCGACAGGAACTGCGACACCAGGTAGCCGTGCGCGCCGTGCACCTCGATAATGTCCACGCCCGCGGTCACAGCGCGCTTGGCCGCGGACACAAAACTGCCGACAAGCTCGTCAATGTCTGCCAAGGTCATGCTGTGCGGCTTGGTCCAGTCGGGCGCGTACGGCGAGGCAGAGGCCGACCACGTGTTCTCGGGCCAGCCGCCTTCTTCCGTAGCCACAAACTGGTGGTGGCCGCGCTGGCCCTCCAGCCACGGCGTGATCATGGACGCCTTGCGACCGGCGTGCCCGAGCTGGATGGCGACCTTTTGGCTCTGGCTGTGGATAAACTCAACAATGCGGCGGATGGGCTCGATCTGGCTGTCCTGCCAGAGGCCCGAGTCTTCGGGCGAGATGCGGCCGTTGGGCGTGACGGCGGTGGCCTCGATAAAGGTCAGGCCGGCGCCGTGCAGGGCAAACTGGCCGAGATGGACGAGGTGGAAGTCGGTGAGGTGGCCGTTGTCGGCCGAGTACATGCACATGGGGGACACAACGAAGCGGTTAGCGAGCTCGACGCCGCGGATCGTGAGGGGCGTGAACAGCGTGGGCAGCTCGTGTCCATCAGAAGTCGACGGAGACAGGGCGCTGCCGACGACGGGGTCCTGGTGCGGGGTGTAGAAGGGCGCACCGGGGGCCGGCAGGCTCACGGTGGTGGCGCCGCGGGGCGTGACAGCAGTTGGGCGAGTCATTATGGAGGCAGAAGTCGAATTGAGGCGGGAGTGAAGGGAACGGGCAATTGGGACTGAGCACAAAGCTGAAGATGAGAATGAAGATGAGAATGAAGAAGAAGATGGAGATGGTCTCAGAGACAGCCGGGTCGACAAACTGCGGACGGGGACTCTCATTTTGTACTTGTATTTGATTTTATATTTATATTTGGATTTATAGAGATGCGCGCTAGTGGTATAATCGCAATTGGCAATGACGCTGACTGAGATCGATTACAAAGCTAGAAATGCAAACATGTAGACAGTCTGGTTGAAATCACCAGTTTGCAGGAAAGAATGCGTTATGCAGAGTGCGGCTACGGATAGAGTGCGGGTATAGTGCGGGTAGTATTGTGCATTGGTTTAGTAAGGGCAGCGCAAGATGGAAATGACTACTTGGGAATACTACGGAGAAGCCAAGAGGAAAAGGCAGGAAAGGCAAGAGCTCCGCACGCCTGCAGCTGTATACGCATGCGAGCGGTGCAGGAAAGCGGAAATCGGGAAGCGGAAAACGGAAAGCAGAAAGAGGAAAGAGGGCAGGAAAGAGGAAAGAGGAATCACCGCGCAGGCTAAATGGTAGTCCCGGCCGATTTATAATGATTATGTAATCAGGAACAATCCAAGATGGATAACGGCTGATTGACAAAATCCGATAGTCTCAATGTCAGCTCTCAAGGCTTGGCAAGCAGGTTGAACTTGGGCAACCATAAACACGGCCTCGCGAGTCAACTAGGTGCCGATACGCGAGTCTGACTATAGTACTAGATCATTTCGCACAGTTGTGGTGTCGATGTGGTGTGGTGTGGTGATTATGTAAGCGTGTTCAACAGTGCTGTCTCTTGTTGTCCCAACTCTGAGGCTTTCTTTGATTTTTCTTGGTGTTGCTGTCGTGACGCCATTTATTGACGAATGTTTTCATAATTATTTTGGGTATTTTCTTTATTTTCTATGTATTTTTTTCCCCAGACAATAAATGTGCTTTGTATGGTAGACATGCCGCCTGGCCTGCACGTCGTGGTAAGGGGCACACCACTGCTGTATATACGGCGAGTGCAGTAGCGAGCAGGAATTGTAATAATCAACAATCAAGTTCTCGCCTAGCCAGACTCTTATCAGACTTGGACAATCAGATTCGCGTATTTAGACTCAAACCAGACCAGACCAGACCAGCAAGAAATATGAAACATCCAGCCGAGTGTCAGACAGTTGAAACAACCACGAGGGAACAGGGGGCACACTGGGTACTGATGTGCGGTAGGACAGAAGATAAGATGGGGTAGGACGGGATGGGGTGCCAGAGATCAGGATCAGACTCCAAACGCTGGACACGAGAACGGGAGGATCTCGAAACGGCACAGACCAGGCTCAGACCACAACCGTAGACCGCGACCGCAGACCGCAAGCCTCGTCCAAGCTCCAGCTTAAGCTTGGAGTCAAAGCAAACGTCAAACTTAGCAGGCGTTATATAGGAGAGCTGGAGTTAAGTAAAGGTCCTTCAACTTGTAGAGCGAGATTAATAATGAGTAGTGATCATACCAAGAGCCATCGAGGCCATCGAGGCCATCGAGGCCAGACTACGGCCAATATTCTTTACCCTCCCATCAATAGTCAACGATAACCAATACTACAGCGTCTGCCGAAACAGCGGGATGCGAGGGTGCCAATATGAAACGAGGAGAATGTGCATGTGCATCATGAAGAAGGATGGAAGGATAAAAGAACCAAATAGTGCACGAATGTAGAAATAGTGCAGACAGATGTAGACAATGTAGGAATCATAAGACATAAGAATGGGTAGTGTATGATTGTGTTTGGATAAAGGCAGTGTGCATCTGCACTGCAATGAGCATCAGTCGATTGATTTGCCGTCTTCATAAATACAAGCATAATTGCATTCATATATTCATATAATTCTACAGTACATCCCATCATCAACACAAAAGCCAAGACTCGAAAAGCTTGTCTCTGTAAAAGTCCAGCAAAGCCTCAAATCTACCAGCACTCAAACTATCAGTGATAATTACCGTCTGCAGCAAATAAAGTTAAGACTAACCTCATGGCCCACGATGTTCTCTATTCCTCTCTCCAGTCGAGTTTCTCTATTTGATCGTGAAAGACCCGTTTCACCACTCTGCTACCGTTCCATCGCTTAAACGTGCTGAGCCTGTACCGCGAACCAGCGTTTTGAAACCCCTGTCCGCCGGGGTCAAGTCCCTGTCGTATTGTGGCCTCCAAGTGAATACGCAGTAGTGATAGTCTGGTATGTTGTAGTGAGAGACCAAGCGTGACAGATGCAGGAGTTGCCATGTTTAAGAAGACCGGAGCAATGTCTGGATCGGGATAGCTTGTCCTTTAAAGACCGTGAAGCGGAGGTGAATCAAAGGCAGCTTGTAGCGAAGCTTGCTGCTACGGAGAAACAGCGGACAGCTAGGCACGGCATCAACCAAAATCAAAAGTCAGTGGGTAATGCAAGTTACAACACGACATTGTCGTATTGGTTACCACGGCGTAGAGTGCGTGCAGTAGCAGTGATAGTGATCAGTTCCTGGCCGTCACTCGTTCTGTTTGGTTCCTTGTTCTGATTTCAAACTGGCCATCTCATGTCTTCCGTCCTTATTCTCATCCCATCCCATCCATCTTCACCAAGACCTACGCGGAGAATACCAAAAGACAGAGGCCAGAAACATATTGGCCATCAACGTGGAAACTAAACGCATGAATGGTCTCGGGAGCGAGTTGGGATGCAAACAGCAAACGGTCTGGTCCGCACAAGTAGAGCAATAAGAGGATACCAATATGAAATATCTATAGTATCCAATATTAAGTATTAGATATAAAAGGTGAGACACCTACTTGAAGCATGAGACTTGGAGGCCAGCGGGACTAAGCAATGACACCGGAGCATTCTACTTTCTTTTTCATACACGAGTATGCAAATGTTACTGATTTTATCCGCAATCAATATCTTTCTTGCAAACCGAACCCATCCCTTCCCCTATCACTGAGCACCACAGCACCACTGACCCCGTCCCATCAAACAAGCTTCATTGCAAGGGTCATCTCGTCTCTTTTGAGAATACGTCAAAGTCAGGAGTCTGCAAAAGAAAAAGGGGGGGGAACAGAAAATAAAGATAAAGATAAAAATAAAAAAGTGCCCAACCAAACTCGGTTTCTGCCCGGTCCATCTCGTCATGTCGGGCCACTGTCCAAGAAACTCTTAAGATCTCTTGCTCTTCTCGCCTTTTCCTCAGAGGACATCTTGACATTCTCGTATGTCATAGACCGCCATGGATTCGTAAGTCTCCCCATCTTTGCCGCGTCTGCACCTGCATCTACCATACTAATGAACAGCCTCATTCGTGTCCTTGTTGGACCCTCGCAGCGCGAGTTTGTCGTCCACCGCACTCTTCTCATCACCAGCAGCCCCTTTTTCCGTGACAGCATCGACGCCGTCCCGGAAGGCCTGTCGTCTCCCTCTTCGCCCTCATCCTCGTCCTCATCCTCGTCCTCGTCCTCGTCCTCATCCTCATCCTCATCCTCTTCCTCGTCGTCTTCAGCATCAGCTTCGGCAACACCAACGCCTACAATCTGGCTCACAAGCGAGTCTGCCGACGTCTTTGAGCTCTTTGTCCTCTGGCTCTACCGCCGCCATACTTTCCGCTCCGTCGTCGACGACGCCATCTCCATCCTCGCCAAGGACGCCGACGCCGACGAAACCATTGAGCTGCGCGCCCACGATGCCGACAAGACCATGCCCTCCGTCTCCGCCAACCTGAGCGAGCTCCATTGGCACCTCGTCAACCTCCACCTCTTTGCCGCCCTCGTCGACATCCCCGCCCTCCAGGACGTCGTCATGGACTCCCTCCAGGATTTGTATCTGCGCTTCGACTGGGCCGCCACCCCGTCCCTCATTCGCTTCCTGTACATGGAGGCAGATCCCTTTGCCGCTCTGCGTCTGCGCAAATGGGCCGTGCCCCTGCTCGCCTGGACCCTCGCCAACGCCGGCGTCTTCTCCTACTCCTATTCGTCGTCGTCGTCGTCATCGTCGTCGGCGGCGGCAGCAAAACCGACACCCGCCTACTCCATGCTGCCCAATGCGTTCCAGGAAGAGCTGCTGCAGTTGCTGCAAACTCCCACGCTGTGGGCCGACTACCATGCCCACATCACCAAGATGCAGGCCAGCCGCGCCGACGTGCGCATCAAGAACCCGCAGCTGCGCATCGCCAGCAACCTGCTGCGCCGCGAGGACCGCCACTTTGGCTTCCGCCAGTGCTCCTTCCACAGCCACCGGCGGGCTGTGCGTGAGGGCCGGTGCCCGCACACGCGGCGTGTCAAGACGTCGGCGGCGTCCACTCCCACCTCAAAGAACACAATCTTTCTGAGCCCCACCACGTCGTCGTCGTCGCCGCCCTCTACACCGTTGCCGCTGCCCATGTCGTCTTTGTCTCCCATCAGCCAGTCGCCCATGTCCATGTCGAGCGGCCCGCTGGTGCCCGAGGTTCCCGTGTGGTCGCCGCCGGCCATCATGACACCGGGCTATGCGCCTCTCGGGATGGAGTCGACGCGGTGATCTCTCTCGTCTGTCTCATTTGCATTTTTTTTTTTTTGTCTGTTTCAGCTTTGCTCTCTGTTACTACACTCCTTATACCCCGTTCGCTCCCCTACTTTTCTACACACACTCTTACAGCCTGGTTGCTATTCACAGTCTCTTATATGTACGGCCGATCACGGCCTCTGCTGCGCTATTGCCTTTAACGGCCTTGTATTATTACGATTACGATTCTAACGACCGCGGTTGGGCTTCCGGTTTAGACTGCTGATTGGAGCGTCTACGGTGTTTGGTTTTGCTTGTGTACTGTATTTTTATCTATCGTATCTATCGCATTGCTTCTGTACTTTATATTATCCATTTTCTATAAATCAAATGTTATCACCCATGACAGAGAACTGCCGAAAGTATATCCTCCCGCACCTTGGTGGCATTGAGGGGGTATATGTGGTCAGACACAATGTCCACTTCTTTGATAGACGGGCTGATACCATAGGTACCGTCGATGACCAGCTTCTCCGGCGCCAGCCTCTTTATCAGCTGGGTCGTCGACTGCAGCCGGGACACTGGGATGGCCATGTCCAGCCACCTCGGGCCCGTCAGCTCGTTGCCCGTCTCGTAGGCAAAGATGGGGCAGATGCCGTGCTGCCGTGCCTGGTAGACGGCGTCGAGCTGTCCTTGGGTGTCACATTCTCATCGAGGCCGAGCCAGTAGACGTTGGCGCCGACGGCCTTGCATGGTTTGCCGTCGAGCAGCAGCTGGCTGCCATTGCGTGTGACGTGGAGGTCGCAGACGTCCTTGGGGGTTGTCGACTGATGAGCGAGGACGCTGGCTGTCGACAGCACGACCAGTCCGGCCAGTCGCACAATGTACAATGTACATTTTGATGTGATTTCCAATGCTCAAGAGCAGCCATCTCGCTGCCCTCACCCACCAACTTTACCACTTACTTATACTCTACTATGTACTACTCTCCGCATCTTCATGATAGTCATAGTCGTCCCTCGGAGGCTCATGTCCAAATCCTCATTTCCTGACTAATCTAAGAGCTGGAAATATAGTCTCTGCTCTTGGCTCACGGAGGAAGGTGCTCCGATCTAGTCACGTGGGTTTACTGCACTCAAGTGCACGCAAAATGCACCCCAAAAGACTATGTAACACATACACAGACTATAGCGACGAGTTTGTAGATCGCCCAGAGCAGTTCCTTTCTGTATTTTCGGTTATAAGTTTGTTTTGCACTCTAGTGATTGGTATGCACGCAAGCTTCCAGACGTCTGCACGGCGGACTTGGCCGATTCGCTAAACATGACTCTGGGATGGCAATGAATGACGAAATAAGTCTAGGCATGGACACATAGACTGGCGATGGAGGAGCCCGATCAGCAGTTGAGATAAGTAAGCGATCGAATGGGTCAAGACCACAAAGGCCGGCTTACGCGTGGTAGTATACAGGTCATCTGCTCGATGGATGCGACCTCATGATCGATCGTGTTGGCCGCTGCTTATCATGATGCTGACAAACGATACAGGGCAGTGAGATTGCTCCGTTGATCAATCAGTTCCAATTGATATCTTCAACGGGAGCAGTGAGATTTGTCAGACGGCAAGCCCCGGGTGTCAGATGCAATCGAAGACAGAAGGAATGGAAAGACAAGGAATAGAAAGGAAAAGAAAAGAAAGGAAAAGAAAAACGAGACTCGAGATACTGATACGATAGGATGACGAGACGGCAACACGCCCAATGAGATGGCAATACTGCAGTGAGAATTAAAAAAAGAAAGCAACAAAAAAACACAAAGCAAAGCAGCAAAGCAAAGCAGCAAAGCAAGGCAACAAAGCAAGGCAACAAAGCAAAACAAAACAAATCAAAACAAATCAAAACAACAAGACAGGGATGGTGAAGAGAGTCGGGAACTGAGAACTGAGAAATGCAAAAGTTTGTCGTCCCGAGAAGCCGGTTCGTCTCACGGTGCACGACGAGCTAGTTTTTTCCCAGTCTTTCGTCCCGTCGCTGTCATCCGTCATCCTGTCATCCTGTCATCCTGTCATCAGCACTCACCGCCTTGCAGAGGTGATGTAGGCTTCCACAGGTTCACCAATATTGATGATATGCTCTATTTGAAGCATCAACATCTTCACCTTGTTCCTACTTTGTACATGTTGATGGTAAATCCGGGGTTACGTCCGGGCTTATCAAGGGTGCTGTCTGTACTCAGTGCTCAGTTGGTGAAACACAGCCGTCCTTCAATTTCTCGATATAGTATGTCGTAATACGGAGTATTCACGTATTCAGCCTGGTCATTAATATCAGCAGTCAAAGCTAGCGAGCCACTTAATAGCCACTCTTGGCATCGAGGACTGATCACATAATCAAAAGTTCTGTCACTTTCAAAGCTTGCCTGCCCATCGGATCAGAGTGTTGCTGACCTTGCAGAGTGACCAAGTCACCGACTGACCGACTGTTGAAAACGCAGGTGGCTATCCATAGCTTAATTTTATTGCATTGTGTTTCAGTATATTTCGTTGTACTTCATTGTACTTCATTGTACTTCATTATATGGCAATTTACATAGACAAGCTGCTGACAGTTACATCTTGGCTGTTGAAAACGCTGCGTGACCAACACACCTTGAGCCCAATACGGCCAGCTAGAGCACATGTGGCAGCCACCAACCTCTGCCACAACAATGCAAAGTATGCCTGTGCCAAACGTGTTGGCTGCTCTCGATATTGGACACCTGAAGATGCTCCGTATGCATCTGACTTGCACCAATTTTGTACTAAATCTACTTTTGCCCCTTCGTGCTCAGCACTAGACGCGCAGTAATATCATACGCACGGAGTATCTCCTCCTTTTTGTCTATTTAATCCATGCAGAGATTATTCAGAGAAATATAGCTGTGCTGCTCGGACAATAACTATGTTTGTCCTGCTCCGTCCTGACCTATGCACACCTCTCTCAGCTCTCCCATCTCGCGACTGACCAACCAACCTGTCGACACCATTGCACTGGCTGCATCATATCACGGCTTGGCATTCTTGTTGACAAATCATATTGCTCGAGTCTCTTTCTATTCTCGTCCTCTTCCTTATTGCCTCTCGCCATCTCCCCACAAGCCCAAGCTCGCCGCCCGCCGTCCTCTGGCCTTGCAGCTGTCGCCGTTCACTGTTCTCCTTTATCCTTCATTGCTCACCTCTACTCTGTACAATTACGTCGTACAAGCCCTC
Source organism: Ophiostoma himal-ulmi (assembly GCA_029299165.1). Classification (NCBI taxonomy): domain Eukaryota; kingdom Fungi; phylum Ascomycota; class Sordariomycetes; order Ophiostomatales; family Ophiostomataceae; genus Ophiostoma; species Ophiostoma himal-ulmi. The sequence goes on from JANSME010000001.1 coordinate 605,035, forward strand.
CAAGATCAGCAGCCTATTTAATTCCCTTGTTCTCTCTCAACAGCCGACCCGATTTTTTTGCCCGTCACATTTCTTCACCTTGTTTCTTCTTTTCATCACACCAGTCCATCACTCGGTACTGTACATTTCGAGGCCCATTAGGCTCATTTCCTCGTTTACTATTATTTAATTTTAGCTCTTATTTCTAAATCTTTCTAAATCTTTCTAAATCTGTCTAAATCTGTCTAAATCTTCCTAAATCTTAACTCGGAATTTTCACAATTGAATCATGAAACGACACCGTACCAAGTCTTCCACTATGCAGTACTTGCTCAGTACGAGTAGATTGCTTATAACTAGTCCCACTTTTCTACAAAATCATGAATTACCCCTTTTGGCAATTCTTTGGTTTACAACAGCAAATACACTCTTCGGCGCGGCCCTCGCGCGTGAAAAACAAAGAAGTCTCGAAAGTAGAATTGGGTGATAATACCCTTACAACTGACACTGTCATGGGTCAACACCTGCCAATTTGGGGGCTTTGCGGCCCTTTGGTACAAACGACGCTGGTGTAATACTCCGTACTTGGTAAGAGCGAAGAGTGCGCTAGCCCATCCATCCATCGCTCTTGCCTCGCCCAAGGTTCAGTCGTCAGCCGCTCTTTCCTGTTTTGTTCGTTAACAGCATGGATAACTGATACTCATGCCGACGCGTCTGGGCCATCGTATGATATTTCTCCTGTGGCGTGAATATCTCCGTCGTACTTTCCTTCTCCATATCTTTCTCCTCCTTCTTTTCCCATCACCTGCTTCACTGCCTTGCCTCTTTCCGTAATAGGGACTAAGAAGCCATCATCCCCCTTCATCTTCCTCTCCTTTCAATTCACCTCTTGTTTGTACATCTTTGTATACCAGCACGTATCAATATACCACGGACTATCGGCATGCATGCACACATGCACGTCTGGTTGTGCTACTAATGCGCATGCAAGCATGCTCACGCATGAGCTGAATGCCCCACTACCTCGCTTCCAAGACACCCTCAAACGAGCGACGTGCAGCACTCTGGGTCGGTTTCTCTCCATCTGACACAGACTACAAGACGGTGTACTAATCTCAAGGGCTTGGCCAATGGCTGCTGCTCCTTTGTTTCCAGCCATTTCATCACGTCCACCAGCAGCCTTGCTTCGGGTCAGTCCTCCAGACATTGAGCCACGCTAGTGTCTATTCCACGTCTGCCGACTAGCCTTTCTGGATACTCCCAATTTCAAGTCCTACAAAGTCAAAGTCCTGTGGATTTCTATTAGTCCTCCAGAGACTTCAAAGACCTCAAAGACCTCAAAGACATGGAAACCCTTGAGGACACCCTTCTATCAGCCATAGTGCATGCAGGCCAACAGAGAAGCTCCGTTTCTACGGGACGGCGGTGCCCAGTCCAGCCGGATAGCTGGATGCGGAGGTGGATCAGCACCTGTATTGCAGACTGGCAGTACATTCATGGTTTGGCTGTCGCATGGCATTCTACCTCGACATTGCTCCAAACAGGGCATGTTCACGGCAGTATCAGTGTACATGCTTACTTTGCCATGTCTCCTTATGTCGACGCTGCTCTGTCCCTTGCTCTCCCAGTTGATCCTCCCTCCGCTTCATTCCTAATTCTTACTTAATTCTCCCCCTCAATAGACCCTCAACGATCGACAGCCAAGACAGCAGAACCTGCTCTGTCGACAAGGACTACGGGGAATAAGAACCTCTTGAAACTCAAGGCCGGCAATGCCACGGGCTATCACAAGTCACAACTTACTCGTCTGGTTGAGTCGCAGATTGCCAGACTGGCTGACAGCAGCGTGGTGTCAAGAACAGGGCGCAAATGCAAGCGGCGTAAATGCAAGCAACGTGAGCTTGCCTCTTGGTCGTCTCACTACAGGGTCCGGCATTTGTTCTCGCCGCTCCTCACAATGAGATTACATACACCGATTTGGTTTGATTTGAGCATCAACACGAGCCTTGGTAATCGCTTGTTCCGAGTCTCTGCTTCTCTAATCTGATAGTTTTTCTGCTTTCTGTTTTCTGTTCTCTGATCTCTATTTCTGATCTCTATTTCCGATTTTTGTTGTCTATTTTCTAATCAAAATCCTCTCGTTTCAGTCTCCCTCTTTCGTCGCACTCTACTGCGCGCGTTGAGTGCTTTCTACACCATTGCACTTCACCTCGTTATCAAAACACGTGCTCGTTGCTACATGTGTAATGCCAGCCCTTCCGTCAACGAGGGTGTCAGACTGGCAGCAAGCAAACTACATCACACTCCCATTCGAGATGTAATGGCTGCCTCGTGTTTCTCTGGTCTTCTTTATCTGTTCCCATTCCTCCTGGTTGCCTCTGTCACACCATCCCGCTCCTACTGTTAATTGTTTTGTTAGTTTCTCTGTTCCCGCTGTTACTGGCCTCGACCCACACCCGACTTCAACGGGCCTTGGGCGTCAATGGTCGGTTTCTTCTCCCCAATACATCACTTAACCGCCAAATACCAACAGCAAGCCATCCTACATATGGCTGTGCTAGGGCCTTGTCACCAATATGGACGATTATGATGACTGTGTTCTTATAAAAGGCCACATGAGTAACATCAGCTAATCCCAATCTCCGTCCTTCCTCTACGCTTGGCCGTTGCAAAGCTGTTGCAATCATTGCAAAACCTCCTTCGATATATTACACTCTACCTATATTACGGTGCTGGTCCCACCCACTCCTACTTGACATATTTCTTCATCATACTCAGTACTGCTACTACGTCTCATCATCGGGGCAGGGCTACATCCGTCGCCGCTGAATGTTTCTCTACTTGATCTTCCCCATCTAATATATTCTGCATCCTTCGTTGTATATCCACTTCCCCAGGCCGTTGCTATTTGTGTTTCATCGCTTGCCTGATTTTGATTGTCCAACTATTTATCTCTATTACTTTTCTTTTCTTTTCTTCCTTTTCCTTTCTTTTCTTTATCTGCCTGTTTTCATTTTAGCTATCAGAAAAAGGAACCCGCGCATCAGGTACAGCTTTCAAGTGGCACAACTGCAGTCAAGCCCTATCTATGGCAGGCATTCAGCCCTGAATATACACCCTCTAGTATCTTGTATCTTGTATCCTTGTCTTGTCCACAGATGTCCGCTTCTTGCATGGGCCCTGTTTGGATTTGTACATTTTAGACAGTCTGTCTATCCCATTATATCTGGCCACGCTGCACTCTTCTAAATTGCTTACATTTGTTGTTGCTAGTTCTGTTTTATTGCGTTTGTTTCTGCTCTCTGCTCTTTTCTTTCTACCATCATTTCCATCTAGGTGGTTCCTTGGTCTTCTCCCCTTTTATTATTTACTTCTACCTCTGGCTGCCCGTTCACGAAAACTCCCTGTCTTGGTGCCTTCCACGCCTTCTGCAGAAGAACACAGCTGTGTTTAGTCATTTGGTGGTAGACGGCATCAAGACTATCGATACGTGCGATCAACGCCTTGCTTGCACCGTCGCCACAAACTCATCTCCGCTAATCCGACTTATTACTTTACCAGACTTATTGCCGACCACATACCGACCACGTACCGACACAATGGCCAGTGACACATCCGACATCCCGGCTGGGTTCTTCACCACCTTCTCCATCTCGGACCCCAACGGCCTTACTCCGGAGACCTTTGTCCGCACACAGCGGCGCAACAGACGGGTCTTTGTATGCATCCCTTGCCACCGCAGAAAGCTTAAATGCGACAAGCTACTGCCCTGCTCTCGGTGTCTAGCTGTGGGGATTCCTGACGAGTGTTGTTACCAGCCGCCACCCTCAAACAGCAGCACCTCTGGTCGGAAGACACGGAAAGGGTCCAGGCACGACTCAAAGAGCGGATCAAGTCCAGCCGACTCACTCGGCTCGCCCTATTCGTCTTCTTCGCATGACCAATATTCATTCCGGAGCACGCCTGGGTCAAAGACAACGATTGGCACATCCCTCGGGTCGAATGAGGACGATGAGTGGGAGGTGTCACAGCCTCTAGTCAAGCCGACGAAGGGGGTCTCCCATTGGACGCGTATCGCATGCGAGTTTGAAGAAGCAGTGCCGTATGTGTTTGGCACCGAACCCCAATGGCAGGAGCGGTACCGCCAAGTCAAGAATCTCGAGTGCTTATTTGCGACAATCAACGACAACTCCAATTTTCCCTTTGGCACCAGTTTCTGCACCAAAGACCAAGTCCTGCGCTCGTTCCCGCCGAACCACGTCATCGATACGCTTGTCAGCAACTACTTGAATACGTTTGGCGCCATATACTGTCTCTTCCACCCATCCCAACTGCAGTACAACTTTGACACAGCCGTCTCCGACGAATGGCTAGCCGAGTTCTGTATGGTGCTCGGGCTAGGTGCAGAGACGACGCCCGACTTTCTGTTTAGCGGCTTAGCCCAGTCGGCCTCTGCATGGACCGGCACCTTTCTAAGCGCAGCACAGGCTTCCTTCGGCCGGTCATTGTACATGACAGCACCATCGCTCTCGACAGTACGAACACTTTGCATGATGGTGATTGCAAAATTGGCCGAGATGCCAGGCAGTGGCGGCAGTCCAGGTGGAAACTGGACGTATGCTCCTCTCGTCTCTCTCATGGCCTTGACTGTGCAGACGGCCAAAGCATTACAACTTCACCGGTCGGCCGCAGTAGAGGAGCTGCCCCTGCTCATAGAGCAGCATGACTCTTTGGAAGCAGAAATGCGGCGCCGTATCTGGGTTACTGTGCGGCTGCTTGACCTGGAAACGGCACTACGCTCTGGCACGGCCATGCAAAGCGACACGGGCGATGCCGAGCCTCCACGAGGCCATGCTACTGCAGATGCGACGGCGGATTCATCGTGCAATAGTTCAGAGATTTTCAACCTCAGTATTGGGTGCATGCATGGTGGCATGTGCAAGGAAGCTAGCTGCTTGTATTCTGGAATTGGCTCAAGTGCAGATTCGTCGTGTTTGGCCACGTCAACTCCCGACTACGATGGCCTTTATCTGAATAAACTATCCTCCTTTCTTCCCCTGCTAGCCAGCGTCGTCAACACAGTCAACTCCCCGACTAAGCCAAGCCCATCGCCTCAGCGGGTCGCAGCCTGCGGTGCGCGCGTTCAAAAACACTTTCAAGAGTTTAGTGTCAACCATGCCAACCACGGCGAAGAAGATGCACGCACAGACAGCCAGATTTCTCGATCTACTCTCCAAATGCAGCACCTGGAGACCACGACACACCGTGTTCTTCTCGCTCTGTACCACGACTCATTCTGTGAATCGATCTCCTCCGTTTCGCCTGCCTCCTCTGACACAGCGTCAGTGTTTCGGTCTGCAGCTATTGAGAGCGCCCATGCCTTGCTCGTGATTCAGAGAAGCTTGGTCGCCTGCACGACTCTGAGCTCGGTTTCAAGCACCATACCAGCACCACCGCGTATGGACTCGCCATTCTCACTGCTGCAGCCAGTTCTTCAGTCAGGACCGCCGGTACATGCCACAACCTGGATGCTCGACCTTTGTCATGACAATTATGCAATTGCAATAGAGTATTTAACGATGGCCTTGCGCACTATGCACTCTCAGGACCAAGAGGATAATGAAGATGATGGCAACAACCAGGACTCGACAGCAACAGCAGAGGCAGCTGAGATGGCAGAGATGGCAATAAGCGCCTCCTTCCAAGTCCTGCGAGACCGTTCGTGCCGTTCTATTGCCCAGTTTAATGAGTATAACGGTATATCGGTCTTCTATGCATGCTTGCGCGGCCTTCAATCGGGCGATTTGCTATCCGAGGTAGTGGGGGTGACAAACGAGGTTGAGCAGGTCGTTATGGATGGACGGCGGGATGTTCTCTGGGCTGCTAACAACTATCCACCCGGCAACGGGCTCATGTTCGGTGCGCCCCTCTATACGTTGTCCTAGCTAGACATCACTCTTAGAGTCCCAGTGGTGAAAGACGTCGGCGCCGGCGAGGATAGCCTTGCCTTCCGAGCCGACCATGAAGTGGTTGGTAATGAGGTGCACGGCGACGTGGTAGACGAGCGAGAGGCCGAAATAGAGTCCAAACGCAAACAGGATGGACAGCGGTGCAATAAGGGCAAATAGAGTAAAGCCAGACGAAAAGGACTGGAAGGCACTGCTTGCGGACAGCGTGTCTGTCGTCAGGCCCGTCTGCAGCGCGCTCAGAACGATGGCGATATAGGCCACGAGCGACGCCAGCCAGCGCACGTTTTGCTGAAAGAAACGGGCGAAGAGGTCGAGACGGCCGACCAGAACCAGCAGCAGACCGCCGCGCTTGAGCTGGCTGATCTCGCGCAGACGGTTCAGGCGCAGCTCGCCATACAGGAAGCGTCTATGGAAGCGGCGACAGGCAATATCGGGCGACGATGCAATTTCCCCCGAAAGCAGGCACCAGCCGGACCAGTCGATCTCGGGCGGCAGCAGGCTGTGCTCTTGGGCAATACGGAAATCGCTCTCGTGGGCAATTAGGGCGGCGTATGAGTACAGAAACCCGAGAGCACAGTCCCATAAGTGGCGCTTGTCGCATGTGGTGCGCGTCGATGTGTTGGAATGCATGCTCCCACCAGATGTCTTTGCATCCTTTTCGCTTCTCGGTTCGACTTCCGACCTGCCCGGCACACACTCGCACGACAGGACCTGCTCCCAGAAGCGGGTGTCGATCAAAAACCGCGGCAGGGGCTTGAGGTACAGCAGATCCATCTTCGATCCGCCGCCGCGCGACCCGCCGCCGCCAAGCCCCAGTCCCAGGTGCCGGTCCATGCGCTCCGTGATGCAAATGGTGCGGCCGCGGTGGACACAGTCGTGCAAGGGTTTCGGCAGCGCAGGCGACCCCAGCAGCCAGAACCAGTGGTGGTCGTACCCATCGAGGCGGCCGAGGCCGAGCTCCGAGGCCAAGTACGCCGACGACGCCAGAGAGGGGGTGGACAGACTAGGCAAACTATCTTCGCGAAAGACGCCTGGCAGGAGCGAGTCGAGGGATGGTGGTGGGCCGTCCGACTTCCACAGTATATTCGTCGAGAACGGTAAATTGTGCTGTGCCGACATTTTGTTTCTTTTGTGTTTCTCTTGTTTCTTTTGTGTTTCTCTTGTTTCTTTTGTTTGATAGTATGTTTGTGTGTTTCCCTATGGCTTCTTATTTCTTCGCCTCTTAGATGGCTAGATGACAAACTCACGTTTACTCAGGATACGGTATCGGGACAATAGGATATCAGGATGGACGGTATGATTTGGTTGTTTGGTTATTTCGGAGTCTATTGTTTTTATTTGCTGCGAGCATCTTCTAATATATACGAAAGTATTTTTCTAATAATATTTTACCTTTGCTTCCTTAATCCTATAAGTCAGGCGATGCAAGCACGAGGCTGCAATGGCTGTGCCGAGTCAGTACTGGACCGGACTCGAGGCGTTTCAGCTCCAGTTCTGCAAGGCAATGGCAGATGATGTCTAGTAGACAGGGATGGAGGATTGAATATAGTCAAACAGAGGTGCACGTGAAGGGGTGCAGTCAAAGTGAGCTTGTTTTGTTTGTGATATTGGCTCTGCATCCACGTCCGAAATAGGCTGCAGCCTCGTGAGGTTTAAAGGTAAATATTTTGAATAATTATTCTTTGTGTTGGATGGTTTCTTTTACCTGATTATTGCGATTTTTTATATATAGATATAATGAAGTATTTGGTTTGGGTTTTTTTTTTAAAAAAAAAATTGGTGTTTTTTTTTTTTTTGCTATACAGATACGTCTTTAAATAACCTTCAATAAAGATTCTACTTATATCGTATGATTTCACTTGGTCGTAAATCATACTAAAAAAAAAAAAACAAAAAAAAAACAACAACATAAAAGCACTGCAGCGTAATACGTCTAAATGCAGAAACGATACTAGAGCGAATCGCCTATAATCTGGTCATACGCAGCTGTCATCGCTGCAAATGACCACTCTGCAGTCACATGAACGACATCCTCGTTCACGATGACTATGCGAGACATTCAGCACGAGGCTAGATTACATAACACCAGCACACAGGCAGCCAAGCATCTGAGATTCAAGACACTCCCATCGGCAAGAAATCAATTTGAGCATCCCTTCAATGTGCATACGCGACCTTAGGCAATTTTCCAAGCAGTTACCAAATTCAATAGAAGATAACGCCTGCATTCCCGAGTATACATCTTTACATATATTCTGTCTAAATATTAAACATCTACATACCAGCTCATCTCAACGTCTCACTTGTCTAACAGCTTAATGTACGGACAATACTGTAAGACAGACTGTTTAATGATGTCTCGTATTCCCAAACATTAAACATATCATAAAGACTGCAGATGCGCTGTCCATGTAGACTTGTGTAGATTCGGATGCAGGAGCAGCTGCAGCATCTCACCCCAGAGGCGTGCAGAAAATGTGCTAGACATGCAGAAAGCAACGCTTAAAAGAGGCGGTGACCATAGATGTAGCCGTAGCTGTCGCAGAGGCCATGGCCGCCTGTTTCGTGGACCAAACCAGCATCAGAGCATCATAGTCAAGATACGATCAATAAGTGAATCATGCTGCTGTGTTACATGCAGAGGTACTCGCTCGTATTACAGGCGCCTCGCCGAGATTAGACCACACTTTTTATTGCAAATAGGCGCTGTGCTAGCAGGAGGTAAGCACTGTCTCCAAGTAAGATGGGTTATTTTTTACTGGTATTACTGTCGACACTCAGCTGGCGTCTCGCCCTGTGAGTGGTTGGCTGTCGTTTGCTCACACGGCCAAGTAGCCATCTTTCATCCAATCTCGAGTAATCTACGGCTGCCGACACCCGGCCTATCACTGCATAATACTCGTAATATTGCTTCCATGCAGTCCTCGAGCCGGTGGCACAAACGCAGCAATGCGAGCAGACAAACAGGAAACAAAAGTCATGCTGAACAGAGCAGTGCATATTTACAAGTACACAGCCTTTCTTGAGATCAAGGACTACACTCTACACCGCCATTGTTGATCCACGTCGTAATGGACAAACACCCCTGACAGGCACAGAGCATTACGCTCGAGCGGTCTCTCAATCTATGAAGGGGCACAACATATAACATATGGAGCAGGTAGGTACAGAATAGTCCACTGTTCTTTGTCTCTCTGCAAGACCGAGTACCTCTTTTCTCCCTGCTGTCTTTGGCATGCTCCTTTGTCCTCGCCTCTTGTTCCCCATATTCTCCTGGTTCGCGCTGCGTTCTCCTCCACAGACTGCCGCTGGCCAGGCCAGGCCATTTTCAAGCAATCCCCATACCCCCTGAATCGGTCCACTCAGAGCATCCTCTCTTGTCCGTCTCTTCTTTCTTGGTGCTCTTTGCTTTTAGCTCTTACAAAGTACATGCAGTGCTCCTGAATGTTATTCGGCTACTCGCAACCACTGGTTCCCTGGAAAGCCTTGATCAACTTCCGCTGCTTCCCTGTTATTTCTCCGGAATTACTTGCAGCAGCACTCGAAGATAGTAGGACACTGTCTATTTCCATCGTTGCCCCTGAATACCCGTGGAGACGGCCCACCACGACAGAGCACGTTCCCAGGCGGATGCTCTTGTTTTCGTGGAAGCACTTTAGACAGGATAGAAACTACGGCGTAGCATTGTCGCAATCGCTCGCCGTCAGCCACTCGCCCGTTGTATTCGCCATTGATGACAGGCATAACCTTGGAATAGTCAGGGATAGCGTAGCATCGTGTCGACGATGCAGACAGAGACAAGAAGTTGAGATGTCTCTTTTGTTGAAGGCACATTCCGTCCTGCAAGCTCTTTAACCTCGAGTGCACGGAAACATCTATCCAGCTTCACTCGAGGCTTTGTTTTCGTCCGCATAAGCTGCATCCAAGAAGATTCTTTAGCATCATGGTGAAGCAACGACCTCTACAATAAACACACCTGCACCTGCTGAAGACTGGACTATTCATCAGCAACCCCTTTATCTACGCGTGATGCAAATAGCTGCATAGCTTGCATTGGCGTGCATAAGCCGGTAACAGGCACAGGCACAGACACAGGCACAGGCACAGACACAGGCACAGGCACAGACACAGGCACAGAGGCACAAGCACAAATCTCCAGCGAGCGCAATGCAGCCATGTAAGATATCTTATATTCAGACAGGGGTTGAACCATTAATTCATATAAATATCCAATAATTTCTAACATACCCCAATGTTAATTTCCCAGGACAGATTAGGAAAGGGCGACATCCAAATCAAGAACTTTCTAGGAGACTGCGAAATTACACTAGACGAAGAGGTGCAGATCCACTGCATGTATATTGCTAGCAAAATAACGGGAGAAGGACTTGTTTTTAAGGTAGGTGCTAGCTGGAAAGGGAGTACCCCTGCAACTGCAGGGGTACCCTTGTTATTCCCAACGGCAGAAGCGCGTCTTGATTGGGGGTGCTTGGACAAGTGAAAGTACTTTGTAGTCAGGAACAGAAAAGGAAAGAGACAGAGGAAAACGCAGGTACGGCAGGAGCGTGTAGGAATCGGTCGCTCTTTCAGCTTCGCCCTTTCAGCTTCGCCCTTGACAGCTCCTTCCCTTTGCACAAATAAGCTATAGCATAGCTGACACATCACTAACAAGTAAGCAGTAAATAAACATAAGCTTGTGACAGCAGTCATCCCATCTTGACATTCGGTGCCGCCGACTCTATCACATCAAACCACAGCAACGATCAACGCAATCACCCAATACTTCCATTTGCATATCGCTTCCTTCTTTTGCTTGTCGCCGACAGATTCTTCTCCACTGATAAGCAGGCACAAGTTCTCTTTTGTGCCTCTCTTGTCTGTCTGTTTTGCCTGTTTTGCCTGTTTTGCCTCTCGCTCGCTCGCTTCCATTACTCCACCCACGCGTCTCGCTCAACGTCTCCATACTCCATCACATTCTTCTCTCTCAACGACAGAGAAACTCTAATTCTGCTGCCTCAGCTCCCCTGGCTCCAAGCGTTGCGCCGAGCCTCGCCGCTGCCATGACGCGTCGCTGAAATCTGTGATGAGCTTGGGGAGAATGGGAATGTGTAACGTAAAATGCAAAAGAACTTGCGATACACACGATGCTAGCGAAAAAAAAAATGAAGCAATAATGCTAATTGCGTCCGCGTATGTTCATGTCGTCGACGTGTCGTGAAGCCTTTTGAAGGCCGTTGTTTCCTCCATCGCTCCTTCTCTGTTCTTGGTTTCTTGGTTCTTGATTTCTCTCCTTCTCCTTTTGCTATTTTGCTCCTTTGCTCTTTGCTTTTTGCTGCTCATTCTGGTTGCTCCTTCCTGCTTGATCGATATGATCTCCCTTCTTCTTTCCTATTCCCTCCTATCCGAATCTGACTAACCCACACTGGAGATCCCTCATCTCATAATCTCCCATCTCACCTAAGCTCATTTGGACTCTTTCGGCCTCTATTTGTCGACTCTCCCTCTCCCTAATGCTCTCCCTACTACTCTCCCTACTACTCTCCCAACACGAGCTCCCTACTCACTACTCCCTACTCTCGATACTACTGGCCGCTCCCATTCGCCATTTCCATTTCTATTTCTATTTCTCCAACATCCAAACAATCAAACTATCCAACTGATTGGCAGCGCTTGTCCCGTTTGCTCGTCCTCCGTCGCCTCAGCCTGGACACTCACAGACGCTCTCTCACTCACTCTCACTCACTCTTCTGTTGTCACTCTCGACCATTGTCTCTACAAAGTACTGTCTGTCTTTACTGTCTCTCTACCTCTCTACTCCATACTACACCAAGTCCTTCCACACCCCTTCTCCCTTCCACTCCCTCCCCCATTTCACCCCCATCCATCATCACCACTGTCACACCATTGTCACCCTGACTCTCTAGTTCACCTTGCTGTCCTCAGTACTGTTCTCAGTGATATCTAATCTCTCCCTCTCAAATCCACACCCCTGTCTCTCTTTTCTTCCCCGTCTTCATCCGACCTATCATATCCTCCTAGCTCCAACGTCTCTCCTCTCTCTACCCTCTCTCTAAAGAGTCAACCGCCAATCCCATAACCGCCACAACCTCGTTGCTCTCGTGGTCTTGGTCTCCCTTATTTCTCTACTACCACTACCACTACTACTATCTCTACTATTACTGTTGCCGCACGTACTCTACCGTTGCACTCCTGTAATCCCTCCCGGTCGGTCTCGACTTGCCGGCCACCCTTCCTCTTTTGTCTCCTCAGACGCCTCCTCACGCCTCTCCCATCTATCCCATCTCGTCCATCTAATTCTATATTCTCTAATATACACCCCCCATCTCCCATCATGTCTCTCGACATCTCTGACGTCTCTTCTGCTTCTCCTTCCCGCAAGCAGACGGACCACCTTCTCTTCTCTCGTCAAGACGATCATCAATCTTCTTCACACTCCTCCTTTCTCCCTTCTTCTTCCTCACCTCCTCGAGACCAATCCTACACCCCCTTTACTACCACCTCCGCATCGGCCTCCTCCCTTCTTTCTTCCACCTCGGATTCTTCAATCTATCCCGCTTCTTCTCTCTACTATTCCTACTCGTCCACACCTACCTCTGGTCTCTCACCGTCCTCCTCTTCCAACTCTGTCTCGGCCGCTGCCTCAACCGCCGACACCTCCCTCTTCTCTTCACCCCCTCGCCAAGACCAAAACGACGACACCCGCAGATCATCCGTCTCTGATTCTAATCGTCCCTTGCCTCTGGCCTTGAAGACAGTCAACCAACGCGACGACGACCACCAAGAAGAGTATCTAGACACCCAAGACAGCAACTCGTCGCCCACCGACACGTTGCGCATCACACCAACGTCGCCATCCCTTTCCTTGAGCACATTGCCATCTTCCACCTTCTCTCCCTCTCCTACTTTTTCTTCTCCCAACCCCAAACCGTCTGTGCACAACGCTGCCGGCGCCTACGAGAGACGACCCCAGAGCCTCGCCTCCATCCCGACAACAACCACCGCCGCCCACACTATCCCCTACTCCTACAACAGGGCCTCTGTCGCGCCGCTTGCCCCCATCCGTCGCAAGCCTCTTAGCAGCAGTGCTCGCACCAGCATCGCCGCCGCCAGTGCCGCTTCTGCATCAGCACGGAACAGTGTTCACAACAGCGTTCGGAGTAGTGTTCAAAGTAACGTCCTGCACGAAGAACCACTCGGTCTTCGCGAATCAAGAGAACTCAAAGAGCCTCTGCATCTTCCTGATCTCCCGCCTCTGCCACCGCTACCCCAGCTTCGCGCCAATCTCTCGCCTCAGTTCTCGCCCCAGGTTGAAGACTCGTCTTTTGACTTGGACAGTGAGCTTGAAGCCGAATTTAGCTCTTTGCAGTTTGCCACCGGTGTCGACTCCGACCACAGCAACGAAGAAGACAACGACGACCTCAATCCCCAGACCCCGGAAAAACGGTTTACTCGCTCGGGTGACCTTGACAGTCCCACTCTGTACGAGTTTCCCAAGACTGCCACTTTCAGTCCTGGTGCTCCCAGTGCATTCGCTGCTCACGTTCCGTCTTCTCTTTCACGCGCGCCTTCTCTAGCCGAAGATACAGACGTTGAAGACATTGACTCTAGATCCGAGTCTGAATTTGAGTCTGACGAGCTTGAATTGCATCAGCAGCACTCCCGTTCACAGTCGCAAACATCGACTGTTTCTGCGTCATTTTCCATCAAAGAGTAAGTGTCTATTTATTTTTATAGTGTCGTAAGAATCATCTGATTTAGCTGGGAATCAGTTGTATAAAGCTTGGATCTGTTCTTTGTCTTTAATTTTTTCCATCTCTTTGATGCTCGTTGATAATCTTGACTTGAAACGTACTAACATTCCCAGGGCAATCATCGTTCCCGTCCCAGACACGGACAGCACAGACTACTCTGAAGCGGAATACGAAGATCAGGACGACGAATCCGAGAAATCAGACTATTCTGACGAACTAGAGGTCTATTCCCTGGATTTGGCTGTAGTTGCTCCTTTGACTCCATCGCCAGCTGTTACAGAAACGGAGTCCTCTCAAAACACACCAGACAGCACCCCTGCAACTTCTCAAACCGCACCTACCCTCAAAGAGACTGACAGCGCTTTGACCTCTACTGTTGACCAGGTTGACGAATATCCCATTCCCTTCAGCGACGACAACTACTCTGATCGCAATCAAGATCAGGATCAGCACAGCGAGTCTGACTATCCCTTTGACTTTACTGCCGAGGACGTTCACGAGGAACACATCGACATTAACCACAACGAGGGCCAAGACGATCAAAGTGAATACTCTGAGCACGTCGCCGACCTCCACAGCGACCAGGACCAGGAACAAGAGCACTCGCACTTTGACCCTGCAGACTACTTTGACCAGTCCGAGTCCGACAACGAACAACTCGTTGAAAAGCCTGTTGAAAAACCTGTTGCAGTGTCTACCGCGCAGCCGGAAACGGAAACGAAAAACCTAGAACAAGAACCAGAGACAAAGGACGAACTGTCTGCAGCTGCACCTATTTCTACACATGCATCAGCACCGACAGAAGCAGAAACAAAATCGGAAACAGAAACATTCCCCCCTTCCCCCATCTCTCGCAGCCGCAGCTCTACCATGTCCCTTTTCACTCGCAAGACCAGCCCACCACATCTGAGTCTAGGTTCCATCAGCAGCAACAACAACCCTAATATCGCCAACGCCAACGGAAGCAATCCCAAAGACGACAACGAGCTTCAAAACAAGAACATTCCCATTGCTTCCTTGTCTATTGTGCCAGCCATCAACACCAACTTTGGCAACAGCAGCCCGTCCCTGAAAAACCATCCTGCGTCCGCTACTACCATTGATACTACCAATACCGGCGACAGCCCCAGCACGCTGAAGCCCGTTGCCAAGTCGCCCAGCTCCTTCAAGCTCGGCAATTTCTTTGGCTGGCCGTCTGCATCCCCGGCGACCACCGAATTCTCCGACCAGGGCTACTCCCCCCTGCCGTCGCCATCATCACCCTCATCTCTCCAGCCTCCCAACACCGTCATTACTAATGCATCGTCGCTGTCCACGCCCACCACTACCAGTTCACCCCAATTCCACCAACAGGACAGCACCCCCAACCACTCCAACCAAAAGACGAGAAATCTGCTGGGAATCATCTCGCCGACAAAGTCCAACACTTCCGGCGACGACTCATACTACTACGACTACCTGCAGACCCCTCCTAATATCAAGACTTCCCAAGTCACACCTACTGCCCAGTCTTCATCGCACTCGGCACCGCCGCTCTCACCGGCTGCTTTGATTGAAGATATGGAGGACGAGCTCAAGGCCATCAGCGCCGAGCTGGCCGGGTCCATCCGTCGCGAGATGGACCTAGAGGATCTCGTTGACCGGTTACAAGCTGAAGTCAACAACAGCTCTCAACTCCAGAGCAGCAATGCCAACAAGCGCACCAGCGACTACTTCTCTGACTCGGGCACGTCCTACAACAAGTTTGGCGACTATGACGCCGCCAAGGAGGAGATTGCACAGGTGCAGCGCCGCGCCGAGCAAGAAAAGGCACAGCTCCGTCTTGAGCTGACAGACAAGCTGACCGACGAGCGGTCGCGGCGCCGTGTTCTCGACCAGCAGATCAAGGAACTGAGCGAGCGCGCCGCCGAGATCGACGTTGATGCCCTGCAGCGCGACAACAGCGATGCCAGCGGCCGCGTCAAGCAGCTCGAGAGCACATGCGAAGACCTGCGCCGCCGGCTCACCGAAGAGCGCGGCGTCAAGGAGAACTTTGAGGATCTCCTGTCAGCCATGAAGATGGAGCTGCAGAATGCCGCCAACGAGCGCGACAACCTGCGCGACGAGATTGTGCCACAGCTGCGTGCGCGTGTTGAGGGTCTCGAGCAACAGTCGTCTGAGCACGCTCGCCAGATCTACGAGACTACCAAGATGCAGCAGGAGCTCCAGAGCCTTAAGGAGGAGAACTTGGACCTTCGGTCGGCAGCTGCCGCCGCTACCGCTGCCGCAGCTAGTGCGGCCGCTACCATTATTGCCGACAGCGAACAGTCTGCTGTGGGCAAGCGCCTGCAGGCGACTGGCGGTCTGTCGCGGTCCAACACGGTCAACCGTGGCCAGATGGGCGGCCCGTCGTCATCCAGCGCAACGGCCAACACCGAGTCTCGCGAGCAGCTTGCAGAGCGTCTCAAGGATGTCGAGGCGCAGCGTGATGCTCTGCACAACGCCCTCAAGAGCCTGCTGGAGCGGCAAGAGTTCCAGAACCGCGAGAACGACAAGAAGATACGCGTGCTGGAGATGGAGCGTACGCGTCTGCTGACGGCCTCGCCGAAGAAGGCCGGCTACGAGCGCGATGTGGCTACTCTGCGCGACGAGGTCAGTGTTCTGCGCCGCCGGGCCGAGGAGGCACTGGAGCAAAAGTGGCAGGTCGAGAAGGGCCTGGGCGGTCTGAAGATGGATCTGGACCGTGCCGAGGCCGAAATCACCAACCTGCGCGCCATGCTCATGCAGCGCGACAGCGAGGGCGGCCTGGACGGCCTGACGTCATCGGCTGCGTTGGAGAAGGCTTACAACGACCTTGCTAGCTCATACTCTGAGCTTCTGGGCAAGGCCACAACCAACTCAGGCGACGAGAAGACAACACTCGCTCTGCAGCGTTTGGAGCACGCGCTGGCCGCTTCCGTGTCTGAGCGCGATGCCGCCCGGAAGGAGGTGGCTGCGGCCCAGGCCCGCATTGCCGAGGCCAACAGCTCGGAGAAGGCACTGATGGACAGCGAGCGCAGCCTGTCTGAGCAGCTCGACCTGTCGGCACGCCGCGTCGAGGAGCTGGCGCAGCAGGTGCGCGAGCAGATTCGCGCTAACAGCACTCTGCGCGAGCGCCTGTCGCAGATGGTGACACGCGGCGAGGCCGAGCAGCACGTGCACAAGGAGCGCATTACCGGACTGGAGTCGCGCCTGCGTGCGCTCGAGGACCAGCTCGTGGCAACGCAGACGGCGGCCGAAGAGCGCGTTGCGCGCCACGAAGACCAGGTTGCCGCCCTTAAGGAAGCCCACAGCACCCAGCTGCAGCGCCTGCGCGATGCTTCGGGCGGTGTGCGCTCGGTGTCGCCCGGTGGCGGCCGCATGAGCCCGCTCCACTCGCCGCGCATGCTGTCGCAGGGCCAGTTTGGCAGCCTCAAGTCGCCCATGTCGCCCATGTTCTCGGTCAACGGCAAGCTGGTGCCGCCCTTCAACGGCGGCCCCAGCTCGCCGCGGCCCAGCAGCCGCGGCAGCATGGTCAGCTTCAACGGCAACAACACCAGCGCCACGGCAGCTGCCGCCGCCTATGCGCACTTGGCAGCAGCCGACCAGGAGCAGCAGGCCCAGGTGGCTACACTGCGGGCACGCGTGAGCGAGCTCGAGGCGGCTCTGTCCACTGCCGACCGCGAGATGCAAGAGGTTGTTGGCCGCATGAACACGGCACAGATCGAGGTGATGCAGCTGCAGGAGGAGCTCGAGGTTGCCAACCGCGATACTCAGCGTCTGCAGCGCGCGCTCGAGGACGAAAAGATCAAGGGATTCGAGGAGCGGTTCCGGATGATTGGCCAGTCCGCCACGGTGGCCTAAGCCCATCACGGGGCCCTCTTGTCTGTTCTTGACCGTCCCATGATAACACGACATGTACTATAATTTGGCATCTATGGCGTTTACACTTTTCATTTTGCTGTTTTTGGATCTCGATTTCTGCAGTTCCACATCATCTTTTACTCTTTTTTTCATTCTTTTCATTATCATTCCCCTGTAGCATATATTCATACAGCAGCCATGGCGGCACATTATTGATAATCTTTATTACTAGCTAGATCGCTGGACACGTCCAATACTATATTTTTACCTTGTACCTTTCTATTTTTGAACTGCTGGATAATGTGATGCATGATTGACTGATGCGAATGTTGATACCGCCGGAATAAAGTGCAAGTAGACCTGCCGACTTGTCAGTCTTTGCATCACGAATCATGCCAATGAAGACGGATGCGGTGCTATCCACGGCGTAAACAAAGAGCAGCAACCACTCTGATCTCTACCGAATCTTGCACCATAAACAGCATTTTACAAGTCTGAACAAAGGCACAGACTGTGTACACCCGGATATGTGCATTGAAGAGTACTGGTATTGATTTCGGAATCATACTGCGTTGATACCAAGAACGAGATGCATCAAAGGCAGTCTAACCAGCCCCCTTGCACAAAGTTGCCGTCTGAGATATTGGACAGTCTGCATCAACCCTCTTTCGACTGGAGAGCAGATGGCTCGGCACTGGGTATTGGATGCGCGAATTGCCATTGTCGGAGAGTTCTGTCATCCTTGACTCGGATGATATGAACCAGTCGGGTCATTTGCGATTTGATTGCTTGACAGCCGTGTCTTGCATCGTGTCGGGTCCTGCATGGGTTCACAAGCCACACCCAGTCACATCCAGTCACATCCAGTCACATCCAGGTACCTGGAGCTGGTGTTCAGCTGTGCATTGCCACTCTGCTCCATGAAACGACAGAGACTGAATAGACATCATTTGGTGAGTGCTGAGTGCGAGAAGAGAGGTAACGAATCAGTAGCAAAAACAACAACAAGAGAAGTGAATCACGTTCTGGTCTAAATCAAGTCTACTTTTCATTCACATCATACGCGAGGGATCTGCGAGCTGCTCTGGTTTGCGTCTCCCTCGGGTTGCTTTTGCCACTTTGCTCCTTTTCTTTCCTTTTGCTATCTTCCTAGGCGTGCTCCATGCGTGCTCTCAGCTCCCTGGCGGCTTGCGCACATCAGACACGGACAATCGCCATTTGCCAAGTCTCAACCACTGTCGGTGCTCTACTGAATACCTCCATAACTCATGCACTCTACGAGTAGATTTACCCTGTTAGTGGGTGCTCTCTACTCCCGGCAGGGTGCGCATCTCCCAAGCTGGTGGGCGTTCTATCGGCGCCATGGCGTATTGGCGCACTGGGGTGGCTTACTTGTGACTTGGCCATGTCTCTCTTCTTTCTTTTGTTCTCTGATCGTCTTCTTTCATGCTTGCTTCTTTTATTCTTTTATTCATTCTTCACCGCCGCCGCGCGTCTCTACTTTTGCAAAAGTCTGCTTGTTCGGCAAGCCATCTCTGCTCTGTGTGAATACAACGACGACCGGCCTCATTTCAATGCTTTTGAACAGTTTTGTCTTTGCCTCTGCCACCACTCGCCTCTGCGCTCATTTGATATTGCCTCTAGACTACCCCTGACGTAGCGGCATAATCGCAGCATCGGCCTTGCCTGATACTGCTAGCTACTGGAAACGTCAGCTCCCCTGTTTCTTGCACTTGTAGTACTTGTAGATTGACGATTACTTGATGATTTATCCGGGTCTTGTAATCCTCCATCCCATCACATGTTTATACTGTGCTCTGTCGATGTCGTAATACAGCCAAAAGACAAGGATCCGAAAGAGAAAAGAGAGATGGCCCGTGGCTGTTTGGCTTATGGCTTTGGCGCAGATGCACACGGTCGCCGTTGGCTTCGTATCTTGCCTATGAGACCAGCTACATCTCTCTCTCTTCATTTCTGCTCTTTCAGCTCTCTCTCTTCGTTTCTCATCACAACTCAATCACGCGTCCGTTGCATAGTCAACCTCTACTACAGAATGCAGGGTCCCATCTCCGACTTCAAGTTTGCCAAATCAGAATATGCATATACAGTTTCGCGATTCATCTGTGCAGCTGCATGTACTTAGGACCCCCACTGACCAAGCAGGAGGCTGGTGTACTTTCTCGAACGTGGCCAATGACGGCCCGCAGCGGTCCTTATCTTTACACGACGCTGTTAGTGTTTATCTTTAGCCGGATGCATGCTGCTAGTCTATATTGGGAACACACACTCCACTCTCCCTGCTCCTTGGGACTAGCGAGTCGCGCTAGTAGAGATAGACAGGCGGTTTCCAACGACATGCCATCTTGAGCGTTGAGCTTTCAGTGGTGGACGTTGGACGATAGCAGTGCTTATTTGTTGTCTAGTATCCGTGCAATGCATTGGAGTGTAGTGTCGTTTGGGATTATCCGTGCAGAGGCCACTCGTTCTTGGATGCACTTTCGGAGTTCGAAATACTCCTCGACGTCCTCGGCGTCCTCCTCGTCCTCGTCCTCGACATCCTCCTCGGCGCCAACATGACAATAAGCACCTGCCATCTCACTGCATGCGGACGGCTACGGGCAGCACTGATACCGACTCTCACAACAAGGTAATGGTATCCTAGTACTCCGTGCCTATACTCGCGCTCGCTCGCTCGCTCTCACTGGCATGTAGGATTGCTTCAATAGCGTGCCCATCTGCGAAACCATCTACTCTGTAGCTTCCAACTCTTCCCTCCGTACTCCGTACTCTCTCTAATTCACTAATTTCATCCATCTCTATGCGTCCTTCCGCGCCTTCTAGTGCTTCTGGAAGCATAGTAGTAGTGGCAATGTCTGCCTGAAATACCGAGGCCTTCTCAGTCTCTGCTAGCCTCCTTTCTCCGTCCATCTCCCCTTGTCAATGCTACCCTTCTCTCTTGTGTGTGTGTCTACTTTGAATCTGACTATTGATTTCTCAATCCATCTCTAATAGCATCTAGTATCTAGTATCATTCCTCTAACATCAATATTCTTATCATGGCCGTGCACTCTTGGCCTCTACCCTCAACTCGTCACAGCTTCCTTGGATTCTCGTCGGTCTCTCGTCTCTCAAAACGACTTCAACCCCTTGTGCTTGCTTTCAACCACTCCTACGTCGTAGTCCTGTTTCGCCTCGTCTCTTTGACATTGTCCTTATCTACTGATCTTGATACACATGCTTGCCATGGTCAACGAAGCTCTTCTCGCCTGTGTACCCCGTGCTTCCGCAAATACTCCGGCGCGTTGCAGCGTTGCAGCGTTGCAGCGTTGCAGTAGGAGCAGTGACAGTCTCCTTTGTTTGCGTCTATGCTCTTTTCCATCTGTCTACTCTTTACACTTTGCATCTTTGTGTCTTTTTGTCTTTACCTTGTACAGACACTATTTACACTCCTCATACTCCTCCTCCATCCTCGTGACCTTCGATCCTTTGACCTCTGGTATTTGACTTTTCTTCCCTGGCTTGTCCTTTGACGCAACCCTAGCCTTGCAGGAGTTACTGTGTTGCAAGTCTAGGAAGTCTAGGAAGTCTACCATCTACAGATAAGCTCTTCTTTTTCCACCTCTCACTTACCATGGCTAGCCTGTTGAGTCCCGCATATATCAATAGTCTATCACTTTGTCCACTTCACTCACTACCCTGCAGCACGATGCCACACCATGCCCACACACACCCACCCGCGTATTCTTTTCTTTTTCTTCATGCCGACAAGTATCTACAAAGTAGTGGTAGCTGCTCTTGTTTTTGTCTCCTTGTCCTCTCTTGCCCCCTCCTCTGTCTCTGGTACTCCGTACTCTTTCTTGATCTCATCACTCGACTGGCTCATGCTCAAGGCCATGATTGCCGTCTCCTGATTCATATGCACATGCTAGCAGATCATAAAAGGTAATTTCTCCTAGTCTACCTTTTTCATGTATTGGACCTCTTGGCCTACCTCTACCAAGACTCTTCCACTTGCGCTCTGCAAATCAGCCGAGCATAGCGGAACACTCCGGGCGGTTTATGCTTGCTCCATGCAGTCTCCTACACTGATTCACTTATTCACTGATTCTCCCAATATTCGTATATCTCATCTCTCTCTATCTATTGCGATGCTCACCATCTAATATGCCAGAGACAGTCCTCCGTCTATAGATGCATAGTAATCAAACAACCAGAGACTACATCAGAATAAATAAGGGATTATGAAAATCGACGACGTCACAGCGCAGCCTCGATACATATAACTCGTCTCTCGTCTCGTCTCGTATCATGTCGTTTGCACGTTTGACCATTGTTTAACCATCGACACCCTCTCACCTCTCACTTCCGTCCTACCCTCCTCTCCTCTCCTCTCGCTCTCTCTCTCTCTTTCTCTACTACCCTACCTCTACCTCATCTCCGACCATCCTATGGTACGTGTCCGTCCACAGACCTGCCTCTTCTGCCGTTTCTGCCTTTTCCTATTGCATATGGCATAGTCTCGAGCTTACTTGGTGTAGTAAGAACTAACTTTCTGGAGCTGGAGATAATTGTGCATGCCACTACACCCACTTTTCTTTTCGTCTGTCCTCTTTGTCTTGTATTCACTTGATGATTATCTTTTCTTTTTTTATCTTCTATTTTCTATATTCTATCTTATATCTTCTATTTCTCTTCATACCTTCTCTTGTCTCTTACTCTTGGTCCCTTTTGGCTCCTCTCCCTTCCGTTTAAGCTTTTCTTCTTCCTTTTCCGTTTTGTTCTTATATCCCTTGATACCCGTTGCTTTTCGATCGAATAGTCTTTCTTTTGTCTTTCAGTCTACAGCAAGACTCGAGGCATCTCACGATAACACGACAAGCAACTATAAGCGCCTCTGCAGCACCTTTACAACACAAACACACACCACACACACAACACACACCACCGACTGCCCATCATGTCCGCCGTTGACGGCGTCGATCTCGACGACCTCCCGTACATTCTCAAGTACCCCTACAATGGCACAGGCATGGCTGGCGGTGATTCCATCACCGAGAACCTCAACATCTGGTACGAAACAGGCGACATTGCCTGGATTATCACCGCCACCGCGCTCGTCTTGCTCATGATTCCCGGCGTCGGCTTCTTCTATTCTGGTCTCGCGCGCCGCAAATCCGCCCTCTCCCTCATCTGGCTGTCCGTCATGGCCGCCGCCGTCACCACGTTTCAGTGGTTTTTCTGGGGCTACTCCCTCACCTTTTCCCACACCGCCGGCTCTTTTATTGGCGACCTCGCCAACTTTGGTTTCAAGGACGTCCTGGCGCGGCCCTCAGTCGGCTCGCAGCGCATTCCTGATCTCTTGTTTGCCGTCTACCAGGGCATGTTCTCCGCCGTCACTGTTGCCCTCGCTACCGGCGCCGTCGCCGAGCGCGGCCGCATGCTGCCCTGTGTTATTTTCATGTTCATCTGGGCCACTATCATCTACGACCCCATTGCCTGCTGGACCTGGAACCCGCACGGCTGGACCAACAAACTCGGCGGCCTTGATTTCGCCGGTGGCACGCCCGTGCACATTGCCAGCGGCACGGCTGCCCTTGCGTACTCTATGATGCTAGGCAAGCGTCGTGGCCACGGCACGCACGAGCTCAACTACCGCCCGCACAACGTCACGCACATTGTCGTTGGCACCGTCTTCCTGTGGATCGGCTGGTTCGGGTTCAACGCCGGATCCGCCCTGTCGGCCAACCTGCGCGCTGTCATGGCTGCCGTCGTGACCAACCTGGCCGCGTGTGTCGGCGGCATCACCTGGTGTGTTCTGGACTACCGTCTGGAGCGCAAGTGGTCGACTGTCGGTTTCTGCTCGGGCGTCGTTGCCGGCCTCGTCGCCATCACGCCTGGTTCTGGCTACGTGCCCGCCTGGGCCGCCGTGCCCTATGGCGTGCTCGGCGCCTCGTTTGCCAACTATGCCACCAAGCTCAAGTTCCTGCTGCGCATCGACGACGCCCTCGACATTTTCGCCGTGCACGCCATTGGCGGCCTCGTCGGCAACATCTGCACGGCGTTCTTCGCAGCCGACTACATTGCCCGCCTCGACGGCGTCCAGGTCATCGAGGGCGGCTGGCTCAACCACCACTGGGCCCAGCTGGGCATCCAGCTGGCCGATTCCTTCAGCGGCGGCTGCTACTCGTTTGTCGGCACCACCCTGATCCTGTTTGTCATGAACATGATCCCCGGCCTGCACCTGCGCGCCAGCGAAGAGGCCGAGATCCTGGGCATCGACGACAGCGAGATTGGCGAGTTTGCCTACGACTATGTCGAGCTGACGCGCGAGGTCCTCAACGAGGCCGACGGTGAGACCGGCTCCATGTACTCGGCCGACCACCACCAGCGCAGCAGCGTCGCGGTCGCCGCCCACGGCGTGCACGCGGTGTCGTCGGGCATGCACGGCATCGGCATGGCCATGGCCTTTGGCGCGCATGAGAAGGGCAGCAATATGAACAGCAGCAACAACATCCCGCTGCGCGATGTGCGCATATTTTCACAAAACGGGCAGCGCACGCCATGACGACAACGGCCGGGTTGTTAGGCGCTCTCTCTCTCTCTCTTTGTTCTTTATCTCTTTTATTTCCAAAGAGCGAGATGGCCGTGTTTTTGCTTCAGACAGACGGCGTGTGCTTATAATATTACAAAACCATCTCTTATATAGTCCGAAAAGGCACATGCGCGCCTGTCAGCTCGCCTTTCCTTGTCCTTGTCGCTGTTTACTTGTACGATCACCGGTGTTTGGCTTCTCTTTTCTTTCTCTTTCTTCTCTTTCTTCTCTTTCTTCTCTTTCTTCTCTTTCTTCTCTTTCTTCTCTTTCTTCTCTTTCTTCTCTTTCTTCTCTTTCTTCTCTTTCTTCTCTTTCTTCTCTTTCTTCTCTTTCTTCTCTTTCTTCTCTTTCTTCTCTTTCTTCTCTTTCTTCTCTTTCTTCTCTTTCTTCTCTTTCTTCTCTTTCTTCTCTTTCTTCTCTTTTTCTTTATTCTCTTTATTCTTTTCTTTGTTTCCTTTCTTTTCTTCCTGTTCTATATCAGAAAGATCCGTCTTTCATCACGTCACTTTCTTGTACCATAATATACCTAATGAGCTTTCTACATTCAAAACTGTCCCAGCGAATGCAAGCCGTGATTGGATGATGCAACCAGAGTAACGAGACGGCCATAAAAAAAGGCAGATGTCAATCGCGACAACGTGAAGATTACATAATAACTCAAATTTTGCTCAAAGCGTCAAAACGTCAAGTTCCTCCGATCTAATAAGAAAATTGCTAGATTAGGCAGGCACGCGCTAATGCACGCCATCTATAGTGGTGAAAGACACCCCGGACGCGTATTTCGCAATGCTCAATGCTGCGCATTGGCGTATTTTGCTTCAACTAAGCCGCTATCAGAGTGTCATTGTGGGGATCCGGCATATCCAGTCCTGTCGATTGCTGGTCGCTCCTTCCTTTATGTTTGAATTCAAAGGGCAATTGAACCTTGATGTGTTTCGCTCCTTCTAGTTTAAAGCTGCCTAGACTTGCTTATTAATTTTGGTCTTTTTTTCTCGTCATTTTGCCATTTCTACCGCGCCACCAGGGCTCTGCAACAGAACAGCAAAACATGGCATAGCATATTGACTCGACGGCGGTCTGTCGAGAACCAACATGTCACGGTCTTCCCCGCTGCGTGCAAAGCAGGCTCTCTTTGACGACTGGGGCCTGAGCGATGACGAAGACACAAAAGTGCCCTTGTCAATTGCATCTTTTGTTTCTGTAGAGGTTGCAGAGAGCGTTGTGAAGAAGGAGAATGACAAAGACGAAGAAGAGAACGAAGCCAATGCCAAGCCCAAGCTTAGTGATGCCGAGGTAGAACACCGGCGCAAGAGCAGGGCATTCGCAGTTGCAGCCAAGGCCGCCCTGGACGAGGAAGAGAGGCGGCAGCGGAAAAAGGCTGAAAAAAGAGAGCTCAAGGAGAGGCGACGGCGGGAGGAGGAGCTGCGCGAACAGGAAGACGAGCGGCAGCGGCTGGAGGAGCAACGGCTACGAGAAGAAAGATCAGCCAAGGCAAAGAGACCCCTGCCCCAGGTCATTGACTTGACAGGGCCCAGGGTGACGCCCATTCCGCCGCCACAGGTGCCGCCACAGATCCCGCCGCCGCCTCGACGCGCCCAGTCCGCCGTCGAGTATATGCGCAAGTCGGCCACACTCCGGCGGACATCGTCTAACCCGCTGCCCACGTCGCAATGTGGCCAGGCCAGCAAGAAAAGAAAGACTGAAAGTGCCGCCTCCTCCTTTACCAGCACTACCAGCATCGCCAGCACGTTATCGTCTGCGTCTGCGTCTGCATCTGCATCTACATCTACGCGAAGCATCTTCTCGGGCCTGTCGTTCTACTACCTCCCTGATGCGGCGCTGGGAGCGCGCAAGCTGCGGATCGCAAAGGCCCAGCAGCACGGCGCCACATGGGTGCGCAACCTGGAAGAGGCGACGCATGTGATTGTAGACAAGCCGTTCAAGTGGATTGAGATTGCGAGTGCCGTCAAAGGCCGGCGACCGGATGCGATTGTTGTCTACGACGAGTATCCGCTGGACTGCATCGGGTTCCGGTGTCTGCTGAACCCGGCGCAGCGGCGGTACCAAATTTCTGGGCGAGACGCCGAGGCAATCGCAAACAACTCAACGGAAACGGCTTCAACGGAGAAAAAGGCCGTCAAAAAAGAAGAGTCCTACACGATCAAACCACCGTCTGGTCGATTGGCGGCTGGGTTGTCATCGAGATCCCACGAATGCGAGCAGATGATTCGACAGCCACGAAAAGGAGGATGAGGGGGCCAATTCCTATTGGATGGTAGTTACATGAGTGCTTACAGTCGATGAGTCGATGAGTTGACGAGCTGACGAGCTGACGAGCTGATGAGTCGACAAAATTATCGGCCGCAATTGATTGAGCAATATCGAGAAAATGCAGGCCTGCCGCTGTGCCCTGTCGCCTGTCTCACATTTTCTCGATTAATCGCGGGGAAGTGCAGCAACACGAGCAGACAGGGGCATATCAGCTAGCCACTGGCTGGTTACGCCAATATTGCACCAATATTGCACTGTTGCACAGCTGCAGTCAGACAAAGAAAGAATAAAGCAGCCACAGAGACAGTTGGAAGGCCGGCTGCAAAAGTTGGTTACCCTGCCATAACCACCCCAGCCAGTTCGTTGACTTGGCGCCTTCTTTCTTTCTTCGCCTGCATCTGTTTGCTCTTAGCCGTTGCCGTTTGCTCTCGGCCGTTTGCTGTCTGTTGCCTGTTGTCTGTTGTCTGTTGCTGTTGTCTGTTTCCTGTTGCCTCTCAGTCTCATACAAATACCTGCCGTTGATTCGCGATTCCAACTTCTTCTTCTCCCTTCTTCTCTCCCTGGCTGTCTCGTGTTGTCATATACTGATCTCCAACACTAGGGATTATCCAAAAGTGGATAGCAAAGAGCCTGCACACACCACTCTACAGCTTTACGAGATCGACTACTTTCGACGACTTTTAATCAATTCTAGTCGGCGTATTCATATTTGCCTATTTTCTGCTTGCCTCTTCATCCATCAGCTTCCATCGGCATCCGTCTGCATCCATCTGCACTGTATTCACATTGAACAGCCCAACATGGCCAACATCCCACCGCTCCAGCTCGAGGGCGCCGTCGCAGTCCCGCTGAACTGGTCCATTTTCGACGCCACGCGAGGCCTGTGGGCCGATCTTCCGCAGCAGCCTGTCGCGTACAATGGCATCACTGCCAGCAACCCCAGCCCGAATGCCAACAGCCCCCTTAGCCTTGTCACCTGGAATATCGACGCCCACGCCTACGAACCCATTGCCCGACTTGGCCGCCTCCTCGAGGCCATCTATCGACAATGCAGCCGCGCAGGGCCTACAGATACTGCTCCTAGAAAGGAATCGGATACCCCTGACGTCATCTTCCTGCAAGAAGTCGGTAGCTATGGCAAACACGTCCCCGAGGCCCTGCTGCAAAACGACTGGATCCGCGGCAACTACTATGTCAGCGGCGCCTCCTGGTTCCTCCAGGACCAGCAGCATCCCGTCTACAGTTTGACACTGGTGTCGCGCCATCGCTTCGAAGCCGACGACCTCGGCCCACTGTGGCGCATCGACCTGCCCAGCCGCTATGGTCGCTACGCCCTCTGCTGCGACCTAGGCCAGGCTTCGTCTACTGCGTGCGGCCATTCGCGCGTCTACCGCCTAGTGAATGTGCACCTCGACCGCGGCCCGGAACGCCCCAACAAGCGGCCCCTACAAATGCAGATTATCGCCGAAGCCCTCAAGGCCAATGCCAAGGCCATGGGCATCTCGGGCGGGGTTATTGCAGGCGACTTTTGCCCTGTGATCCCCGAGGAAGACGACGAGATTGTGTCGGCCAACGGACTGGTAGACTGCTGGACGGTGCTGCAGCCGGGCCAGGAGGGCAATACGTGGGTGCCCAAGGCGCGCGAGTCATACCCGCCGTGCCGCATGGACAAGATTGCCGTGACCAAGGCCGGCCCCAACGACACGGGCCCGAATAACCATTTGAAGCCGCGTTCGATTGAGGTGCTGCGTCCCGGCATGCTTAAGCAGGTGCCTCTGAACGGGCCGCAAGGCGTCACCAACAGCGAAGTCACACCATACCTGCAGATCCCGTGGAGCAACCACTGCGGTCTGTACGCGACGTTTACTCTGAGTACCGATTAGTTGGTCTTCTTTATTCTTTGGGTTGCTTTGGTTGTTAGGCATACACCATTGCTTTGGGTTCATTATTATTAGGTTTCGTCTGCTGTCATGTCATATGTCTGGGTGCTGTTATGGGTATCGTTTTATTGTAAGCGCTAGTATTTTACCGAATGCAAGTTTTAATATAGAAAAGTAGACATGAAAAGAGAGTGAAGCATACTTGACAGTGACCTCCATAAGAATGCGACTATCGCGAGGGACTGAGGGGACGGTTGAATCCGCCGGCACGGTTCATGTACTGCCGGTACTCGGTCTTCTTGACCTTGTGCACGCCGCCGGCATTGTTGCCCGCCACCTTTGTGTTCTTGGTCGAGCCGAACCCGCTGAAGCCCATCATGGCCTGCATCGCGTCCATGCCGTCGTCGTCCACCACAAGGTCGTCGTCGTCGTCGTCGTCGTCTCCCGCTTCCTTGTCGTTGCCACCTCCTCTCGCTTCCCGCGCGCCGTCTCGTTCTCGCCGCTCCTTGCGGCCGCGCTCGTACTCCTCGACGCCGTCCATCTCGCGGTCGTCTAGATCGCCAACGCGGACACTCATGTGCGGGTCTTTGCGAGGCCTACTCGGAAGACCCGCCATGCTGAACCGGTCGTCGTCGCCGCCGTCATCTGCAGGGGCGGCGTGCTTTGTAGTGTCTTTTCTGGTCGGAGGCTCGACCTTGCCAGGCCGGCCGGGCGATGCTGAGCGACGGTCGGAGCGGTCGCCGCGGTCGCCACGGTCGCGTCCTTTGTAGTCGCGGTCCCGATCATTGCGGTCGCTGCGATCGCGCGAGTGTGATCTGCGCCGACGGTCACCACGGTCGCGGTCCCGATGGCTGTAGTCCTTGTCGCGGGACCGAGAGCGGTACCGGCGGTTTCTGTCGTTTCTATCGTTTCTATCGTTTCTATCGTTTCTATCGTTTCTATCGGATCTGTCACCCCCTCGGCCGCCTCTGTCGCGGTTGCGATTTCCACGATCACCGCCGCGGTCGCCGCCGCGGTCACCACGGTCACCACGGTCGTTGCGGTCGCTGCGATCACGGTCGCCGTCTGGACGCCGGTTCCGCCGGTAGCCAGAGTCTGACATTGTGCTGGAGATGTGTAGATTGTTGGAGAAGAAGATGTGGTGAGGTGAGGATGTAGTAACAAGACGAGGAGATGGGAAAATAACATCGGCAGAACGACGTCAGAAGTCGCTAGAAGGAGCTGCAATTTAAGGAATTCAGGGCACGTGACGCTGCTGTTGCCTGCTACTAACAACTACAAACCTACTCTGCGAAAGGCATACTCTTTACTTTTTTTATTGTTTATTGCAATTTTCAAATAAAAATATAAATCTCAACCCAATCAACTCCAGGTCAAAACACAGCCAGACTGATGCTGTATTGAGAATCAAGACAAACGGGAATCTAATAGCTGCTTTCGCTGCTCATCAAGACTCTACGGGAGAGTATCCACTCTCCACACATCGACCAATCACAGCACACACGAGCTCGACTCTACGCGACTCAATCATCGCCATGGCTGCATCTCGACTTTGATCCACGACCTTTGTCAATCCAGCCTCAGCTCTACAACGCCGACCCCGATTACCATCCTCTGGTCTACACAACACGACTACGGCGGACCTCTAAGCAACATTATATCCGCCTCTATGCGCCGTTGATCGGCAGTCGTCTCGATCCCGTCGCGGCTCTTCCTCCTCGACGACGACCCTTCTCTTCTCTCTTCCCACATCTTACACCATCTATACCCACCAAACCGCCGTGATGCACCATATACCACTCTTCCACGCCCTCCT
Source organism: Ophiostoma himal-ulmi (assembly GCA_029299165.1). Taxonomy (NCBI): domain Eukaryota; kingdom Fungi; phylum Ascomycota; class Sordariomycetes; order Ophiostomatales; family Ophiostomataceae; genus Ophiostoma; species Ophiostoma himal-ulmi. Next base: position 635,175 of record JANSME010000001.1, read on the forward strand.
GCGCCCATGCATCCTCCAGATCCTACGCGCGCAGGGCTATCACGCTGCAAGGCCGTCTGTCATTGACGCCTTTACCGACCTCGCCGCGCGATACCTGCTCGCCGTGTGCGAGGCCGCAGCACACCATACGGCACACAACAGCTCCGAGTTTAGCGGCATCGTGCCGTCCATTGCCGACATCCGCCTCGCCCTCGAAGATGTCGGCGCCTTGTCGGGCCGAGACTCGTCGGCGGACGACACGCGCGGCGTCGACGAGTTTGTCGACTGGGTCCACGGCCCGCGCAACAAGGAGATCAAGCGTGTCGCGCTCGACGGCGAAGAAGAGACGGACTACCTGTCAATGCTCAAGAAGAAGCACAGCAAGAGCGGCGAGGACTCCAAGTACAGCAGCACCGTGCTCGGCCGCGGCACAGAAGACGGCGACATTGTGGTCGAGGGCGGCGACTGTGCGAGCATAGCGTCGTGGCAGGCGAAGCGGATTGCGGCGCGGCAGCTGCCCATTGTGGCAGAAGAACGGGGCAGCGGCAGCGGAAGCAACAGCGACAACGACAACGAGGACGCGGACATGGCGGACCGCGGGTCGCGGAGTCCGAGCAGCGGCCTCAGCTCCATCGGCGAGAATGTCATCGACGACATGGAGATGGAGCTGATGTAGTCGTTGTGCTGGTGCTGGTGTCTTTTATTGTCCTCTTCTTTATTGTGCTTTATCATTGTCAGGTCATAGCGAGGCGTTTGGTCAATATTATATCTTTTTTTTTTTTTCGTTGCCTCTTGTTGCCACGCAGGCTAATCATTCACTGCGTCTGTGCAGATTCACACAGCTGTCTCTATACAAAAGTAGTCAATTCTGTGTCTGCTCTAGACTCCAAGCTATTCATTCTATCGTGTACTACACATCTTCCACTACAACTTGTCATCGCTCATCTTGAGCTCAATGACCTTGTCCAGGTTGAACGCCGCACTGATCAGCGCCAAGTGGCTGAATGCCTGCGGCGTGTTGCCGAGCTGCTCGCCGCTGGGCGAGATCTCCTCGGAGAACATGTGCAGGTGGTTGCTAAAGGCCAGCACATTCTCAAACAGCGTCACCGCCTGCGGCAAGTACCGCGGCTCGTAGACGCTGGCACGGCACATGGCCTCGACCAGCCAAAACGTGCACATGGTGAAGGCGCCCTCCTTGCCGCCCACGCCGTCTTCGGACAGCGTCGTGTCGTAGCGGCTCACCAGGCCCGTGCTCGTGAGGCCGCCCTTTTCGTGCGGCAGCAGGATGCGGTCGAGCGTGTCGAGGAAGCGCGGGTCGCACGGCGAGATGAAGAACACCAGAGGCGCAATCAGAATGGACGAGTCGAGCGCCGTGTCGTTCTCGTAGCTCTGGATAAAGCTCTTGAGATTGGGGTTGTAGCCCTTTTCCATGATCTCCTCGTAGATCTCGTCGCGCGCCTGCATCCATTTCTGCCGGTTCGGGCACGGCAGGTTGCGCTTCTCGGCCAGGCGCAGGCCGCGGTCAAAGGCCACCCACAGCATCACCTGCGAGTACGTAAAGTGCTGCTTGTGGTTGCGCACCTCCCAGATGGACATGTCCGGGTCCTTGCGGATCGTGAGCGCATAGTCCAGCAGCTCGCGCACCGCCACCCACTGGTCCCACGTCGTCGGCTTGCCGTACTTGTTGTTGAGATAGACGGCGTCCAGCAGCTCGCCGTAAATGTCAAACTGCTGGTGGTATGCCGCGGCATTGCCGATGCGCACGGGCTGGCTGCCCTTGTATCCCTCGAGGTGCGTGAGCTCAATCTCGGGGATGTCGGCCTCGCCGTGGATTGTGAACATAATGGGCAGGCCGCCGTCGGGCTGGCGCGATGTCAGGATGCGGTTGGAAACAAAGTTCATGAAAGCGTCGGCCTCTTCCTTGAAGCCCATGCGCAGCAGTATGTAAACGGTAAAGCTCGAGTCGCGCACCCACGAGTAGCGGTAGTCCCAGTTGCGCGAGCCGCCGACATCCTCGGGAATCGAGAACGTGGGGGCGGCCACGATGGCACCCGTCGGCTCGTACGTGAGCAGCTTGAGCACCATGAGACTGCGGTCGACAACCTCGCGCCACTTGCCCTTGAACCGGCTCTTGCTGATCCAGTTGAACCAGAACTGCTGCGTGTCGTGCTGCTGCACATCCAGCACGCTCGTGGTGATCACCGGCGTGATATGGTGGTCGGGCGCCGCGTGCTTGCTGTCCTTGAACAGAGTGTGCGGGTCGCGGTCGTCGCGCCGCAGCAC